>CP099850.1:18511268-19711268 GCA_030062745.1 Capitulum mitella | reverse complement strand
TGATGGGTTGCCGGAGGAAACGTTCTTGAACTTTGTACACTAAGCTCATTTGATTTCGGTAGAAAAGTTTGATGTTTTCCTTTTTTGGTGTCTTTTGACTCTCGACATCTTTTTGCGTCTCGTTTTCTCGATTCAGATGGTGCAGGATTTCGCCGTCCACTTGTGAGTTCGAGTATCCGTTGTTGATGAGGATCTGTTTCACTCTCAGGAGCTCTGCATGCAAAAGCATCCACGTAGAACAATTTCAAAACGCTCTGCGTATGAGAAGTCGGGTCACACTTCTCTTGTACCGGTCTGGGCATTCACTGTCAGCATTTACGCAAATGTTGACATCAGTAACCTAGCGATGCACCGAAGTTACGAACTGGCTGTCTTCAGCGAATGCCCAGACCACTACAAAAGAAGTGTGATCAGAGCCTAGAGCCTTCATACCCAGAGCCTCTCGAAACTGATCTACGTGGATGCTTTTGCGTGCAGAGCTCCTGAGAGTGTAACAGATCCTCATCAACAACGGATAATCCTGCAGCCACCTGAATCGAGAAAACGAGACACAAAAAGACGTCGAGAGTTAAGAGACACCAGAAAAGAAAAATATCAAACTTTTCTATCGAAATCAAATGAGCTCAGTGTACAATGTCCACGAACGCGTCCTTCGGCAAATCATCACAGAGACCGTGCCTTTTTTAATATATTTTTGGTGCCCTATCGGAGGCTTTCGTTGTTAGTTGCATGCAGTCACACAGTTCGTTACACACACACTGTACACTAGGTACACGGCAGAAGTCTCATTTCTTTCGGCACCCTCGCGGGACAGTCTTAACTAAACACTTGCTGTCAGGCTCCCCAGGTGGCACTTGTGCACACACAAGGGCTATCGCGGTTCCTCGGGCCGGTAAATTCCTCGGTAAATCAGAGGACTGCTTCGGTGACATGAAGCAAGGCTGTGCTCCCGGCAAATGCCACCAGATCGAATGATCTATACGCCCGTGTACCCATTGCCGCGGGCGTTAGACGGTACAGCGTTCACCCGGCAACAAGGCGAACACCTCCCAGTTGCTGCCATCTCCTGGGTTGGAGCCGGTCGAGGAAAAGCCTGTGCCACGCATCAGTCTTTGATCCAAAGACCCCCCACTTGCCGGTTGTGCGCATTTGCCATCTGCGCCACAGGAGTGGTTTCCGGAGAACATGACTTGTACAGACTATAACCAAAAACTGAAAATGATCACATATCGCAAAAGCAAAAAGATCACCAGTCTCTTCATGTGCACTTACATGCAACGGACCAAGACCAACTGGGGAAAACCAATGGAATTTACCAATTTGTATGTCGAGATGAAGTTCACAGACTTCATAACACAAATTACATTATTCTTACGACCACATCTCTGTTAAGACGATTAACTATGTACCTATGAGTGGGAGCCATTCAACAATACGTGGAAGAGAAACACCAAAGACAGACTGACGGAGATAGAGCTGATAGAGCTGACGGAAAACACAGCAATCTTACAGCAGAGGACCTTTCACGAGCAGCGGCGACTCATGGTGTTTGAATTGCTCCACATCAAGGAGACCACTCCCTTGCTCCATAATCAAATAGCGCCATTTTGACCTCATGGGACAAGAGAAACTGTACAAAAGGGGAAAAGAGAGTATTACATGTTTTGAACTATAATGACGTATTTTCTTGTCTTTCTGTATCTGTTTGTTACCATGAACATGCCGAATCACCAAAGTGGATGTAAATGGTTACGGGTTTGAGCGTATGTTTGATGTATCTTTTTTTACAAAACCTTGCGTCCAAGTTGTCCGATCAGCTAAGACTTCTTTTAACTTCTGAAGACAGAACCAGTGTTCTTTCCAAAACGTTAAGGAACAATGTATGACAATTCTTAATTTTGGACACATTGATCTTTAACTTAACGAATGAAGTGAGACGAAACATGAGATCGATTAGGCATACCCAGAAATAGCTCGTTAAAACTGAATGCGCCCTGGTCTTAGGTAACACCTGTATAAAAGAAGACGCCATAGATGGAATGACATTAACCCGCGCCCGACTGGCAGTCGGCGCCGATCACGCCCGGCGAGGGAGGTGCTTTCGACCGTCTTCCTGTAACTCACGAACGGTTGGTTGCACGATAAAAATAAGCGCACCGTTGGAAAACTCGTAACAAGCAGAGCCGGAAACTGATCTCACTTTTAGTTTTGGATTATGTGTTAGCCATTTAGACCCTGTATATGTTTTCTCACAGCCGATTGCGTGAAGCTGAGCAGCGGCCTGGTTCTCAAGGGCTGTGATTTACAAAATCCAGGCAATGGTATCAACGAACGAACGAAAAGATAAAAGTCCGCAGATGCCGTTGCACATCTAATTTCTCTGATTTGTTCAATATATACGTCCGAAACGTTGAGTTAAACACACAGCAGTTTACGTGCCGACTGCCGGCGGGTCCCATAGCCGTACGCAGTATGAAATTAACGGGAACTAATTCAAGTGTTCCTGTATTTTTGCGACATAACTCTTTCTAGGTCATATTTATCGATTCTAGTTGTTCTTGTGATGGTTTCCCATGATTAAATTATGAAAAAATTCAGTAGTCACCAGTCTACACAAATGGATGAGCTTTATTCCCGACAACTTGCTTCTTTCCAAAATATGCAATTTTTTTAACTTTGTGGACTTCCTGGTATTATTTGGAACTGTGCGAGCAGCTTTCGCCGTTTTCTACCCGTTCTGAGAAATTTATCGCTGATTTTGACGGCGGTGCATTTTGGCTCATAACTGTTATTTGTGACTTGACCTCAGGTCAATGGCTGGAAGTCATTGATACTTTGCTCATTAACAGCCACTACATGTTTGCATCATCACACACTAAAAATGTTATGAAAAGTCCGTCAATTTCCGAAAAACGACGACAGGTCTTGAAAATGGGCATGACCTTAGGTTAATGACCTAGAAAATTCCGAAAAACCTGAGATGGCAGATTTGTTGCGTCTATCAAGATCTCTAATCCCTGAAAGTATTATTGGGACATCATGTTTTCCGAAAACGTTACATGGCGCTAAACCTTTTCGGACAAAGGTGCGCTTGACCTGGCCTGGGTCAAAAACTTGACTTGAGGCCGAAATTTTGACACGAAGTGTAGAAAATGATCAGGAAGAAGGTACACGATTTTTTGTAGACCTCCTTTTGTTCGTTCTCTCTCAATCTTGGAAAAACTTCAAGGGGGACGGTCAACCACCCTTCAGTCGGGGCGGGTTAAAGTCATGTAGATACATGGATATAAAAATTATCCCTAACTTTCTGAAGGTCCTCCATGCTACCTGCATTATGCGGAAAGAGCTATACGACTTTCAACTGACAACAGTCAGATTTGGTATGATCTCAAAGCTCGTAATGCAAAACGGTTGTTGCATCTGGTGATGTTTTATGGCGTTTACTTCAGTGAAGGGCTAAATGCATTCAACTTCGTACTTAAGCCTTTATCTGTTTTTTATCGGCCGAAAATTCATGGCCTGAGAAACGTTGATATAGTGATCTTTAGAGAGCTAGTGACATCGACATTCCATTGAGCGCAGACGTGGACACCAGACGTTGTACTGCGAGTGCAGTAATCTTGATAAAATCTGGCGAACGTTCGGCGTTTCCATTGATCTTTGAACTACATATCCTTTAAGGCATTTACCTATTATACATTTTCCCATTTGGTAATATGTCACGCGAAATTTGCACGTTTCGATGACTGCCCCTGAACAACACCTACGTATTTACCCTTTTGCGATTTTTCAACATCACGATTTTGTCATAAGTAGCACATTTGGAGTCTTGTCCGTAGTTTTCCTGATCCATGTTTTGCTTTCGTTGTCTCTTCTCATAGGATTTTTATTCTTCGTGTTGTCTGTGTTGTTTTTGCTTCCACTTTTTCTTCATTTTTTTATCCTTCAAGTTTGTGTTGTTAGATGTTTCGCGTCTACACAACATTCTCATTTTCGATATTCCGCCACTCTGTATTTTTCCGGACACTTGACTCGGTCATAGCCTTACGCCCCCTGGGTTACGACTCATGCATTCCTCCCATGCAAATCGGTCACGGTAAGCGGCTCTTCTGACTGCAGGTTTGCATCCTAATGCGTAGGGGTTGACGACATGGTAAGCCTCGTCCTTCCTGCGTCTTTGCCGCCGGCTGGGTGTGGGATGTCTGGTCTGGGTGGGGATCATCCGGGCTCCCCCTCATCCGACTATAAAACCGGACCACCGGCACCCATTTGAAACAGAGCTCTCATTCGCCTCAGTTCGGACAGGCACCACAAGAGCCATCGCCATGAAACTGGTAAGACCGCCGTGCGCACGCTGGCGTTATTTCTAATAAAACATTTGGAGTGGTAATATTTGATTTTCGAGTTTGTCCAACGTCTCTTTTCTTGTAATATTGTGTCATGGATTATGTCATGTTTCCTTTAATCTTTACTCAGTTTATCCGCATGTCGGATTTATTTTTATAGATTAGTTCCATGGAAAAGCATATGCAATGTAACTAATGAGTAAACTAACGACATTCAACTAAAGAAGGCACATTTATGTTCAGTGTTCATGCTTTTTACTCCAGTGGTCTGCAAAGAAAACAGAACAAAGGAACGTAGACATTGTCATTAACCGTGATGACCGAATTAACATGTCATCAAATTGCAGCGCACGCTTTTTATTATGGGCATTTATAAAACGCCACATCTTCATGTTGCTTGCGTTCATCATCGGTCCTGAAAAGTTCTGGTGATTTTCTTCTCCAAAATCTCCCAAGCTTGGAGACTGATCTGGTCCCAACCACATTGATCAAAACGCTTACGTGCATAGAACGACGGTGATTGTTTCTGCCTCTCCTACAGTCCCGTTCTCTGCCCAAGTTTTCAGTGAAACGAACTGCAGTTGTCATTCATCATCCGTTTATGCCACGTTGATTATGTTACCTTAAGAAAAAGCAAGCAAGGCTGGCTTTCTCTGAACAGCGAAGTACAAACAGTAATTTTCTCTAAAAAGTAAAATGCAATCGGATTGAAATTGCTTAATTATGGACCAAAATTTGTCATGCCTTCCGACCAGCTGCCAGTCCAATCCGGGTTTTTCTTTCTTTAACAGCTCGCATCACATTTTTCGCTGGCGACCTTTTTTTTGCTACTTTCTCTCCCCCAGCATGTTTAAAACGACGAGCACCAGTCTCTTAAATAGTGCCGTTCATTACGTTACCTTACGAAGAAGTTCAATTGCGCGGTAAACGACGTGACGTGTTTTCTGGAAATGTCGAGCGGGATCCAATCACAGCAGGGTGTGGCACTTTCCCAAGCCAAAATGTCGGCGATGTCACGTGACGACGTCCCCTGGGCAATGTACACCAACCAGGCAGGGTGACGTTCTTCCTGCATGTCGCGGTTGCCATGGTGACGAGGCTTTTTGGGCAGACACTGCTGTTCGCGCTGCTGCTGGCCGGCATGGCCGTCGTCTTCGCCGACGAAGCTCTCCTCTCCGAAGCCGACAGCGAAGTTGCGGTCGTGGCTGACGACCAGGAGGGCGCCGACCTGGAGGGCGCCGAAACGTACTACTATCCGAAGTACTACTACCGCCCGCGCTACTACAGGTGGGCCACCAGGGGCTTCGAACGCGGCCTGCTGGTCTTCTGGGCAGCACCTTCTCCCCAGCCCGTGCTGTGTTTGTCATTGTCCGAGTCTCCACGCGTAACGCGGCCGCCCTCGTCCTGATCGACACGTCAGTTCGCTCAGCTTTGTCCGAAATGTGGTCCGCCCGTAAACGCAAGCATTGAATGCTTGTCCCATTCCAACAGTTTTTCGCGACACTTGATCACTAACGCCGGCACATCTAGTGTGAGCTGTGAAGGAACTTGTTTCCTGGCACTGGCCCTGACCTACGCCCAGGCCGCACGTCAGACCATAGATCGGATTCCGCAAACAGCTGGCCTGGCGGCAGGCTACGGCCGCCGACGCGCTTTGACGTCAAAAACAGGACCACGACTGGGGGCTAGGGCCTGAACAGGTGCGCGTAAACACAGCAATGAGCGTGCATCAGACCTTTTTGAACATATTTTTACAGTCGCCGTTTTCTGTCACATGGAGCCGGTTTGCTGGCGGATTTCTTGCGGAATGATATGTCTTATCATGTACCTAGGTAGTTATTCCTCTAAATGTCTTTAATTTTACGTCGAAAGGACACAGGGTTTGATCGCTGCCCGGTCACATTTGCCTTGCCTCGTACTGTTGTTGTGGTATTTTTACCGGTCCGAGCATGGCCTGGAAACCTTCGTAGCTCATGCCGCCGACAGACAGTAAGCATGACACCTCACAGAACACCGCAAATTATCAACCCCTTCTGTTTGCTCCAATGTGCTACGACTCCTTTACAACGAAATGCTAAAAGTCTTCCCTCCGTCCATCTACGTGTTCGCGTTTCTCCCGCATGAATAATGCTACAAGAGCATTTCAGGCCAAATATCGCCATTTACATCCAGTATGGTTACATTTTTTGTTTTTTTTGTGTATGCGTGTGTTTTTTTTGCGTACGTAAAAAGTTGCATTTTCATGAGTTTGCCGCCTCTATTCAATCTTATATACACCTCCCGAAAAAAAAAAGGAGCATAACTCAATCTGTTGCTTTGTACTGACATTGCCAAATGCGTTTTCCGTGGCCCGAAGTGTGCATCAGGAGCAACGCACACAAATGGCCCGCATCATGAAAAAGAAGGAGAACGCTGCGTGACTTGTGCGAAGCAGGGCGTTGCGTCGGTATTATTCCCCAACTTCGACTACGAAGGCCCTGAAATTAACTGCCGTCATGGCTATTTCAGGCGCCGTTACTTCAGACCCCGCTTCTACGGAAGGCGCAGGTGGTACTACTAATGAGAAGTGCGGGCCTCTAAAAGAAGGCAACCCGGCTCACATGGAAGAGACGCGGGACTTGAGCTATCGTCCGGAGCAGTGTCAACTCGGTGATGGATGTTGACCAAGGGCATTTTGTTACTCACTCGGTTGCATCCGAAGCTGTATCCCATCATCTATATGTCTTCGCCTATAAATGAGCTTGGCGATGTTTAGTTGCATCGTAAACGGGATAATAAATCCTTTCTCATAACAGACTTCCCTCTGCATCACAAGCCAAGGAAAAACAGAGCAACCTTTATTTACACCAAGAACGGAATAGCAACAATTTTCCGCCCACCACTCTGCGATCTTGGATTATAATCCAGGCAGGAACGGACTGCAGTTCTTTAATTTTCGTTAATTCAGTATGCTGGGTACGGTAAGACGATGTTTAATGTTATTTTGGCCGAGACTATGTTTAAGACAGTTTCATTCCGTCCATCGGATTCGACTCTTTAGCTCGATGCGTGAACAACTCAGGAGATTCCAAGTCGAACTCACCGCCGACGACAGTCCATGGTGGATCACGGCATCACGTGCAGCGAAGGGACGGCGTCCCCTGACATCAGCCGTGAACACACGCGTTCCCCTCCCGCTGTGTTCTGGGCGCTGGGGACCGACCGGACAGCCAGTGCACACGTTCCAAGGGTCACGTGACACGTGAGGTAATCACCGGCGGCCGACGAGGCGGGAGAATGTCGTCAGTCCGGGTCGGGCGGGCGAACAGCATGCTCACGGCATCCCGAGGTTGACAATAATTCATCGGCGTCACGTTTTCACAGATATCTTACGTCCACAACAAACAACAGCACGTCATTACACCTGTCGCCTGCTTCACGCCATTCATTGGTTCTGCATGAGACGCCATCTTTAACAAATGCTGGACATGATCTCATCTGACAGCAGAGGGAACGGCGGTCAACTGTCTGCTGCGCTGGTGTCGGCGACGTCGTCTCTTTGTTGTTCCAGCGCCAGTTACTATTCATGCATGTCACGAATTTTACTGGCTGGTATCTGGTTGACTCAGCTGGCATTGAATATCAATTCAGGTGCAGCCGACATTGTGTATTGGACCACATAGGCCTGTGGTTTCCAAACTTTCCGGTAATGTTACGCGTTTTCGACCGTGAACGGGGGACATTGCTCTACACGAGTGCAGCTTCATATCTATTTACGAACATGGTTCTTCTAGCATCTAATCTACATTCAGTTCATTATATCAGTGTACTATTTAATGTTAATGCAGGTATAATGCATTCAGTATATCATGGACTGAGATGAACGACCTATAAATGATGAGCAACTCATTATCACTCCCGCTCGTCTCCGCCATACTTCCTGGAGAAAATCTGGAACTTCTACGAAACACAGATGAAACAGCATTTGTATGTCCATATTCAAGCAGTTACATCGCTGATCATGCACACATACGACATTTGAGGATGAGAAAATACCTTGAGCCGTAGAGGGGGGAGGGAGAGATGTCGTCCTTTAATTTCGCAACTTGTTGGCCGATTTCAACGGAACTTTGTAAAGAGGTACCGCTCATAGAGAACTGCAAACGTTTATGACCGTAGGTCAGTAATGTACAGTTCGGATAAAATTAGATGTGCCAGAATCGGCGATTTCGCAGCCTGCATTCGGTGAAAACAACACTATCTTTCGCACATCATGTCTCCCATGTTATGGCAAAATGTAGCATTCTTAAGTCTGCAAAAGTCCCCCATATCCCCAACAACAAAAACAAGTCCTTCCACTTGCTTTAGAAATGACGAAATCATGCGCAAAAATTTAATACGTAAATACTTTTGTTCTCACAAGGACTTATATCGCGTTTGCACAGATATGCAGCCACTTCTCTCAATTATTCTGCATTCACAAATAAACAATACGTATTAGCTTGCCTATATATATATATATATATATATATATATATATATATATATATATATACACACACACACATATAGAGCAGTATTAAAAAAAACAAAAGGCTATGTTGTGGACATTGAAATTGAAATTATGGACTTGAAAGGGTTCCGCACTACTTCCTTACCATACCGGAAACGTCAGATTACTCCAAGTGCGATAATTACCTCTAGGCCTTGATACCCTTTAAGTAACGCCAGAGACAGTGCAATCTTTGAAAGTCTTCAAGTTTCCTAGCTACGTGGTGTGCATACGAAAATGAGAATAGCCTGTGATCACGGAATCAATCACGGAATCACGAGCAAGCAGGGAACTTCATGACACTATTTCGGGGCCTGGGAACACATGCGGTGGTTAGGATCATCGTAAACGTTAGATGGGTCTGGTCCACTGCATTCACTGGCTCGCACGTTAAATGACATATTTGATACTGGAGATACAGCGAGGCCCATGTACTCCCGGACTAGGCAAAATCGTGGCCCATTTAAACAAAGCGGCGTCGGACCCTAGTGCCGAGTCCACGAATTATTTTTTTCCAAAATAGCGACGAATATGTCATGTCCAGTGAATGAAGGCACCAGCACTGTAGTTAAATGACAGCTGACTCCACGTTGTGGTGCGGCCGGCTTCAAAGACGCAAAGACAGATAGACAAACAGTCTCTCAGAGTCCCAAGAATCCATCAGTCAGACAGGCAATTAAAGGAAGGCAATTCAGGCGTCCAAAGGACGCCTTCATAAAACACTGTGTATCCTTCCCTCGTTGTCTGCACATCGAGCTTTAAGCGCTCCGGCTATGAATACACCGTGCATCCCAGCATCGTTCCACAGCCTCACCAGTGAGGCTCGCCGTGAACTTGAGCGGCCTGCGGGATAAAACCTGTCTTTGCAGGCTCGCCGTGAATTTAAACTTCCTGCAGGATAAGACCTGTCTCGACAGGCTCGCCGTGAGCTCGGGATAAGGCCCGTCTCGGCAGTGCAGGGGACACCGCCGCCCGAGCATGAATTATGCACCGTCTCGCGGGCCGATCAGGCTGCGACGCACCGTCGGACTCGCGCTCGATCGGAATCAGAATCGATTTTGGAATCGAGTGTTCGTTCGGGACAGAGTTAGAACAGGAGTCAACTCCAGTGATGAACGCCATAATCAGAGTCGGAACTGAATCATGCGGTTGTCTACGGAATAACTGAAATTGATTCCAATGGCTTGATCCAATTCAATGATGTATCTTAATGGAAATTGATTACGGAATTCACTCATTTCATTCTGATTCGGAATCGAAGCCGATTCAGCTTTGGAAAGCTGCGTTGAACCAGAGTCAGAATCGATCCAGCAAGCCGCGATTCGAATTGGGCGTCGATTCTCTCAGAAGTGGAATCAAGCACTCGTCCGCGCACTGCTTCGGTACCGGCGACGCCGACGGCGCGGCCCGCACTGTACAAGACGCCCGGGTCGGGCCCAGACGCCAATGCCAAGGGCTGCCAGAGGACTGGCTTTGCGCGGAGGCCGGCAAAACTGCTGTCTCCAGGCGAGATGGCACGGCGCAGCTCAGACACAACCTGTTTCGTGCCCGGCATCGGAATATCAATCCGGGTCCGCACACGAAAAGGCTATGCATTGCAGTTGGACGGCATGTCGCTCGACGCGCATATGCTTCGTCCTCATGACTGACAAAATACTTCATACGCCGAACTTCGGCGCAGTTATGCCGATGGGTTCCGATGAGGTCGTTGGTATCAGTCTCTCTGCGTTCCGCGTTGCTGTGGCAATCGTAGCAGAAGATATTGGTACTAGTGGCGCATTGCCTCACTGGAAGGGGTATTCTTGACCTATGCGAACTGAGGAGCTGATGGGGCCTATTACTGCTGCGGAACCGGCGTGGCTACCTTTAATGTTTCCTGGAGAACGGCGACGGAAACAAATGCTACGTGGCTGCTACAAATTTAGCTTGTCGACCCGTATCATGACTTTAAGGGTGACCTTTCCACCTTTCAGCCATGTCTTACGAACTGAAGTCGAGTTAATTCCAACTCTAAGAACCCTGTGGGGTAAAGCTGGATAATTTTCCACACGTTTTTTTAATGTAACGCGGTGGGGCTTCGGCGTGTTAAATAATTTCAAATTTAGTAGGATCGCTGCCCTACCTGCCCAATGGGCCGCTACTCACATGGCTGAAACGTGCTTTGCCGACGTCCCGGTAGTCGCCTTCACCAGAGGAATGACGACCCTGTTTCCTTGTCAAAACATTACAATGAACTTTGACCCTGATGATGTTTGACGTTTGAAACGTGGATTATATTCATTGCCACTGCGCCAAATCTTGCGATGTCTATTTTTCGGATATTTTTCACAGTCACAGTTTAACGTTGAAAATTCGCAGGTGGCCATTATTGTTAGTGCTTTTCAGTGCAGGAGTTTTGGTAAGCTTGTCCCCTCCCCAAATATCCGCTCTACCGGTTAGAACGTTTGAAGGTAAAACTTTGGAACCTGGTGACATTGCCCAACTTTCTTTTTGCGTACGTCGCACAAAAATCTGGACTTTCAATTTTATCGGGCGCGAATCCATGAGGGGTTCTTTGGAAAAATATCTGGTCTTTTTTCCACCTGTGGAATGTGAGCTCTTCGTCCACGCTTATTCTTCGTTATCACGTTATAACGTTATCACGATCAGACAGTCCTTTTTGTCATGAGCCATGGGAAGGAAATGATGTACAAACGAGGACCCATGGAGAATCCCTGGAAAACGACAACGCTGCAGGAGGTCTCTAGAGATTATTTTTTGGCCTATTTGTCAGAAAGCTGACCTTTTTGAGTGCTCCCATAAAGGTAAGAAACGAACCAAGAAACACTAATGCATTAGAGTTGGAGTTTTTTTAAATGAATAGAGTGGTCTATGACATCAAAACATTTCGAAAGGTTGTTAATATGGCATAGCAATGTCAATATGGCACTTGATCTGACCTAGCTCGCTCGTACTCTGGGGCGTCTGTACTCCTCATGCAGTCAAAATCCCTACCAAATTGTCGCATCTCCTTTACCAAGTGCTGCATTTTCAACATCTGCCCCCCTCAAAGTTTCATTAACATCTGATGAATCTCAAGACTCTCAGCAATCTACAGGAAAAAAAGACGTTGAGCAGAGGTGTGATGTTGTGTACAGTGCGGCCGTCAGGGTATGTTGTTCTATACGGTGCGGTCGTCAGAGGTGTTGTTCTGTACGGTGCGGCCGTCAGGGTGTGAAGTTCTGTGCCGTGCGGCCGCCAGTGGATGGTGTTCACCGTTCTGCGGCGCAGCAGATCGCGCCGACAGCTGGCAGCCGGCCCCAGTTTGACACGGCGGCGGGCGTTTTTCCCTGCGGCGGCCGGTCGGTCGGCGCCCGGTCTCACCATCGGCGAAAGTGCGCCGCCGGACGCGCCCTTTTTCGCGCGCGTCATTCCTTGGTATGCGGCGCCGTCGACGCGCGCGAGACACATGGCGCGCTTCTTGCCGGCTGTCGGCGCCGGCATGGGGTCCGCGCCGCCGTGTCGCGCGCAAAACCGGCCCCAGCGCGACGGCTTCATCGGCGAAAAGCCGACCAATTCGTCACCGTCGCCGCGAGGACTCGCAGTGCGCAACGACTCCGCAAGAACGGCTGTCCGGCGCGTCGACAGGACGGAATGCGCGGTAATCTGGGGCCGGATATAAGCTCGTCTTCTCGCCACGGCGCCGACAGAGGAGAGCGCCGTCTTAGACGTGGTGGCCGCGGGAAACATGAGACCGGTGAGTGGGGCGGACTGCAGTCCAGAACGCGGACCAGTGAGAGAACTCGGAACGTGCGGAGTGGCTTCGAGTATTGCCCGCTTGGTCTTCGATATTTCGCAGTATCTTGGAACCACTCAGGAGGAACTTTTTAGCGGTTATCTCCAGGGATGACCGTTAGGGCGATTATTAGATTAGGTTTGTTAGGGCGGTTAGGGTGATGACGGTTAGGGTGATTTCAAGTATCCTTGTAACAAATGCGTCATGCACATCTCTGCGCTTATACCTTCTTCGCGCGTACAATTATGTCCATTCTTCAGGCATCATGGACCACAGGCGCAGCCAAGGGGCCTGCCCCCCCCCCCGGCCCGATCTTTTGTGAAAACCATTGCACATCGTCTTCCCAGCATGCGGTTTTCGTAAAATTTCAGTTCACTCTGAGCTCCGGCCCCCTCCCCGTTAAGAAAATCCTGGCTGCGCCCTCCTACGCAGTCATTTCTTGGTGATGACAACCAAAGGTGAATGGGCTTGTTTTTCCATGGCGCAGTTAGTACTCAATCTCCCATTCCGATTTCCTCGGCTTTTGCTTCATGCATAATAGTCTACATGGTATTTATTTACAATTGCTATGCTCGTCAGTCGTCTGTTAGACCGTCGCAGATGCACCGAAATACTTACATCATCTACGTTTTAGAAGGTAGCCTGTGGGCGCCGGACGACCATTCAGTCGGTGCGCCCCTCAGCCATAATGAACGAACAAAATAAAAAGTAGCCTGCAGCCTTGGTGCACCTCCAAGCATCCTGTGACATCAGAACGCTGTGTTGCTTTTCAGCTTTTGATGCTGAGCTGTGTGGGGGCGGTCCTGGTCCTGGGGGCCCCTCAGCAGCGACCAGCAGACGCTCAAGACGCTCTCGCCGGTTTTACGTCATCCGAAGACGACCTTCAGGCGTCGGGGACAGGTGAACAAGCTGCGCATGTCGCGGCCCCGGCCCCGGCCGCACGTCTACCACACCGGCCACTACGTGTATCACCCTCCGCACGGTCAAGGCCATCACGGCCACGGTCATGGTCACGGCGGCTGGAGGCGGCGGCTGGGGCAGCGGCGGCTGGGGCGGCAGCTGGGGCGGCGGCGGCTGGGGCGGCGGCTGGGGCGGCGGATGGAAAGGCTGGTCGCGTCGGCCGGGCTACGTCATAGTCGTCCACAGGTGAGAAGCGGCCCATAGTCCTCCACAGGTGAGAACTTCGTCATAGTCGTCCACAGGTGAGAAGCGACGTATAGTCCTCCACAGGTGCGAAGTGACTACGTCATAGTTGTCAACAGGTGAGAAGCTATGTCATAATCGCCCGTATGTGAGAAGCGGCTACGTGAAGCCACCCAGCGGTGAGAAGCGAATGCTTATAGTCTTCCTCAGGTGAGAAGCGACTGCGTCATGGCTGTATGCAGGTGAGAAGCGGCTACGTTATAATCGCACAAGGATAATATCACTGGTTCGCCGGAAACTACGCTGAGCGGCAGGGTAAGGTATGTGTCAGATCGTAGGCAGACCCCTGCGCCATCGAGCGCAGCCGTGGAGGAAGGCTGGGCGGTACACAGGAGGTCCGATGGAAGCGCGTGCAATTATCTGGTCTGACGACGTACACGGCGTGTGAAGAGTGGACGATATATGGCCGGCGTTGACGTCAGATTATGCTGACGGCAATGCCAATGACAGACGGAACGGCAGAGGGTAGTGACATGTTAAAAATTTACTTATTGGCTGACGGAAGACGTGGAGATGGGATAGCCATGAAATACGGGGTTCCCATAAGACTTTCGACCACCAAATTCAGCACAGTTCGTAGATTCGTTTAACTCAACTGTTGAGAACTCATCTGAGTTTGAAGCATTAACTGCATTTTGTGAAGAAGCTAAATCCCCAAAAACCTCACGCATGCAAGGTAGGTAACGTAGCTCGATCTGATATGATCATTGTTTCAACATATATCCCGCCAAATGGTAGCCAACAAGTCCACAGGTTATTCGCCTTGCCGCTGACGTGCATTGATGATTTCCATGATTTCATGATTTCATTCACGATTTCACCGGTCCACCGTTTCGCGGCCGGGAGCCGGCACCGTGACGGTCCATGATTTATTGACGCGGCTGTTCCGGAGTCCGGCCGGCCGCCGGGCAATGTCCGCCAGATCTGCATTCGCGGCGACCTCTCGGTCAGCGGACCCGCCATCGGGCGCTGCCCTCAGCCGGTTCCGGTCATAGGGTACCCACCGACTGCAGCCGAGGTGGCCGCGGTCAGCGTCCCGGGCCCGGGAAGCGGGGACACGGACCACAGCCCGTGGCATAGAGGAAGAGTCCGCGGACCGTCACCAGTGGCATAGAGGAACGGTCGGCAGACCATCATCTGTGGCACAGAGGAACGGTCGGCAGACCGTCGCCTGTGGCAGAGAGGAACGGTCCGCAGACCACCATCTGTGGCACAGAGGAACGGTCGGCAGACCGTCACCTGTGGCACAGAGGAACGGTCGGCAGACCGTCACCTGTGGTACAGAGCAACGGTGCGCAGACCGTCACCTGTGGCACAGAGCAACGGTCCGCAGACCGCCACCTGTGGCACAGAGGAACGGTCGGCAGACCACCATCTGTGGCACAGAGGAACGGTCCGCAGACCGCCATCTGTGACACAGGAGAACGCTCCACGAACCATCTCTGGCACAGAGAAACGGTCCGCAGATCACCGCCTGTGGCAGAGGAACGGTCGTCAGACCACCACCTGTGGCACAGAGGAACGGCCCGCAGACCGCCATTTGTGACACAAAGAACGGTCCACGAACCACGTCTGGCCGAGAGGAACAGTCCACGGACCATCTCCGGCCCAAAGGAATGGTCCATGGGCTATCCGCGACTAAGAGGAACGGTCCAAGCCATCTCTGGTGCAGAGGAAAGGTCCGCAGACCATCTCCAGCACAGATAAACGGTCCACGGACCATGTCTGGTACAGATAAATGCTTTATGGTCCATCTCTGGCACAGAGGAATTGTCCTTGGACCATCGTCGACGCAGCCAGTAGAGGCACGGTACAGGAACCGCTTCCGTTATAATTAGGTTCACGGGCCATCTCCGATACACAGGAACAACAAAGCTTCACGCATGGAACTATGAGATGCAGTCGGCGAGATGTGAAATGCATGAGCAAAACAAAAAGACGGTGTTTTTTTTATTACACGGCGCAAACCTGGCACACTGACAGACGTGTGGAACCCCTGCCGTTTCTTTCTCGACTGTTGACGTTCCACTCTCTTGCAGACCGGTTACGTATGGCTGGGAAGGCACTCAGCAGTACGACCATCACTGGGACCATGAGCAATATGACGAGTATCCAAAGGGATACGAACAGATGTACGACGGCTCCCAGCACCAGTACACGCAGGAAGATACCAATTACTCTGAGTAAAGAGCAGCTTCAAAGGACAGGTTGCTGCGACCTTTGTATTCTGTGAATGATGTTCGTTCGGCTATGGCGCGTTACTGTCTTTTGTGGACACGACGTAGTGGACTGTGTGATTTGGTGTTTAGTTTTAGCGAACGAGCGAGACGCAGCTGAGTGATGTTCTGTTTAATCAAAGTGAAGGAAGCGTAATTACCTATTAAGTGTCTCTCTGCAAGGCCCATAACGCCTACAAAACTATGGCGAACATGCATACGCGTACATGTACATACGCATGAACTGTAATTATCTCCGTCGAATGACTGTGTGTCCGGCCTGTGCGATGCAATAACGTAGGTGTTGCTGATGCAACCCCCGTATGATAAAACAAAATTAACGGTCATTGATGATTATTTTGCGCATTACGCAGAACCGTGGAAAAGAAAGCGCATCTTAAACTAAAGCGTGGTGAGAGCTCAGAGGCTAATTAGGCATGGGCTGCCGCTGCTTTGAAAGGCACCCATGGTTTTGTGTAATGTGAGTGCAGTTTTTCTTTGCTTGAGAAACATGCATGTTAACTCACATCCACCAATGGCATGCCTGTTGGTATGTTTTGCCGTCCTAGATTAATAAAATTGTGGTATTCATATCGAATGCCGCGGCACGCCGGCAGTTTCGATGGTGTGTGGACGCCTTGGTTGCAAATACCAAAATCTGTTTTGCGGTATGGCTGCGTGCAAGTTTTTACGAAACTGATTCGACTGATTTTCCGAAGCGATGTTCGAAATCACGAGCCGAGCTACGCAGAGCTTTTAATGCGAAATGAGCCCCGCGATCATGCAATGCCCGGTACCGACTACTTCGAGGCGATACGTTCACGAGCCGTCGAGGGCTCCGTCGCGGCCGTGTGGTCGTCTGCACGACATCTATTGGCCAACTGCCCGTCGAACTGTGAACCAAGCGGGGAGAGGGGTCGGGGACTCGAACTCACAAACCAGTACTGGGAATGGGAAGACCCCCATTTCAGGTATCGAATACCGTTCACGGCACGTCAGTTGGGCTTCGGCCAAAGGTCGGCCGCTCTCTGCCCTTAGAAATTGATATCGATTTGGCGTCTTCCGCCTTTTCTCCCTTCTCGCTATTAATGAAACAATGGTTTCAGTTGACTTCCATGCTATAAGCATGTGGCTTGGGCTTACCCAGAACGTTCGCGGCAGCCGTGGTGTTTGCTCCCGGACGATGAACAAGATCAACGATCAACAAGTTTAACCAGAGAGATGGACGACTGTTTCACCGAGACATCGCCGAAAGTTGATAGGAGCCATGACCGTAATGACACCCCGACCAAACGAACTGAATCAATTGCGCAGCCTACCCACAGTACCCAAATCGATGACGATACGGGTTTTTGATGGGTCAAGACCGCCACATAGCCACCCCGCGGTTTGGATGACACCTTTGTCTCGCATTCAACATAGGTGGCTCTTCATGTACATAGAATCACGGTCAGCCTGTCATACAACGTTACGATGCTGACCATGCTACGGCAAAGCCAAGGGCGCCATGGCGGTATCACTATACGCTCGTATTTGGAAAAAAACAATGGAACGTTTAGTCTCTTCGCCCAGTGTTTCTGTTCCTATTCACACAGAAAACGATGTCATCAGTGTCTCCATATACCTTTGCACGAAAAAAGGCTGGCCATGCAGACCGACATCACCACTAAAAACGTGAAGAACCCGCGGTTCAAGGAATTCGTCCCAGCTCCGACGAGGAGCCAGCCTTTACGTTGGTCTCTGCCGGGTTCCTTCCAGCACGATCCCGGCGCGCGAACGCCACCAAGGTCCGTATCACGCTTCATCACGATCGCCACAAACCCAACCGGTCAGATTCCCCCTCACTGCCATCTATCGCTCAAGAGCAGCACTCAAGCTTCCATGTGGGCCGCCTTGCGTTTGCGGTAGTTGAGCACGTTGCGGTCGGTGGTGATCTGCGAGGTCTCGCGCCGGATCCACTGCTCGTGGCGCCGCGCGCCCGCCTGTCCGGCCGAGAACAGGGTGCGCTCCAGTTCGTCCAGCGACGCCGCCACCGACGACATGTCGTCCTCCGTCTGGTTCATGGCGGCGTCCATGATGAGCCGCAGCCGGGAGCGCAGGGTCTGCCGCGCAGTCAGAACGTCAGCCGGACGGAACGGCAGTCCAGACACCCGCGCGCTGAAATGCCAGACACGGACGGCGCGTCGCCACGACATTCCGTGCATCTCTCTGCGTGAAGTCGTTAATATTTCTCGGACTGTCGTCCTCGCCACATATGTTCTTTTCACGTCTACAACACATACCTATACATACAACACATCTGACGAGAACGATAGTCCGAAAATGCCAATATCAACCTCATGTCGTCAACAGTATTCCGTAGCAAAATATTCTATGAAGCTCCAACTTTCAGCTGGACTGACGCCTGTAAGAACTACCAACGCCTGCCGTAGCTTCCCGGGATTCATCACCGTAAATCAGGTCATCTGCCTGGACACGTTGCCCATTAGGACCGCGCCCGCACGGCCCGTGCCGGCCTGCGGGGGCGGGGCGGCGCCGGACGTACTTCCACCAGGGAGGCGGCGATGGCCGGCCCGTCGCCGTGCCGCAGCCGCAGCAGGTGGCCGGCCCGTCTCGTAGTAGTGCGGTCCCCACGAGTGCAGGTTCACCACCTCGGCGCCGGCGTCCAGCATCATCCTGCGCGGCGGCGGGCGTTCAGCGTCAGGGGCAGGGCGGGGGCGGCCGTCCGGCTCCCGCCGCACGGCCGCCGCCCGCCGCAGAAAAACATCACGCCGAGCTCGTCAGTGACATAAAGACATGGCCTGGACTGGGGTGGGGGCCGGGGCTTTCTCACAGTGGCGAATCGCGCAAATTCTGATCAGGAAGACCCGAGCTTCCCGTGGGACAGTAGCGCCAACAGTCGTATCCGCCGGCCGGCTGGAGGGAGCGCTTAGCACCTGTGAGTTTGCCGGTACAGTTTGGGCAGGTTGACGCTGACGATCTGTTTGTAGGTGGTCACGTTCAGCAGGTGCGCCAGCCACAGCGGCAGCTCCAGCTGGGCGTTGGCCGGCAGGTCCTTGCGCTGGCCGGAGGAGTCCAGGAAACCTGCAACGCCGCGGACCGGGCGGTTACAATCCGAGGTCGGCCGTTTGCTTCTGCCAGGGGTACACAGCAGGAGGCGCGACACAGGCAACAGCCAACAGGCCCGCGCAATCAACAGTCTAAACCGGTCAAACCCTGTTAATGGTGCTGTAAATTAAAAAAAGACTGTATGATGGCCACAGTGATTCGGAACTGTTGACTGGGCTTGTTCCTTGCTTTCTTGCTTCTTACTGTGATTTTATGTGACTTCCAACTCCAAGAACATCTCTGAAATATGCCACCCTAGATCAAAACAACTTTTCACGACACAGAGGGATAATTTTCAGATGAAATTAGGCTGGTTATGTTGATATTTGATGAAGTTCTGTCCTGAATCCATGCATCTTTTCAAGGAGGTAGATGGATGATCTTTAAGTGAGCGTTGGCTGGTAAGGTTTGATTTTTTTTATGAAGATCTGTCCTGAATCAGTACAACTTTCCATGAAATAGGTGGGTGATCTTTATGTGAAATTAGGTTTGTAATGCTGATGTCTGACGAAGGTAAAAGAGAAAACTTTTTGAGTACCAAAACGTTTTTGGAGCGTACATTTCTTCTTTAATGACCCTTAATACGAAAAACAGCATTTTTCCAAAGGTGGTTGAATGCAGATTATGATGATTTCAGTGCTATGCAGATGCAGATTTCAGTGCTACGTTTCTTTGGAGACGTTAAAATTTCAAGCAATTCCTTTGAACTTGGTGGTGCATTAGTGTTAACCTAGTACTTGCTGGGGGAGGGGGACTGCTCTGACTCCCCCCCCACAACATGCACATTTTTTCTCTGTTGCATAAATCAGTAACGTCATCAAAGTTTACCTGCCCCTCAATAAATCGGCACATTTTGGTAAAAAGTGTTGCCGAGGTCATCCGAGATCAAGCCAACATCACGCCAATGTTTTAGGATGTTCTTCGTTCTTCACGAGTTGGCTCAATATTTATCGTCATGCTGTCCATGTCAGATGGCTTGTAGTATGCCGAATGCGTTTTACTGTTTATAAGAAGTCAACGTAGACCAACTATGACCTTGCACAAGCTCACGTGCCACATTTATATCACATGTCAATTTAGGCCATAAAACCAGTTGAAGCAATTATTTCACTATTTTGTGGTGCCAACACCAGAATTTAAAGGCATTTCACGGAGTTCAATCGTGTTTATGGATTTTATGCATCATACCAGCTACGTCAGACATCTTTAAAGCCAAAGTGTAAGAGGCTTCTCTTTGCACCACATGACCTACATATGTGAGTAAAAGCGGGGCCCGTTATCGAGGAAAGTCGTTTGCAGTCGTTTGAATTAGCCATAATGGTTCACTGACTGGCGGGTCATTGAGTGGGGGTGTCCAAATCATTCCCTTCATGCAGGTGGAAGGCGGTGAAATACCCAAACTAGTGCCAAGTTAACCGATTCACACTTTCTGTATGATTCACATTTACAACCTACATCCACTTATGATGGCTAAGGAAAGCAATGGCCACAGACAACTGAAGAATCCCTATTTCTTACCTTTTTTAAGTGTTCCATACATTCATAGTCCTTTCTCACGGATTGGGTGAACTATTGGCAGTGACGTCAGTGGCCATCAACACTATACTTTGGGTCTAAACCATTAAATAAAAACTTGCATTTCTGCCTAGTGCCCACGTCACTGGAGGATAGATTCTATGGTATTTGTAATCAACATTTTAAGATAGCAACACTCAAAAGCCAAACTGTCCAAAATAACCTGATGTTTCAAATTATCCCAGTTTCAAATAATGCCACTCTAAGGAAGTACAACTTACCCAGATGTTTTGTATCTTCCAGGAACTTGCAGTTGACATTGGCATTAGATGCAAGAATGTCATCAAGGGAGAAACAGTCTGGCACATATGAGCGGCACAAATCCATTTCCAGTGCACTGCAGCAAAATCAAACTGGAAATAAAACAGGCATCATATTTCAAATGCTTGTAATATCCATAACAAAATCTTGCCTCAATATCATTGTCATTCCGACAAACTGGGTGTCAAAAAATGGCAAAGTCTTTTGATGGCAGTACTGATTGATGGCAAGGTCCTGGATGGCAGGGTCAGGGCCCAGCAACAAGCTTGGCTTAGCATGGATGCTGGTCCCAATGCTGTCCACTTTCAACATATTTGGGCCAAGTTAAAATAAGTCAAAGAGAATTTATCTGGCTGGGATGAAAACACACAATGCTTGGAAAAATGGTTCCATTACCTGTTCCAGAATGCAAAACCTTGGGAGTGAAAATGACAAAAGTGTACAAAAAGAATGTCACTTTCACATGTCTACCACACAATGCAAGTGAGCATGGCTGTGTAAATACTGTTAATGAATAGAAGTCAACCTTATTTTCATCTATCATTCCATGCACCTACACATTTGATATTTTGTTTGTTTCCTAAGCTATAACTTTAGTTTACTTTGGAAGGGGAGCACATGAAAACTTATTTTTGCCATGCAACACTCAAGACTAGACAACTTTCTCTTGTTGTTGGATACTATAAAGTTTTTTCCAATAAAATGGTAACAGGGTCCAGATCAGGGCTGGAAATTTGGTTCTTATTCTTGGTACCCAAATGATTTTTGTTTTGGGTACAAAATTTTGCAAAAAACAATGGTCTAAGTTTGCATTGTTAGTGAAGTCAGTCATGACATCATGCCCCCTTCTTACTAAATGGAGACAGTAATTTGCTTGTAGAATCAGAAATTTGTCAACATGACTATAATGTAGGTTTCTCATTGAGGCACAAGATCAGACTTTTGGAGTATAGAATGTTTGTGCAGCACACAGTCAAAACAGCACCATTCCTTCAACACAGAAAAAACAGCACCTTTTCCAATATTGGTCCAGACCAGTCTCAACAGCTCTCAAAATCAACAGTCACAAAACTATTTAATGCATTTGACCACTCGTTTGGTTTGGGGGATTCCATGCACGACCCCAGCTCAGGCGACTGCGAATTCATGTCATACGCCTACTTCCTCTACTTCCCTGCACTTACCGACCGGCAGCTAGTGACCCCAAGATTTTAACTAACAAGCGCAACAAGCGCAACAAGCATTACGATATTCCCGTTATTCCTTTTATTTTCAGAAACCAACTGTTGTGTTGTCCATTTCGACATTTTACACGGCCAAGGTGTCATGAAAGTCTGAAATGCGCCATACTCGGAACGATATTTGAATTGCCGCGCCGTGGCGACTTCAAGTTATTTTTTGTATTTTCATTTATGTGCTACAGGACAACACTACGTTGCCGAATTTTCTCCAGCAACGCCCTATTCTCCGGAACAAAACCACTAATTCCCATCAAAACTTTCCCAACCGATTCTTAACGAATAATTTTCCCACCATTCCTCCATTGTCTTGTTCTTGTACTTTACCAAAAGAACATTTTTTAGTAACGCAACAATGCCAAATCTCAGAAACGGTTCAAATGATTCCCGTCTAACATTCACCAGCCAATTTCTTGTCTACCATTTGCCTCGCCATCCCCATCTAGTGGTCTGGACACAATAATAACCTTGAAATTGGCCAATGACCACTTATTAAGGAACGATGGTAAAACTAGGGTGCTTTTGACATATTGTGAATATATGTAAACTACATAATGAAAAAGTGAACGACGAACGGATCGCCCATTTGTCCGCCCGTCCGTCCGTTTCGGGCCGTCAGAACCAAATGGATTTTTAGTCGGGCGTCCGACTGCCACTCCATCCGATCCCAACTATCGGGACTTCTTCAGTACATCCTTCTGTATCTTCAAAGCCTACTAACAATCCTTTCCATACTTGCTGCAACGAAGACCATCCGTTAATGAGCTGCAGCAATGGATGACAGGATTTCAGGTTTAAGGTATAAGATCTGCTTAACAATGATCTGGACCAAAACCCACCCACGCAAGCCATTCAGGTATAATTTATTGTAAAAAATGTCGTCATTTTGTGACTAGCATTTGCCCCTTAACAATCATGGCACGTTGCCTTTTCTACATGTCGCCATTTTGCCGCTCGGCATTTAGCCGTTCCCAATTTTGGCATGCCGCTTTTTCACATGTCGCCATTTTGCCGTTCGCCATATGTCCGGCCACTCGCCATCTTGGCATGTTGCCTTTTTACATATCGCCATTTTGCCGTTCGCCATTTGGGCGGTCACAATTTTAACATGTCACCTTTTTGCATGTCGTAATTCAGCATTCGCCTTTTAACATTTGTCATTTTTGCATTTCACCATTTTGTTGGGACACCTAATGTTACCAAAACTGCAGCAATATCCGGCCCCAGAAATGGCTCATTCGGATTCAGTGTGCGTGTGTGATTGGGGCTTTAGGGCGCCCCGACTCCGTGGTCATATGGCGCCCGTTATTCGATTCAGAATGAGCGCCAGCGGCCGCTCCCCAGAGAATACAAGGGCGCCGCCTGCCACCCTGACATGGCGAAAACACAGCACATGTTGGGCACCAGTTGGTCCTGCCGCCAGTGAGGGCCTATTATAAGCCCAAGGCCCCTTTCCAAACCTCATTGGGTACTAAAACCGTCCATCCCAGCCAGCATTTACACTGGGCTGCACGGGGGCAGATCAGCTAAAGCAGTGTAGTAGCAGCAGTAATAGTACAGTAGTGGTAGTAGAAGAAGGGAAAAGTAGTGGCAAAGTAGGGGAAGGAGGGGTAAGACGGCCCACTGGGGTAAGACGAACCACCAGCCTTCCCGGCTGAACCGCGCCATCGCTAACAACACTAACTACCTTGTTTCCTTCGCGCTAGTCGCCATCTTGGGCTAATGGTTCCAGGACGCAAGGATATTGAGTTATTGAGTAAAATGGTCTTTTTCGTCGCGCTGATCTAAGGTAAGAGGTCTAAGAATGATTAAATTTAGACGCGTTTTTTGCATCATTAATTTTTCTTTGTATTTTGCTGTGAAGAGCAATGATAGAAGCACAAGTTAGGGCAGGCAAGTTTTCGCAATGTTGGGCTATTTAGTATCTACGTCATGATGTTTTCAAAATTTAGGTTTGGGGTAAGACGGACCACTAGTGGTCCGTCTTACCCCGTGGTGGTCCATTTTACCCCATAGATACAAAACCTCGCTAAAACACTGTGATTTGTTTAAAGTACCTATGTATCTACAAATTTCAATAAGCTAATTTTTTAATATTTTTGCAGATGCCGCGCAAGTACGAGCGTAAAACCGATCGTGGAAGTTGGGACAAGGAGAAAATGGCGTTAGCCATTGAAGCTATGAAATCAAAATCGATGGGTTTTTTGAAAGCTGCCAGAGCATTCAGCGTCCCCAAGACAACCCTGAAGCGAAGGGTGAAAATCAAAACAAATGTGCCAAGGGGACTGATAAGCTGTTAGGCTCCAGGATGACTGTGTTTAGCCCAGCTCAGGAGAAGGAGCTGGTAAACCACATCCTTATGATGGAGAGCAAGTTTTTCGGATTAACAACCAAAGACGTGCGATACCTGGCCTTTCATATGGCGGAAAAGAATAACAGAACTCACAACTTCAACAAGGAGAGCGGTCTCGCCGGAAAAGACTGGTTGGCCGGATTCCAGCGCAGGCATACGGAGGTGGCGCTTCGTGTGCCTGAGGCGACATCGGCAGCCCGGAACGTGGGGAAGTTTTTTGATCTTCTAGAGCATGAATGGACATAACAAAGTTTCCGGCTCACCGCATCTTCAACTGTGACGAGACGGGGCTGACGACTGTCCAGACAAAGTCGACCAAAGTCTTCGCACGCAAAGGGAAGTCTCAGGTCGGCACCCTGACCTCAGCGGAGCGTGGTATCCTCACAACGGCCGTGGTCTGTATGGCTGCAGGAGGCAACTACATCCCACCGTTTCTGATCTTCCCACGGGTTCGGATGAAACCTGAATTGCTGGATGGCTGTCCACCTGGAACCGGACACGCCTGCCATCCGTCGGGCTGGATGCAGACCGACATTTTTACCCAGTGGTTCCGCCATTTCTTAAGCCATGCTAAACCTTCCGAGGAGGATCCGGTTCTCCGATCCTGGACGGTCACGTGACCCACACGAAGAACCTGGATGTCATCGAGCTGGCTAGAGCGAACTACGTGACCATGATCGTGCTGCCCCGCACTGCACGCAGAAGATGCAGCCTCTGGATGTGGGCTTCATGCTTCCACTGAACACATTCTATGGCCAAGCAGTGGAGAAATGGCTCAGAAATAACTCCGGCAGAGTGGTGACTGTTTACCAGGTTGGCCAGTTGTTCGGAGAGGCCTATCTCCGGGCTGCAGTCCAACGACTGCCATCAACGCATTCCGCTGGACTGGCATCTTCCCGTGCAACCGTGACGTCTTCGGGGAGGAAGATTTCGCTGCGGCAGAAGTCACAGAGAGACTGGATGAGGACGTCGGTCCAGCGACTCTGGTCCATCAACGGCTTCAACCAGCTCAGGGCAGCCGCGCAGACAAGCCCCTCTCTGGTCCAGCAACGGCTTCAACCAGTTCAGGGCAGCCGCGCAGCCAGCTCCCTGCTGCTAGTCCAGCAACGATTTCAGCCAGCTCAGGGCAGACGCATCACCAGCTCCCTACATCTGAGGCAGAAGACTCATCCAGTAAAGATGAACCCTTGCTAAGCAACAGCCACGAGGGTCTCGCTGTCTCACCTCATCACATCATCCCGGTTCCGAGAGCATCCCGCCAAGCGCAGAACGGCAAAACGAAGAGGCGTCGCATAACGGGAGCATGTGCAGTGCTAACAAGCTCTCCGTACAAAAAATGCTGCAAGAAAAAAGAACAGGCCAAGGCGCCCACGAAAAGAGAAAGCACACACAAAAAAAGAAATCCAAAAAGAACCGTAAGCCTAAAGTACGCGACCATGTCTTATCAAGCACGAGGATGAAGATCCTGACACACTCTGTTTTTACTCAATGACAGCTTCACGCGCTCAGTATCAGAGGAGGAGGTCTTTTTGGGGGGTGGGGGGGGGGGGGTGTTTTTTTTTTTTTTTTTTTTTTTTTTTTTTTTTTTTTTTATTTTTTTTTTTTTTTTAAAATATTTTTTTTTTTTTTTTTTTTTTTTTTTTTTTTTTTTTTTTTTTATTTATTTTTTATTTTTTTTTTTTTTTTTTTTTTTTTTTTTTTTTTTTTTTTTTTAAAAAAAAAAAATAAAGGGGGGGGGGGGGGAGGAGTTTTTTTTTTTTCTTTCTTTTTTTTTCTTGTCGCTGTTTGCCGTCCCTCTTTAAGAGCAAGCACCACCTAAATTTCTTGAATTTCAAATCCAGCGTCTGCAAGTTTAAAGTATAAGCTCATAATTTCCCAATTTGTTCCCTAGAAAAACAGATCATGCAGACAAATATTCTTTATTTATCCGTTTATAATGAACGCCATTTTCGACATCACACAATCCAGTGTGAAAGAACCCCGCCATCATTCGCCAAGGCCAAATTTGAAGTCCTCATACCACGAGCAAAAATGTCTGTCATCGGCCCCGGCCGGTTCAAACTTGTTTTCTCTCCGCCTGGCCGCCGCCCATCGGCTGCGGTTTCCGCACGGGCAGCGGCAGGCCAGTGACGACGCCGTCCCCCAGCGCGAATTCACCGCGCACCGCCTCGCGCACCAGATTGAAGAGCGTGCTGCTGAGCGCCCGCTCCAGCAGGAGCGGCTGTTCGCCGAGCCGCGGCCGCAGGAACCGGCGCGCTCGGCCGGCCGGCCGCGGCTCCAGCTGCGCGAACGTCGGCACCGCGTCCTTGCGTAGCCGCTTCAGCGCGCTCTGCAGCTCGCAGTCGTGCAGCAGCGACCAGAGCAGCACGGACAGCAGCCGGCGCACGCAGGCCAGCTCGTCGGCGGCCGGCAGCGCGGCGGCCGGTCGGCCCGCCGCCGCCGTCATCAGCGGCACGAAGACGCGCTCGCGCCAGGCGACGTCCGACCCCAGGGGGGTGTCGTCCACGTGCCGCACCAGCGCCGCCAGCGACACGGTCATGTAGACGACGGCCGGCTCGGGCGGCGGCGGCTCGGGCGGCCGGTGCTCGCCGTCCGGCCGCGCCTCGGTGATGATGAACTCCTCCTGCCGGCGCCGGCTCTCCGTCTCCCAGACGGCGTGGTTCAGTGTGTACAGCCGCTCGCGGGTCAGGTTGCGGAAGGCCAGGTGAACCGTGTGCGCGTACACCTGCGCCAGCTGCCCGGCGGCCAGGGTGAGGCGCACGGGCAGCACCTCTCCGGGATTCAGTACGCCTTCAGCCGGCTCCGGCCGCACGGTTGGACCCAGCTGGTCGCCGCCGCCAGGGGCGCTGTCCGCCGCGCCGTAGATAGCGCAGCAGTCGCCGGCGGCCAGCCGCCGTGTCCAGGCGAAACGCAGCACGTCACCGCTGACGTTCTGCAAATAGATGATGCGGCTGCGCTCCATGTGGATGCTCAGCGTGCCGAAGTGGATGTAACGGTGCGAGAGCAGCACCTGCTGGTCAGGCATGGTGGCCTGCTGGCGGTCGGGCAGTCCCGGCGACGCAGGGTCGGTAGCGTCCTCGTGCTGCTCCCGGCCTGGCGCAGTGCCCCGGCCGACCACCAGTAGCGGCTGGAAGCAGCAGCGCTCGCTGACGCAAACCGGCATCAGCGCGCTGTACTCGCGCTGCTCCAGCGGCTCGAAGATGATCCGCAGTCGGACGCAGCCGCCGGCCGGCACCGTGCCCTCCGTGTCCAGGCAGCGGAGCACCTCCACGCCGTAGTTCTCGTCGGCCAGTTGACGCAGTCCGTCCGTGTGCACGTGGAACGCGACCGGCTGCAGGCCGCCGTTGAAGAGCGGGCAGAACTGGAGCGGCGGCGCGCGGCAGCCGACCGGCACCGGGTGCAGCGGCAGCCGGAGCGGGCCATCGCGGCCCAGCGCCGATTGCAGCGGGGATGGCCGCTCGGGCGGCGCGCTCGGCAGCAGCAGGCCCGGACTGGACGGTTCGCTGACGGTGAACACCCAGCCGCGGCCGGCCGCCACCGCCGTGGCTACGGCCGTCACCGGCAGCCGGCAGCCGCCGTCCACGGCCAGCTGCAGGCGCGCGCACCGCAAGCCAGCGTCAGCCAGCGGGCCCACCGTCAGCCGCAGCGTCTGGCGCTCGGCCTCGGCGCCCTCGCGCGGCGCCAGCTGGCCGGCGGCCGGCGCCAGCGACAGCCAGGCGGCCTCGTCCAGGCCTTCCCAGCGCCAGGCGACCGGCACGCGGCCGGGGTTCTCCAGCAGCAGCACCAGCCGCAGCGGCGGCGCGCCGGCCGGCCGCGGCGGGAACACCAGGCCGACCGGCTCGGCCGGCCGCGCCGCATCCGCCAGCGCCGCGTTCAGCCGGTCCACGGCCAGCAGCCGCCACAGCAGCGCCTTGTCCTCGAAGCGCTCGCCGCAGACGGCCTCCAGGTCGGCGACGCGCAGGTACGGATGGTGCGCGCACAGCGAGAGCTCGGCCAGCGCGCGCGGCGGCGTGATGGTGCGCTCCGCTGCCGTCGTCGGCCAGCAGCCGATACGTCAAGTCGTACCGGTACAGCCCGGGCCGGTCCGGCCGCGCCGACAGCGTCAGCGGCGCGCTCTCGCCAGCGGCCACCGTCAGCCGACGTACAGCGGAGCCCGGCGGCGGCGGGCCGTCAGCGTCGCCGACGACGATGCCCGCCTCGCCAGACGGCTCCGTCTCCAGGGGGCGCGGCAGCAGCGCCAGCAGCAGGCTCACCGCCGACGCGCAGTCGTTGGACAGCGCCAGGTGGCCGCAGGCGGCGGCGCCCAGCGGCCGGTCGCCCAGCTCCAGCAGGCGCCGGTCGGCCGACACCGCTTCGGCCACGACGCGCACCGTCAGCCGCAGGCCGTGCACGCGCTCGCCGGGCAGCGGCCGGTCGCACGGGTCGAGCAGGCGCAGCCGGTGCGGCACTACGAACTCGTGCAGGCCGTACTGCTCCGGCCGGCAGCTCCAGACGACGCGGCGTGTCTGATTCGGCGCCAGCGTCGCCTCGCGCGTGTCCGTGTCGAGCACCGCGTCGGACGGCTCGGCGGCCAGCAGCAGGCGGCAGCGCGTCAGGTTGCGCACCAGCGCCGCCTGGCGCACCAGCATGCCCGGGCAGGCGGGCGGCAGGCTGAGCGCGGCCGGCGTCCAGGCAGCCGCCGGCGCCTCCTGACTCACCAGCACCGCCAGCTCCAGGCTGTGGCCGTCGTGCAAGTTGAGCCGCCAGCGCAGGCGCAGCTGGATGCGCGGCCGCTCCGGCCCGCTGGCCGTGTATTCCACCGTGAACACGTGCAGCCCGCCGGCCGGCACGCAGCCGACGGCCGGCTGCACGAGCAGGCCCTCTGCCTCGCGCAGGTCGTACACCACCGGCTTGGCAGGGTCCAGGTTGCGGAGCGTGCAGGTGGCGACGGCGCTGCCTGTCAGAGGACAGGGCGGCATCACCAGCGGCGACGGCGTCAGCTGCACGCGCGGCACCCAGCTCTCGGCGCCCTCGGCGAATGTCTGGCCCAGCGTCGGGCAGACGACGCTCGACTCCGCCTCGGCGGCGGCGTCCGCCGCCAGCGGCCACAGCAGCGCCTCGGCCTGGCCGAAGTACAGCTGGTCGGGCAAATCCGGCAGGAACAACACCTCAAACATGGCCGTCTTCTGGGCGCGCAGGCAGGCGTCGGCCGGCTGCACGGAGAAGACGCGCCGCCGGTCGGCCAGCCACTGCACGCGCAGGTCGCGCCAGCCGGTGTTGGTCACGTGCAGCACGCGCACCCCGCCGTCCACCGCCGAGGTTCGGCCGAAGTCCAGTCTGTCGACGTCCAGAACGACCGGCGCGGCCGGCGGTGCGGCCGGCGGCGACCCGCAGTGTCCGGCGCCGGCCGCCAGCAGCTGCAGCTGCTGGCTGGCGCCGTTGTGCACCAGCAGCGGCAGCTGGCGACGCGCCGGCCGCGGCCACTCCGCCCAGCAGCTGACGACGACTCGCCGCCGCTGGCCGGGCGCCACCTCGCCCCCGCACGGCTCCACATCGAACAGCGACGACCGAAACGGGAACGAGAACGCAGCCGGCGCGGCGCCGTCGTTGACCAGCTCGAACGAACGCCGCAGTTCGCGGCCCGCCGTCAGCGGCTCAAACTCGAGCGAGTCGCGAGACATCGACAGACCGGGCGCGGTGGAGACCCCCTCCATGCGCAGTCGCAGCGAGCTGGCGCTGCCGAACGGAACGCTGAAGTAATCAATGTCCTTGACGTGCGGAAAACGCGGCCGGTACTTGACCGTGACCTTGAACATGCCCCCTCGGGCGATCTCGCCGTGGGTGGGGCACACCTTGAAGACGTCGCCAAGAGGGTGCGAAAGCGGGTCTCGACGCAGCTGGAACGCCAGGCTGTCGCTGGATGGATTGGTGAAGCGAAGGTATCGCGACTCCGCACAGCCGGTACCGATTCGACCAAAGTCCAGGACCACCTCATCTGGGTTATTAGAGAGGATAATCGTTACGAATTTCTTCAGCTCATCTGCATCCATCGTTAGCTGTATGTGAATAATCAGTCCACAAATTAGCTCATATGATGTGAATCATGGTTTCATCCAACCCTTCACATAAGTGGTATTATGAACAAATCTCACTGTGTTCGATAAAGCTTTCAACGAGCAATGGTTGAAAACGTCTACAAGCCATCACAAAAGTTCGCGTTTGGAGGCATGCGAATAATAAAATTGCATTTTATATCAGGCACGTGACCCAACGTTTAGTATCTCCACGATAGACAACCGGGAATAAGATATGGGATTCCATTAATACGTTGATGGCATGCGAATAGCATTTGACGTTTTGTTCGCCCGTACTTCATCTGCATAAATTCATTGCTAGTCAATTTTTCTAGCCGTCTCGTCAGCTCGAGATTCATGCTGGCCGAAACGTCGAGTAAAATGAAGTAGCCGCGTGTATAACAAAGCGAATTCATGATTAAGGACCGTATGTTTTGTATGCTATATTGCAATACATGTTAAGCTTTTTGCCAGTTCTTTCCAACGTCTGTAACCAAAGCTAATAACACAACTAAAAGAAACGAACGACGGACACAACTGGGATAAACGATATGCCCATATCCAAGCGGAAGCGCTTGCTGTTTTTACGTCTGTTGTTGAGTTCCCAGCGTGTTATGCGAACATGAATGTAACAAAAATGTCTCGGTGAACGGTGCATTTCTAGCATACCGCAGTTACATCTAACAGTGGAATTTTACATAAATACATTACAGAACGACACCGTGAACGTAGTATTACGCCGAATAAATCAGACAATCATATGCAGAAATACACGTCTGTATATTAAAGGATGACAAGACATAGCTGCGTGATCGATTGTGTCTTTTTTAGTATACGTTTTTCTGTCACTCGGAAAATTATAGTTGCCTGGCAAGTGAAATCGCTAGTGTTGGTGTTGGTGTCAGGCGTTAGTGTCCGGAATTATGGGGATTGTTTAAAAGTTAATGTGTTTGTATGCTGTCCAAGCCTCATCACTGGATCAAAATAGATCTACCCCTGACCACAACTCCTTCCGATCTACACTGATTTTTTTTGGGCGGAAAATTTCCCGCTAATTGATGATTTAAAGTACCTTGTCGCTGATTTCAAGCAAGTGTTGTCCATGCGTGAAGGCATCAGAGAATAACTACGCGCCAGAGCACCGGAAACTTCCTCAGACATAGTGTTTTTTTTCAGTGTCCCGCCCGCTTATCTCGTTGATGGTTAAACGTACCGCAGGAGCGCTGAGCTATTTTGCCGTCCTGTTTCTGTCCTGTTTTCAGCTCCCGTTTCAGCTAAACGCCGATACTTTCCTGCTCTGCGCTGGGTTTGGCTGATATTACTGCGGTGGGGGACGCTTTAGCTTTCTGCCCAGTCCGGCGTGACCTGACTTACTCTGTGCTCGATACGTGAAACAGCCGTCATATAACAATGACCAGCAGTCTCCACCTGCTCAGTTTTGATAAAATAACTTTGGGGACCGTTGGAGTCAAATATATAGTTCTGACAAACCACAAGAGATCGTTGGGTTGAGTGGGTCAAAGGAAAACATCTGCGTCAAAGATCATTGTGGATGGGTCCTGACTAGATTAGGGTCACTGTTCGATCTTGGCTCCAGGGCAAAATCTTGAGTGTCACTTTTGCCCGACTACGACTTTCGGGAAATTCGTTTGGGGCAAAACCGTTAAAAGTGTAAATGAAAATTGCTTTAATTTGCATACCACATCTGCAATCCGTTACTGCTCACGAAACATCTGAAGCGTCTTGTCAACAACCTGGAAAATTGAGTCGCATTTTGTTCGATATTTGCAATCTCTGAGACTTGTAGTACCATTAAGATTCGTCAACGGAAGCTCTGAGACAGCTGTTCGCTTCGATTACAAATGCAGACATTGCCAGGTAAACATTCGTATCGTGCCACCAAGGGCGTAACCGCTGTTGACTGACCAAATCCTTGACGCACCTCTTACGTGCAGTCAACACGTGCTTACGACAACCCAGGCGCAGCAAATCTCACTGTCAACGTATTGAGAGCCCGAGTGACGCCAAAGTTCCATTAACTTTAACATTACATAACAGAACGGTTTTCAGTGCATTTAAAGGAACTAGAAAGCTAAACTTCTTATCGGCATTTAGCGTAATGATATGCACGAAAGAAGCAAACAAAAGTGGATTTCATACTTCTTCATTGGCCCAAAACGTGAAACACTTCTGACATGACAAAATGCCGACATATGTGGTGTGTTCCTTATCCTTGGTCTGATGTAAGCAAATAAGGTTACCACTCAAAGTTTGTCACCGTCACGAAAATACAAAGGCAGATGGGAAAGCTCGTTAGTATATTTATGTATGTAGTAAATAGTTATTAGGAGAAATTCGTTGTAGGGACAGAACAATAGCGACGAATAAACCATTTCTCATTTCGGTTTGCCTTTCTGCATTCTGCCATGCAAATAGTTTCCGATGACACGCCGATTTTGATGGCGGAATCTGAAGTTACACAGAATGCCGATGAAAGGCGCGAAACATGTCCTCTGGCTTTCAACGGAGAGCTGAAACGGTGAACGAATCGCAGCGAGGTGCTCTTAGTGTTCTTTTGACCGCTAGCAGGCGAAACCCAAAGTTGTCAATATTCAAGGTGTGTTTGGGATGCCCAGATATCCTTCCAAATACCCAGCAAAATTTTGCCGCATATTGTTGTCCGCTATCGATCAAAAACACACAAGCTAAGATATTCGAAATGCGATAAACGAAACTTTCGCAAGTAGTGTGTATAATACAACCATACTCTGAAACTGCCCGACCGGGTCATGCTTTTGCACATGACAACCGCCTGCGGTTAAAGACGCAAGACCCGTCCCTGCGCAGTCGCTCCCACTCGGGTCACGGAGTGCAACTGTTATTTCTCTGTTCCAGGACTTTTCATCTGGGCCAGCTTGCCACTGCTGAGGCTGATCCGCCAATACGCTCGAGTTCTAGCTGGACGTCATTCCGAGCCCGCACGTTGCAAGGGATTTTGGCGCGCCACACGGCTAGCAGAGTCCGATCAGCGGTGACGGACCGACCCTCTTCCTTCGTAATGAACGCGACGCCCGCAGACCGCTGAGGTATGGAGGAACTGGCGCCGCCGAGCTGGACAGTCGCCCGAGACCGACATCAGCTCACCCAGATCGGCCGCGACTGCCGCTTGCTGAAGAAACGGCGATGGCGATGGCCTGTGGCAAGCCTCCGTGGGTTTGGTGGGGCCGCCTGGCATGGCCAGTCCTTCTGAGCTAAGCTTTGAGGGCATGCACCTTCAACATTGACGCTCAATTTACACGAGCGTTTTTGCCTGTCGCGGCGGCGGCGGGGCCGCGCTCCGCAACAGCTGACTGCCGTCGAGACGCATGTGCTTTTATCATACATACGTCAATGATCCTGTCAATCCTGCTTGAGTAAGGTGATTCCAACTTATCGAACCCGATTACGCTAAATTGAAATCTTGCGTTTGATCCAGTGCAGTAGGCCTGTGTTTGTTAGATTTTAGATGTTAGATTAGATGTTAGATTAGATGCAGATGCAGTTGTTGCTTCTCTCAACACCATTTCTGTTGTCTGGCTTCATTTTCAGCTGTTTTTGTACCGTGATGTTCTGAGCATGTCTTAAAGCGCCCGGCTCCCCGTTCGGCAGCTTCGGAAAGAACGGCCTGATTTGCGGTCAGTGCGTCTCTGGTAGCGGCCGGAGCACAGCGCTGAACAAATAACGTAATGCCTCCATAGCCTCTATTCAGGATGTTGAATCACCACAGACTTAACCCGACCTCAGCTGGGGGGCGGTTGACCCCCAGAGGTTTTCCAAAATAACGAGAGAACGAAAGAATGCAGCGGCACGAAACTGCATCGTGTACCTTTTGTGGATCATTTTACACCTTGTGTCAAAGTTCTGACCTCAGGTTAAGTCAGTTGTGTGAGCTAGGTCAGGTCAAGCGGACTTATGTCCAAAAACGTTTAACGCCCTCTAACTTCTTCGGAAAACATGATATCACAATGATACTTCCTGGGATTAGAGATATTCATCAATGCAACAGATCTCCTTTCTCAGATTTTTTGGAATTTTCCTAGTCATTGACCTAAAGTCAGTTCCATTTTCAAGACATGTCATCGTTTTTTTCAAAAAATGACTTAAGTTTTCACAATATTTTTGTGGGATGATGCAGACATATAGTTACCGTCAAAGGGCAAAGTATCAATGACTTCTAGCCATTGACCTGAGATCAGGTGACCAATAACTGTTACGGATAAAAATGCGCCTCTGTCAAAATCAACGATGAATTGCTCAGAACGGTTAGAAAATGGCAGAACTGGATCGCAGAGCTGCAAGCAATACCAGGAAGTTTAAAAAGTTTAAGAAATTACGTACTTCTAGGAACAAACAGGTCGCGATACTGCATTTTTCTAAAATTTAAACATGAGAAACCATCGCAAGAACCACTAGGATCATTAAATATGAGTTGGAAAGATTTATGCCGCGAAAATAAAGAAATGCTAAAATTAGTCTCCCGTTACATCAAAATATTAAAATCGCTTTCAGCTACGGCGCCCGCCGCCAGTCGGGGCGAGTATCACTGTCTTTAACTTTCTCTTTGTCTTGTCTGAGAGTGTCTTAAACTTAACGTTTCGGCGTATATATTAAATAAATCAGAGGAATTAGGCTTGTATCGGAATCTGCGGACTTTTGCCTGTTCGTTGGTGCTTTAGTCTAGACTTCATTAATCACAGCTTTTGAGATCCAGGCCGCTTCTCGGTTTTTAAGCAGTCTGGCTGTGAGAAAACGTATATCAAGGCGTAAATGGTTTACATAATATCCAAACCTAAAAATGAGGCCAATTTCAAGCTCTACTCGAGCTCTACTTGTCACGAGCTTTTAAACGGTGTGCTCATTTTTTTAGCATGCAACCAAACCGTTCGTGAGTTAGAGGAGGGTCGGTCAACCCCCTCCAGTCGGGCATGATCGGCGCCGACCGTCAGTCGGGCGCGGGTTAAAACATGACCTGGGATAACTCTTAAAAACTTATTTATGGTATAATCTTCAGGCTCATAAATGTTGACATATCCGGGACCGGATCGTCAAGCGCAATCAATTACCGTTTTAATCAGCCAAATCGGTCCACTGGTTGCTGAGTTATTCAGTGGGGCGTCTGGCGCCCCCTATTCCCCCTTCCCTCCGTCTACAGGAAGCTCACGGTAGCGGCATACACCAGCAACTGCCAGTTTACAACTGGAAAAAATAAGAATGACATTAAATGCACTCAAGTATTGTTCTTATTTTTTTAAGTGTCCCAGCACTAGCAGCAGTTTTCCCATATGCAAGTCGGTTTGAAAAATAGTTGTGCTGATAAGCGTCGTATAGCCCTCGACCCCTTGATGCACACCGCATTGGACAGGCGACGCTTCTCTCTTTGCAAGGCCGCCAAATCATCTTGGCTATCAGCTCCATGATGAGGCCGCTTTTTTCCTCGCCTGACTGCGGCGGACGAGCCGGTCTGCTGTCGCCAGGCGGTCGGGTTTCTGCCGCTCCCAGACACGGCAGACTGATCGGACCGGTGCGGCCGAAAACAGCCGATATTAGCCGAGCGGTGGCACGTACCTTGATCCGCGGCCTTTCCGAGAGGCCGCACCGCGGCTGCACACCCAACCGGAACTGTTTCACCCGCAGCCCGGCCTTCCGCTGCCCTGCCCGGGACGGCGCCAGGAAGCTCCTGCCTCCACCGGACTGCCCCCGTCACCGCCTGTCGTAGAACACCTACCTGGTGTTCTACGGCACGTGCCGGACCATCTGCCGGCAGCCAGAACCCTCTACCGGGTCTGGACCGCCTCCCGCGCGAGAGTCCGCCGCAAAACCCGATACCCTGCCGAACTCTGCAAGATGCAATGGACCTCCTCCATCCTCCCCCTCTCCATCCGGCCAGTGGGTTAGTGGTCGGATGGCGGTTGTAGAGGCCGAGGTTTTGTGACCGGGGGACTATGTCTTTCAAGAAAGGCCGCTGGGTTGTCGGCAGAGGGCCTCTCGGGTAAAAATAGGTTTTGCATCATTTATTGGCCCCCCAGAGCATTGTGAGTGTCGCTCAGGCATTCATGAGCACCACTGACATAGCACCTAAACATTCATGCCCTGTTCAGGGTTCTGCAGAATTGTGAGGGCTCTTGCATCTGAGGCTTTTATGGCGGCCATCGGAGTTTTTCGAGGCCTTCTCAGACTGCCAAAATGGTTTCTTCATTAACCCTTTTTTCGGGGCCCTTTGGAAAACTGGCGAGGACCCTTAAATTGGAATCAAAGTCCTATACATTATACATGTGATAAGATAAGATAATTCCCTACATTTTCTCAGCATAGCATAGTTTTGGTGCTTGGGAGTCTTGCTCTCTGCTCAGAACTGAATTTGGAAACTGAATTGGAACTGCGTGTCTAGGTAGGCACGCGGTTTTTATGATTTAATGCATGCGATGCATTTTTGGCGTTGCTGTCTCCTACGGAAATGTGAAATATTGTGAACAAATTACGTCCGCGATAAAATGTGAGTAGCTTGATCGACCAGGATCTGAACTTTTTCAGAATTATTGGGGATGCACATGACATTTTTAACTCCTATTTTTCCACGCAGTGACATCGACATTATGTGAAATCTTTGTCAAACCGAGGATCCACTTGCATCCTCAGCTTACAATAGAGTAGATGTTACGAAGTTCTACAACTGTAGGCATCTGACGACATGTTCTGCATGGCGACTTAAACATGCAACATGTTTAGAACACTGCGCAATGGATACTTTTCTATAAAATCTCACACGCCATTCTTTCTAATATCAACAGGAACTAACGCCTTGCAGCCGGGTTCGACATCAGCCAGCAGTTTACACTGCTGACGGCTGAGGCCATGTGACGTCACCTGACGCCAGGGCCTATTTTAAGGAAAAATGACTGCGGGGTCAATTCTGCGAACCACCCCCCGGGCATTTGTGTTCTCCTTATTGAATTTTGTCCACTTCAGATACATATATATATATATATATATATATATATATATATATATATTCCTAAGGAAAGGACATATGCATTCCTAAGCAAGGCATATATATATATATATATATATATATATATATACATATATATATATATAAGGGCGAATTACGATGAACACTTCCACAGCGCTCTGTCATTAACTGATATGTCTTTTGGAGGAAATCATGTGTGCAAAATATGGCCTTGGTCCAGCACTCTTAAGCACTTTCACACGAAGACTGTATGTCGCTTGTGCTGGATTTTATTTTATTTCGATGAAATTCGCGTCGGCTTTTGTGCATTCCGAGCCCATTAAATTCAAAGAACACCATTTCATTTATCCCCAGCAAGAACTCATTCTCCTTGGACTTGTGATCCCTGGGAGATTCGCTCAGGGAGAGATATGTCTGAAATGCCCCCAAACGTGTTTTGTGCTTCAGTTTTTTAAACCAAGCGCACGATATGCATAAAATGCACATCATAGTACTCCTTTTGACACACTGGATCGAAAGACATTTCGCATTCTGTCTCAGGTCATAGGTCACTGGCCCTGTCGGCAGCAGTGTGGCTTATATGGGAATGATACTTCCGTCCTCTTAGTGGTCTTGGGGTTCTGGCGACGATGCTATTCGACGGCTTGCAGCAGGTACTGCTTTTGCCCTTCATCCTTCGTCAGTATCTTGTTGTATACTCGGATAAGAGCCACAGCTCGTTCGGCGAAGTCGCTACCGCGATCCCGCACAGGACTTCCTTAGCGTCCGTGACGCCAGGTGCTGTCTCCCAATCAGCGGGATCGGCTGCAAGGAAGTCCATGTTGATGCCGTAGGCTTTCAGGCTGCCCACCGACTTTGCGGTAATGAAGTCGACGAGGATCTTCCTGGGACGAGAACCTCCTTTTCTGCGAGATCCACCTGCGCTCGCTGGGAGGACTCTCCGATCCCTGTTCCTGGAGTGCCGCGATCATCCTCGTCTTCATCTCACACGGCACGCCCTCGTCGAAGAACGACACACCAGCCAGTTCTTCGCTGGGGCACCATAATAGGTGATTGTTATAATAAATCATATGTCGACTATAATGTCATAATAGATAATAGGTGATCGGCAAACTCCTTGGAAATCCCTTTCGAAATTTCAGCATTCACATCAGGCTTTGCAGAACGGCCAGGTCGTGCACGGAAGCGCTGACCGCCGATGAAGAGCAGAACCATGCACTGACGTACAAAACAACCATGAAAGAGACGAAGCGCTTGAGCGCTCCCAATTCACTGAGAGTCACGGAGAACTGATGGCAAAGCAAGAAGATCTTGATCCCGCAGATTATGCGCCCCATCCATCTGGCGTGATGGAACCATCTATCTGGCACGTTGGAGAGCACCTGGCTGGGACACTTGATTCGCCGTGGAGGCTCTTGACCAAAGGAGATAATCGAGACCTCAAAGAACCAACTATAGCCATCGCTAGGCTGGATTTCGGCGAGCTTCTCACGGCAGAAGGCGACGAAACGATCATTGGAAGAGAAAAACGTCTCGGCCACTGCTGGCTCCAGGTCTTCAAACACCATAGGTCCAAACTTGTTCCAATCAATGAGCCTCCATCTCTTTTTGAAGCTCTTGAACAAGGATATCGCGGTCCCGAGGACGGACCGAAGCGAGTGGAGAAAGCCGCCTCTGCCACCAGTTCGACGATATGATGACGACAAGCAAAGTGAATAGGCCGTCACTCAAGCTTCTGCTGAAGAAGCGTGTTTGCTCCCACAACTTGTCCAGTATTGCTGGAGGTGGTGCCGAAGCTCATGCCGACGACGTTGTCCGAAACCTCTCAGTCTTCCAGACAAAACGCGACAACGTCGGCTGGCGTTGCTCCGGCTCTACTTGCAACTTCCAAACACCGAAGAGCTTGGCGGCACTTCTTGGACCGGTTACAATGACAGAGTCGATCCACCTTTTCCTTTCCATCGTCAGTAACAGTTTGCCGTCCCAGTGGACCACCAGGTTGGGTGACGCGGAGAAAGAATGCTAGATTTCGTCCGCAATGGCTTTCCTCTGCGATCTACGTGCGCGCCTGCCCGAGCTTCTGTGATCGCCAGGTCAGAGGAGTCGTGGCCGAGGACCGAAGCCGTCGCCGATAGGAAGTGAATTGCAGAGCGATCATTGAGCTTGGTCCGATTGAGGGCTGCTGCCTGACCAGGAGTGGCGATGTTCTTGGCTCTCCTGCAGGGCCGCTTCGAAGGCATGGCCAAGGGCTACGGGCCATCCTGATCTATCAGTTGTATGTAATCGGTAAGCGAGTATTCCAGCTGGGCAGTTGCCTCATGCTCGGTCTGCTGTTTAATCTAACGGCGGGCCCTTTAAAGCTTCGGCCTACAGTTGTCGTTGAAGGGCTCGCTCCTCCTTCTCAGAAGGGAACTTATCGAATACCACCATGACGCCTCGGCGACCTGGCTCCCCTTGGGCCTAGAGAATGTCTTTATCCTCTTGGTTTTGGTGATCTTAATGGTGCCGACAAGGGAAAGGTCAAAAAGATTGTTAAGGTTCTTCCTAAATCCATTCTTCTTGTCAATTTCCGGGGTGAACCTCCAGAATTTGCCTTTGGTACTGGTCAAGCTTCCTGCTGAGCTTCTTTATCACGTTCCGCTCCGGTGCAGTGAGAATACGGGCTTTGTTCCACACCTTCATCATTTCGCGGACGATCTGTGTTTTGACCTACCTCTGGGTAAGCCTATCCACACGGTGGGACTGAAAATATTGCTGCAGCACTTCTCCCCGCGAAGTCAGTTCTGAGCACCGGTCAACCAAAATTCGGCTTTTTTCTCGTGGTGCAGCCATAGTGGCACAGACTTCCGTTATAAAAGGTACTTTCTGCATTGACGCAGGTGGTCCTTAAATATCCTGACGTCTAAGAACGCGCGGGAAATTGCCAGACCGGCACAGTCGGTTACCGTGGCATGGCAAGGCGTGGTACTTCAAATATATAAGTCGCAGTCTGCAAACGATGGCCAGAATATTGGCGAGATGTTGCGGCAGCTTCGATTCCTCCCTAAATGAGACAGTAGGTTGCCTGTCCGGGATAGTTTCTGTTGATCTAATCTATCCCCAAAATACATTTTCTCGCCGAATTTTGGCCATATGTTTTTCAACACTGCGCAGAAGTGTAAAAGCTGTCCCAACACAGGCGGAACAAACTTCTCCATTTCCAGGTTATCGGCCCCAAAATAAAAAAGTCACCTCAGATTGAAATATTCGCCTTAGGCCCGCTTCAGTGAGATATCATCAACATTCGTCATCATCTGCAGTCTGGGCCATGCCATGTTCGTTAAGCAGATGAAGCATGCTCATGGGATGCTCAAACCCATGCACTAGGAGCAGCGAGATTGACGGTTTTAATATATGACTGATTAGTTTTCCGTTTTCCTCGCGTAAAACTCTGGTTTAACCGCCAAGTTCAATGAAGTTCTACCAATCCGGTACTGGGATTTTAGCAGGGTTTTCGGATCAGGGTGATTGGTGATGACTACAGCACTGCTGAACTGTTACCGCATTCATATAAACCTTATCTCACCATAGCGAAACCGCCCTGCGCACCAGCTCGCCCTTCAGTTTTCTTGAGCTTGAACACATCAAAGATGGTTATCATCATTTTTAACGTGCTTACGATGCAATGAAACGCCTTGGCCGCCCACCAGACAATCGCGGCATCGGGTGCCGGCGTGCTAATTACGAAACACGCTCGCCAGCGGTCACTAGTTGTGCCTGCAATACGTATTATAAAGTGATGCTGGTAAGTGTGCTCCCATATTAATCAGGAGCGCTTTATGGAATACCTTCCTGGGTATGCTAGTACACCTGGCTGTTTTTTTTCTTTGCATGGGCAAAGGATCTTGACTGGGGGGCAAAGTATCCGACTGGGGGGGCATTTGCCCCCCCCAGTTAACATGTTAAAATAGGCCCTGCCTGACGCCAGCCAAAGGCATCCAGCTCACGCGAACCAACCCTGCACATAGGAAAATTTGGCACCAAATTTTGGTGCAAATAAAAGTACCGATATGGCGGCGGTTTTTGGTGTCGGAATATCCAAGAAGTGCACTGATTGCTTGAAGCGTACGATACACCACAGGAAAACATGAAACATAGACTCCAGTACAAGGGACAGCCGGAGAAAGTTTTGCCGGTATAAAAAAGCTAGCATTAGTTAATAAAAAGTGATCCTGTTTTGAAATCTGTCAACGTTTCGACGCCTTCAGTTTCTACTTTTGCATGTCCCATCTTCCAGAAGAGGACGGTGGCGTCTTGCGCCGCCATTCTGTCGTTCGCCCAGAGTGGCATCCCGCTGCAGCCGTCGCGTGCGTGCGCCGGCTGTTGCGAGTCGACCGGCTTCGGCGTCACGAACACTACCTGCAACCACCGCTGTGAGCAAGGTGGCTGCATCGGCCGGCCGCCGAACATGTACGCCACCGGGGAGGGATCTTGTGACAGCGACCGCGCCTCTGAAACGTGTCGGAACGTGCGGTGCATTGATGTTTTCAACTGTCAGGGTCCGTGTCGCTGCTGACGCTCAAACATTCGCTGGCGACTTCCTTTTCTCTCAGAATGTTGTCCCGGTGGCTTCATGCTTCCTTTAAACCTATGATAATTTCTTATTGTAAATCCAATGTCAGGATATGGATATCACGAAATGGCAGGAACTGTCCTCAGATCTTGAACGTCCGCTCCAAACTGCTGACCCTCTCCACCATTGTCCCAACTAGATTTCACCCAGTCTGCCATACCTGGAGTGGGGGGAAGGCAAACGCTAATTTCCAGCCCATTATACACCATGCAACGTGACACAGGGTTAAAGTTAAAATTGTTGAACTGTCCGGAGACCACATGACCGGCCATTTGTTACGAATTTGCTTCACCTCAAAGGCAGGGAAACGGCACCTGACGGTGGCGTTACCAAAGGCAGCTGAGCAAGCCACCATTCGCCAACTAGACTACGTATGGCCTGTCTGTTGGCAGCTTTTAAATGCATATTCAAACGCAATAATACCTTTCCTTACCAACCTAACCTGTCCCACACTTACTACGACACCTACTCCCGTCCTTACGCTTAAGTTTTCGGACGGTCAAGCTTTTGTTTAAGAAAATGACGAAGGTTTGACCGCCAAGACGAGTTTTCTGTAATTCTGTACAACATTGGTTGCACCGTCGCTAACTTGTGGTGCCACTGTCACGGGTAATGATCTTAAATGGTGAGGTGATGCCGATTCGCAGATTACCTGTCCCCTTGGCTGCGTCTGTGCTTTCCTGTTCCGTCTTTAGCAAACGACAGAAATATAAAAACAGAAGTTTCCGTATTTTCCAGCATTTTAATTTCTTAGTATTCGATTATGCAAAATACGAATAAGTACTGCAAATGAACATAAAAAGCGAAACAAACTTCTTAATGATGAGTAAGGATAAAAAGCACGAAAAACGCTTTGCGATGGTTCAACACGAAGTACGAAGAGACACGAACGAAGAGAGATGGTGCAACACGAAGAGAAGCGAGCAGAAACAGAAATGAAAAATGGTTTTCTGCACAATTTCCGCAGGCACGTGGTCCGACACTTGGATTTCACGTGTCTGACACGGTTGGAGACGTCGTAAACGCGGCCCGTGCCGAGAGACATTAGAAAGAAACAAGGAAGCGCCAGAGACTTCGCAATACAAATACGAAGAGCATGAAAAATAAATATTTATTCCGAAAAGTACGATGAAAAAATTGGCTTGCCTTGCAGCACTCTGCAATAAAATGAATATACCATCAAAATGATGGGGGCGAAGACCAGATTTATTGCTAAAAAGGTCATAACATAACAATGATTTGTTGGGTACAAATGATCTGGACTTTCCGAGAAAGTCGAACTTTTTTAAATTTTGTGCCAACGGTTTGCATCCATGGCTTAGGGCTCAGAACGCACGCCAAGCAGAAATTGTTGTTTTCACCCTGAACGCACCACCCAGTAGTGCAATTCAAGTCCCACGGGTAATTTTGCCTCCAGCCTTTTTCGCCAGCCAGAATCTCGGAGAGATCTTTTTCGTGCCGTACAATGTTACACGGCCGTCCCGTGGCAGGTTGACCGTCTCTGTCAGATGGCCACTGTCAGATGTCAGATGACCGCTTGGTAAAAGTCAGGTTAGGCGATTTGCTTTTCCCGGGAGTCGAATCCGGTGCCTCCGGATTGATTTATGGCAGGAACTGTTTGTTCTCCAGCAGAACTGTCTGTGTTCTGAACCCCAGGGTCAGGGTCGGGGAACCATTCAGACACTGCGCCGTTTGGCCCCCTCCCCTTGAACACTAAAATTTGCCATCAGCTGTGAAGAAATCATTCAAAATTTGCTTGCACCACCCGCGACTTAAATCCAGGCGTTTGGCCTTCAGTACTCAAGACTGAACGACTGGGTCCCAAAATGGAAATGAGCAATAATAACGAAAAGAACGGCCGCAATGGATTAGAGATAAGATTAAGGTAAAGACTGAAGTCTAAAGTGATGTATCTGTCTATCGTTCTATCTTCCACACACACACGCGCGCGCGCACACACGCACACACACACACACACACACACACACACACACACACACGCACGCACGCACGGACGCACGCACGCACACAGATATATATACATGAGAATAAATGCAATTTTTTATAGATACAAAAAAATTATAAATTTCCGTTGGTCAAAAAAGTGGGCTAAATACGTAGAGGTAACCCACATTAGTGGGTTGGTTTGGTTGTCCGGGCCCTCGGCTCGCCCCCCCCCCCAACATTCACAGAAATCGACAACCCTGCAAGACTACAGTGGCAATTGTTAGGCACAAAATCAACTTCCCGGTGCAGCATGCGTGCGTTTTCGGAATGCACCGTTTAAGATATGCTGACTCCGCGATTTGGGGAAGGACGGGTGCTAGACTTTTTTCTCCGCCGCATAACTTCGTAAACATAAAACGCAGCGTCGTTTTTTTTTTGCATCACCTTTCCGTACATCACGTGTGCACGTTTTGGCGGATTTTTTTGTCTGGGCTGTCCAAGGCCATGTTCATGACCAGTAAATTATTACCTGTTGCGTTTTTTCTCGGCTGTTGCCGTTTTTTCATCTTCCTTGATGATGTTCGTGCAAGATGACCGATAGTCCCTAATTGTTACATCGTGGGAGATCAAAGCGGACCATCTTTGACCTCCCACGTGGCCGTCGTAGGTCAAATCTGTAAAACTGTGATTTTTTTCAAATATAACGAGAATCTACGCCATGAAACCTGTTGAAAAAACCATTTAAAGGATTTATGGTGCAGACGCGAGTGCTTAGAGGCAACTGACGCAGTGATGGCGGTAATGGACTTCTGTGTGCCGGATTAGACATGCTTCAAACTAACGTGTAAACGACCTCTTGGTACCGTATGACGTATGCTGACCTACGCCCCTAATTTCGTAGTCCCAGCCTCGGCCTCATCTCCACCTGAGCCACCACTAACAACGAAGCAGGATGACGATGTATTGCAGCGACACTCATGACATGACAAAACCGGCACCAGGCGGCGCCACCGTCGCGAAGGTCGCGGCGGTGCCGCCCGGCACGCGCTCAACGGGCATCCAGCACCACCAGCCGGCTGGTGCGCTTCTTGTACAGGATCCGGTAGCCGCACTCTCGGCACCGGAATCGGGTCGCGCGAACGGATCTCGTTCTCCTCATTGCAGTCGCCGCAGATGTAGATGGTGACGCGCGCCTGCGTCTGCTCCTTGGGATCCATGGCTGGCTGGAGAGAATACGCAGGCCGGTCAGTCAGCGTCACCTTCGTCAGGATTGCACGTGTCGATGTCCGTGCAGATTGGGTGGAGCTGCAGAAAATGAATGCAATTCCATTTCACGTCCGGTCCGAAAGTCTTCTACAGAAACGCATCCAGTCCCACTCCAACATATATCAAATATTACTAAGAGATCAATGTCTTGCAATTCAAATAAGGTTTCAGAAGAATGCTACCATCATGTCAAGGCAGATGACTATGTTCAACTGCAATGCACAAACCATGCTAGTCCCTGTGGAAGGAATAGAAATTATGCCAAGAATCGGTCAATCGTATGTTAGAAGCAATTATATTAAAAAACTAAAAATGCAAATGTGATTCACTTCAAAATCATACATCATGTCAGAGGTGCAACCACGAGAACAAAGAGCTCAATTTATTTTGGCATGATGTTTTAATTATTTCTCCCATAAACTAGGTTTGAGTAGCCAAAGGCTTCGTATTTTCAATCTATTTTTTTTTACTCTTTGACACTCTTGAGAAAATAGTGCCTTAACTCCTGCATCATGCGGACTACATCGCTACCATTAATGTACTTTGTTCTTTATGATCAGTGACAGTACCTAGCTATCATTTCTGCTGTCTAATAATTAACCATGTAATAGACTAAATGATTCTGAATCGACAAAACTGCATATTTCAGGGTCTTCCAGCATGACACATACTTTTTACAATGTTAAGGGCACAAAATTCCTGCTGTGCTGGATGTACCATTTAAATGGATTGAAAAATAGATGAGTTTTCCATCTGAATTTCTGCACACTTCAAACAGTGTGCAATGGTGCATATATGAAAAGCTGGTTGTTAATCTTTCTAGCAGGTGTGTATCAGCTGGCTAGACTAATGTGATAATGCCCTGCATTTCCTAAGTTTTTTGATGAGGTCTCTAAATGCATGAAAAGAAATGGATCAAAATATTTTTATCACCACTTGCCTTTTGCTCAGGTTCATAGCCTAAACCATCTGCCATGGGGCACTAAATAAAAAGTAAAAACAACACTGCATCTTAACTGCACCAAACATGTAAAATAATTTATATATCAGGGTTACAATGTTTTTTTTGTTTCTGTAGCAGATTAAATTTGTTAATGGAGCATAAAATGTTGCTGGCTACACAGCCAAAAAATAATGTTCATTTCCTTAAAACCACCATGGATAAACCAAGAGGCATTAATGCCTCACACACAACTGGACAAAACATATTTTTTTATGCAAAAAAATGCTTCCAAAAAACAACTTTTCCACCATTTCTCAAATGCTGTCATATGTTGTCAAAAAGTGTTCATTTTCCGACCCTGCATCCACATCCACAATCACAACAGAACTGCTTTGAGCATGCTGGCTTTTCTCAGCAAGGAAAAGGGGTCCCGCCAATGCCACCAAACTGTGGAATGCAAAGTCCCATTGAACTGCCCATGGCCTGTGCTGCTACAGACATGTCTCAAGCTTGAGTGCATGTCTTTTGGATCCGACCATCAACTGCTATAATGCATGAACAAAAGATGGGAAGTCAGCACAGGATTGGTACAAAAAAGGAGAAATATAATTTACTGGACTGGTTTACAAACTGAATGGAGAAAAAGCAGAAAAAAGCAGCTCATAACAAAAAAATACATGGGACGGTCGGGCAGGCGCCAACTCACCCCATTTAGCCGTCACCCGCGACAGTTCCGCCTCCGACAGCCACAGGGGAAGACATGGAATGGTGTGTTTGCTATTGCATTAAGTTCGTCACATAATTTCCATGTTAAAGTGCTCCGTGCATACAGCAATTTTGATGACATACCTAGTACAATCTCATTCCTGAAGCTTTTGCTTACAAACCCATTGCCTTTTACTGACATCTTAACCCTATACCCATTCAGCCTAATGGCGTGATTGGCTCTCCAGATAGACATAGGGGTGTTAAACACACTCCCAGGTCAACTTGGAAAGTGGCGGAATAACCCAGTCCATGCCTTGGGGATAACCAGATAAAAGACCGGTTGGCAACAGATCGTATGACAAAATATTGTAAGCAATATATCGTATGGAAAAAGATTGTATGGAATAAAGATGGCACAGATTAAGAATGCAGGAGTGAAAGATCACACTGGCATAAGTCGGTGTGTCATAGGAACAGGCACAAAGCCAGGATTTTCCTCGGAGGGAGCAATGTCAAACTTTGTCACATGCCACTGGCATATGACCAAATTTACATGAAAAAACAGCAATTTTACATAACTGACCTCATATTAGAACATCAGAAAAACATATAATGTTTGGCAGTTTCCTTTTGCATTATATATACAACCACTATTTCTGCAGGCTGCTTGGATCAGGGGGGCCATGTCCTCCCTGGATCCCCTGGCTATGTACCTGCACAGGCATAAGAACTGGTTTGCCATAGCCACAATAACTGATTTTCCATAGGCATAGTAATCAGTTTACTGTAGATGTAGTTGTCAGTTTACCTTAGGCAAAATAACTGGTCTGCCATAGGCAAAGTAATCAGTTAATGGCAGGCATAGTAATTGGTCTGCTGTAAATGTTAGGTTAGGTTAGGTTAAGTTGGGCCAGATTTGGTATTACAACCTTGTGACTACCATTGCCACACAACCTTTTGCAAATGAGAATACTGTGAAGATGTGGTATGCATGGAGTAAAAAATTGCATAATGTCATAGTAATGGTATGAGATATCCCAACAATGACTTAATACAATGATACAGCTGTATAATAATTGAACAACTGCTTTAAAATCATTTTGCTGGAATAAAATGTAATTTATATATATATATATATATATATATATATATACATACATACATATATATGACATTGTTAATCATTTCACTATCTACACAGGACCTTCACAGATCCCAAGCATGAATAACCTTAACCTTGGTAGCACTAGATTTCATGCCATGGAATATTGCAGTTCTCCATCAGCTGACCAGTACAGTAGCAGTGTACCATACATTGTCATTGGAATTTTATTATTTTTTTAAATTCAGATGTTATCAGGCATGATAAGGGGATGCAATTTTCTTCACAGTGGTGACAGTTATATAGATTGTTTGGGACTCAGCTAACCAGAAGCTTATCTCTAGCCACAAATGATCTTTTGACATATGATCTTTTAACCTGCATAATCTTTTGTTTTTTAATCTTTTTCATATGAACCTCTTCCATATGATCTTTTGCCATGCAATCCTTGTCTAGTGATCATGCCAAGTTGGTTCAGAAAGGGAGTCTTCAGTGCCTACACTTTCATGGCCTCTGTCTGTGGCACCACTGTCACAAGTGACACTATAAGGGTGAGTTGATGCCTGCCTGGCAGTTATCAAAATATAATGGGAAGGAGTCAGTTAAAACATTCAACATGTTGCATGGCTTTATGCAACTACAACACAAAACTGCAAAGAATGTTTCACCACAGGCCCCACTGAACAAGTCTACCTAGTGTGCAATGATCATCAGGCAACCATGTTGAAATCTAGACAACGTAAGAGGGAATGAAAAACCTGGCAAGCAGTGCTTTGTTATAGCTGACAACAAAGTTCAACATCAGTTACTAAAAGCAATGACGAATTAGAAAACATGGGACCCTTGCAATGCTCTACATGCATTTTTCCACGGCGAATGTCAAGTAATCACTACTATTCCACTCCTCGTACATCTGACTTCTAACAGCCTACTGCTGCTATGTTAAGACCGTCGCTCGGGTTCACGACCAGTGGATTTTCCCAGTCATAAACTTCGCAAAACGAGGAACGAGTCACGTGGCCGAACGCCGCAGCACCTGAAATGCAACTCAGTTCAGAAAAAGAAATCGCAATTACTTCGACGTTTGGTGTAATAACTTCTAAACCAACCTGGCGTACGCCTGCCGGTCTCCCGCAGTCTGACGGAATAGAACTGCCTGGAACTTCAACATGTTAACGCCGCTAGGTCGCTAACGATGTAGAATATTTGCTTGCGGCAGGAAAAGTATCCAATCAAAATCAAGTATTCTAGCATAATCTGCTAGTGCTGCTACCAGGTTCATATCTTGAACAGGATGAAAGCACACACGTTTTGCGCTTCCAAACTGCTACCATATTTGTAAAAATCGTGAAGGTAAATCGTAAATCGTAAAGTTTGTTTTCGAAGTACGCTGCAATAAAACGGCCGTTTATATAAAAAAGTTCAGCTTCAGCCGACTCAGCTTCTGCAGGCATGACGGCCACCGACTGCCAGCTACCGACAAATTTCGCCAAAATATCTTTTTTTATACTGTGAGCAATCACGCGGCACGCAGCAGCAACACCATTAACGTGGAACAAGTTCTCACAGATGAGCGTTCGGCCAAAGCATCCGCGTACGAGAGTCCAGTCGTCATGTTAGCGGTATGGCCACCCAGACACCTCGCCTGTCACGCATAAGTCTGGGCAGCCGGCAGCCAGCTATCCGCTCATTACACAGCAGACTCGGTCAACTCCGTTCGTAACGATGGAAAACGCCCGAGGTTCGGGCCCTGTCTGTATAACCATGCACAAACAAACACCAAACCAAATACAAACATCAAATCATGCTGTAGAAAAAAAGACGCGTAGCCTAAATTGACCGGTGCCTGATATCTGAATGGTAGAGGATCACAACGATGAGACCCGGACGTGCCACAGAACGGAGTACCACGAGCGTATGCACGCTGCCGCGCAGCCCCGCTGTTGCGCGCCACAGTGTGCTGATCGAGTCGCCACCGACCAGTCGGACACCAGGTGCTCCATCATAACGCCACCCTCATGTACCGAGTTTGGGTTACAAGGACGCGGACATCATCGTTCGACGTCATGCCCCACATTATCTTACAATTGCATAAAACCATGGCGCAGTCATCCTATGATTCAGAGGACTGTCATTTTTTTCAAGGTAAGCGCTGTGTCGTGGATGGGGTGTCCTCTCATGAGCTAAAAACTGAAAAGGCGTAGAGATACGAAATTTGAAGTACGTTTTGATGCATCATTTTCCACCTTGTGTAAATTTTTTTTCAATTCAAGGTCACCTCCAGTCATTGACCTAGGACAAGTCAAATAAGAACCAGATTCCAAAAAATGAAGTAGGCGTAAAATTTTGTGAAACGCGCCGATTGAAATAAAAGTTGTCACATTGATAGAACATGACAAACGGAACAATTCTACTACTTCAAATTTTTTCGGCAATGTCCAGGTCATTGATCTGAGGTCAGCTAAACTTTCGGCCTTTTTTACGTTTGCCAGTGTGATTGTGAGACTGGTTCGGCGGTTCTGACGCTTGGATATACAGTACACACCCTGGCGCTTCTTGCTTCATTTGCGCCCGTAACTGTTCCCCTTGACTGGTAAGGTGAGGCCAGGTCACGTTTCATACCGAATTTTCAAATCTGCAGCCGAGCACAGTTCTTTGGTTTAAAATCAGAGAACGTTTGCTGGTAGTCATCTGAACTTCGGAGGTACTAATACATGATAAAAACTCACTTGCCAAGTGCGGCCTAATTCATTTCGACCGAGGCTGACCTGATTTGACCTTTTGAAATATTATGCCGGTTTTCATTGCAAGCACACTTTGTGCGACCAGAAATGATAAGAACTACCACCATGGCTTACTGCTACATAGTTTGTACTGCCACAATCCCCTAATTTTTGGTCGACAAGATAAAAACCCTTGCCGTCGCGAAAATACCCTTCCCACTAAATATAAGGTTTTTGCATCGCGGCCGTTTCCGCCGCCCGGTTTCTGCGTGACGTACGTTTAAAAATGTTTTTCGGCGCTGGCTTCGTGATACAAAAGGGTTATTACATGATTCATTGTCATAGAATTTTAGGCTTGTATCGTGCTGATCAGTGATAATGTGGCAGATGATGCGATAGACAGATAATGTGGCAGATGATGCGCCCGTCGTATCTGCGTGAATACTTTGACCTAGTTTGACCTTGTCTGACTTAAATACGGTAGTCACAGGCTTCATACAGGGTGCGCATTAAGTTCTGGCGGGTTCACGTATAGCGGGTTTACGTAGACTTTGAAAGGTTAGCAGTGTGATAATGGCCGGAGGCTTAACCCCTCTAAACCTGTCTCAATAAATAGACCCTAGCAGCCCCTCCTTTCCAAAGTCTTTTTTTTCCATAGTCAAAAATTTTGGTATGGCAAAACAAATTCATGAAGCCCCAAAATCTGACATTGATAACGTATTTACAGTGCTATATTTTATAAAGCAAGAAAACGCATGAACGTTTTAAGATATCCGTATGAAATTACATACCAAAAATTCCCTTTGGTACGGAAAGCTTTATACCAAATGTATACATAACTACGCCCCTGGGTGCCTTTTTCTAATTTCGCCAAGGGCTTTCCAATAGTATTTTTGTTTTACTTTGGAACTTACAGTTTCCGAGATGTTGGGGATGCCCATCCCCCGTCCTGGCGAAGGTGGATCCGGAGGCCGGCCCGGTGAGGGTGAAATAAACAAAATAATGCCACATTATAAAAGTATGTGTACGTGGCATCATTTTATTTAAAACACATGTTTTCGTTTGGCAAAAATGAGCTCATTACTTCACATTGCCTTTGACCTCGTTGAATTTCCCAATTCATGTTTCCAGTACCGAGGGCGAAAGTTTCCTAGCCGCGACTCTTTGACGGGGGTACAAAACGCTTACTTGTTTTCGCATGATTAATTTTTTAGTTTAGGACAGACATTTTTTTCCACAACGCCTGAGCTCGAATTAATCGTGCTGCTAAGGCAATGCTAAATGTCCTTATCAGTAAGTCATTGCTGATACCCCAAAACTGTTATACAAACACTGATAATGTTGTGACTGTTTTACATTTTACACGACTCAGGTAAAATTCGCCTTTGAGGTATTGTTTAGGCATCATAAAATTTTGAGATGTAAAATGTTGTACAGTACAGTTGTGCAGTTGTCCCCGTACCTGGGTTCGATTGGGGCACCCCATGAGGGCAATTGTAACAAAACATACAAATGGTAATATCATTCAAAATTCAAATCAAATTCATGGCACATGCTAAGCAGCAATGAAGATGGTTACTGATAATTACGACCAGTATGCTATACTACTATACTTCTGCACTATACAACTACACTATAACCTTTACTATTACTGATAATGTTGACGCCTTTTACATGCACGTGTGGCCAGCAGGACCTGGAAATTTATCGAAATGGAAACGACTGCGGTGCGTTAAGCAAAATTTTGTCATCCTCTTATTCTCACCAAAGCCGCGCTCACACTGTTCCGAATGGCAGTCCAGAGGTCAGATTGTAGTGGTTTCCATCAGATGTGGTAATGGGGGCCCAGCAGCCACCAACATAAACCCAGTCTGTCTAATCAGAACCCATTCTTCTCACCGCCTCCGTTTTCTCTGGTTCATGTTTGTGAACAACACGTTTCATACCCAATGAATGGTGCTGGGACTATGACCAGGATTCCAAAACAGAGTTGACTATGAGATCTCAAACGCTCCACGGTTACGACGAGTACGTCCGAGCAGTAATACGGATGACCTTTTGCTTCCGATCAAATGACATTGACGACCTGTGGACAATGAAACTCCGTCCCTGCCACAGTGGGCGGCAGAAGCTCTTTCGGGATGGGGGGGGGGGCAAACCGTTCGCTTATCCAGCCACCCTAGTCGGTGAAACCTAATATGTCTATAAAGTCTGAGTTTTCTTCACATTTCGGTCGCTTTATTTTAGGTCCAGACCAGACATGACAAGAAATAATTGTGGCGAGATTACAGTGATGATGACCAAGAAATCCCTGGATTTCCCACTGTCGTGCTGTAGAGTATTGCTAGTTTGTAATGAACTCTTCTTAATTTGTCACATGCGTTACATATAAACCAAAAGAACGCAGAATTACGAGTATCACCTCATTTGATGGAGGTGGTTTGGTTTGGCGCGCCGTGGGCGGGAAACATGCTGTCTAAACAATAATGTTAACCGCGTTTTTCTAGGCCATTTTCTTGTCATTGGCACCAATACTTCGTCTGGTTTAGCTGGAAGGACTGGGACTGCAGTCTGCAAGGGAACGTTTCAAACGGCTTCATCGGGCTTGCATGCTGTAGGACACAGCGCAAATACTTTGGCGAAAAAACAAGGCTTCAGAAAGGTATCTGAAGGATTTTTCGTTTTGTTTTGGGGGTCCAGGGAGTGAAGAGGCCCCAACACTGAGGGCGCCCCTTGAGAACTACGGGTGCCTCCACGATAAGACCCCTAGGGACCTTGACTTGGGTTACGTCACTGGGGCCCCTTCCCAACGCGCTGACACCGTCCGATGGCACAAGGGTATTTCCTGGCTGGCGGCTCCTTTGCATAGGAGCATCCTTTCCGGTCTTCGCGTATGTCTTTTGGTAGGTACATACATGCCGGGGAACCCACTTACCTTTCCCGGCCATGGGGCAGCCCGCTACGTGCCAGAGGGGTCATTGCCTGGGGACTGGGGGGCATTTGCGGAGGAGTGGGTTTTCTCTTTCCAGGCAGGAGAGTCCCTTTAACCCTATTCCCGGAGGCCTAGACGGTATGGCCGATTCCCGGCAGGGGGGGGGGGCGGATTCGGCCCCCTAATCTACTGATAGGGGGATATAAGATATCGAGAACTACTTGTCCGATTTCGTCGCAACAAACGGCAATCGATTTGCCGTGACGTGAACTACATTTTTATAAAAAGAAATTTTCAAAATTTCGAAATTTGTGGATACAGGGGGGCAAAAATGGGGGGTACTTTTGAACCTCTTATAACTCCTTCGTTTATGGACCGATTTCAATAAAACTGGCATGAATCGAGAGATTGGATAGGGCTTTTACCATGGGTCCGCAAATCTGAAATTTGGAGAAAATTCATGGGCGTTCACAGGGTTTCAAAAATAGGAGGATTAATTTTCCAACAACTGAATCAACAAAAAAGGCAAAAACACTTTTTTGGCTTCTGCTAGTCATGCTATGCTAAAGAAGTACAAATCGTATTGCAATGTTGGTATAATGTTAGCATAGGCGGTGCCAGGGACATGAAAAAGGGGGAACTGTCATGGTCCCACGTTCTTCAGATCAACTTGTGACCTTTGACCTTAAATGACCTCCAGTGACCTTGGGGTCACCTGGAATGATCTCGTGTGCATTTGATACTATCTGTAAACGTTTTCAATCATTTGAATTCACTCTATTCCAAAAATTTCATTTTATGGCTATTGCGATATAGGGTACGCGCACTGACATTTTAGGTCATAGCTCCGTGACCCAACCTGATATCAAACTGAAACTTAATACACAAGTAGAGGGTACCTTTCTACGTCATGTATATTCCGGGTTTGGCATTTTAAAAAACGTCGCCGAAATTATTGCAAAAAAATAAATTTTGACTTTTGACCTTGACCTGACCTTGTAAAGTGACCTCAGATAAGCAAAATTTTGTGTGCACATTTCCTAACTATTTAACTATACATCCATATAAAGTTTTAAGTTCTATCTTAAAAACTCTGTTTTTGGCAGACATTTTCCTTTTACCCTCAACGTGGCCAAAAATGACCTGAGGTTCCTCCCAAAAACGTTGCCTGGCTCCGCTCCTGAGCAAAGTACAATTGTGAGATTTTGTCACAGCGCGTAGAAAGGATAGCTAGGAAAAGTCACCAAGTTTCGTGAAGCTGTCAAAAAGCCTCGAATTGGCAAGCAAAAAACCCGAGGGGGGCGGATTCCGTCCCCCTCCCCCTGCCGGGAATAGGGTTAAACCATGCCAGGGTGTCCATTCGTGTGCCACAAAAATTCAGGAAATCCTGGAACTTCTGGGGGTCTCCCTAACTACGCTACTGGTTTAACCCGTCCCCGACTGCGAGGGGGTAGTTGACTGCCTCACCTGAGGTTCTTCTGGGATTGCGAGAGAACGAACAAACACAGAGTCACGAAACTATGTGTACTTTTTGCTTCATCAATTTTACATCTCGTGTCAAAATTTTGACCTCAGGTCAGGCCAGGTTCGTGACCTAGGCCAGGTTAAACGGACCTATGTCAAAAAAAGTTTAGCGCCCTCTGATTTTCGCAAAACAAGATATCTCAATAATACTTTGAAGGATTAGTGAACGTGATACATGCAACAAATCTGCTATCTCAGATTTGTTGGAATTTTGCGGGTCATTGACCTAAGGTCAAGCCCATTTTTAACACATGTCGTTTTTTCGGAAACTGACGGAATATTTCATAACATTTTTAGTGTGGAGTGAAGCAGACATCTAGTTACCGTCATTGGGCAAAGTATCAATGACTTCCAGCCATTGACCTGAGGTCAGGCCACCAATAACTGTAGTGAGCTAAAATGTACCACCGTCAAAATCAGCGATGAATTACTCAGAATGGGTAGAAAGTGGCAGAACTAGCTTGCACAGACGTAACTTATACCAGGAACCTCCAAAAGTTTGAAAAGTAGCATATTTTGGAAATAAACAGGCTCTCGCGAATAAAGTTCCGCCAGTTGTGTAGATTGGTAACTCATGAATTTTTCCAAAATTTAAGCATGAAAAACCATCACAAGAACCCTTAAGATCGCCAAATTTACATATATCGTCTTTTTTGTGAAAGTAAAGGAACGCTAGAATTAGTCCCCGTCAATTTGTTACTGCATACGGCCGGCAGCCGGCGCGAAATTGCCTGTCTTTAACTGACGTTTCGGCGATTTAGAACCGTGTCTGGGAAATTAGACGTGTATCGGCATCCGCGGATCTTTACTTGTGCGCTAGTGCCTTTACCTATGCGTTTTTAGTCACAGCCCTTGAGATTCAGGCCATTTCTCGGTCTCATGCAGTCAGCTATAAGAAAACATATATAGGGTGCAAATTGCTTACATCTTATCTAAAACTAAAAATTCGAGCTCTAATCGTCACAAGCTTTCCATCGGTATGCTTATTTTTATCGTGTGACCAACCGTTCGCGAGTTAGAGGGGGGGCGGCCAACCTCCTCCCCCCCCAGTCGCCCATGTTCGAAATGGACGGACGGTCGTGCGCGGGTTAAGTACTTGCGCACAGAGAGGCTCACGGGTGCTTACAGTCACCGACGAAACCATCTTGTTCTGATTCTGTTCTGGTCCAGAGCCCGTCATCCGGTCCCTGCCTTACTTCATCTGCCTCTTTCCATCTCTGTCTAGACGACAGTTTTTTTTTGTAACGTTTTCGGAATACCGAAATCGGAGGGTGCCTCAAACACAGCACGATCTAACAATGTCATTTTCATCTTCATTTTCATTATTTTAAACAAACTGGTTTAGCTGGCGATCGGCAAAAACAAGCAAAACGTGACATTTAAACTTTTGATACACCTTTGTTTGAATCAACCTTATAGAAGCCTTAAAAAACGTGTAAAGAAGTGATTAAGGAACTTAGTGGAGCAGCAGCAGAAGCGACGAAATTTTGGGACAAAGTAACGTCATAACCAGTTCCTATTTCAAAACTCGGCTGCCAAAAACTTGTACGTGGGACGCGGCCATTTTTTCGGGTACCAAACGATATGCTTGCCTCCCTTGTCTTTGGATGGGGGGTCTCTTTGGCCCCCTTGCCCCCGCTCTTCCGCCGCCACTGCGCTGCTCGATGGCATGGCGTCGGTTACCAGAACATGACAAGGCTGGACGGGTCACCCGCCATCCCGTTCATCAGAACGGCTCGCCGGTGTTCTGAAGATAACTGAAAGACTGGAGCCCCAGGTACACAGAGCCTCGCATATCTTTTGATGCCTCCTTTTTTACACCTCTTGTATTTCTTGGTCAATTCGAATCTCGATTTCTTGGAAGTTTCGTGTTTTTCCATCGAAGGTCAGATAAACCGTCCGTTTTTTACGTTCGTCGTTCGTGATCTTGGGTCTGATCGGAAGGATTAAATTTCCAATATATCAGTGAAATTATTATTCTTGTGCTCTATTACCAGGTAGTTTTACCTAATGACCCGTGACGTGGGGTGAGGTCACGTTTTAAACTGGATTTTCGGGCCCGGCAGCAAGACACTTTTTGTACACTCCTGGAATGTTAATATCGTGGTGCAATGTGTGATTTGGAAAGGAGTGTAACCAGGGGGACAAGGGGCCCTACCGTCTTAGGACCGAATCCGAGTCTGAAGTGGCCTAAATCCGAAGAGTTTGCAGTTTTGAGAGGGATTGTTTCTGTCGTAGTCCCCTTCCTTGGAAAAATTATGGCTACGTCCCTTGGTTTGGAAGCACTTATCTTTGATAGTTTTAAAAAGATATCGTTATCCTCCGGCACCACAAGTGAGTTATATTTTCATTTACGTATATCACCCCTTCTCTTTCATCTTTGCGACAACGGGCGCAACTTCCTCAAAATTCATGAAAATGAAAATGTCATTTAAGTGCCCGTTCTTTCCGTGGAACGTCATGTTATGGCTGTGGATGTCATGAGCGTAATGCTATTTCTCCTCTTTGATGGCGATGCATGTGCATCCCCAATGTTCCATTACAGTTGTGCCTGTGCTTGTACCGCTACGTTTCCAAGATTATCACCGGTTTATTTCACATTCCTTACCGTCCGGAGCACAGATAATTCGTCGATGCCATATGACAAATGCTCGCAGCGGTCACCGCGACTGACTAGATTGAGCTTCGAAGCGGACCAGGGGGGCGGGGGGAGCGCCGCCGCCACGCTCGGCGCCGTTTCTTCTAGGCGCTCAGGTGGCCGCCGCTGCGGTCTCGTCGCGTCGGCGTAGCGCCATGCAGACGCAGGCGACCGTCACCGCCTCCGAGTGCGGCCGGCCGTCGCGGCGATAGCGCACCACCGTGCGCAACGGCGTGCACTGCATGCCGGCGCCGCACGTGCTGGCGGCGCAGCGGCACTGGGCCGCCCGTATCCGCACCACGACGCCCTCCCCGCCGCTGCTGTTGCGGGCACAGAAGACATGGGAACGCTGCCGGAATGGGCAGAGTGCGCGACGCCGCTCGTGGACGCTGAATGGATCGGCGCGGCAGCGGTCGGCGGCGCTGGGCGAGCACCAGCAGAGCGCCAGCAGCGTGCAGGCCAACAGCAGGGACACGGCCGGGCGGAACATCCTCTGACGGCGCTGGCCGGCTGGGGCTGCTTTCAATCGGGTCACCTGCGCCCGGAGACGGTCTGGTCGCGCCGAGGAAGTCCGACGGGGACGAAGGACGTCTGAGCCAGCTGGTCGCGTCCCTAGAAGCCGGGGAAGTCCGATTTGGAGTCGTTCCGAGCAGAGCGGCGCTCCTCACCTATCCTCCGACGCCGACCGGGACAGGACCGCGGACCGTCCCCCGAGGCCTGTTCGGCGGTCGACGGACTGACGGCCGCCGTCGGCCCGCCGCCGCTTAAATCGTCGACGCCGGCGATGCGGCCAATCGCCGAGGATGCTATCTAATCGGACGTCCGCACTGGGCACAGGTGCGTATTGTGTAAAGGCGGGCGGACGGTGGCGCCAGCGTCGGTTGTCAACTGGAAAACAGCGCTTGATGCATTGTCCTCCTGGCCAACGATTCCGTGCCAATAAAGTCCTCGACCGTACATAAACCGTATGAAGTCCAGCGCCGTTGGCTGAACAGCGAAACCACGACCGCGCAGCAAAGACAGGCTCCACTCTAGCCTCCCGGGAGCAGTGGCCAGTGGTTCGCCACGTTCTCCGCCAGCGTCCATCCATCGGGCTCGAAAGGGCACGAAGTGCAGAGGAGGCGGCCACGTGGCGTGTCATGGACGTACTGGGCCAGCGCGATGGCAGCAGAGTCTCAGTGCACACTGTTATCTCGGCAACATGTTAGACAGTATGATGAAAGCCTCTGTTTTAACTGCACTCTACTGCTAACTTTGCTTTAGTGGCAGGCGATAGGACGCCCGCGGTCTCTCAAGCAGCGGTTAACTGATTAACTGGACTAAGATCACTGGACGATTTGAAGGGGTCATGGAACGTGCTGGTATTTTTGCCGACAGCGCGGCGATCACCGGAGGAGCCCTGCGATCCCTGCGCTGCCCACACGCCGGACGCATTCGGCACCGCTATTTCAGTGTTCCCGGACGAGACACGCCGTGATAGGGAGCACACATTTAGACGCGGCCAACACTGGACCTGCGCAGCGCGCCGAACCACACGCCCACGCCTCATCGGACACCTGGCTTCGCGGGCTGGGACGGAGCCGGCGGCAGCGACGACCCGCCTCCTGATCAGGGGAAGAATGTGCACGTGATGGCCGTGCCTTGGGATTCCAGGACATTCGACGACGAATGGGAGAAAACGGCGACTCCGCGCAAAGCTTACTCGTTCTTCCTCTCTCAGAAGAGGTGCGGAACTTGTACGTACGTATATCCACCCTCGGTATATCATCATTTTCTCGTTGCTTCTCCCAGTTTTCTTGACAATTGTCTCTAGATCTACAGACTTCTTTCTTGCATGATGCGAATTTTACGGGTAGCGCATCTGGCCACCACACGATCCATCCGTTCCCATCTGTGAAGCCCAGCTCAGCTGCACCATGGGAAGCATCAGCCAATCAGCGGCCGCCCAGGTTCCGGGTGGCGTCGATAACGCTGCATGACGACGGCTTACATCAAGAGCTACGCTCGCTGGTTGCATCCGCGTTGTTCGCTGTGTTGATACACAGGAGGCAGCAAAGACTGACGTCACACTGCGAAGAAACAGCAGTGAAGCAGAGGATGGCTCGTGCTGTCTCGAGTGTCGGGTCGCGTTTCCACGCCTACGTCTCCACGTAGGACCAATGGCCGCGCTAGGGCCTCGGAAATCGGTAAATACGCAAAACATGAGGAGGACAGAATCGGCCTCCCGCATGGGTTTCAAACGAAACACGCCTCATGAAAATAGGTCAAAGATATTTTGAGGTCATATAAGGTCAGCGACCTCCTGTGACCTCGGAAAGGTCACTGACATTGCCAACACCGACATGCTGTCAACAGTTGCGGTGGAAGTGCGGGAACAACGGGGCAAAGTTCCTCCTTCCACCATCCAAAGATATGGGGGCATACATATTTTTTGCCCTCGCAAAAATGGCCGTATGGCGTACAAGTTTTTACCGGCGGGGTCTTGAAATAAGAACCGGTTATGGCGTTACACGTACCAAAATTTTATTGTTACCGCTGCTTGTGTTTCTTCGAGCTTGATTCGAATGGAAGCGTATAAAAAGTTAACATGTGGCGTTTTACGTGTTTTGCCGATCGCGAACCAAACCAGCCAGTTTTGTTTATAGCTGAAAATGGAATGGTTCGATGGTGCTGGGCTCGAGGCACCCTCCGATTTTGGAATTTCAAAAACGTCGTAAAAAATTGTGACCTGACAGAGATGAACGGAAATAGATCAAGTAAGGTAGAAACCAGAAGACAAGCTCTTGGCCAGGACAGAATCAGAACAAAATGGTTTCGTTAGTGACTGAAAGTATCCGTATGCCTCCATCTACACAAGGACTTGAACCAGTGTCGTAGCCAAGGAGGTCGCAGAGATCCCAAAACCCCCTGATTTTTTCTGGCGCACGAAGGGGCCCCTGGCATCTGCTTAAAAGGGCTTCCCTGTGTAACAAAGCTCACGTCATGGCTTTAGAGTTCCCGTATCAGAAACCTTCAAATTTCAATGTTTTCAGAATTTTCTAAATCCTAGAGGTTTTCCTTAAAATGTCTTTCAATTAGAAATACTGTATAAGGCTACCAGCTGTCTTCATCTCTAGTTCCCATAGTCGGCATCGAAGGCAATCAAACAAAGACGTCTGAGAACTCATTGACTCGCGCACGACCGTCGGTCGGTTACGATCATGCGCGACTGGGGGGGGGGGCAGTTGGCCGCCCCCTCTAACTCACGAACGGTTGGTCGCACGATAAAAATAAGCACACCGTTGGAAAGTTTGTGACGAGTGGAGCTCGAAACTGGTCTCATTTTTAGTTTTAGATAATATGTAAACAATTTACGCCCTATATATGTTTTCTCATAGCCGAATGCATGAGACCGAGAAATGGCCTGAATCTCAAGGGCTGTGACTAATAACGCATAGGTAAATGCACCAGCGCACAAGTAAAGGTCCGCAAATGCCGATACACATCTAATTTCCCAGATTTGTTCAATATATACGCCGAAACGTCGAGTAAATTGACACGGCAATTCTCGCACCGGCTGCCGGTGTGCGCCGCAGCCGTATGCAGTAACAAATTGACGGGGACTAATTTTAGCGTTCCTTTATTCCCGCGGAAAAAGCCTATTCATGTACATTTTATTGATCTTAGGGGTTCTTGTGACGGTTTCTCATGCTTAAATTTTGGAAAAAATTCATTAGTTACCACTCTACACAACTGGCGGAGCTTTATTCGCGAGAACCTGTTTATTTCCAAAATATGCAACTTTTCAAGCTTTTTGAGGTTCCTGGTATTACTTACGTCTGTGGAAGTTAGTTTTGCCATTTTCTACCCATTCTGAGTAATTCATCGCTGATTTTGACTGTGGTGCATTTTAGCTCACTACAGTTATTCGTGATCTGACCTCAGGCCAATGACTGGAAGTCATTGATACTTTGCCCAATGACGGTAACTAGATGTCTGCTTCACTCCACACTAAAAATGTTATGAAATATTTCGTCAACTTCCGAGAAAACGACGACAGGTCTTAAAAATGGGCTTGACCTTAGGTCAATGACCCGGAAAATTCCACAAAATCTGAGATAGCAGATTTGTTGCATCTATCACGATCACTAATCCCTGAAAGTATTACTGAGATATCTTGTTTTCCGAGAAAGTTACAGGGCGCTAAACTTTTTTGGACATAGGTCTGTTTGACCTGACCTAGGTGAAGCACCTGAGCTGACCTGAGGTCAGAATTTTGACACAAGATGTAAAATTGATGAAGCGAAAAGTACAGAAAGTTTCGTGACTCTGTGTATGTTCGTTCTCTCGCAATTCCAGAAAAACTTCAGGGGGGCGGTCAACTGCCCTCCCAGTCGGGGACGGGTTAACGCCTTAAGTAGATCAATCGCGCCACAGTGCATATTCGTAACGTAAAACGATACTTCCTTTCTGCTGAATCGAAAAGTGCCCTCATAGCACATGATCTTTTCATGAGAATCATTTCATTCAGAATCATTTCATGAGCCACTTTTGGGAATTGGAAGGAGTTCCCACGCTCTCTCATTGTCTAAATCGCGTCATTCTAGAACGTTCAGATTAAAACCTGCGTTCTAACTGGTTAGATGTGATATCATTATGATATCGTAATTGCATCATATCCTGTTATCATTCCCGTTTGTAGGTAACATATAAGCAGCTCCGGTTTTTGCTCAATATGTTAAGGCTCAGGCTCAGGCTGAGGTTCAGTGATATTCTGCGCGGAAGACTGTGGTGGTGTTCGTGGTGTTAGTGCGAGGAGTGACGGTGCACATAGTGTTAGTGCGAAAAGTGGCCGTGCATCTAGTGCCAGTGTGTGAAAGAAGACAGTATAGTGTTAGTGAGGAGCATATATTCGTCTCTGATCCGGTACCGAGTGACTGACTAACGGTGAAAGCTGCAAGAACCGAGTCGATAGAAAAAAAACTGGCACAAACGTGGTCGCCATCAGTAAAGCTATCACGAAAGCAGTTAGAAATCAGCTATACCCTGGTCGGGAAAGGCAAACCCACTCCTCTGCAAAGGGCCCCCAGTCCTCAGGCAAAGACCCCACTGGCAAGAAGTGAGGTGCTCCCTGACCGGGAAAGGTAAATGGGCCCCCCGGCATGCATGTGCCTACCAAAAGACATTTGGCGAGGCATATGCCTTTTGAGGAATATGCCTCATATGCCTTTATGCCACATGAAGGCAGAAGACGAGGACCGGAAAGGATGCTCCTCTGCAAAGGAGCCGTCAGCCAGGAAAGATTCTCCTACTATGGGATGGTGTCGGCGTGTTGGGAAGTGAGCTCAGTGACGTAACCTAAGGCCTAAGGCCTACGGCCTTAGGGATCTTTTTATCACAGCTTCAGGAATCCTCAATCTCAACCAACCAAATTTTTAACAAATAGCCCCTAAATACGTAAGATGTTTTGATGTTTTGATATATTTCATCTGCCAAAAGATATTTTGAACGTTCCTATAGATAGGTGTAGAGATGGATGGGCTCGAAAGGAATTCTTCGATGAGAGAAGAGCTCTGACTCCAGTCGACAATGTCTGACTGCAGTCGCACCCATACGGCAAGTTCTCGAAACTAGAACAGGGTAATAGTGCGCCTGTCGCACTCCCCAACTGCTTGCCGTGGAACTATGCAATGATGACATAAATGTCACCGTACTGCCGGTACGCTGCGCCGCCACCGTGCCCTGCAACTCCCGAGTTGCTAGTCCTGCGTCCCGGGCTGGCAATAGGTATAAAAAGGCAGTATTTCAAAACATTCATTGTATTTTTTTGTACACTGTGAAACCCGGGTCATACCGATGTATCGTCAAAATGTAGTAAATTAAGCGTAAAGGAATTTTGTCATCGTCAAAAAGATACCTTGTGAAACCTTTTTTTTTGTCAAAGCATTTGCGCTGCGTCTTACATGCATGCGAGTCCGACAAGTTTATTTGAAACGTTCGCTTGCAGACTGTAGTCCCAGTCCTTCCAGCATATTAAGCCAGATGAAATGTTGGCGCAAATGGCAAAACAAAAATGGGTAAAAACGCGGTTAACACTATTGTTTAGGCCGCACGTTTCGTGCCTTGGGCGCCCCGTACCAAATCATGTCTATCCAATGAGGCGATATACCTTTGCGTTCGTCTGGTTTATGTGTAAAGCACGTAGTAAATTAATGAGACAACATTACAAACTAAAAATACTTTTCCGGAGGATAGTGGGGGGTTCAGTGGTTCTTTGATCATCGTCACTGTAATTTCGTCACATTTATTTCCTGTCATGTTTGCTCCGGACCTAAAACAAAGTGACCGAAATCTAGAGAAATCAGAATTTATGGGTATTTCAGGTTCCGCTGAATGGGATGGCTGGATCCGCGAACGGTTTGCGCTTCCTCCCCCCCCCCATCACGAAATAGCTGCCGCCGCCATGGCTGTCAAGAGTATGTCCAAATAGTCCGGCACAAAAAACTGGCTCCACATCTTGCCAAACTCCTGAAGAAGAAGCCAAAATCAAACTGATAGCGCAGGTCGTTCGCTGGCAGCTGGCAACCTAATAGCGGGATGCAGATACGAATCCGGGGGGGGGGGGGGGGGGGCAACCGGGGCGCCCCCTGGCATTTTGGTGCCCTTACCCGCAGGACGCTACATGTGACAGATACCCTTAGACGCCAAAGGCGGGTAAGAACATTGAAGCCATCCACGGACGAATGCCGTCCGCGGATACGAAGGCACCCTTTCAATAAAGAGCGCATATGTGACATCGCTCACCATTGTGATAGGACATGGACGCCCTTATATTAAACTGAAGCTTCTGCAGTATCCAACACGCGGCCATAATATAGCTCAAGTGCGCCTCGTCATTAACCCTATTTCCGTAGCCACAACGGTAGCACCCCAACCCCCCTCCCCCGAGATCTCGAGAACTGCCTATCCGCTTTGATCGCAACAAACGGTAATCGATTTGCTATGGCTTGCACTGCATTTTCACATAAAGAAGCTCTTAAAATGTTTCCGTGGGTGGATACAGAGGGCAAAGGACCCAGGAAGAGGGCCTTTTTTCTCGTTACGAGTCCATTTTTCTATTTTCCCGATGTTTAGAATTCTGAGGGAATTCATGGTCGTTCACATGGATTGTAAAATGGGAGGAATACTGCTCTGGAAATTGTACAAAGATAAAAGTTTGATACAAATTGCATTCACACGGATTGTAAAATGGGAGGAATTTTAGATAATGGTTGTACCTAGGAGGATTTTTCATTACGAGCATGTATCCCAAGAGAAAACGGTTGTACGAGAATTTAACCTAAACAGAATCTGGCTTTACAAGAATCTAGTCGGTACGCAAATCGGTTGAACAAGAGGAATGTTGTACGAGAATCTAAGCGTATGATCTTTTGGGTTACCAGAACTATGCTGTACGTTCATAGTTCATATCCAACGATGCTGTAAGGGAATTTCACATTGGAAGATGTACGTCGGACCTTGCGTCGGGCCAGAACTTTGTTTTACGACAATTATGCCGTACGAATATTTTGCATCAAGAGCTTTATGTGGTACGAGTATTTCGTACTACAAGACTTGTTTCGTACGAGCTTTTTGCCTTTTGACGGCTCTGCGAATCGGTTCTCCGTATGTTATTCTGGCTTCCAGGCGTTTGTCCTGGAATCATTCAGACATACGCCTGACAACATATCGGGGTTTGGAAGGCCAGTTACCTTCCAAAGGTCAAGTGCGGCCACGGACCGCATTTGACCTCAGAGTGGCTTTGAACAGGGCGTAAAGCAAATGTTGCTGATTTCAGTGGTGACAAAAACTGTTAATTTCTCCAGTTTGTAATGTTTAGTGATCGTTTTCAGCACCAGCGGCGTAACAAAGGCTGAAAATTACATTTGGGCATTTCATGTGCCTGACTTTGACCTCCAGGAAACAACAAAAAGCATCTGAAACAAATCACCGATTTTAAAACCGGGTTGCTCTAAGATCACGGTTCGCCGCACGAAATGCTGTACGACTGATATGATTGCAACGAAGACGACTGCCAATTAGGTGCCCTCTTTCCGTATGGCCTCGGAAGTGGCCGGGTAACCTTAACCCTATTCCCGGAGGGCTAGACGGTATGGCCGATTCCCGGCAGGGGGGGCGGATTCGGCCCCCCCCTGAGATCTCGAGAACTACTTATCCGATTTCATCGCAACAAACGGCAATCGATTTGCCGTGACGTGAACTACATTTTTATAAAAAGAAATTTTCAAAATTTTGAAATTTGTGGATACAGGGGGGCAAAAATGTCAAAATGGGGGTACTTTTTGACTTCTTATAACTCCGTTGTTTATGGACCGATTTCGATGAAACTGGCATGAATCGAGAGATTATGGATAGGGCTTTTACCATGGGTATGCAAATTTGAAATTTTGAGAAAATTCATGGGCGTTCACAGGGTTTCAAAAATAGGGGTATTAGTTTTCCAATAACGAAATGAACAAAAGAGGTTAAAACACTTTTTTAGCTTCTGCAAGTCATGTTATGCTAAAGAAGTACAAATCGCATTACAATGTTTGTATAATGTTAGCATAGGCGGTGCCAGGGACATAAAAAAGGGGGAAGTGTCATGGTCACACGTTTCTCAGATCAACTTGTGACCTTTGACCTTAAATGACCTCCAGTGACCTTGGGGTCACCTGGAATGATGTCGTGTGCATTCAATATTATCTGTAAACGTTTTTAATCGATTAAATTCACTCTATTCCAAAAAATTCATTTTTTGGCTTTTGCGATATAGGGTACGTGCACTGACATTTTAGGTCATAGCTCCGTGACCTGACCTGATATCAAGCTGAAACTTGGTACACAAGTAGAGGGCATCTTTCTACGTCATATATATTCCGGGTTTGGCATTTGAAAAAACGGCGCCGAAATTATTGCGAAAAAACAAATTTTGACTTTTGACCTTGACCTGACCTTGTAAAGTGACCACAGATAAACAAAATTACGTATGCACATTGCCCAACTATTTAGCTATATATTCATTTAAAGTTTTAAGTTCTTTCTTAAAAACTCTGTTTTTGGCAGACATTTTCCTTTTACCCTGAACATGGCCAAAAATGACCTGAGGTGCCTCCCAAAAACGTTGCCTGGCTCCGCCCCTGAGCAAAATAGAATTCCGAAATTTTGTCAAGGCGCGTAGAAGGAATAGCTAGGAAAAGTGACCAAGTTTCGTGAAGCTGCGTCAAAAAGCCTGGAATTGGCAAGCAAAAAACCCGAGGGGGGGCGGATTCCGCCCCCCCCTGCCGGGAATAGGGTTAAGGGATGAAATCAGGTGACGTTTTGATAAAAAAAAAAAAAAAACGCTCACAACAGCATGCTTTTCGCACTATCGTTAATAGGAGAGAAATGGAACTGGATGACAGTCAGCCCCTCGTTGATGGCGTGGGTGAAAACCCTTACGTCCGGCGAGGGTCAAGGAAAACCAAGTAAGTTATCCCAAGCCTGATCAGACCGCATGCATTGGTACGCCCGTTCATATCCAACGGTCAGGATGTATCGTGCCCGTTGTCATACCGTCCCTCACTTTAGAAAATTCCTGTCGGATTTTTTAGCATGCTTTTTGCATTTTTAGAAAGAAGGACATGTTTTGGGTTGGTAGGAACTTGGTATACCATTTCTCTCTCCAGTGCTTTCAATAAATGTAACAGTTTCCGTATTGTCGGTTAGTCCTCAGTTGTCTAGTTCACGATTACGCACGCAAGTCTCAAAATGCAATGACGGGTACCTGAGATCTTCGACACGCAGAAATAAAGCTCCGAAAAAATGGCGAATTCCAACAAAATGTTTTCTAGTCTGAGAAAGTGAAAGAATTTTTTTAAGTCTTTTCCGTTGAGCAGCTGTACAGAGCATAACATTTGGAGTCGTTTTTAGAACTCTGAACAGCCCCGGCTCTTCTGCAGTAACCCAGACACGTCCTGCGCCTCGAGCCGCTGTGTTCCACCCCTGATCTCGCGAGGCACCGGCGTCCGATCTCCCTGCCGACAGTCTGGAGCGGAGCGATCTCGTGGCGCGAGCTCTCGTGCTGGAGCCGCCGGCCGCTGGTGGCTCCAGCTCTCGAGCCCCCTTCGCTCGTCGTGTCGTCTGTGTCGTCACGGTCTGTGTCGTCGTGAGCCAGCTCGGCGGACGTTCCACTCCCGCCGAGAGGTGGGACGTCCTAGCGGCGATCTAGCCGTGCCGTTCCTCCGCTGAGTCTTCGGGACGGTCCGCCGTTCCTCGGGGTACTTCCGGCGACGAGCTGTAACGTGGTTACATTCTTCTCCTGTCTATCTCCTTCGGGAAACCGCGTTAAAATGCAGCTCAGCATTGCCGTCCATGGTGGCCATGGCGGAGTCACGGCCACCGCCCCATGAGCCTCGGAAATTCCATGATCGCTTAGATTGCCCTCCGTGCAGTTCCCAGCCTCATTTCCATAAAGGGTAATAAACACGGACGGATCCAAAAAGAATAGACGTCGCGAGCTCCCGGCCAACAGGTAATGCCGTGTAATTCCCAAAATGGACAAATGCCGATTGACTGAACGAAAAAAAACATCAACGACACGGACGGCAGTCCTCTGTCATTGCCAGCGAAGAGAGTCCTAACCCATATTAACCCGTCCCTGACTGGAGGCGATTCAACGCCCCCCCCGTGGGTTTTTTTCCAAGATTGCAAGAGAATGAATGAACGTGGCGCCACGAAACTTTGCGTATACCTTCCTTGACCTGATCCTTTTTACACGCTGTGTCAAAGTTTTGACCTCAGGTCAAATCAGGAGTTCTGACCTAGGCCAGGTCAAGCGGACCTATGTCCACATTTTTTTAGCGCCCCGTTGCTTTTTCGGAAAACAGATATCACAATAAAAATTTCATGGATTAAAGACCTTGGTGAAATGCAACAAATCTACCATCTGAGATTTTTCGTAGTTCTCCCGGTCATTGACCGAAGGTCAACCCCATTTTCAAGACATGCTTTTCCGGAATCTGACGGATTGTTTTTATAACATTTTTAGTGTGAAGTGATACAGATACCCCTTTACCGCCGATGGACAAAGTACCAGTGGCTTCCAGCCATTGACCTGAGATCAGGTCCCGATTAATAGCCATCATGAGCCAAAATGCACCGTGGTCAAAATCAGCGATGAACTGCTCAGAACGGGTAGAAAAAAGCAGAACTGGCTTGGACAATAGCGAGTGATACCGAGAAACTAAAAAAGTTTCAAAAAATGGATACTTTGGAAATAGACAGCCGGTTGCGGATAAAGCTCCGCCAGTTGTGTAGATTGATAACTACTGAATTTTTCCAAGATTTAAACATGAGAAACCATCACAAAAACCACTAGGATTAAGAGATGTTACACGGAAAAGCCAATGTATCGCAAAAATAAAGTTACCCTAAAATTAATTTTCGTTAATTTCATACCGGGTTAGGCTACGGCGCCCGCCGGCAATCGACGCAAAAATCGCCTTGTTTTTAACTCAACGTTCCGGCGTACATATTAAACAAATTAAGAGAAAGTATAGGCGTATATCGGCATCTGCGAACTTTTACTGTCCGCTGGTGCGTTTACCTAGACTTTAATAAGCATAGCCCTTGAGATCCAGGCCGCTTCTCGTTTTCATGCGGCCGGCTGTGAGAAAACAAGATACGGCGTACATGGCTTACATATTATCCAAAACTAAAAAATGAGACCGGTTTCTAACTTTACTTCTCACGAATTTTCCAAAAGGTGTGCCTGTTTTCTATCGTGCGGCCAGCCATTCGTGAGTTAAACGGGGACGGTCAACCCCTTCCCCCAGTCGAACGTGGTCGGTGACTACTGCCAGTCGGGCGCGGGTTAATCTGACTAAACCGAGCCAGCCAGAACGGACACAACAGCGATCGCCAGTCAGAGTCTAGCTGCTGACTACGAAGGACCAGTACATAATGTGAGAACGACCAAAATAAGCTGCAGCACCTCCGGCCAGCTCTGGAAACAGCAAGTATAAGCGCCTGTGTAGAAATCCAAAGACCCAGGGACCCAGAAAGCCGGAGGGGCGGTGATCTGGGCCAGGATACTTCGTACCCACCCTGGAGAAGCCGGCCAGCCGGAGGGCATCGGCCTCATGCCGACACCGCCGGCGGCGGGGCCGCGGGCGAAGTTTACCATTACGCGCACCTGTAAAGGAGAAGTGCACAGCCCACTCGAGGCCGAAAATGCATACAGCGGACGCGTCATTGGTGAGCAGGAGGAGCCTGACTGATGGAACCGAAATTCCAGGCTCTCGTCAGGCCCTGAACAGAGAGAGGAGGAAAAGTAGTTTGGAGTGTAAGCGGACGGTTCTGTCCGGGAGCAGTGCGCTGCTTTGCACCTTGCGGAACGGCAGTGAGCTAGGCTGAGCCTGGTCTCCGTATATTCAGCCAGCGTTTTTGGCCGGAGGCGGCCGGGACCGGCGGCCTCCTTCTGAAGCTCGCTGAGTACGTTGAGGCTTCAAGACGTTCAGAGTTGCAGGCCTCCGAGATGATCGCCAAACCAGCCTACGGGCTGTTACAACGCAAGTGAAGCTTACGATTCCCTCCGACCTACTTGACGAGCCGAGCCGGGCGACGGCCACGCGGCGGGTGAGGCTAGACCGCCTGGCGTCGGCACCGGTCATCCTTGACGGGTGACGTCACGAAGACTTTGTGGGGCTGTGTGTCCGCGCGGTGGATGATGGTTGCCATCGGAGGGGACGGAATTCCGTGCGCGTCGCGTCGACCGGACGTAGAAAAACGCAGATCTAATGAGACAATACAATACAAACCCTCTGATCAAACAACAACAAAAAGAACCGACATTAACGAATTGGAAGGTTCCTCTGATACCTTGTCCTCGCGATAAGTCCTTGAAAATGAAATCCCCCTTCAAGAGATAATTTACCTTAACGAACAGCGCGAGTCACGGGTGACGGGTGACGAATCAGAACCTTCAGCACAGGCCTGTCGTCTCATGACTTTCACCAGGCATGAGATGCAAAGCATTGAGCCAGATTATCGCTTGTTACTAAAATGTAATGCGCCAATGGATTTGGTAATTCAAATTCAGGCTCCAGAATAAAACGCAGGAACCAAAGGAAACCTTCTTAGTACGGTATCGGTTAGGTTCATAGAGGTTTGTATATCCATCCCAGGCTCGTGTGTCGGCCACAGGGAAAGTTTTCTCTGTCGTATTTAACCCGCGCACCACCGTCGGTCAGTTACGATTATGCTCAACTGGGGGGGGGGGGGCAGTTGGCCGCCCCCCTCTAACTCACGAACGGTTGGCCGCGCGATAAAAATAAGCATGCCGTTGGAAAGCTTGTGACGAATAGAGCTCGAAACTGGTCTCATTTTTAGTTTTAGATAATATGTAAGCAATTTGCGCCCTATATATGTTTTCTCATAGCCGACTGCATGAGACCGAGAAACGGCCTTAATCTCAAGGGCTGTGACTAATAACGCATAGTTAACCCTATTCCCGGAGGGCTAGACGGTATGGCCGATTCCCGGCAGGGGGGGGGCGGATTCGGCCCCCCCTGAGATCTCGAGAACTACTTATCCGATTTCATCGCAACAAACGGTAATCGATTTGCCGTGACGTGAACTACATTTTTATAAAAAGAAATTTTCAAAACTTTGAAATTTGTGGATACAGGGGGCAAAATGTCAAAATGGGGGGTACTTTTTGACTTCTTATAACTCCGTTGTTTATGGACCGATTTCGATGAAACTGGCATGAATCGAGAGATTATGAATAGGGCTTTTACCATGGGTATGCAAATTTGAAATTTTGAGAAAATTCATGGGCGTTCACAGGGTTTCAAAAATAGGAGGATTAGTTTTCTAATAACGGAATGAACAAAAGAGGCCAAAACACTTTTTTAGCTTCTGCTAGTCATGTTATGCGAAAGAAGTACAAATCGCATTACAATGTTTGTATAATGTTAGCATAGGCGGTGCCAGGGACATAAAAAAGGGGGAACTGTCGTGGTCACACGTTCTTCAGATCAACTTGTGACCTTTGACCTTAAATGACCTCCAGTGACCTTGGGGTCACCTGAAATGATGTCGTGTGCATTCAATATTATCTGTAAACGTTTTTAATCGATTGAATTCACTCTATTCCAAAAAATTCATTTTTTGGCTTTTGCGATATAGGTACGCGCACTGACATTTTAGGTCATAGCTCCGTGACCCGACCTGATATCAAGCTGAAACTTGGTACACAAGTAGAGGACACCTTTCTACGTCATATATATTCCGGGTTTGGCATTTGAAAAAACGGCGCCGAAATTATTGCAAAAAAAGTAATTTTGACTTTTGACCTTGACCTGACCTTGTATAGTGACCTCAGATAAACAAAATTACATATGCACATTGCCCAACTATTTAGCTGTACATTCATATAAAGTTTTAAGTTCTATCTTAAAAACTCCGTTTTTGGCAGACATTTTCCTTTTACCCTCAACATGGCCAAAAATGACCTGAGGTGCCTCCCAAAAACGTTGCCTGGCTCCGCCCCTGAGCAAAATAGAATTTCGAAATTTTGTCGCGGCGCGTAAAAGAAATAGCTAGGAAAAGCCACCAAGTTTCGTGAAGCTGCGTTAAAAAGCCTGAAATTGGCAAGCAAAAAACCCGAGGGGGGGCGGATTCCGCCCCCCCCCCCTGCCGGGAATAGGGTTAAAGTCACCAGGGCACAAGTAAAGGTCCGCAAATGCCGATACACGTCTAATTCCCCGGATTTGTTCAATATATACGCCGAAACGTTGAGTTGAAGACACGGCAATTTTCGCGCCGGCTGTCGACGTGCTGCGCAGTCCGTATGCAGTAAGAAATTCACGGGAACTAATTTTAGCGTTCCTTTTAATTTCGCGAGAAAACCCTATCCATGCAAATTCTATTGATTTTAATGATTCTCGTGATGGTTTTTCATGCTTAAATTTTGGAAAAATTCATGAGTTACCAATCTACAAAATTGGCGGAGCTTTATTCGTGAGAGCCTGTTTACTTCCAAAATACGCGATTTTTTAAAACTTTTTAAGGTTCCTGGTATTACTTACGTCTGTGCAAGCCAGTTCTGCCAATTTCTACCCATTCTGAGTAATTCATCGCCGATTTTGACCTTGGTACATTTTGGCTCGATACAGTTATTGGTGACCTGACCTCAGGTCAATGGCTGGAAGTCACTGACTTTTTGCCCAATGACGGTAACTAGATGTCTGCTTCACTCCACACTAAAAACGTTATGAAATATTCCGTCAATTTCCGAAAAAAACGACATGTCTTAAAAATGGGCTTGACCTTAGGTCAGTGACCCGTAAAATTCCGAAAAAATCTGAGATGGCAGATCTGTTGCATCCATCGAGATCACTAATCCCTGAAAGTATTATTGTGATATCTTGTTTTGTGAAAAAGTTACAGGGCGCTGAACTTTTTTGGACATAGGCCTGTTCGACCTGACCCAGGTCAAGCACCTGACCTGACCTGAGGTCAAAACTCTGACGGAAGGTGTAAAAATGATGAGGCAAAAGGTACACAAAGTTTGGTGGCTCTGTGTTTGTTCATCCTCTCGCAATCCCAGAAAAACCTCAAGGGGGGCGGTCAACTGCCCCCCCCCAGTCGGGGGCGGGTTAATCTTACTCCTGGACTGAGGTTAAGATTGTCCTCGGCTGATAAATGTGACCGCAGAAGTCAATGGAACCTGAGGTCTACGATCACTGTCTTTCGCTAGATGGAAATCGCGGTAATGGTACTTAGTAGTTTGGCCACATGAGCGAGCATTCGGGCACTGCATCAGCAAAAACACCTGTGACGGAAGTCATTCAGTAAAATTGAGCTCAGCGGGTAAGTTTAACGCTTTGCCAGTTGTTTCCGTTACTTTCGTTTCCGTTGTTTTGTTATTTATTCACACTTTACAAAAGTTAGAACCATTGTCGCTAGGGCACTTGGTAACTCGGCTTGGTAAATTCGGTCGCTTCTGTTCCGAAATTAGTCTTTGGGCAGGCGGGGGATTATTACTTGGATTTAAGAATCTCGTTTTGCCAATATCCACCGCAAGTCTGGTCGCGTTGTCAGTTATTTGTCCCATACGTCAAATATTCACGGTAGGTTGGTCAATGCGATAAGAAAATCTGCTTGTTAACTCAAATCTTTTCGTCTTCGATGGGACCTTGTTGGACAAGGGTTGTTTCTGATTAGGCACCGGACAACTCGGTTCACTGATTTTCACGTAATAGCTGGTCAGAATTCCCAAGAACAGTTTTCAAGCTTCAAAATGGTCTTCGCAAAAACGGTTCCTTTAGACTGAACTGATGATCTGAGAACCGCCCCCCTTCGCATCGTTTCGGCGGCGGCCGGGCTAAGAATTCCCAGTACGTTCCTAAGAGGAAGATAATGTCAACGTCAATCACGGGTTCCAGCAAAGAACGCCAGGGGTCGCTGCCCTATCATCAGGTAAAGATGGACGCACAACGCTCCTGGCGGCGACTACTATCGCCATAAACTGGCTGCCTTTGGACTTGAGGATATTACGTACACAACCGTGGACCCTGTAGCTGGCTACCTTGGGGATGCCCTGAGGACATGGGTAAACCACAGATATTTCTCCAGAGTGGTTCCGTTCCCCTGGCGGAACCACTCTGGTTCCGCCAGCTATGACGGAGTTACAGCTGTACGGAACACCGGAGATTGTCTTGGACGGAGTTCCGCCACCCAAAAAAATAACTAACACCTCCCCAGGCGGGATGTGCGAGGTTAAGCCGATTGGTATACAGCGGCTCTGTCCGTGCGGGACACTTCTTTGACACCGGTGGACGCAACCCGTGGAGAAGTAGAATTTCAGGCATCACAGTACAGTTGCCTCAATGGGGGAAACTAATCATAATAAGCTCTGGATCTCATGGCATGGAGGGAGAACTGATGGACGATGTGGAGTACGCATCGGAACAAACCTTGACGCGGCAGGTAAAATGTCGGGGAAAGGTTTGATTCGCTGGCCCATAATGGGTGGAGCTTGTTAATGTGGTCAAGCAATGGTGGGTTAGGACATACACACAGGCAGTGTGGGGTGACGCGCCCGCCACCTTAACAGTGGCCTGGGGTTGGTAGACGCCCGTCTCGGGTACGTTTGGTCCCAGCTTGGCGATGCGGTTCCGCCCACGGGGAAGGGATAATCACCTACAGAACAGGTGGGCCGGGGCTTCGGTTTGGCGAGGTTGACGCAGTGGGGCGGGGAAATCAACTGAAAACAGATGATCTGGGACCATAGCAGTGGGAGGGGGGGATACAGTGACACCCAACAGGGCCCCAGGACCCAGCCAGGACTCGTGGCTCCTACTCTTAAGGTAAGGAACAAAGGAAAGACGCCACGGAAAAGTCAGGTCTTGACCAGGGCAAAAACGGTCCGGTACCGGTCAAGGTGCGATAACCCGATAAAGCCACTTGGTTGGGGGTAGGGCCAGTAAGTGAGCTTAGATTGAAGGAGTCTTGATCATCCCGTTATTATCGGCCTAGGTCGAGACCCCTTTGCCGTGTGGTTCCACAAGAGCCAGGGCCCGCCCCAGAGCGCGTCCATTTACTCCAGGGACAGGGATGGGGGCAGGGTTATGGTGCAGCGAATGCGTCCGCAGATCCAGAGTCCGTCAGGTTGGAATTAACTCTTAATTGCTGATTATTCTGGGGGTAAACATTTACTCTGCTTTGGAGGAATCTGTTGGTATGGATAAACCTTCCACCGCTGGAGGGAAAAAGGAACCGATCAGAGGTTTATTAAAAGACGGACAGTGACACATCTAATGCCGAGACAATTGTCATGAGGGGGAAGACCAGGATCCAGCGGTAGGGGTCTTAGCTTAGCTTAGCGGCTAGATGCTTAGCCAGGATTAGCAATGACTATGGCCTCGGAGATAAATAAAAATTTTCACTCAGCAATGGTAGGGACCTAGCCGCCCAAATCTTAAACCCACCACATGGGAAAGCCCATATGCCCGTTACTGTTTTGGGAAACCCAAGTGACAGCACGTCTGAGGACAGAGGGGCTCGGGTCCGGCTAACGACCGCCCGAGCGTCAGTTCACTCGGTGACCCATCCGTCGATCCACTCGGCCGCCCAGATTTGTCCGCCCACCCGTCTCTGGATAAATCCTTTCTGTGAGCATTGATTGCCTATACAATCGACCGGCATTCGCAGGCCACCTGCAGATTTCCGAGTGACGGCACGAACATCTGTAGACCGACGGTATGCAGCAGGCGACGGCTCCTTTGATGATGGAAGTGGGAGCGGCCACAGCTGTGTCTGGCAGACGCGGTGGCCGTCGGGAGGGACCCAAGCGCACCCGGCAGGATCTGGAGCACGCTCCGGCGACCTCCCGCATCGACTTTGGCCCTTGTGGTACAATGTTAAAAAAGACTGCACAATGTTGCAAGCGCCGATATCTCGCCAACGGTCCGCCGGAACGCCAAACGGACAGCGCCAACGTGCTCGCGAGTTCGAAGTCTACGAAAACACCTCCAAGTCCCCAAGCTCCAAAATACTGTAATGCTGCACGATCACCCGCCACCGCAACTGCACGTCACAGAGCCACCAGAGGCCGGCTGGCGCGCTCCGATGATAGCGACGTTTCCCCTCCCTCCCCCCACGAACGCCAGCCGAGCCCACACGGGCGGGGAATCCCGGCGTGAATCGTCCGTAAATAAACGTAACGTTCGACGGCGGGGGGGGGGGGCAGCCTGTTGTTAGGCTGTTCGTGTCAGTGCTCACAGAGAAAGAGCTTATCTCAATGCGTTTCGCATCGATCGAAGTCAGGCGAGTGCAAGGTTCGATCAAAGCGGGAATTTGCGTCACGATGGATGAAGGGACTGCCAGCACGGTCGTATGGTTGAGCTCAGGATGATGGCGTTAACGGGCCATCAGCACTTGAAGGGAAAGGCTTCATTTGGTCTCTTATACATTTCGTGTTTGGTTTTGTCACCAAGTGATAAACGAATTTTCATGAATGCATTTGCGTATAAACCATGGGATTGCCAACAGCGAACAACTGGCCCTTCTTCATGAATATATATTTCTAACTAGCGTTTACCCTGGGAACACAGCACAAATAAGGCTTCGTGAGTTCTTATGTGAGCTCGAAGGGCTCTATTTAAGGACAGAAAATAGTTTTCTCAACTGCTTACCGAGTGTACGTAGTATCACTGCACGCGGGGACCTAACACTCCGAACGCTAAAACTAGCGGTCCTCGTGACTGTGGTACGGTACAGTAAGAAGCTACAGTTGACTACTAGCGGGGTGGTAATGACACTCCGACGAGCGTTTCGCTGGTGGCTCCTGATTGATCTATACTACGGACATTATAAATATATATATATATATATATGGGATGGAAATACCCATCCCAGAAGTCGTGGCTAACCCATATACCGATACCATGTAGAGAGCGTTGCATTTCGTCGCTGCAGCTTGGCATTGTTTGAAAGCTCGGGGGCGACGTACGTGACTCGTATATTTGGCGTCTTCAGCTCGGCAGCAAGCTCGCAGCAAGTCCGTCAGAGCAACGACCTCAGCGCCACGAAAATGCGTCGAAATAAACGGTTTTAATAATTTTAAGATAATCAGAATTACTGCTTCACGAAAATAAGTTCTCTGTGCGTCCGATTTCCACTGTCCGGTAACGTCTGGCGGAAGGCAAGGGTTGGCAAACATATGTTAAGCAACATGACTCAAGAATAGTTAATCCGGCCCGTCATGGTGCACTTGCCCGCTCACTCCATCGCGCGGAGAGGGTCAGTTTGACCCCCTCCTAAAATCCAAATAAATGGTGATGGAGGACTGGAAGTAGCACCATTCGATAGTCTCACTGTATTTATAAAATTACCCTACTTGGCCTGCTTCGCGTGTTACATCTTCGGCCAGGCCAGGTCAAATGGAGGCATGTCATGGCTTATCAGGGACGTAGCCAAAGGGGCCATGGGGGCCATGGCCCCCTGAGCCAAGCGGCCTGTACTAGAAATGTAGCGATTTCACACGAATGCGGAATAGTGATGATATATATTTTGCAAAAACAAGCATTAGGTGTATTCCTGTATGTTAAAAATGAGGTCATTTACATAAAATTCCTCTTTTTCCTACAAACTTCGTCACATGCCAGTCGTATATGACAAAATGTTAAAAATGGCGCGAATTACATAAAATCCCTCCTTTTTCCTACAAACTTCGTCACATGCCAATGGTATATGACAAAATCTGACATTTGCCCCCACACGGCAAATCCTGGATACGTGCCTGTGGCGTATGCTATAGCTTTAGCAGCCCTCATTTTTTGCGGTTCGTTGGCGTATATTGTTGCTGTCACATCAGCGGTGAAAACATCATTTCATCATGAGACGTAATGAGAGTGTTATGAACAGGGGTTATCCCGGTGAATTTGATGTTCGTTGCGACCAGTACATCTCAGTAATGAACAATGCGCAAAATTAAACGACTTTTATGCAAAATAACTAATTATATTTTACGGCATAGTCGTCCCGCTTCTTTTAAGACGAATGATATACTTTTATTTATATTGCACGCCAAAAACCACAGCAAACTTGGCACTGATGATTTTCTCTGACGTGGTTTCGATTGTTCGCAAAAGTTGTTTCGTTTCCAATGAATTTTCTTTAAGAACGTCGCCAGTGTTCATTATAATATAAAGAGCAAGCAAAAAATCATACTTTACCATCGATCTAACGTTTCGTCTACACATGAGACATTTTTAATGATAAGTATAGGTCAACGACATTTGTCCGGCTTGAATTTAAAAAAAGAAAGCACACGGTTAGTAAAGACATGGCCCTTCTGACTATATACCTATATATCAAATACATCAACCTATACACATAATCAAGCATGGACAAGCAGCACTGAAACAATACACAGCAGATCAGTACAGCACCTGTTCACATGTTCACAGTCCAGACTCTAGTGGGGGCCCTTCAAACAACTGCATGGTCCCAAGCGCGTTTACCTGGCGGTTTATTGGTCCATAACTCGAATGAACATGGCTTTTCAAGAGCCGTTCGGCGCCGTCTATCCGTTGCCCTCGCCAGGATCTTCATGTTCGAGCTGATGGTACGACGAGTCAAGTGTTCATGGTGGTGTGGTTCTGTGTGAATAAGTAGGCCTCCCTGTTGCAAGTGCATGGTTATGTGTCTTGTCCGGGACGCTGTGGTGTTGTCGATGGAGACACTTTTGGCAAGGAGTGCGCAGTCTCCAGAGGACATCTGTAGTGATACACGACGTTGTTAGTTCAGATTTTGCTGGATCACCTGACATGTTGTTTTTCAAGATCATCGAGGCAGTTGTTGCACTTCTGTAATCATCGAGGCAGTTGTACTTCTGCAGTAGATTTTCAGCATGATCTTGTCTGTTGTTTTTTTTTCGCTCTGCAGTTGCGGCCAGGGGCGTCAGTTCCTGTAAATGATTGGGTGGGACGAGCCGTGGGCCCGACAACCTAAATTCCCCAAATGTGGGTTTCTCAACGGATTTAGCCCACTTTATTTTAACCAATGAAAAGTTTTGATTTTTTGTGATATTTTTCAAATAAGAAATTGCATATCTCCTATGTATATGGGTATACATGTGTACATATATTTATGGAATTTAAAAAGATAGAGAAATACATCACTTTATGCGGCCTATGATGTTACGGAGTGCAGTTTCATCCGCTCGGTAGCCGGGAGACGTCACATTCTTACAGAAGAGCTGGCAGGTGTTGCCGTGTTCAGCTGCTGTCACAGGCTCCAGGTGTTGGGTGATGGCGCGCTTGACTTTTGCATCGATGACAGAGATGGGAGAGTTGTTGTTGATTAATATTTACTGAACTCTTTTCAGTTCCTGGGGTACCAGAGCCAAGGCTGAGCAGTGCTTCAACGCTCGGTTGACGCAGGCCTTACCCTATTTCCGGCAGGGGGGCTGAGTCCGCCCCCCCTCGGATTTTTTGCTTGCCAATGCCAGGCTTTTAAACGCAGCTTCATGAAACTTAGTCATTTTTACTAGCTATTCTTTCTACGCACCGTGGCAAAATTTCAAAATTCTATTCTGCTCAGGGGCGGAGCCAGGCAACGTTTTTCCCGCGTTTTTGGGAGGCACCTCATGCCATTTTTGGCCATGTTGAGGGTAAAAGGAAAATGGCTGCCAAAACCAGAGTTTTTAAGATAGAACTTAAAACGTTATGTGGATGAATAGCTCAATAGTTCGGTAATGTGCAGATGTAATTTCGTTTATCTGAGGTCACTTGACAAGGTCAGGTCAAGGTCAAAAGTCAAAATTTGTTTTCTTGCGATAATTTCGGCGCCGTTTTTTTCAAATGCCAAACCCGGAATATATATGACGTAGAACGGTGCCCTCTACTTGTGTATCAAGTTTCAGCTTGATATCAGGTCTGGTCACGGAGCTGTGACCTAAAATGTCAGTGCGCGTACCCTATATCGCAATAGACCGTAAAACTGATTTTTTGAAATAGAGTGAATTCAAATGATTGAAAACGTTTACAGATAATATAAAATGCACACGAGATCATTCCAGGTGACCCCAAGGTCACTGGAGGTCATTTAAGGTTAAGGGTCACAAGATGGTCTGAAGAACGTGTGACCATGACAGTTCCCCTTTTTCATGTCCCTGGCACCGTCCATGCTATCATTATACAAACATTGTGATGCGATTTGTACTTCTTTAGCATAACACGACTAGCAGAAGCCAAAAAAGCGTTTTTGCCTCTTTTGTTCATTCAGTTGTCAGAAAACTAATCGTCCTGTTTTTGAAACCCTGTGAACTCCCATGAATTTTCTCAAAATTTCAGATTTGTGTACCCATGGTAAAAACCCTATCCATAATCTCTCGATTCATGACGGTTTAACTGAAATCGGTCCATAAGCAACGGAGTTATAAGAAGTCCAAAAATACCCCCATTTTGATACTTTTACCCCCTGTATCCACACATTTCAAAATTTTCAAAATTTCTTTTTATAAAAATGTAGTTGACGTCATGGCAAATTGATTGCCGTTTGTTGTAATGAAATCGGACGAGTAGTTCTCGAGATCTAGGGGGGAGGCCAAATCCGCCCCCCTGCCGGGAATCGACCATAGTGTCTAGCTCTCCGGGAATAGGTTTAATCACCCTAGCTTTGTACCTTTCAGGGCACTCGCCAGCGCCATTTAGGCACTTCCAATTTTCAGGTGGCTGGCGGCAGGAATGTCGATTGGGAGGGGGGTTTAGGGCCAAGGGTCGATTGTCGGGCCGAGGGCCCGAGAATCGACCTAACCTAACCTCCCCCAAATGTGAGGTTCTCAGTGGATTTAGCCCACTTTATTTTGCTCAACAGAAATTTATAAGTTCCTTTTGTTGCTATTTATCAACTTAAAAAATCGTTCTCCTCCGGATGTAAACATGTATATATATATATATATATATAGGCATATATATACATATTCAGAATATAGAAAAATAGACAGATACATCGCTTTAGACTTTATTCTTAACTTTTTGCAAACGTCTTACCTGTTGCGGCCGTTCTTTTCGTCAACATTACTCATTTTCTTCAAAACCGGCAGAAAATATTGGATGAGGGACAAACCAACATTGGATGGGCCCAAATCAACATTGGGTGGGCTAGGGCCCTCTCAAAAGAATACATGTCGACACCGCTGGCTGGCGGAATACGCTGGTCTGATACGAGCTTGTTGACGCGTCGATGTTGACGTCCAGAAAACCAATGTTGTTTTCTGTGCTGTTTTCGATGGTGAACCGAAGCCCTGATGCTTCCTTGAGCCGTAATTTGAGTTGATTGAGGCAATTGATGTTTCTGACGTCCACCAAAATGTCGTCCATGTAACGGCAGCACAGAAAAAGTTTGATGTTTTCGTCCCTCAAGACTTCTTCTTCGACCGCTGCCATGAATGTATGCGCAAACAGCACTCCGAGTGGCGAGCCCATTGCGATGCCGTCAGTCTGGTAGAAGAGCTTGTCGTGGGGAGATCTGAATGGTGCTTTTATCACAGTCGCAGCATTGCAAACATGTGTCCTGGAATGTCGGGTGCCGGTATGTCTTCATGGTGGTAGACATACTGACATAGAATGGTGATCGTTCTTCCCACTGGCACGTTCGTGAAGAGACTGCTGACGTCTAGAGATGCAGTAGTCTCTCTCCTTGTTTGGTGTTCAACAAGCCGACGAATTCGACGAATTCGGCTGATTTTGTTCCACAGGACTTCTTGTGATTCTCTCAAGGCACCATGTTCTAGAATTTCTTGGGCTTTCTGGTGGTAATCTTTGCTTTCAAGTATCACAAACGTTTGGGACTTATTGGCTCTTCTCACGACACTGTTGGTGTTTTCTCTGGGCTCTCTGGCTGCCTGCTGCAGGTGCCGACTCAAAGATGGCTTGTTCAAGCGGCTTCTGTTTTTGGTACTCTCCACATGAAGCTGTTCTCATAAGTCTAGATTGACGATGAGTTCGCCCTGGGCTCTGAGTCTGCATGTGTCTTGGTAAAGAAGCTCTAGCTCAGCCGCTTCTCTAGGGGAAAACGTTTTGGTGAGAATTGAAGGTTTATCCCAAGATTTAATGATTTCTTTTGGACTTCTGACAGTGGAACCTTTGGCAAGCTGACATATCCTTCTCTGTGTGCAGGAATCGGGAATCATCAAGCATAAAAGCTTCACGGTTTTTTTTTCTGCAGTCTGTTCTCTACAATGTTCTTGTGCAGCGAAAGTTGTTGGGATAAGGCATCATCACTCTTACGGCGAAATTCTTCAGGGATTGGGAAATTCCTGTGGAGTAACTGCTCACCTGACTGCTGTTTTTGAATACGAGTAATCGCTTTTATACGCATGTATAATAAACATATAACAAATAATATGTACAATATATGATAAATCCTTAAAATATTGGAACGACTGTTGTGTCAGATACAGGGACGTAGCCAAGGGGGGCCATGGGGGCCATGCTCCCCCCGGAGCCAAGTTGTCTATTCTAGATATATGGCGATTTCGGCATGAATGCGTAATAGTGATCATATATATGTTGCAAAAACAAACATTGCATGTTTTCCTGTGCAATAAATGTGAGATAAGATGCCCAAAATTGCTGCCTTTTCTCGTAAATTTCGTCATATACCTGTGGCATATGACGAGATTTGACATTTGCCCCCTCCCTCCCTGAGGGAAATCCTGCCTGGTCAGGTACAGCTTATTATTCTGCGTAGAAGCCTTTTCCGCTTACCTCTGCGATTTTGTGGATTGCTCGTATATTTAGGCAATATGTTTTCATTCAAACGTGGTTTGCTTAAAAGTGCTGCAGTCTCGACGTTTATCCGCCTTTCGGTACATTTCTAAAGTTGTCTTTATGCCTTTTTCAGTGAATTGCTCGAATGGGGAAAATCCATTTAAAATAACATTCATATATTGCTGACCATGAGGTCGGATCATGAGGACCGACTATGAAGTTATAAGGCACGCATGATAACTATGGAAATGGAAATAGCAAGACACTTGTCTGCCGTTGTTTGAGAATCAAGGACCAATCTGGTTCAACAATCATCGTGGTTTGGGGCATCAAAGTGAAAAATCGCTTACTTGTGATGATCCTTTGAGAATTACAAGGCAGCCAAAAGGATCCATTCACCTTATCATTTAAACGCGCAGTAGAAGGGGGTTTCGCACTAACGCGCACTGGAAGGGAGGCACAAAAGTGTCCCCTTCCAATCTCGGAAAATAAAAGAGGTAGAGACATGAAATTTTATGCACAGGGTGGGACCATAACGATTTACATTGTGTGTAGTTTTCACAACCGTAGGTTAATATCTTCAAGGTCAAATGGGTCGAAGAGGTCAACTTTGGACAACATTGGACACTTTCTCGGCTTGTAGGCCATTCCGTACGACTTTTCGAACGAAACGGGGAAAAGGTGTTTGTGTGGGAGTTAAAACGTGGAATACGACAATTTCCAATCATATGACGTCTTCACGGAGGATTTTAGGCCGAGGTCATGTCAGGTCACTCACCTATGGCGTCATTTTTCATCTTTTGCAGATCAGATTTCGAGCAACACGGGATAGTGTGGTGTCATGCACGTGCCAGCCTCGTAGTAGGAATCGTGCAGCAGAGACAACGTGTAAGAAACTTCAGCTTTATTAAACGGCTAACGCCACGCCATGACCGCACTACGGATACCCGAACTTGAACATCACCAACCCAAATCCAAGGTTACCCCAATCCAAGATGCCGTGACTCGTGAGGGCAACTGGCGCCACTAAATCACTACCAAGAATTACGACACAACAGATAGCTCGAGTGTAAATAAAGACGCTACACGTATCTTTTGGCGTATTTTTGGTGAAGGTAGCCAACATCGGTACATCTGGTCTCTTCCAACCGTTATATTTATGTATGTACGTATATGTATATATGTATGTACATGTGAGCTCATCTAGAAATCGACATATTGCAAAGCAAATCTGGGCCAGGTCACAAAATAGTTGCTGTCGACTTTGATGACCTTGATCTGAAATGACCCTGCTATATGTAAGCATATCCATGTGCGCACACGTGTTTTTATTAGGATCTTTGAATGCACATTTCATACAAATCGGCATGTCGCAAAGCAAATCAGGACCAGGTGACAAGATATTTCACCTTGAACTTTAATGAGCTTGACCTTTACTGATCCTGGTATATGTAAGCGTATCAGTGTGCGCATACGTGTTTTTATTAGGGTCTTTGAATGCATATTTCATATAAACTGACATATTGCAAAGCAAATCTGGATCAGGTCACAAGCTGGTTGACCTTGATCTTTGGCGACTTTGGCCTTTATTGACCCTGGCTTTGGTCATGGTACATCTATCGCTTATGCCCAAATGATGTCGCGTGATTGTGCTCAAAATGCAATTTTTGGTAGACCGCTAGTCCTTTCACAAAGTTCTCATTTGTCAGCGACAACCGTCGTTTCCGTTATGATTTCAAATGCTTGAAACTTCAAAATTTCCGGCCGATTTTCCATTTTCTGCGTCAATTGACGAGCTATTGAATTGCCATAAATGTCACAAAGTAGCAGCAACCAGCTCCGATTTGTTCTCGAGATATTCAAGAAAAACTGGTGGGGCCACAAAAAGACCCCCCCTTCCAATGCGCGTGTTAATGCTCCAGTGAAAGATGATTTTTGATCATCGATGGACATGGACAGGAGAATCAGATCCACAACAAAAGAAAGTTGAAGGCGCCATGGTCACCAAGACCACCAACGTAGGGGGAAACCCCAATCGCAAATTTTGGACTGACACGCTATCAACACCTATTGTTATTTCTATAGGCAACTGGGTACTTGGGAGTTAAAAACTCGTCTAAGAATGTTAAAAAGTAGATATATACAACATCCGGTAATTGTCATACCGCGTACCTACTTCCTAAATTCGTGGTCATTCTCACCGTTTGACCACTTCTCTGATCTCCAGGCCCTGCGAGGGTCTGAGAGTTTCCAAGATGACCGACTGGATCCTTTCCAGAAGAGGTTCTCACCAGGAACAGCTTTGTGCTCTTGGGTACGTATGAACTTCAGACATACTTTCATCACTGCGTAGGTTCGTGACACCACACGCTTAAAAAACTACGGCTGAGCACGCGAAATAACGACATTTCTTTCACACCAATGTATCTCATATCCCGTCGGATATGCGAAGTCGGTACAGCAACCGTCGTTCCATCTTCAGTTGCGAAACATTCGCCAGAAGACTTTGGAAAGGATAGACAGAAACATCTGAAGTTTCGTTAGAGCCCTGTGGACCGTATTAGTACCAATGGTTCGCAATCACAGCGCCATCTGCTATAGCTGGCGCTGGCGTAGCTGCAGCTTAGTTTCCTTTTCTTTGTGTTCTGGAATATTCCATGACATATCACCTCATTCAACAGGATTACTTTACCCACCAGCTCTCACTTTTGATGAAGTTCCAACTTTAAAAACGTGTTGGCTTGAATGATAAACACGCCCTTTGTTAGACATGTCCCTTTAGTGGCCTCCGATTTTGGGCCACTTCATTGTGCGATTTACGAATTTTGCAATAAAAAACTTCTGTCTGGGTGAAATGACGGTAAAATTGGCCGTCACTATCCAGAAAACCTGTCCTTTTACGCAATAAAAGAAACCGCCTTCTTCATTCTCCATTACGCGTTCTCGCAAACTTTGGGATTTGCTCCCTCTCTCGAACAACAGACAGACTTCCATGATCTCGTCCATGAAAGCAAACTTCGTCGCAATGTATACGAAGATGAATTTCACCAACAAAATGACACCGCAAAACTTTGCTGCACTATGCACCAGATTTTAAATCTTTTTCGAAGTCGATCTGATAATTGTCTCGCACCAGCCAGTTCGTTAAAATAACTAAGTCTCCAAAATACTTCCATATATGCGAACAAAATGCTTCGCAGCTTAACGTCATCCCAGAGATCTAAGGCCCAATCGCGTGTTCCACCACACTAGTTCACCTCACGATAAGGATTATTGTGGGGGTATTGGGTATAGGCAGCACCCAACAGTCAAACGACTGCGGTGTACTGGTACCTTATGTACCCCACGGTGGCACCGCCCATAGAGTAAATCCCCTCAGGTCCATATCCCGGGCCCTTCCGCGCACAGCGCGGACGCGTTTGGGCTGGATTCCTCTGGATCTGGGTTGGAGGTGCTCCTCCTCACGCCCGTTCAGAGGTCTGACTGCTCTACATTGGGGTCCCTCGAGCGATGGGAATCATGATTGGTGGCTACTTACTTTCCTCGGGTACTTGATTAGCTGAGGGTCCTGCTGGCAGGCTAAGAAGCCATTTTCTGGCACATCAAGAGGGCACCTGTCGGCCTGTGGAGGGGCTGATCACGGACCAGAAGATAGGCCCCCTACCGACCTGTTTAGGGTCCTCTGTCAGCCTGTAAAGGAATCTTGAACCACTCCACAAATGTTGCCCGCGGGCCTGCAGAGGTGTTCTGTAAAGAGGCTCCATGCCAGCTTGCAAAAGGCACCCTGTTGACCCATACAGAGCCCCTACTGGCCTGCGAATATCGCGCCTTTAGATCTGTAGACGGGCTTCTGCTAGACTATAAGCGGCCTGTGGAATATCCCTCTGGACTGTACAGGGACAACCTGCCGGCCCCTAAAGGACCCTCTGTTGGCCTGTTAAGGAACCCCCTGCTATACTGGAGAGGGACTCCTGCGGGCCTGCAGACGTGGCCGTGTAGTGTCACCCAAGTTGGTTCAAGGCGTTTCTGCATGTCTGTGAAGGAACTCCTGCAGCTGCCTGTCGGTACAGGGGCCCATATCGTCATCTAAAATGGCCTTTACCAGCAGTACAGGGGCCCCTGTCCTGATGAGGGAATCCGCCGGCACATGAGCAGCACGGGACGCTTTCGCTAGTCATCGTGCTCTCTTTGCCGCAAAGGAGCCCTTGCTAACGTACGAGGTACAAATGCTGAGTCCTGGAAGGTGGCCTATGTGAGTCTGCAAACAACAGAAATCCGCTTTAAAGGCGGCCGTATCCGAGAACCATTTAACCCGACTGGGGGGGGGCAATTGACTGCCCCCCCGAGGTTTTTCTGGGATTGCGAGAGAACCAACAAACACAGAGTCACGAAACTTTGTGTACCTTTTGCTGCCCCAATTTTACATCTCATGTCAAAATTTTGACTTCAGGTCAGGTTAGGTGCGTGACCTAAGTCAGGTCAAACAGACCTATGTCAAAAAAAGTTTAGCGTCCCGTAGCTTTTTTCGCAAAACAAGATATCTCAATAATACTTTCAGGGATTAGTGATCGTGATAGATGCAACAAATCTGCGATCTCAGATTTTTTGGAGTTTTCCGGGTTATTGACCTTAGGTCAAGCCCATTTTTAAGACATATTGCCATTTTTTTCGGGAATTGACGGAATATTTCATAACATTTTTATTGTGGAGTCAAGCAGACATCTAGTTACCGTCATTGGGCAAAGTATCAGTGACTTCCAGCCATTGACCTGGGGTCAGGCCACGAATAACTGTAGTGGGCCAAAATGTACCACCGTCGAAATCGACGATGAATTATTCAGAATGGGTAGAAAATGGCAAAACTAGCTTGTTAAGATGTAAGTAATACCAGGAGTCTCAAAAAGTTTGAAAAAGTAGCATATTTTGCAAATAAACAGGCTCTCGCGAATAAAGCTCCGCCAACTTTGAAGATTGGTAACTAATCAATTTTTCCGAAATTTAAGCATGAGAAACCATCACAAAAAACCATAAAGACCAATTAAATTGACGTAGATCGTCTTTTCTGTGAAAATAAAGGAACGCTAAAATTAGTTCCCGTCAGTTTGTTACCGCATACGGTAGCGGCGCACACCGACAGCTGGCGGGAGAATTACCGTGTCTTTAACTCAACGTTTCGGCGTATATATTGAACAAATCTGGGGAAATCAGACGTGTATCGACATTTGCGGACCTTTACTTGTGCGCTGGTGCCTTTACCTATGCGTTATTAGTCACAGCCCTTGAGATTCAGGCCATTTCTCGTTCTCATACGGTCGGCTATGAGAAAATATATAGGGCGTAAATTGGCTTACATATTATCTAAAACTAAAAATGAGACCAGTTTCGAGCTCTACTCGCCACAAGCTTTCCAACGGTATGCTTATTTTTGTCGTGCGACTAACGGTTCGTGAGTTAGAGCGGGGGCAGTCAACTGCCCCTCCCCCAGTTGCCCATGTTCGAAACGGACCGACGGTCGTGCGCGGGTTAATATTGCTCGACATTCTACAACAGCCTAAATTCGGTGTTCGCAACTGCATTTGACAACGAGCAGTTTTAAGTTTTAATTTTATTTGTCCCTGCCGTGGATTGCGTTTTTGCTATTGCATCTTTTTACAAATATATATTTGTATATAAATAGGGATATATAAGTATGATGTCCTCAGGCATAAATATCCTGAGAAATGGACTCTCGGGTTAATTCGGATAGAAGGGTTCGGACTCTGGTCCAGCGCCTGCATAGCAGAGCTAGCAGGCCATGCCCGGACTAATTCCATGAGAGTCTTTGAAAAATTAGTTCCTGGTCTCCGGGTCGTTCTTGCGTATGATGGGTAAAGGATCCTTCTCCGGATAGGATTGCAGAGTCCCCATCTAAGAGGGTCTGGACTCCGATTCACGGCGGACTATCCCGTTCTTCGCATGGGGTCCCCTGATAAACTTAGATTCTCGGTCCTTGGGTCGCTTTTGGACAAATCGGTACACGAGGCCCTCTCCGAGGCCGCAGCTGAGGCCCGCTGTTACAGGGTCCAGACTTGATCCAGTGCAGTCAGCCATTTCCCGATACCGTGGCCCAAGGTCCATCTTCCTGAGGCCTCACCTTTTATGAACTGTAGGCTGCTTTGGACGTAACCCGTTCGAAATCCTCTCTTGGAAAATAACATAGGCCCCTAACAGAATGAGGCCTGAAAGTACACGAGCATGGGTGGAACATAAATGCAATTTTGGGATGCAAGTGTATCATCTCCACTTCGCAGAAATTTGACATTACACATATGGCGCTGCTTGGAGAGAATGATTGGTTCAGAATGGCGTGTGAATCCCCCAACACTTTGGAAAATGTTCTGCTCCTGGTTACGTGACACATCTCCACGTACCCATGTTTTCCCGTGTCTGCGCTTCAGTGATAATACTGCAGTGCTTGAAATGACAGTTGTCATTTTTAACATATTCAAACGGGAAATAACAAGTATCATTGAGTTTGACTGTCAGATAACTGTCATTTTAAACAATAAATGACAGTTGTCATTTTCCAACATATTGAAACATGAAATGACAACTGTCATTTCATGTTTTTCGTTTTGGTGAGCTCCTTATTTATATCTGACGTCTCTTGTTTCATTTCTTACGGGGCCCCAAAGCTCCTGCATCAACAGGCGGGGGTTCCCCCACGCCCCTTGCGATTGCGACTGCCCCGCCCCCCGACCAGGGGTGCAGGAACTCCTGCAAAGTTGGAAGGAGCAAAATGTTATGTTATCTATGAATGTATGTATGTTAAATTTAAAAAAAAATTGGAGGCAGTGGTGTCAATTTGTATTCTTTTGAGAGGGCTCTGGCCCGTCCAGTTTTGATTTGGGTTCCCCCAATGCTAGTTTGGGCCCCAATATTTTCTGCCGATTTTAAGCGGGAAGAAGTAATAAAAACGAAGAGAACGGCCGCGGAAGATATGAGATAGGCGGAAAATAAAGAACAAAGTTTAAAGCAATGTATTTATTTATCTATTCTCTGCCTGACCGTCTATCTAACTGTCTATCCATCTATCTGTCTATTTATCTACCTATCTGTATATATACCTATATACATAGCGATAAATGCAATTTCATATTTGATAAAAAGCAACAAAAAAACTTACATGTTTCCGTTGGTGAAAATAAAGTGGGCTAAATCTGTTGAGAAACCCACATTTGGGGAGGTTAGGTTCTCGGGACCTCGGCTCGGCCCTCCAGTGATTCACAGAAATCGACGCCGCTGTTGGGGAGGCTGAAACCCCCCCTCCCTGGCCCCATGGCTCCCGCGCCCATGCCCCTGCCCCTTCGCTTCCCGCGCGCTTGTCTAAGTCTGAGTGAAACATTACTTTCCGACTCCCTGTGGCAATTTTTTTTACTTTAAGATACACTACTGGCTACAAAAATGCAATTTCAATCTGATAAACTTGTAGCCACCAGCTAATGTTGCGCTGAACCTAGATTAGTTACGGCTTTCCTTCGCGTTCCGCCATTTTCCAGTAGGATTGGGTATTCTACCGCTTGGTGGCAGCACTGAAAGATGCTTTGAAAAAGCGTTGGCCGCAGAGGAGTATTGACGTGCGGAGGTGGTGTACTAGGGCGCTGCGCGTGTCGCGGAGAAATAGTGCATTTACAGGATCACTGTTCCCGGAGTGGCTTGGAGACTGACAATGTAGGGAATTGTCACATTTTTGCGTGCATGATTGTCGGTTTTGTCGTTTGTGGCATGCCTGTCTGTATGCATGTTTGCCTGCCGTGTTAAGCGCCGTTCGCAATTTGTGGAGGTGCGCGCCGGCCTGCATTCGCCGGATGTTGCCAGACTTTGTCGTGGATAGGTATTTTGTCCGTGTTTTGTCCGTGTTTTGTCAAACCCATGCTGTAACTAGTGTGATTCCACGTTCGTCCGACCTACAATGGCTTCTGAAGAGCATGTCATCCAGTGCTGGGGTCAAGGACCTGTTTGCTTGTGATGGGCTGTTGGAAAGCTATACAACTTTTACTTATGTTTGGGATGTGCATTTTTCTAGCAAATTTACTCCATTTTCTGGAGTTCAACAGCATCGTGTTATGTTGTGTTGATTAGCAATAGTGGAGTAGAATCTAAAACAATGCTGAAAGAATTACCTTCTGACTTCATGGCCAAATCTTTGCCTGTGGTCAGGTGTAATGACCTAATGGTATAGAAAAGGGCAAAATAAGTGAAAATGCTTGTCAGTGTACTATCACAGTATAGTTAACATGGTATAGCACCTGGTTGGCAGGATCTGGCAGTTACTGTTATATGGTACCTAGCATGGCCAAATATTTGGCCTCCATTAATCTTAAGGACACACCTAAACAGTCCATGTGTGCCCTAGAAATCAACACACATATCATTTCCAGGCATATAAACCTATGGGAAATACCAGTCAGGGCCCCTGGATCAGGCCTTTGCAGGATGGCTCTCAGGAGTAGGATATTTATAGTAAATTCTATGTTTTTGTACCATGAAATCCTAATTTTGGAGATAAAACAACACAGTTCAAGATAAGCAATTTTTGGCAGTGGTCTTGGGAAAAACAGTCATCAGCAGTAACTGTTGAAACCCATCTTTAATTAGATTATGAGCAATACTGTTTTCAGTGTTGTATTTTTTCCAGCAGCAACCTGTATATGCCCAGAATGCTCCTGAATTCTGTATAAACTCAGCTTAGCTACATGATTTCATGGAGGCTGGGTATGGTTGTGTCAGAAGTCTTGCTTTCCAAATCATGTTTTGATCAACTTTGAATGTGCTCTTGCATCATGTATATTAGCATTCCTTGATGATGCCAGTGTATTAATCCTCTCCAGTTTCTTTTACATTCATTGTTTGATATTTTGCTGCCCTTGTTTCATGTCAGTCCTCATTTTCTGAAGGCTGCATTGTTGAGAGGAATGGAACTGCTTGCTGCACTGTCATTACCTATAATTGGCCATGCTGCTAGCAAGTTCCCATTAGTAGTAATCTGCTGGCATTTCAAGGCTATTTACATGTTAATCATGGGTGGCTCATTATAGAGCAATTCCATCCATTACCTCCACTCATTCTCATGGTAAGATGAAACAATTAATTCAAACAGCAAACCAAAGCTGGCAGTAATGTACAATCAAGTGCCAGCTTGAGTCTTGTTTTCAAATCTTCATCCCTCTCTCGTATGTCAGTCGTTTGCCCATGCCCAGTTTTGCCCACGTCTGTTGGGGCCTGGTGACGCACAGAGAACGGCGCCGTACCGCGGGCCGTAGTGCGGCGGCAGTCGCAGCTGTCGTCGCGCCGCCCGTGCCGCTCGAGAGCCCAGCGGCGCCTCGTCGCCGGCGGCGGGACGACACTGGGGCCGGATGGACGCCGGAATGCGCTTGTCTTGGCAGGGCGGCCGGGTCCGGGCTACCCCGTCACGCAGCCGGCCCGGGAGGAGGCGGCCTGGGCGCCGGCTGGCCCTGTTTGGGCTGCCGGAGCCGGCCGTGGGTGGGCCCGGGAGGGGCACGCGCTGCCGCCTGGCCGGGACGCTCTCGGACGACCTGAAGTCGTCACGGCGGCGCTGTGCCGCGCGACGGACGCGCGAGGCGGCGAAAAGTCGCAGGACTGACCTATGCGACCTAGCGCTATGCGAAAATGATGGATGCCCCGTGTTGTTTGGCGGTTGGCAGCGTTACTCGGCTCATCAACTGGGCTAACCATTAGCCGTCGTTTTTGTGACCATGCTGTAGTGAATTCAATCAATCTCTTCGGTGTTAAAAACCTGACAAGGGCCCCGAGGTTGTTTTGTGACAAAACAGCCTTCAATTGGGTACTAGGAAATGGCGAAAAAATATAGAACTCTGGCTCAGCTGCTTAAAGTATAGAAAAGTCGTTGGCTGATGCATCAGCGAAGTGCGGTGACAGAGTATTCAACCTTGGGTCATTGTGCTTCTCAACAGAAGTAACAGGCGGTTTAAACTGCGCATGTCCCGGTGTGGTCTGCATTGATCGGACTGTCTGGTTCCCCACCTTCATCTGTCTCGTCCTGGCGCGTTTGTGGTGAAAAGCGGAATGTACATGACTGCAGTTGTGGATTAGATCAAAGACGGACGGTATAACAAAGTTGTAACGCGCTCACCTTTGGAATGCAAGGTGTGAGTTGTAATGAAAATGACGCTTGCGTTGCTTTCCAGTGTTCAGCTGATGTTAGATATTACGAAGCTATGCCATGTGACTACAGCTTTGCATGTTTGCCAAAAATCCAGTACGAGTCGTCGAAAAATGCAGTGATCGATGTTGCAACAGCACCATCCTGCCGGTTTTATGCGCCGTACGCTCATCACACGCCCGTCAGCTGACCGTGCCCATGGCCGCAGGACATTTTGACGACGTCAGCCAGTTAGCTGTTGCCGAAGACCGTCGGTCGGCGGGGACCGCGCAGCCACTGCCAGCCATGGCCGGGTCGGGCCTGGCCGCCGGGCGCCTGCTGATCGTCTGCTGCTGCCTGTGGCGGCCGGCGTCGCTGGCGGCACGCGCCGTCGAGCACGTGACGGTGACGGCCGGCGCGCCGGTCGGCCACATAGTGAAGGACTGGGGCGCGCCGGCCCGTCTCTTGCCCGGGCCGGAGAGCGACCGGTTCGCGGTGGTGGCCGGCGGCCGGCTGATGACGCTCGTGCCGCTGGCCGACTTGGCCGGCCGCTCGCTCCGGCTGGACGCGGACGTGGCCGGCGAGCGGCGCGCGCTGCGGCTGCACGTGAAGCCGGCGCTGCTGCGCTGTGGCCGCGCCGTCTACGAGGCCAGCGTGCGCGAGAACGCGCCGCCCGGCACGCCGGTGGACGGCGCCGGCGCGATCCTGGCGGCCGGCGCCGCCGCGTACCGACTGGTCGGCGGCGAGGAGGCGGCCGCGTTCCGGCTGGAGGCGCGGCCCGGCGGCGCCGCCGGCGTCCGCCTGGTGACGGCCGCGCCGCTCGACCGCGAGCGCCGCGCTCGCCACCAGCTCGTGCTCGAGGCGGCCGACGCAGCCGGCCTTGAGCGCGCCACGTGCCGCGTGCGCGTGCACGTGCTGGACGAGAACGACAACGCGCCGGCGTTCGCGCGGCCGCTGTTCGTCTTCGAGACGCCGCTGACCATGCCGCGGATGGCTGCCGTCGGCCGGCTGGAGGCGGCCGACGCCGACGGCGACCGGCTCAGCTTCGGTCTCGCGGCGCCCAGCGACCTGTTCGTGGTCGAGCCGCTGACGGGGCGCGTGCTGCTGGCCGGCGTGCCGCAGGCCAAGGCCTACGAGATCCTGGTCTCGGTCAGTGACGTGCGCGACGGCCGCCGGCAGCGGACGGCCGCAGAGCCGGCGCGCGTCCACGTCGAATTCGGCGCCGCCGGCGACCCGCCGACGCCGGCAGCCGCCCTGCGCCGGCCGAACGTCGACGTCGACGTCGACGACCACCGCATCGCGAAGCGGCGCGTGCGGCGCGCCGTGCGGCCGACCAAGCGGCTCGACTTCCACGAGCGCGACGGCCACCAGGAGGGCAAGGTCATGTTCATGCTGGAGAAGGAGCTGGAGACGGAGACGTTCAAGATCCGCGACGAGAACCCGTGGGTGACGGTCGAGCCGAACGGCCAGGTGGTCGTCAAGAAGCGCTGGGACTACGAGGAGCTGGGCCCCGAGAAGAGCATCGACTTCTGGGTCACCATCAAGAACGTCCACGGACGCGCCTCGGGCCAAGGTGAGTAGTTGGTCCGCTCTGGGCCGTGAGCTCATTGCTGACCGACGCGTTGTGCGGTGGGGTCTGCTTGTTCTGACTAGGCCTGTAAAGGCGGAGGTTCGTCTGCGCCGTGATCCTGTAGTCAGTCCGGCGGTTAGGTTGTCTGTCAGGATACTGCCCTGGACAGCGGCCATTCGCGCGCAGCTGGTGAGCGGTGGTTGGGACATCCGCGCCTCATCATCGGCGACGTCTCTCGTGTGGCGGTCGGTCGTCCTTGGAGACACCGTCGTGACCCGTCGTTACCTTGCTGCCTTCCCTCCGTTACGGGGCCCGTCTGATGAGGTAACTGGAGAGGGCTGGGGACGTCATCGGAGGGGAGAGAAGTGCCACTGCCGATGACGGCCGCCGGGCGCGTGTGCGGTCGTGCGATTCCCTGTCACGGCGTCAGCTATTGGCGTTTTTTTTTTTGCCGCTGGCTATCGTGCGTCGATCGGGCGATTGGATCGGGTTTTTTGTTCCGTAAGGTCGTACTCGATCTGGTCGAACGATGACTGGTGGCTCATGATGCGAGGAGGTCAGATTGACAGACGAAAAAGTGGCATCGTGCTGGATTCTGTTCCGCGACTCTGCCTTTGTTAATGAATCGTTCGTTCTTGTGCGTGGAAAGAGAGAAGCTGGTGGAAAGAGGTGGCACTGCCTAGCAACCTAGACCGGGCTTTTTTCATTACCGCAGTACCGCATCCTGAAGCAGGATGGCGATCGGCATTAGCGTTGTCAAGGTGCCCCACGCTGCCACCGTTGACATATGAAAGATATTTTCCAAGACGTTGCCGATTACCACGGTCTGCCTTTTGGCGTACCACTTGGCCAGAGGTCGCGTCGAGATCCGCTCACCACTTCTGTGATGTTTCTTCAAACACCTTTGGATCACGTTCTTTCGATCAGCTTTCCTCGGAATCTGTTCTTTCCGCTATCTGGCTCACCCACCATCATCACCGTACCGTGGAGGCGCTCCATCCGTGTTGTAGTCTTGACCGGTCGTTTCCATCCCCCCTCGCCCCATCCTCCGCTCTCCGTCCTCCCGTGGTCCGGGGCTCGGAGGTAGGCGCCGATCCTGCGATAGCCGGGCGATTCAGACGCGCTCGGCTGGGCCCGGCATGCGGCTGGCCCGGCCGGCCTCCTCCGGTGACGCTGAGCCGGTAATCGGAGAGACGTCGGCTCCGGGCGCCGCCGCCGCCGCCGCCGCCCGAGGAGGACGCCAGGTACGGCTCCGGTGTCCGCCGCCGGCCAGAGCTTGGCTCGCGGCCGAGCTGAGAAGCGGCCGCTGCGCTGCGGCTCGTGACCGGGGCCGTTTGCGCGTGGACCGCTGGCCGCTCGGGCTTTGGGACGCCGCGTCGACATGCGCCGCGCTCTTCTCCTGACATGGCCACGCCTCAGCGTCCGGGCCCACGCGGCGATCACGTGACACTCGTGGCGTCAGTCGGCGCCAGAGTTCTGCCGCCGACCGTCGACCTGCGCCCGGCGTCCGACAGGCGTCCACTGGGCGGCGTCGTTCGCGGCGCGGCCACACCTGAGCGGCGCGTCGGAGCCGCCGCCGGCCGGCCGCTCTCGGAGCGCCATATTGGGAGGGGTCGCTGCAGACGGCGGGGCTGAGGCCTGTTTCAGCCGGCTGCGGCCGCGCCGCTCGCCGCGTTTGGCAGCCGGGATGTATCGACCGCCGCGGAGGGGCGACTCAGACGGGCCCGGTTCACGTGGCCGCGGGCGATGACCCGGGACAGGCCGGCGGTGACGTTGACCCGGTGGCTCTCCTGTAGCCTGGAGTGTCGGTACCGGGGCGGTTGACGGCGTCATCGGCGGGCTGTGCGGCGGCCGGGACGGCGCCACGCGCTTGACGCCGTCACGTGACGGGGCGGTCCGTCTCCCGTTGCGGCGGGCTGTCGGCTGGCACAGATAGCCGCCCGGCCGTCACCGCGGACGTCGCCGCCCCGCCCCGCCAGCCGGCGCCGAACGCAGGGCGGCCCGTCCGCCGCCGCAGCCGCCGGCTCGACCTCCGCCGGCGTGTCCGTCTGTCACGGCCCGCATACCGGGCGTCGGATCGGCGGCCGGCCGGCCGCCTGTCGTCTCGGCCGCTGCGAGCGGCGCGCCTGTCGATCCGCCGCCGACGCCGGGGCCGCCGGCGCCGCCCGCCGGCCGGCCGCGAGCCGCCAGCTCCGGCGGCGGCGGCCCGTTCGGCGGCCGTAATTGGCGTCCGGCGCCGGTTCCCGCGGCCGCGGGCGCTACGTTCAAACGGTCGGCCGGCCGCACCTCGGTGACCTTGCCCGGCCGGCGGCCCATCTGTCGCGAGCGGCCGCCGGCCGGTGCCGTCTCCGGAGCCGTGCTGGCGGCGGACGGGCGGCGAGCGGCCCGCCGGGACCGTCCGCAGCCGCGCCCGTCCCTGCAGTCGATCGCAGGAGCGCTCAGGCCGCGCCGATAACGCGAGGAGCGGCGGCGGCGGCGGCAGCGGTGGCGCGTTAGTCTGCGCCGCCGGCGGGGCCTTTGTTTCAGCTGTCGCCCGGGCCATTGTTGGACGTGACGCGCCGGTGCGGTGCCGGTCGGGGACGGGCGGGAATGCGTCCCGTCCCGTCCCGTCCCGTCCCGCCCGGTCGGCCCGGCCCGCCCGGCTCGGCGCGTTCGGCCCTCGGCCGCTCGGTTTCCGGCGCGGTAACGACCGGAGAGGCCGATCGGAAGCCGCCGGCCCGATTAAGAGCTCGCTCTCCGGCGCCGATGAAATCTCCGTCACGTAGCGCCGATCGGCCGGCCGCGGTCGGCGGCCGCCCGTGGCCCGGGCGGCCCGCGGGAGCCGCCGTGTTCGGCGGGGTCTCGTGCCGTCCTGTGCCGGCCTGGCGGGGGTCGCACCCGGCCGCCGGCGGCTCTGGTTCGGATCAGTCCGAGCCGTCGGCGGCGGCCGCCGCCGGACAGCTGTCGGACGGAGTGACCGCCCGGTACCACCCGCCGCGTGATCCCGGCTCGCCTGATAGCTCCGTTTACCGACAGGCGGAGGGCAGTTGTCGGCCCCGGCTGCGGGCCGGTCGTGCAGGGATTAAGCCGACCTCTGTCGGTCTCGAACAAAGGCGTTCCGTGCTCAATGATTCGTGCTGATGTCGGAAAATGCTTCGCCTGCCGTCGCTCTGTTTGTGAATTGGAGGCCCGTCGACGTCGTTAGCGATGTGAATGGACGAGCATGGGGTGTTCGCACGTGGCCCGTTATTGAGTGGCCTGTGCGGTGCACATGCCACAGTGTCGTGCTGCGACGTTTGGCCGCGCTGGATCGATGGCTGTTACCTTGTGAATGCCACGGGACGGTGCGGGGTGGGCGCTGTAGCTTGCAAGGAGTGCAGACAGCGTTTTACCAGCGGTGACAAATCTAGTCGCCAGACCGTCATGTCTTGTAGACGTCACTGCAGGTCTGTCAGCATCACTTGAAAACGAATTAACGGGTGTAGTGTACCATCGACCCGTGTTTCGTAAACGTACTGATCTCGGGCTCTGCAACCGTACGAAATCTTTCCATGTACATGTAGAAGGCACCAGGGTTCTGTTTGGTCGACGTTATCGCCCATACGTCATTGCGTCGGTCAACGTCAAGAGCCACGCGCCTGTCTTCCGTTCAGTGAAGTTGACTTCAGCAGGTCGCGCCTTGTCCCGTGGCTAGTCCGACATCTGTGTTGCGGTGCCGTTGCGCGGTTGCTGGTTTCTCGGCCGCCACGCTGGCGTCCTGACGTCGGCGTGTTTTTAAACATGACGTTGGCCATTATGACAGGGCGCTGACGTCGGCCGTGGCTGTGACGTGCTAGCGTCCGCCGGTCCCAGTGAGGCGTCAGCCTCGGACCTGACGCGGTGACGTCGGCCGGCGCCGTGGCGTGGTGACGTCGTCTTCTGACCCGGTCGGTGACGCCCGCCGGTGCCTCGGCGGGGTGACGTGGTCGCCGTCTGGCCGCCGCGCGGCCGGCCGGAGCCGCCCGCTCCGATTTGCGCCGTGGAACGGACCCGCTGAGCCCGCAGCGGCGGGCAGAGGCCGCGCCGGTCCAACGTCGCGGGGCGGACCAGCCGGGGAAGGCCGGGCTGCCGCTGCTCTGCGTGCGGCGTCTGTTGCCGCCGGGCCGCGCCGCTCGTGTTTACTGCACGGCGCTCGTGTTTACTGCACGGCGCTGAAGGTGAAGCGGACCGGGAGCAAACTGAACCCGACGAGAGCGTGTTGATCAGCGGCGCGCGGGGCGCGTCGTCGGCTCTCGGGAGGGCGGTGGCGGAGGAAGGCTGCAGAGGGGTTGGGCGCGGGCGGCCTCGCGGCCCGGCAGACAAATGGGCGGTAACTTCGGGCCGGTGATTTCCCAGGGGCCCGAGCGAGGCCCTGCCGAAACGTCACCGCGAAATTGCTCAATTGACGTTGTCTTTAAAAGTCCAATCAATCCGCCGAGAAGCCGGGGTAGGTAAAGGCCGACTATTTCTGGACAATCTTGATGACGTCAGGCTGAATCGCGGATTTATGCCCATCCTGGAGCCTGCAGTAGCAGCTGATTTGACGATTGGTCTTTTCGCCTACCTTGGTGTTCGTCGTGCTCACCCGTGTCACGTTTTTGTGCCACATTCTACTGTATTTCCAGACAAATTGTTTTAGCGCAGTTTGGGTGATATTTTAGGTTTTGATATCTAGAAGAATGAAGACAGCTAGATCTCGTTTGGGATGCTTGCATGAAAACGCAGCCCTCATGTCAAGTCCCTTTTACTGGAATTTGCTCATGAATGTTTCATCAGGGCTCGGAAACTATTCTGGCGCGAATCCCAAAAAAAAACTCATCATTCGTGGCCCCTTGACACCGTGAGCCGTGGCCGTGGGATGTTTCTCGCGCAGTGCCAATCCCCCGTACCGCCGACCGCGGCCGCCTGCTCGGCGCCACGGATTACGGCGCCTCCGAGCCGTGAACGGCCGCTTTTTGCCCTCCGGATCGCGGCTGGAATGCGGCGCAGTCGGCCGCGGCCGGCGGCCGGGCCGCAGAGCTCCGCCGGCGGGCCGCGCCCGTCGGTCGCGTCGGAAACGGCGGCCGACTTCGCCCGACGATCGGTGTCGCCGCGTCGGTCGGAGGCCGGTCCGGGCCGCCGGCGTCGACGCGTTAATGCACGTCTTGCATGCAACGCCACGTCACGAATGTGTGTTTTGGACCGGATGTTGCAGGGCTGCACGGTTTGGTACGTTCACATGTGGGCCCGACTGCGGCGGCGGCCGCGCTAAACCCTGCCGTTCGCCGTGAGCGGGGCTTCAGTAAATCAACTCCGCCGCCATTCCTCGCCGGGCGGCGCGCCGTCACGTGATCTGCCGTGCGGTCACGTGACGGCAGTGTGGGCCGGTGGGAAGGGGTGTCGGCGGGCTCCCCTCGGCGGCCGGTGCGCGCGGCCGGCGCCCTGCCGCGGCGACAGATGCGCCTCCCGCGGGGAGCGTCCGCCGGCCGCCGGCCCGGCCGCCACCGAACAAAGGCTGCCCGTTTGCTGACGGGGCCGGCCGGACCGCGGCACCGCGACAGAGCCGGGCCGCCGCCCGTCTGGGAGCGTCCGACTGGGATCTGCGGCCGGTGTTGAGGATTTGGGTCGGGTAGGCGACCTCCCTGAGTCTGCACGGGGTCTGTGATCGACCTGAGATGTCTTGTTCGGTCTGAGATGGTCTGAGGGAGCCCTGCGCTGGTGGGAGACGGTGTGAGCGGGTCTGATGAGTGGGGTATGTGGTTGGTCTGAGCGGGTCTGTGGCCGGTTGTTGTGGATCTGTAGGCGGCGTGAGACGAGTCTGACGAGGACTTGTGCCGGCTCAGAGGGTGTGTGGTTCAAGGTGGTCCCTAGTGGGAAAGGTGTGACAGACTCACGATCTCTGAACGGAATGTGTGCTGAAAGATGCCGCTGTTCCGGGTCGTGAACTGCGCTAGGATGATCTATCAAAGTGGACGGCGGAAGCGGAGACGTCTTTGAGAAATGCTATCAGAAATGACTACTCAAAAGAAAACTTTCAAATGTGCAGATGACCCCGCGCCATCGCCAAACGGGGACCATTTCTTCTTCACCGATCTGGGCGGTATGCGGACGGGTAGATTGGCTGAGGTCCCGTTGACCCATCAGTGACCAGTCACCTAGCTAGTCTCCCGGAGACAAGCGGGGGTGGGACGGCCCCTGCGTGCCTGGCACTGCCGTCCTACATGTCGAACTAGGGTGTGCGCCGGATGACGGCCTTCCGGGGCTGGCCGGAGCTGATGCGGCGCCCGGCCGGCCGCCGTGAGGTAACCCCTGCTCCCCGGACCCGATAACGATCACGGCCGCCGCCGTCGCCGCAATAACAGCCCGGCCGAGTCCGCGGCCGGAGGGTCGATCCGCGGCGGCCAGCGGGGCTCGGTGACGACCGGGGGCGCCGTGGGCGCCGGCTGGGCCGACCGCAGCGAGATGCTGGGAACTCGGTCCAGCGGGGCGGCTCCGCCGGCGCTGTGGACGACTGGCTCACTCCACGGCGAGTTATGGGGAGGTCAGTCGAGCTGAGCAGCGACAGCCGGCCTGTGTATGGCGGGAGCGGCGGTCGTCTGTCCCACATGAGAGCTGCGGTCTGACCAGTTGGCTGCGGTCACCAGTTGGTCACAGATTGGCAGTCGGCCCCGGTCGCCGGCCGGCCCGGCCGGAAGTGGGCGGGATCCGGTGATGGATGTGCGGTCGTCGCCGGCTGGAATTTCACCCGCCGTGTCGTCCGGCGGCCGCCGTCGGGTCGTCGGGCCCGGGCGGGCCGTGCTGCGGCCAGCGCCGGCGGCCCGAGTCCGAGGCGGCGGACCGATCACGTCAGCGCCGCTCCCGCCGGCTGTGTTTATGGTGGCCGTCGTTGTTTGCATTCCGCCGCGCTTCATCAGCGCATTATAGAGGCCGTCTGCCGGGTTCAGAAGGTCCGGACTGCGCCGAGGGTCCGCAGACGATCCAGGTCCGTTAAGATGATCGGGGGCCGCACAGGTGTCCTCTGGGGCGCCCAAACACAATCCAACTCCACAGAGGTCGGCCAAGGCCCTGCTAGGTTTGCTCAGGTTTGCTCGGTCTGCTAGGTTCGCCGAGATCTGCGCTGATGTACACGACCAGGCAAGGTCCGCAGAGGTTTCCCTGGTATCCGGAATCCCCGATGTGCCGTCAGGTCTCCGGGGGTACACCCACACCTGCAGAGGTCGCCGAGGCCCGCCGGGTTGGTGGAGGTGCCGCCAGGTGCCCTCGGACGGGCACCTGGCGGAGAGACCGCACCCGGCCTCTGTTTGCTGGAGTGCGGTGGCGCCCAGGGCCGGCTCCGTCAGCGGGCCGCCGAGAGGCCGGAGCGCGCCCGGACCGGGCGGCCGCAGCCGCCTCTCGGCGCTGGCACGCGCTGACGCGGCCCGCTGTCGTCGACGGCGGCGGCGGCAGTGTTTACAGACGTCAGCGGCGCCGGCGCCGGCGGCCGGCCGGCCGGGCGGCGCCGCGGCCCGTGTCGGCTGCAGCCCGCGGCGGCGCAGCGCCGTCCTGCACCGCCGCTGCAGCTCGGCCGGTGACGGACGGCGCCGCTTCTGCCGCAGACCGGGCGGCGGGAAATGGCGCGCCGCTGGCGGCATTGTGTGTGCGGGCTCGCTTCCGGGTGGAGGGGGGATTTGCGTTGCATTTGCTTGTGGAGATGGGTCTGGGCCCTTGTTCTTGGTTCGTGATATGATGGTAGAAAATGCCTCACGCAGTTTGAGCAAGATATACATATATATACATATATATATATATATATATATATATATATTATTGTGTTCGGCATTGAGAGTCATAGAGATGTCCACAAAGTCGGCTCAACTTCTGGGAAAAGTCACGGATGTTCCTTGCGCCCCTGGTCGAGGAAAGCATATTCTTTATTTGATTTGATTTTTTTTGTACGTCATTGTATGGGTATCTTTGTCCTTATGTTGCCGATGGTATTAAGTACGGGTCTGTTGGTGCCATTTTAAAAATGCTGTCTTTGCGCGGTACACACAAGCTCAGAATGCCAACGCTGGACCCAACCGGGCGATATATGAAATAACTGAAAAAAATAACGCCCGGCACTCGGAGCACTTCTGAAATGTCGACCGTAATGAGAGATCCGGCTGATAGTTCTGGTCGGGTGTGCTGATGACACGCGGCTGCCGGAACATAACGCGCCCCGGAGCGGCGCACTTCCGGCGTGCAGGCCAGACCGGGCCGGCCGGCCGGCCGCGTCGCCGCCGGCCGGCCCGTCTGCGCGGCCGGCGCCCGCGCCGGCGGCGGCGTCGGTGGCGGCGGCGGCGCGCCAGCTGAGCCCGGCGCAGCCGGGCGGCGCAATCGATGCCGGCCAGAGAGCAGCGCCGGCTCATCTGCTCAATCAATATCCGGAGCCGGCTGCGCGCGCGCGCGCGCTCGGCGCCGTCACGTGACCGCCGCGGCCGGCCGGCGGCGGGACCACGTGACGGCGGCGCGCCGCCTCCTTTTGACGCGCGCCGCCGCCGCCGCCGCCGTCGCCGCCGCCGGGACCGGAGCTGCTCGGCTCGGCGGCGGCTCGAGAACGGCGGCGGCCGGCGCAATCGATGTCGCCTCTGAAGCGGCCCGCGCCCGGCCGGCCGGGCCGCCGCGAGGTGTGGCTCGGGCCACGGCGCCGGCCGGGCTGCCGGAGGAAGGGCGCGGTGGGTGCCATTACGGCCAGTGTTCGCCGCTGAGTCTCTCGCAGCGTCGCCAGGAGCGGAGGTTTTAGTCGGTTCATGGAGCACATTCGCACACTGTGAGGATGATATCGGAGACCTGGAAATCGCGGACTGGATCGAACCAGGTCGGGACCAAAATGTCATTCGGCGCATTTTACCCGATAAGCTAAATCGCTTTTCACGTAGTATGGCATTAAGAACGGCAACACATAAATCGTTGTTTTATTTCCTGGAAGCAATAAAATTAACTGTTATTTATCGCTGGCAAACCACGATTCATTAGCGCTGTCCCAGCATCATTGTGCGAGCGGAAACACGCGACCTTCCTCGTCTCGGGGTCAGAATGGCACCTGTCCTGATCCGCTGCCTCTCCGCGTGACGCTGAGTCAACCCAGACAGACGGTGCAGGCGTGATTCCTCCCGGCCCCAGCGCCCCGACCCTGCGGCGGAGGCGAGCCGGCGCCCCGCCGCGCTAACGTCGTTATCCGGCCGGCCACCGTCGCCGCCGCCGCCGTGGGAGCCGAGTCTGAGTCACCGGCGGCCGGCGTCGCGACGCGCCCCTCGCTTAATTGGCGCGGTCAGCGCGGCCGCGCCGGCCGGCCATTGTTCGCGCCGCCGCGCCGACCCGGCCGCCGACGCCGCGACAAAAACGGCGCGGACCGCGCTGCCGGCGGCGCCCGCGGCGCAGACGCCGCCGCCGCGCGCGGATCATCCCGTGCCCGGCCGCTGCGGTCTGTCGGGGAGGGGGAGGCTGAAAGGAGAGCGGTGGCCGCTTGGGAGCTTTTCTGTGCGTGATTGATGGAAATGCGTGGATTAAGTGGGAAGCGAGGCGTGCACTTCGCAGGCAAAAGGGGTGGCGGCGACGCAAGCTTGTCGCGGATTTCATTGTTGCCGAGCAGATGGAGACAGAAATGCTTTATTTTGAGGCCACTCAGGAATGAAACGGGAACTGGCTCGATGCATGCAGTATTTATGCAACTGTTTCACATAATTATCATTTATTTTGGACGAACTGGACATCTTGTTTGTTCTTTGCGAGGCGCAAAAGGGACGTAGATCTATTATGGACTACGGAAAGGTCATTTCCATTCGATAATCGTTTGAGAATCCAATCACGTTGTCTCTTTCGGCCCGGCATTCTCTGTTAAGTGGTCTTACTTATGTTTGCTTAAGTGGACTGTTTGACACAAATCACAAAGTATTGCAGACTGTGCATGTCTGAGAACTGTCGCTACCACATTTACGTTAACTCCGTGATGAAGGGAAATCTTCATGAACGTTAGAGTGCGGCAACAACTTTTGCAATCTTCTGTGAAAAACGAACCGAGCCATTTGGTGCGCGAACCTTTCCAAGTTGATTCGGAAAGCGTCTACTTCCTTGTGAAGTCTGAACGGTGAATGCACACAGGCGCTTCCTGCTTGCCGAGGAGTTGAATCGCCATTCCGCTCGGTTTGACAGGTATGTCTGGCATGTGGTTGATACACACGGGCCAGCACGGCCGGCGTCGGCCGCGGGCCGCCCCGCTGGGCTGCACTCAGGCCAGCGTTCCGCGGCCGCCGCCGGACTGCCCGCGGCCGCCGCCGACGATCGGTCTGCCTCGCCGGCCTCGGCGGACGCCGTCGGGCGCGGCGCTGCCGTCCGTGAGCGGCGGCGGCCGAGGATCGATGGGAGTCCGAGAGGGGCCGCCGGCCGATCGATGCGACCCGGCCGGGTCACACCTGAGCGGCCGGGCGCCGCCGCCGCCGCCGCGGCTGCACGAAGGACCGTGACGGCCGGCCGCGCACGCACGCGGCCCCCCTCCTCCCCACCGGCGCCGACGACTTCGTCCAACGCCTTTGCTGAGGCCGGACAGACGTCCGTTCGAGCGCAGAGACTGGGGCGGCAGGGACGGGAGGGGCTGATGGTGGACAGCGCATGGCACAGCACACTGACGTGCCAGACACTGCTCCGAGCTTCCTCGGGGGACTCTTCAGCGGAAGTGCTTGCCGCGGATCTCGCCACTCCAGCGGCTTAACGACAGCTTTTATGTCCGTCGTAAATTCTAACCGGTCCGGGAAGAGGATGGGGCTCGTGTGTCCATTACGATGGATTGGTACCGGAATTTCTGGTGTCGTCGAGCATCTTTCGCATAATTCTGCCGTCGTGGTTGGAATTTCAACGTGCGGCATGCTTCTTCGAACGACATCAAACATCTTGGTAATAGCTGTTCCGTCTGGACCGTTGAAATGCTGGCGTATTAGGCATTCGTTTCACAGAGCGGACGTTTCGCTCGGGATTTAGCAATCCTCTTCTACTGAATAACTCAGGGCGGGTATTGCAGAGCAGGTCTGCCGGCCAGGGGGTTGCACGGTTCACTTCCGTGCAGCGGCCGGGCCGGCGCCTGCTGGGAGCCGTTCCCACCAGGTGAGCGGCGGCCAAGGCTAATCACGCGGCCGGTGCGCTCGTTAGGCGCGCTGACTTGCAGCGGTCGGAGGGCGGGCGAGCCGCGGCCGGCCGTCTCGGCGGCCGTCCGGCCCGCGCGCCGTCGAGCCCGCTCGGCGGCCGGCGTCGCCTCGCCGCGGCAGACGGAGCCGGACCAGGCCGCGGACTGTCGCTGCGCCGACCGACAGCCGCGACAGACGCGGCCGGACCGGGCCGCGGACTGTCGCTGTGCCGGCCGACGGCTCTGGCGGACGCCGACCGACGGCTCTGGCGAACGCCGGCCGACAGCCGCGGCCGCCGCCGCAGCCAGGCCCCGGGCCGCTCGGACGGCCGCGGCCGGCGGCTGTGCCAGGACGTCGCCTGGCGCGCGTCGCGCGGCTCCCGCTACACTCCCTCCACCTGCCGGACTGGCGCCCGCCCCCGATCGGCCCTCCTGTCCGGCTCGCGCTGCGACGCCCGTCAAAGGCCGATTTCCGCGCCGATCACGTGCCCGGACGCCCCCTATGGTCGCGCGGCGGCGACGCGTGATGAATGGCGCCTGAAAAGGGCCGGCGGCCGGGCTGCTGCCGCCCGGGCCGCCGCCGCCGCCGCCGCCGCCGCCGCCGCCGCCCTCGGCCCGGGCACTGGCCGCCGCCGCCGCCGCGCCGCGCACCACCCCAGGCGTCCGCAAAGGCGGCTCCAGCGGCCACGGCCGGGGAGGTCGGGCGGCGTGGGCCCGCCCGATCCGGCGGCGGAAGCGACCGCGACGTATACCGATGGGAAGTTGTGTCGCCTTCTTCGGGCGGTCGTAGAAATGACGGTGCCGTCTCTGGAGAGGAAGTACTCCGGTGGCCGAGAGCGCGGGAGAGGGGCCGGATTGGGAGCCCCGGCGTTTTCAAAGGAGACGCCGCGGTTGGCAGGCGTGCACGGCGCACAGCTCGTCCGGCGGGGCGACGCCTGGCCCGGTGCCGGCCAGGACTTCCTCACGCCACGACAGGTGCGTCGCTTCCGCCCCGCGGCGCCTGCGATCCACGTCCAGTGGCGCGGAATAATCGCATCGCGCTGATGGAGTTCCGACGCGGTGTGGTGCGGCGAGTCGCGGCCGACCGGCCGGCGCGGCTGAGGGCGGCCTCGGCGGCGTCTCCGGCGCCTGACCTGGGGCGCTGTCCTCCGGTGCGCGTCCTGTAGAGACCATCCTCCGAGGACCGCCCTCGTGTTGGGCGGTGCCGCTCGGTCCCCGGCCGGACACAATGCGCCGCGGCCGGCGCCGCCGCCCAGGAATGCGCCGTGTCGGAGGTTCGGCGCGTCCCCGGCGCCGACTGCGTGACGTCAACGGCCCGCTGATCGGATCGTCTCCGCGCTGAGCCGGGTTACTAATGCTCAGCGGGCCGCGCGGCCGGCGGCGGCCGGCGGCTGCGGCGCGGCCCGCGCTCACGGCCGGCCGGCGGCCCGCATTCCGTGCGCGCCGAATATGCGCGCCTCCGGCCGCCGGCGCCGCGCCGGAAATAGGCCGATCGGCTCGGCTCGGCCGCCGGGAGAAGGCCGATGCGGTCGGCGATAGGGAGAGGCCGGCACGGTGGCCGCAGTGGGGAAAAACGGGCGCGGCGGAACACCGTGGCCCTGCGCTCCGGCCGTCCGGCCGACGGCCGGACGGACGCCGCTGGAGCGCGCGCCGCGACGCCGTGACGCCCCGGCGGCCGGCTCTGCGTCACGGTAGCCGAGCAGACCGGCTCGGCGGACGGCGGCGAGCGGCCCCCTCTGATCGGCGGCTGGCCGGCCATCGGAACGGACCGGGCGGGCTGTCCTGCCGCTGCCAGCAGACCGGAAACGTCGGGCCCGCCGACCCGCGACCGGCGCCTGCGGCGGCCTTTTTTCCCCGCGTTCCGGCGCCGGCGGGGGTCGCCGGGCCGCGGCGGGGTCGCTCGGCGCCGGCCGCGGAAGGGCCGCCGTGCGCTGGACGGGGCGTGGCCAGACGGCCGGCCGGGGCGTGGGCAGGAGGCCGGGGGCGTGGCCGGACGGTCGGGCGCCGCCGCGGACGGACGTGGGCGCCCGGCGGACCAGTGCGCTCCTCGCCGACCGCTAATTACCGCGGGCGCCGGAATGCCGGGTCAAGGGGTGCGGCACGGCCGTCCCGCCCGCTCCGGCTTAATTAGCGGCGCCGGGCCCTGGCCGGAGCGCAGGCGCCGGCGCGTAATGAACGCCGGCCGTCGGAGTTCCGACCTCGGTGGTTTTCTCCCGCGGAGACAAGTTTTTTGGCTTTCGCCGCGTGATTAGCTTTCTCGGGTAAATTAAACGACGCACTGATGCCGTGCGGGGAGGATGTTTTGTTGTGTGTTGTCCTGCTTCTTTCGGGTGTAACTAATGTTGGAGAAGTCCTTGTTAAGGCGTCGGGTTTGTGCACAGAAAGGGGGTTAGCCTTTGTTTCTCAGACGTTTGATTGTGGCTCGAGCGCGACGCTCAGTGGAGTGTACTGTGACGAGTACGCATTCATTCACCGTTGTTTGCGACTGAACTTCGAGCAAAAAGCCCGCCACAGATGTTTAACGACGATTCTCTGTCGTTTCAAGTGTCGTCCTACAAGGGAGGAACCTGTAAGTACCAGTCGGGTCGGCCAGCTGCCTGACTGTCGCTTCGGCCGTCCCCGTCCACCTGCGCCGACTCTCGGCCTGTTTTGCAGTAGTTCGTGCTCGTCTGGCTGTTTACCGGCTTTCCATGACACCGTGTGGACGTGTTGTTCCCCTGCTTGTGCTGTCGGCATCATCGGGTGGCGCAACGCTAGCCCTGGACGCCACCCCGGGGCGGGGTGCCATTGCACGCGCCGCTTTTTGTCGCCTGCGCCGCCGCCATGTGTTGCACGAGCTGACGGCGGCCGAGCACCGAGCACCCGGCCGGGGCATTAGCGGCACGCACGGCCCGGCCGTCACGCTGGCGGCGCGCTGTTTCACGGCGGGGGCGCTCACGGCGATGAAGCGGTTGGCGCTGAGCGGCCGGCGATTTACGGCGCGGTGCCGCAGGGACGGCGGACCGTGTCGGCGCGGCCGGGGCCGGACCGCCGGAGCGCCGCACGGCCTGCCAGCACGGCGCGGCGTGCTTGTTTGTCGTGGTTTGGCTGATGTGTGGTAGCTATGTGACGGACGCCGGCTGCAGTGGAGGGTGTTAACTGGTCGTGTTTTAGCCAGCTTAAAGGGTTGGCTTAAGCCAGGCCTTAAAAAAAAAATGGACAAGACGACACCCGTTTTTTCCAACTTCTGTGTAATGTTCGTGCCGTGTTGGTAGAAAAGCGAAATCAGCTCAGAAAATGAACATGTTACTGTTGCTGACATTACTTGGTGTCACATATGTCCATCACGTGATTTTGGCGTTCTTGACATGCCTGAAGGAGTCACTGCAAGCTGGCTCAAGACGATTGCTTTTTGCATGGTCAGAGTGGCGCCTGCGATGTTTGGCATGCCTATCGTTCAACGTCGGCCCGACACGGCCCGACTGCCGACGGTCTGCGGAGGCCGACTCTGCTGCCGGGGCGGCCGGCCGCCTCCGTCGAGCCGCAGCGTCTGAGCTGTCGGCGCCGACGTCGCCCGGTGCCGCTGCGGGCGACGGCCGGCCGCCGCCGAGCCGCAGATTACACGTCCCGCTGACGGCGCCGCTGTGCCGTCTCCGCCGCTGTCTTTGCCGCCGTCTCTGTTGTCCTCTCTCCTGCCGTTTCTGTTGTCTCTGTTGTCTGTTCGGCTGTCGCTGCGCTACGGTGCCTGCTGCGCTCTCTCTCTCTCTCTCTCTCTCTCTCTCTCTCTCTCTCTCTCTCTCTCTCTCTCTCTCTCTCTCTCTCCCATTTTTGCTCACACTTATGCTGCCATGTGTGCTGTTTCAGCCGCCGGCATGTCTGTTGTCTCTGCCGCCGCGTCTGCCGCTGCGCCTATGGAGGCGGTCGGGGTCGTGTTTCTGACCGGACGTCGCGGTCTGTTTCAGACCAGGACAACCAGCGGATCATCATCCTGGTGCAGGACGACAACGACGAGAACCCGTACTTCATCAACCGGCCGCTGCCGATGCAGGCCGTGGTGAAGCTGAACGCGCCTCCGAACACGCCCGTCTTCACGCTGCAGGCGCGCGACCCGGACACCGACCACAACATCCATTACTTCCTGGTCAAGGACAGAAGTGAGTCGGACCCTGAGGCGGCCGCGCTGCCCTCGGCGGCGCGTGCGGCGTGTGATGGTGCGCGGGACCCGGCGCAACGGTGCCTAGGGTCTCGTGCGCACCGTGGAAACCCTGCTTCGTCTTATGCGAAGAGATGCGGTTAGTTGCTGGTGGTTGGAGTAGGTGGCACCGACTGCAGAATTTCACCGCGTAGGGGGCATGCCTGGGTGTTGGAATCCCGCAGTCGGCAAAAAAAAGGAATGGTAGTGCGACGTTGGGTGAAATATCCGGACCAGCCCGGCCCTGCTCCGCTGGGCGACCGCCGCCAGCAGCGGCAGCTGGCCCGCCGGCGCCGCGCGGTGCCGGCCCCGTTTCCGGCCGTGCAAAGCGTGATGACCGCACCCCTCGCACGCCGAGCCGCAAAGCGAATCGCCGCCGGTTGGACAGAGCACACCGGCCCGATAATTGGCGGCCGCGGCGCGCTCCGCCCCGGCGAGGGCGACGTTTGGCCGGCAGCCGGCAGCCGGCAGCCCACGAGAGGGGACGGTTTTCAGAGGCTCGGCGCGAGCCGCCATTGTTCTGACTCCGGCCGCCGCCGCCGCGCCATTGGCGGACAGGTGACGCCTCACCGCGCCGACCGGCGGCCGGCGAGCCGGACGGGATGACGTCACGCGGTCGTCGGCGGGCGCCGGATGTCGAGACGAGGCGGCGGGTGTTCTCCGGCGAGCCGCGGCGCCCGCGAGACGTCGCCGGCCGTATTGATCGCCGGTGACGCCGCCCGGTGGCCGGTTTTATGAGCCCGCTCCGATCGAGCCGGACTCGTGGGCCTCCCCCGGGCCCGCGGCGCGCGCGCCGGCCCCCGGCGGCTCCGCGGAACGTTGTTGGACGAATGCCGGTGTGGGGCGGAATCTTCTGGTGGACTGGGTGCGACGTTTTCGGTGCCAGGCTTTCTGTCACGTTCTTTGTGCATTCGGAGCTGTCATGAAGATGTTATACATCAGGTAGTAAGATACACTGTGGTGTCCTCATTGGTGGCGTTGTATATTTAAGTTCGCTGCTCAGGCCACTCAGAAGCGGTGGCAGTCAGAGGGGTTAGTATGGGGAGGGGCTTGATGTGGGTCAAGCACTGCACTTCTTGTCACTTTACTTTACTTTGCACTTTAGCTGTGGAAGTTTGCGCGTTAGGAATTTCCGAAAATTTGCCGCCCATGCCTTATTTCACGCTTTTACGCCCGCCGAATCAAGCGTGTCAGAATTGTAGTGAGTTGCTCTTCGGCAGTGAATATTTTGCGTGCGTCCAAAAGACTCATTTTTGTTTTTATCTTATCCAGAAAAAGTAAAAGAACTGGTAAAAAGCATTTTTGGAAATTCTCAACATTATCATATCCACCTGTGGCGGAACCTCAGAAAACAGTCTGATGGGTGCTGATGTTATCTTGGCCACGGAATATTTAGCGATAGAGATACGGGACATGCTTGTTTTATTCCCCTAAATTGCCCCCGACGACGCTGATGGAGAAGCCGTTTACATCTCCCGAGCGTGGAGATACCATCGATGCCTCGTTGCCCGGTTTAGGAGACGATAATAGCCACTTGGGCGGCGGACGACAATCAAAAGGCGGCGACCGCCGGCCCGTCAGGGTAATCCACCGTAACTACCGGGCTGCTGCCATCTTCAGAACCGATCCGATCGGCACTGCTTGTGAATCGCGACTAACAGCGGCCGGGACAAGATCGGGCGCGGCCGCGCGCTGAGCGGCCCTGCTCGGGCGCTGGGCAGCCGCGCCCGCGGCCGGCGCGCTCCACGCTGCCCGTCTAGTGGGCGGACCGCCGCCGCCGCCGCCGCCGCCGGAGCGGGACGGGCCGCGGCGCCGGGCCGGCCGACGGCCGGCGGCGGCGGTCCGGCCCGCGGCGGCCCGCGCGGATTCCGGCCGGTCGGTGGCGGCCCTTTGTGGCCGTCCTGTGTCAACAGCCGAGGGACGCGCGGGCGTGCCCTGGCCGTTTCCGTTTCGGCTTTGGCCGCGGCTGGGCGGTTGGGCGCGGCGTCGCGGCGGGTGCTGACGAGAGGCAGGTGGGGGGATGGTTCCAGTGCACCGGTTTGAGCAGGTGCGTATCGCGGGGATGAAATGGTCCGAGTCTTTGCACCGCTAAAGCCGACCCACGGCTGCTCGGTTGTCCAAGTGTCGGACTTGCTTGGATGTCGTCCGTCGGCCGTGGGAGAAGGAGAAAGCTGTGGACGCACATCGCAGTCTGTATACGATATGTATGATGCACCGCCGGTTATAAGTGCGTAGCCGTATCTAAATAGCGTACACGGTTTGAGGCATGCTGTGACCTGGCCACTGTGATCACGATTGTGACGTCACTTCACCTTTACGTTGTGGTGTTTTGCCCATGGTGCATAATGACGTGATGTCACTGGACCTTTCGTAGTCTGATTAGGTCCGACCCTGGCGTGACCGTGACCGTGACCTTATCTGACCTGACCTGCGTCTGTCGCCGCAGCTGGCGGCCGGTTCCAGGTGGACGAGCGCTCCGGCGTGGTGCGCACGCGCGGCGCCGAGCCGTTCCAGCTGGACATGGAGTACGTGCTGTACGTGAAGGCCGAGGACCAGAACGGCCGCAACGCTCTCGGCAAGCCGCAGTCCACGGAGGAGGAGCGGCTCAGCATCGTCGGCGGCAAGCGGCAGCCCCAGTTCTACATGCCCGGCTATGAGGCCAAGATCTTCGAGAACCATCAGAAGGACACAGAGTGAGTTCTTCGTCTAGGCCCTAGCGGGGAGGGGGTCGTGAGTTGCGTGGACACACCTGCCTGGCGTCGCGAGCTGCACGTGGGGAGGGGGGCTGAGTCGGCTACGGACGAGTAAACGCCGGATGCGCTGCGGTTTCACACCGTTTGTAGACGGCTTGCAGATGACGCTCGTTTGGTTAGTGGGCGATGTCACGAATCAGAGGGCACGAGGCGTACCGTTCATTTACTACGACGACGTGGGGGATTGCGGTCGTGCGTCTCATGGGAGGCGTGGCGGGCCCCGCCGTGACGCTGGTTCTCACCTCCCGGCCGCGGCGGTGGGTGGCCGGCGCCAGGGAGCGAATCCAGACGACCGGGAGCGGCGTCCCAGATAACGCCTCGCCCGGCGAGCGGGCGCAAATCGGAGCGCCGTTTTTGCCGTTGCCGGGCGGCGGCGGAAACGGCCGGCGATCGTCGGAAAAAGCGCCGACCTTCGCGCCCGATCCTCGGCGCCGCTTCTCGCCCCGGGCCGGCCGCTCCGGCGGCAGCTGGACGTCGGTCCCGTCTGGCCGAGCGGGAGTCGGCTCGTCGGCCGGCGGCGCTGTTTCCGGCGGGCGGGGCCGGGCGCGCGCCGGCGGTGACGGCGCGTTTACCGCCGGCTGCCCGCCGACCCCGTCTGGGAGCATTTATTACCGGCCGCAGACGTCCGCTGCGACGCGTCGACCCGGGCGTCGGGAATAAACAGCCGCCGTCTGATGAATGGCGACCTTCTTCAACGCCTGGCTGTACCCCCGCCTTGCGGAGGGGGTGGGGGTCCGGTCTGTTTCGACTTCCGTCGGCCGCCAGACGACGGGCCTCAGAGTGACACCCCTCTGTCCGGCCTGTTCCGACTTCCGTTGGCCGCCAGACGGTGGGCCCCAGAGGGACACCGCTCTGAAACCTCCCGACGTTGTGCCACAGCGTCATCTCCGTGAAGGCCAAGTCGTTCGCCGACCGGGAGATCCGGTACACGCTGAAGGCGCAGGGCGGCGGCGCCGGCACGTTCAACATCGGCCCCACGTCCGGCATCGTCAAGCTGGCCAAGGAGCTGGACTTCGAGGACGTGCGCCAACTGCACATCTACTCGCTGGTGGTGACGGCGACCGAGGACTCCGGCGGCTTCTCCACCAGTGTGGAGGTGAGCGGTCGCAGCCGCCGGCTTTGGATGCTGGGGCCGAACGTCGGGCGGAACCGACGGGAGCGACTGGGAGACGGACCGTTGTGTCTCTGAGAGAGACATTTTTGGGTTGTGATTGTACTTGGGAAAGTTTGGTGTGCCTCGCGAATCTTTTGGGACGTCTTAGAAGTGGTGGCAGCAATTTCCGGAGGTTTGGTGTCACGTGTCGCTGATATTTGAATTCTCTGGGTGAGACCTCCGCAGAGGAGTTCAAATTGACGACGTTTCAAAGCTCCTTGATCCGCTGTCCCGAGGGTCTGAGCTCCCGGACTCATATGCGAAAGACCGGCCTGATTTATCGGACCCGCAGTTACGCCCTGGCAGCCGTTAAACACCGATTCATCATCACGGGCGCCTGTGACGCCATGCGGCGTCCGTTGGCCGCCTGCGCCCGGCAGCACGCCACTGCCGCGCCCCGCTCACTGCACTCCGCGTGGCCCGCATACGTCTTGGATGTGCTTGCCGTTGATGCCGCTCGGCCACACACGGCTGAGGCCATCTGCGGTCCTGTCGTTGGCGGCCCCCGGCGCCCGATCTGATCGGCCCCGCCCCGCGCCCCCGCAGCTCACCATCAAGGTGATGGACGTCAACGATAACGCGCCCAAGTTCGAGCTGCCCGACTACCAGACGCACAACGTGCCCGAGGACATCCCGCTGGGCTCGGAGCTGCTTGCGGGTCAAGGGCACGGACGCGGACAGCGGCACCAACGCCGACCTCTTCTACTCGGTCAGCGACGACCACTTCCGCGTCGACGACAAGGGCGTCATCTACAACAACCGCGTGCTGGATGCCGACAACAACAAGGGCCTGTACCAGTTCCTGGTGACGGCCACCGACAAAGGTGAGCGCGCCGGCGGCGCTGTGTGCGCGTGCGAGTTTTCCTCGGGTGAAATGCTGTTGAATTTTTCGTTCCGTCCCCGCCACAGCTCCGTGGTGGGGCCGTTGTGTTAGTCCTGCTGCCGCGCCGGCGGCTTCATTTCACCGTTTCCTCGTTTCCCCGGCGTTCAGCGTCGTTGCGCGCCGTACCTCCCTTCCACCTCGCGCTCGTTTGGGACGGCCCGCGGCGCCGGCGGCCGCGGCCCCGGCGCCGGCGGCCTCGGGGCGCGGCTCGGTCGCGTTCATTATTCAGTGTTTGGCCGCCGGCGGCGGTCGGCCGTCGGCCGGGGTCACGGCGGTCGGGCGCCGGCTGTGGCCCGGGCCGGTTGCCGGCACGGCGTCCAGGGCACGGCGGCGCGTGGGGAGACCGGTTAGGGCCCGCAACGGATGTTCCTCACCTAGCCGGTAGGGAGGGGCATGGCATTAATCTGTGAGGCGCCGAGGAAGAGGCGCCACGGGGGCGGGGGGAGGGGGGGGGGGGGCAACTGGGACTCGTCTGTCGGTGTGGGCCGTGGGGTGGGTGTAGGCTTGTGATCATCGGTTATGGGCCTGCTCTGTGTTGATGGGTTGTATGTGAAGCTGGTGTTGACATCTGTGATGTCAGTGTCGATGATTATCTGCAGGCCGAACTGAACGGGTGAGCTGCGCCTCGCGGCCGTTGCATAAATTAGCATTATTTATTGCTCGTTTGAATTGAGGATATATGTGCATTACTGCGCCATTCAAGATGTCCTCTGTGCTCACTCACGCGGTCGTTTGTGGCCATTAACGCAACCATAGTTGTCGGTGCTTGTCGGTAAATCGCCTGTGAACTGTTGACTGTGGCCCAGTCGCGGCGAAAGCGAGGGCATCTTTCATCGCGGTCGACGACGGCCGCGGCGCATTTCAATAGCGGAGCCGCGGGGGTCCGGGCGGGCCAAGGACATGGCGATCGATTAGCGCCGGGCCTCGCGCGGCCCGGTCCATTGCACGCCCGACCTGGCCGGAGAGGGGCGCCGCGCGCGCCGGAGAGCCGCCCGGCGCGACCCACGCCCCGGTCGCGGCGTGGCGAGTTGACGGCTCCCGGCGTGCAGTCGGCCATGGCCCGCCGGGAGCCATGGCGGCGGCACGGAAGCCGAATCGTTGGGCCGCTGGCGAATCCATCCGCTCCCCCTCCCCCACCGGTGCTTTTCCGGGTCTGTGTGGACTGCCGAGCCCGACGCGTTCGTGCGGTCTCGCATTCTCGGTGCGTCTCTGTGAACCGTGACGTTTTCAGCTGTCGGTGGTGATGTTATGTAACCACGCCTTTTTACATTGATTGACACCGTCTTGCGGTCACTGCCATCGGTCCTTTACCGCGTTTCCTTGTGCTTAAAAAGGTGTTGCCACCATGCGCACACCATATGTGCTATCACTGTGTTGTGATGGCATATCAGCCATCTTTGTGGCATATGAGCCACACCATGTGAGCCATCACCATATGCCAACGTCAACCCCCCCCCCCTCCCTCCTACACAGCGTTGCCGGTTTTGGCTAGTCATGCAGTCTTCGTCACCTGGTTCATGCCGACTGACTCAGGGGTGTAACTTTGTATTCAGATTTGTGCATCCACAAACATGGTCTGTGCACGCACAAGCCAAAAAGCAGTTGACTCTAAAAGCAAAACTTGAACACTTCCACAGCACAGAACGGACCCGTGCCTACATGCATGTACAAAGGAAGCAGGTACGCATATATGTGTGGGCATCCCCTATTCCGGACTGGAAAAGCGCAGCAAAGAAGTACAATCATAGGTACACCCAGTGAGTACCATCCGCCTTTGTTTTGTCGAATTTTACTATTTGTTTTATCCCCAAAATGGAAAAATACCAGATTTTCGGCGTGTAAAAATGAAGTGGGCGAAATCCGAGGAGTTTTTGGTTTCCAAGGCGGTAAGGGCTGTTAAGGCCCCTTCTCTGACGCCAGAATGCACCCGATCCTGGCGCCGGAATGCCCCCACAAAGGATTTTGGAAGATTACAACCCTGTTGTAACGACCGTCACGCACCGTCTCTTATCGTCCCCTGGTATCACACGACATCACCTGACAGTGCCCGGTGTCGCATGACGCCTGGCCTGACACCACTGCGCGTCGCCTGATGTCGCTGTCCCGGTCGGCAGGCGAGCCGGCCAAGACGGGGACGGCCACGGTGCGCGTCTACACCAAGAACAAGAACGACGAGGAGCCGCGCTTCACGCAGCAGGTGTACACGCCCAACGTGGACGAGAACGCCGGCCCGAACGCGCTCGTCACCACGGTGGTGGCCTCGGACAAGGACGGCGACCGGGTGAAATACGGCTTCGCCAACGGCGGCAAGACGTACGGCCAGTTCATGATCGAGGAGAACACGGGCGTGATCCGCCTGCGCAACGGCGCCATCGAGCTCGACCGGGACAAGTATGAGGTGAGCGGCCCGGGACCCCTTCCCCGGTCGAGCGGGACGGGGTCGGCTGTCGTGGCGCGGTGCTGAGGATGCCACGGGGCGGGGAGGTGGAGGAGTGAGGCGTGGACTGGGAGGGATGGTGGTGAGCATTTCAGACGGCTTAACGGCAGGAAGTGGTGGAGGTTGCTGTTCGACATTATTTGTGGAGGTTGGTGTTCGAACGGATGTACGGTTCATGCCTTCCAGGTATGTAAACCCCCGGTTTTGCCCGTCCGACGCCGCTGTCGTCGCACTTTAAAGCGCTCCCCTCTCTGTGCAAGCCCGCGTGCGGGGGAAGCTGGGGCAGTGGTGGGCCGCTCGTCAAATACCGGTCGTGCAGGCACGGAACCGACCCGACCGCGAAGCCGTCACGACTCGCCCCACCTGCCCGCCCCGGCAGTGTGTCGGGGCGCGGGGCCGCGCCGTCTGCACCCGGCAGCCGGGACGGTGGTCGGCGGCAGTTGGGCGCCGGCCGCCAGCTGCGCCGCCGCCTGAGATGTCGCTGCCGCCGCCGGCGCGGCCAGAACGGCCTCGTTGGCCGCTGAATTAGTTACGGACACGAGGGGCTGTGGGACGCGCAGAGGTGCTGTTACTGGGGAAAAGAGAGAGAGAGAGAGAGAGAGCACCCGGACAGGACGACACACGAGAACGAGATCGCTGTCGAGCTTTGATGGGAAGAAGCCCGCGCGACAGCATCCGGGACCAGGCGAAGTCTCAGACCGGTTTGGCGCGCGTACGGACGCGGCCGCCGCGACGCGGTCGTAAGCCGGCGCCGAGGTGCGGAAGCGGGCCGCGGAGAGCTGCGGTGGCCGGCCGCCGTCTCCGCTCCGTCAGGCGGCGCCGGTCGGCGCTCGGCCCAGGTCGATGCAGGCTGGCTGGAGGCGGCACGGAGGGGGTGGGGTCTGCTCGTCTCGTCCGGGGGCCGGCGGGCGCCGCCGCTCGTCTGCTCAGGTCGGGCCGGAGCGCAGCTGCCGAGCCGCCGGCCGCCGCGCGTGTGAGCGCCACCTGGCCGGCGACTGCTGCCGGAGCCGCCGGAGCCGGCAGGTGGTGGCTGGACTCGGCGCGACTCGCCAGCCTCCGAGACGGGCGGGGCGCCCTCCGTCGAGCAGGCATTAATCCGCGGCCGTGGGGCAGGTGGTCTGGGGAACGGCATTGGGGTGGTCCGATGATGGTGGTGGAGGGGGAGGGGCGAGGCGCCCGCATGAACGGGCATGCAGGTGTGATGTCCGGGGAACGGGGGAGGGTATAGGAGGTCGGGCGAATGTGCTTGGCCTTTTAGTGGGTAGGGTATTTTAAAGCTTCGTGGTTATCTGCTGTATTCTGGGCCGGATGTGATCGGACCTGGTGTGTCCAACCTGACCGGATCTGACCTTATCTGGCCTGATCTGACCTCGCCTGGCAGGACCGGGCTCTGGCCAGTCCTTCTTGACCGGATCTGATCCTTCCTGACCCGACCTTATCTTTCCTGGCCCCACCGTATCGTTCCAGACCTCAGCTAACCTGGTCTGACTGGAACTGGCGTGTTCTGATCAAGCCATGCATGACCTGGCTTGGCCTGTCCTGATCTGACCGTATCACACCTGACCTGACCCGACTGGGCGGGCAGGTGAACGTGACGGCCACGGACGACGGCTCGTGCTGCGAGGGCGGCAGCCTCACGCTGCACACCAGCACGGCCGTGGTGGTGGTCTTCATCACCGACGTCAACGACAACAAGCCCGTCTTCAAGGACTGCGACACGTACCACCCCAAAGTCAAGGAGTCCGCCTCCAACGGCAGGTCAGTGCCGGCCGGCCGGCCATGGAGCCCGGGCGTAGTGTGCCCTGTCCCGGAAGCGCCCGCCGGCGGCGCCGTCTCGGCCGACGGTGACCCTTGGCGCGCTGCGCGGCCGCCGGCGGTCCCTCCGTCTGAGGCGGGCAGTTAGCCTCGGGCGCAGCTGCGCGGGAGCGGGGTTAGCGGTCCCTGTCGCCGTTTGTGGCCCCGGTCCGCGCCCAGGGTGGTCGTTACGGCGGAATGGCTTCCTGCGGGCGACAGCACGGCGCCGGCCGGCCTAACGGCCACTCGACTGGCCCAGTGCGGCCGCCGCCGGCGCCCTAGTGACCGGCGTGACCTTGACCCGTGGTGGGCGGCCGGCGCGCCCGCTGGGTGCTCGTGCGCCGGTTTGACGGCAGTGTGTGCCGCCAGGCTCGTGCTCGAGGTCAAAGCGACGGACGCCGACAAAGGCATCAACGGTCAGGTCAAGTACAGCATCGTGCAGCAGCCGAATCAGAAGGGCACCAAGTTCACCGTGGACGAGGACACCGGCAAAATCTACACCAACAAGGTGGGTTGTCGACGAGGGAGACGGCTGTCGCTGTTTCATGGATGTGACTCGTTTGAACATGGGCATCCCAGCACATGTTTTCCTGTTGCGATTCAAAAGTTATTCCTAATTTTGGGCGGGAATTCTCGCCGTTCGTAATCCGCTGCCTTCATTAGATCCGATGGCGAAACCTTTCCGGATGAGTGGCGGGCACGTTCGCATGTGGCACCCCTTCGCTAACGATTTCCCGGGCGCCGCCCCCGGCCAGTCGCGCCGTTATAAATGCATGCGATCCAATCGCCGATGCCTGGGTGGCGCTGCGGCCCGCCATGCGTGATGGATGGCATTGATCCGTGGCCGCACGATTAGCGCGCTGTCTAATTCAGGCGCGCCCGCCTCGGCCAGCTATTTCTGTTCGTCCGCCGGCCGCTTGTGAGGCCCGGTGTTCGCTGCTGGCCGCACGCGCGGTCAGAGCTACCTCCGATGTCCAGCGCGCTCCGAACCGACTCTGCGGCCGCGCGCGTGTCCTGCGTGGCCGAGCAGTGGCCGCTGGGCGGTGGACGGGGGACGCGGCCGTGCCTCGGTCCGTCCGCGGCGGGCCGTGGCGGCCCCGGAAGCGGCTCGGGTCGCGCCGCCGTCCCCGCCGGCGGGGCGGCCGACGTCTCCCGGCCGGTTATTGCTGTCCGGCCGCCGGACGGCCGCTCTGAGACGGCCGGCCGGGGAGTGCTCCGTCCCGGTCCGGGAGTGGCTCAGCGCGGCGCCGTCGGCCTGTCCCCGCCGGCGGGGCGGCAGGGCAGGCCTCTCCGGCCGGTTATTGCTGTCCGCCGTTGGACGGCCGTTCTGGGACGGCCTGCCGGGAGCGTTCCGCCCTGGTCCGGACCGGGTCAGCGCGGCGCTGTCTCGGGAGAGCGCGCCCCGGACCGGGAGCAGGGTCATCGCGGCCCGGGAGGAGCCGAGGGCCAGCGCGCCCCGGACCGGGAGCAGGGTCATCGCGGCCCGGGAGAGGAGCGGAGGGTCAGCGCGGTCCGGAGGAGTCGTGTCGGCGGCTGGGAGCGCGGAACAGTTCAGGAGCCGTCTCTGGGACTGGGTTACCCCCACAGTCGGAGTAGGGTTGTGTCGTGATGAAGGGTTGTCGGTGCAGTCTGACACTGGCGTGTAGTCGGTGTAGTGGTCTGTCCTGTGACGACAGGCACTTGTGATTGCTTGTGACGGTGGGTGTGGTCAGCATGGACTGGTAAATTGTCTCTCTGTAAAGTTATCGCGCTTATTTCGTGAATCGGGAGAGTAACCAGCGGAGCGGTCGTTTCCGTGACGCCGAGTACTCGGCGACGGTCCGTGACGGCGGCTGTCTGCCGGCGGGAGTGTACAGTGCGGGCGGCGCCGTCGCTCGGGCGGGGACGGCCGAGCGCCGCCGCCGACCGCAGCGCTGGCGGACGACGTCAGAGGCCGGGCGCCGGCCACGGGGCAGCCCCGCCCCCGCGTGAGTGGGACGAGTCCGGACTGAACCGGCCAGGTCGGATGCGGGGTGTCTGTCTGTTGCGACACTCGCGAGAGCGGGGGTGGTAGGAGGTGGCGGGAGCAGGCTGGGCGGAGCTGTGAGCATGACTGAAGATTTCCGGAAGTTGTTTGGGGATATGACTCGGATTTCAGGTCATTTCTCACCAACCATTGCCATAGGACTAATGGTAAAATTTCTGAAAAAGCGATGAGTGGCGAGACTCTCCCAGCCTTCCAATCCACCAATTTCCAACCATGGCTGTATGTGTCGGATGGTGCTGGAGGGGTAGTGTGTGGTTCGCCCCTCTCGTGCTGCCAGAAGTCGAAATTTAGTGGACCGGATCCTCTGCATGCGTGAATTCAGTCCTGGTTGATGCACATGTGTGAAAAGGCGCAGCATTTTTGTTATGTGGCAGATACACAGCGTATTCCTATAGACACACGTTCAGGTGTCGTTCTGAACAGCCGGTCGCCTGCTGATGATTTGATTCGTCAAACGCATTTGTGGTAAGTCTCGCGGAAGGCAGATAATGCCAGTGGATCGGCGGTGGCATCCGGCTGTGGGTGGCTGCCGGGTAGAAGTACCGACCAATCAGAAGGCCGACAGCCGCTGAGCTCGGCTTCGATTGGCTGTCAGCATCGGCAGCCGGGGGCGATCTCAAATGTCAGTCCGACGTACTGCTGAACTTTGCGGCCGTGTCGTTGGCGTCATCTCTTGAAGTAGTGCGGAACGAGTTAGCAACGCCTTGGCTCGAGTTTTGCTTTCCCCGGAAAAGAGGCGTGACGTGAACCACATTACTGACGTTTTCATTAGTTGTTGCCCGATGTGTTTTACGTCGTTTTTCCCAGTCGTGTTCGAAAGTCTTGCGTTGTCGGCCCACTGGTCGCCGCCTCGCGCCCGAACTCGCCGACCGGTCCAAATTCGAAATCCTTTACTTCTGGAACCAGGCAACTTTCGTAAACGCAACAAACACCGTTCCGTTGGTGCTGGTGACGTGACCAGGCAATCGCCAGCTGTCACCAGGCTGGGTACGTGGGCGACCTGTAGACGACGCCGTGCCGCCGGTTAACGTTTTTGAAATGGCGCACGGCGAATGAGAACGGTCGGCTGTGGAGCATTTCTTACCGGCGACGCTGTTTTGCGAAGAGCAAGAGCGGCGGTGGCATTTGCACTGAATCGGAGGAAGAATAAGCCAGGTCACCCTCATGGTTACGCTTGGCAGCGTGGACGGGTATGGTGGTGTGGCGGTACGGTATGATGGTGTGGTACGGTGACGACCATCGACCGTGCCCAGACCTGCCTTGACGTGGCCTGGTTTGGTCTAACCTGACTTCGGCTTGGCCCCGTCTGACCCAGCTGACCAGACCTGACCTGACCTGACCTGACCTGACCTGACCTGGCTCGACCCGCAGGTGTTTGACCGCGAAGGCGATGACGGCAAGTTCGTGTCGGTGACGGTGAAGGCCACGGACAAGGGCGAGCCGTCGCTGGAGGGCGTCTGCAGCTTTACCGTGGAGATATTGGACATCAACGACAACCCGCCGCTCTTCGATCGACAGGTCGGTCGCGGAAGGGGCCTTGTGCGCCGGGCTAGAAGCAGACGCACGGTTCTCCGTTGGAGGCAGGATTTGGTGTTTCTTGGACGTGTGAAGTGCATACAGCAGGACGCTTGAGTTCTGTGCCCGAAGTCTGGAGGGTGAAGCTGGCTTAGCATGTGTGTCGTATATCTGGTAGTCTTGCGTTTGTCGGCCGTGATTATTGTTATATCTTATTCGGTGTTTGGGGTAGAAATGCAGTGCGACGCGGAACTTAAGCGCGCATTGTCTCCGATAGCGCAGTTGGCTAAGAATTGTGGTTTCGTATGTCGGGAAGTGCTGAGGCTGCCGTCTGACGGTGAACCGTCCTCGTGTTTTGGCCGGTTTGTCCCCCGTTCGCCTAAGAGCGCGCCGTCCCGCCCGCCGGCAGAAATACGTGGAGAACGTGAAGCAGGACACGCACATCGGTTTCAACATCCTGCGCGTCTCGGCCTCCGACGAGGACGCCGACAACAACGGCGCCATCGTGTACAACCTGACGGCGCCCTTCAACCCGAGCGACCTCGAGTACTTCTCCATCCAGCCGGACAGTGGCTGGATCACGCTGCAGAAGCCGCTCGACGTGAGTTCGCCAGCGGACCGGGGCGGTCCGGCTGTCTGCGGTGTTCCGTTGTGTTCTTCGTGTTGCGTTACTCAGTTATCTGTTCTGTTCCGAGTGCTTGTTCCTCGCCCTCCATGCTTACTCGTGATGGGTGCGGTTCCGTTTCTTTTGTTTCTTAGTGCGTCCTTTTTCGCAGGCGATCATGTCATTTGGTTCGTTTAGATGTTTCTTTTCCGCGTACATTTGTCACGTCTTATTAAATCTACCCTTCCTCTTTCATTTCCACATATCTATCTTTATCTCGTTTATCGCCTGCTCATGCTATGGACTTTGCCATCCATCCCTTTCTGGCCTAATGTCTTCGAATAGTGCTAACAGCATTGTTTGACTGTTCGTGTTGGGGATGTAGGTGTCGTTCATTCGTCACTTGTTAAAGCGCTGATGTTTCTCATACTGCGTAAAGGGTTCATCCACTGATATTGTAAACGCAACCTGATAATCTGGCGTTTTTGGTTAGGCGCGTAACGCTTAGCGATTGCTTCAGCCTCGGTCACCGACGCTTCAGTAATGTTGTATGGGGTAATACGTGCTTGTCTAAGACACTGACTGGTGGCGTCTTGAGCACAAGTAATCATTCGCTCTCTCGGAGACTGCCCAGACCGAGGCCGGCGGTCAGTGCGTGCCGCTCCGACCCGTCCTTCTCGTTCGGGGACGGCAGACTGGCCTTCAGACACGGCACCGGAGACCCTGCTGTCGGTTTGGGCCGTCTCCGAGCTGGGAACTACCGACGGTCGTTTGACGTGTCGTTTAACACGCCTGTGGTGGCCGCCTACTGCTGCGAACCCGTGACCCGTAACGGACTGACTGGGTGGCGGCAAACCGCTTCCCCCCGCTGCCCCCCCCCCCCCGATCGCCTGGTGGCGGGCCCTGACCTGCCGGCCCGCCGGCGACCGGTGGCGCCGCCCTAGCGGGCTCGGTCGCAACTGCGGCGGCGACGCCCGCCGCCGGCATGGCATCGGCATGCGCGCTCTGCTCGGTCGTTCGATCCTCCGCCCCCGCTCGTTTCCGGCCCGTTTCCGGCTCGTTTCCGGCTCGTCGCCGTCTGGACGGCCGCTGCTCGGCGCTGCGGTGGTGGGTTGACGGTCGAGTCGGTCGCTGGCGGCAGGGCTGCGTAAGTTTGGCCGCCGTGCTGCCGCGCCGGTCGGCGGCGCGTGCACCGCCCGGCTCGACCGGCGCACGATAGCGAGACAGGAGAGAGCACTGCGAAACGAGAGCACGACCCGCCGTCGGCGCGAATGGCTGCTGCATGGTGGACTCTGGAGCATGGGAAGCATGATGCATGACGCCTGAAGTGCGCTTCTTAATTGTCTATTCTTGGGCGTACACTAACAGTAACGGAGTCTTGTGTCGGCGCGTCTTAAATGTGTCGTTTTAGCTTTAGTCTGCTGTCGCGCTGCTTCGCGGCTGACCGGTAGGACTGTTATCTCTTCAGGACGAATTTCTCTCCGTTTTCTTAGTTAGGGAATGTTTCCTCTGTTCTGTTCGCACCTTTCTGCCCGTATGTGTACACCTATCCAGCCCTTTCGACGTTTCTACTTACTCTCTGTCATCACAAAGTTTGTCAGACCTTCCCATTCTTATTGCTGAAGCAGTCATTTCTTTTCTGCCGGATGTAGGTAGCTCTTCGGTATTCGTGCCAGCTACGTAAAATATTCGTTGAGTATTGGTATGTTTTTCGTGATATTGGCGATATAATATGTCACCAAATCGAGTGCATTTTGCACTGTCAGATTCCAGCTTGGTAACGGGTTTGGAGTGATTTTTACGTCCCGTCCACGGTTACTGAAAACGAAGGTCCCGTCTGGAATAGGTTTCCTCAAAAAGCCGCTTTCTGCAATTTGCTGGGGATAATTTTGTTGTTTCATCCTGTCAGTCTGTGACCCTGGTTGTTTTGTCTTTCCGCTATGCTTGTTTTGTCGGAATAGGCCGTTATGCTAAGAGGACTAAATACAGCACATTTCATTGCTCCTCAGACTGCTGGTTATAAAATTTAACTCATATTTTATTCGGTATCTAAGGCATTTCCTGTTGCTGAAGCTGGTGTGGCTTTAAAATCTGGGTACAAGACCCGGAAAAGACAGGAAATATTCACTGCACCAGGGGCGTGAACACGGCCAGATTTCCCTGTTCTTTATCTGTCCCGGGAACGACTGACCAGCCAGTCGACCTCGCGCAGCCCCATCCCCGCCAGGGGCCGCCGCTCAGAGCGTGCGCCCCGTCCGTGCACCGTGCCCGCCCGCCCGCCTGCCTCTGTCGCATGTCCGTGTCCGCCTGTGCGTGTGTGTGTTTGTGTGCGGCCCGCGCGCGCCGGCGCGCGGCGGTGGCGGCGGCGCCACTGACGCCCGGCCGTCGGCAGCGGAACCAGCACAGGCTGCGCGTGACGGCCACTGACCGCGGCGTGCCGGCGCTCTCGTCGGAGGCCGACGTCCTGCTGGACGTGGTCGACCGCGACAACAACCCGCCCATCTGGCCGCGCGAGCTGTTCGGCCCGATCGCCGTGCCCGAGAACATCACCATCGGACAGCGGGTGTACTCCGTCAGCGCCAGGTGGGTGCGCGGCCGTGCGCGCCGCGCGCGCCGCTCGGGACACTAACACCCGGCAGCAGCGGCGGCGGCGGAGGGCGCTGACGGGCGTGTACTAACCGGCGTGCTGTCTGCCCGCCCGGCGACGCCAGCGGGAGACGTACCGGCTGACGGCGACGGCCGAGGACCGCGGCTACCCGCCGCTGTCGCGCTCGGTCGACGTGCAGATCGACGTGGTGGACCGGGCCAACAACCCGCCCACCTGGGGCCAGATCGTCTACGGGCCCATCGAGATCCCCGAGGACAAGCCGGTCGGCTCGCGGGTCACAGTCTGCAAGGCCAGGTCGGGAGGCCGCCGGCGACGGCCGGTCGCACGTGCATGCCGGGCCTGTGCACCGACTCACCCGCGCCGCCCGGCGCCGCATGCGAATGTCCCGCACAGAGGAGACGCGGCAGCGACGCCCGGCGCACCGCGCACCGGCCGCCTGGGCTGCCGACGCGCTGCCGTCGCCGGATGTCGGTTTGAGCCGGGTTTTTGGCGTCGTCGGGCGTTGGTTTTTGAGGAGTGTTTGGTTCGGCGAGTTCCGGCGACAGTTTGATTGTGGGAGATTTTGCCGTGGGCGTCAGGTTTTCTTTGTCTCCACTGCGGTCCGTGCGGGTGGCCGCGTTTCGTCGTTTCCCGGACTGCCCGTTACCACTGCGTTTCGGATTTTGCGCGGCTTCAGACTTTGCTCGCGTTTTGTTCAGTTGGCCTCGCTAACGACGCGGGGACGGCGGCCGCCTGGTGTTCGGTGTTCGGTGTTAGCGTAGGTCGGCCGTGGCGTGTCTTCGGCGTTCGGTGTGGCTTCCCGCTCCGCTGCATCGTGTTCCACAGCCGAGGTGATGCCTGAGTAGTGGCCGCCCGCCCGTAGCCGGCCTGTTCGTGTTTGTGGCATCGTGACTGCGTGTTCCGCGGCGGCGCCGCGGTTTTCCGGACCACGGCGCACAGCGCAGAGCACCGTGACGGAACACCGACACCAGGGAACACCGTCGCCGACCGTGACGGTCGTCATCCGACACTTCTGGAACCGATTCGGTCACCATTTGATATGCCAACTGCGACAGACATGGGGCGCCAACCGACACATTCGTGTTTATTGCATGTTAATCTCCGACTGCGCGGCGCTACTTCAGGAGTCAAGTAGGACCACCATCTGATAAACACAGCAGATTCTCAATCGTTTGATAAACACCGCTGTCACCTGACACAGACTCCAGCTCACCGTCACACAACTGCTATAGGCGGCCTGCCGACACACTGCTCCCTTCCCGGCACCCGGCCGACGTCACGGACGCTAACGGTCGTCCCGCCTATGACACAGGTCCCGGTCCCGCCTCTGACACCGCGCGCCAGGCACGCGCACGCCTCCGTCCACAGGTCGGCTGGCCGCCGGCGCGTCTGCATGTGCGTAGCTCGGCGACTGTGCATGCAGGCCCCGGCCAGGACCGACCGACGAGAGCGGTGGCGCTGGTCTGCACCAGACCCCGCCGGCCTCGCCGACCCTCAGTTGACGCGGCTTAGTGGTTCATTCTGGTGTACCGGGCTGTTTGGTGTGTGCTGTGTGGCCGGCTATGCGAGGGTCAGTCGGCGATGCGGTCCTCGCGTATTGTCCATTCGCCGGTTGTTGTGAGGGTAGTTTTGATCCACGAGCTCTATCAGATCGATCGGGGCGCTGCTGCCGGTCCCTCGTCTGTTCGCGACTGTCTCAGCAAGGCGTCCCTGCCGGCCTCACCCTGAGCGCACTCCCCCCCGCCATCCCCTCCGTCCGGCCCACGCTGCGCCGCTAACGCCGCTCCCGCCGCCGCCCGCAGCTCTGGGATCAAGGACAACCCGACGGTGTTCTACCAGCTGATCCGCGGCAGCACGGCGCAGACCAACAAGTACGACACGTTCTACCTGCAGGAGCGCTCCGTCAACGGCGTCACGTACGCCGACATCCAGGTCAACCAGCCGCTCGACTACGAGACCATCAAGGAGTACAACCTGACCATCCGCGTGGAGGTACGGGCGCGGGCCGTCCGTGGGAGACCCGTCGTCGTGGCGGGGTCCGTGTTCCGGAGGGGGCAGGCCAGTTCTGGAATGGACATGGTCAGCGGAAGAAGGCGGCGGGCGTGGCGAATACTTCAGCGGCCGATATGATTGATAAACCATCAGCCGGGAAGGGGACGCTTATTTTTTTTTAAAAAATTTAAAATTTTTTTTAAAATTTTTTTCCTTAAAATTTTTTTCAAAACCCCCCGGCGACGTTGCTGGTCGCGGTGGACCGTCTCTGCCGGGGCTGGGTTTTCCTGCCGTAACGCCTGGTCGTGATTCTGCGGCCGTGGTGTGCCGGCTGAGACTGGCGGCGATCGAGCGGTGGCTCTCGAGTCGTGACTCCCCGGCGGACTCCCGGACGGAATCCTCAGGTCTGATTCCCCGAGCGGTAACCTCAGTGACCCGTCATCGTCGTCTCCGGGTCTCGGCGGCCGCGACTGGGCCTTCGGCGGGTGGATGCCTCATGACCGCGAAGCCCCCCCCCCCTGAAACCCATTTAACCATTCACCGTCCGTCTGCAGAACAACGGCGCCCAGCAGTTGGCGTCCGAGGCGACCATCTACATCGTGCTGGAGGACGTCAACGACGAGATCCCGCTGTTCACCGAGCGCGAGCAGGAGACTGTGCTGGAGGGCGAGCCGCCGGGCACCAAGGTCACCCAGGTCAACGCCATCGACAAGGATGGCACGTTCCCCAACAAGCAGGCGAGTCGCGACAGGCAGCGGCGCCCGGAGACGCGGCCAAAGTCGCCGGACAGGCGGCTTGTAGAGCTGGCGCCTTCGATCGGCATGCGGAGTTGTTAGCTTTGTTGAGTTGTTTCGTCTTGTGCTCCTTCGGTGACGCTGAAGTCCGACGTTTGGTTGTCAAAACAGCGCAGTCGTATTTCAGTACATTCGTGGACGCAGGCGGATCAAGCTCCTTTTCCCTCATCGTTCTCTCTCGAAGAGGGCTTCCCTACGCGCCTTGGCCAACGCCGCGCCCGCCCGCAGGTGTACTACTCCATCATCGACTCGCCGCGCAACGAGGGCAAGGACTTCTTCGAGATCAACGAGCACACGGGCGAGATCTTCACCAAGGTGACGTTCGACCGCGAGGAGAAGCAGGCGTACGCGCTGGAGGTGGCCGCCCGCGACGGAGCGCCCTCCTCGCGCCGTCACTCGGACGGCAAGCCCAACACCGGTGAGCGTAGCGCACGGCCCGGCGCCGCGCCGTCTGCGGCTGCGGCGGTGTGCTGTCGGATGGAGGATGTGCCTGTGTGCGGTGCAGGCTGGGATGTGGGATGGGTTCCAGGTACGACGCTCAGTCTTGTGAGATGTCGTGTAAAGTCAGGTTTTGTGGTGAAGCTTTGATGTGTGCGACGGCAGCTTTGTGCACTACGGCAAACAGGTGTCACCGCGTCGTGCCAGCAGGACTTGTCATGGGCGCCTGCAGGTCAGTCTGTCAGGCATTTTTGCGGTGTTGTGGCGTTGTCTGTGACGCAAGAGTTGTGCTGTCACTTTCTGTCGATTCGCGCCTTTTCTGTGACGGAGTTTGACCTGACCGGCGCCGCTGCCGCCCGCAGTGACCAAGTTCATCCGGATCGGGATCTCGGACAAGAACGACAACCCGCCGTACTTCGACAAGCGGCTGTATCAGGCCGAGGTGGACGAGAACGAGGACGTCCACCACATCGTGCTCACGGTCGTCGCCGATGATATTGACGAGTGTGAGCAGCTCTGGGGTTTGGTCTCCGTCGTCTCTGTTAGGTTGAGGGGGGGGCGTTTTCTTACTGGTGCTGCTCGGCAGGACTCCAGTGGGCTGCCGTCATGGCGTTAACGATGCGTTTGCTGCCGGTTTGGGGCTCGCAGATTGTTCTCGCGATGCGTTTGTTCGCATAAGACTTAAGCTGCAACGAGGACGCAAATACGCTGTACATCGGCGGTCTTTTTCCGTTACTTGGTTTCGTGGAACGTATCTGCTCAGCTAGCTGGCCTTGTCTTGCCACCTCACCGAGCTTTCCTGCAGCCTGCGCTTCTGCCCTCTCGCTGTGGACGCTTGTCCCCGCTGGCGTGTGGCCGCCGACCTGACCTGACCCGACCCGACGCCCCGGCCGCAGCCTCCAGGATCCGGTACGAGCTGACGCGCGGCAACGTGGGCGGCGCTTTCGGCGTCAAGAACAGCACCGGCGCCATCTACGTGGCCGGACCGCTCGACTACGAGACGCGGAACAGGGTGAGGGTGTGCGGCCGCGCTCCCCGTGGCCGGCCGCGGGCGCAGAGCAGAGCCAGGGCCGCGTGAGCGCCGGCGGCTGCGTGGGTCCGCCGGGCGCGTGGGGGAGTCGTGAGCGTTACGGCGCGGCGGCGGGGCGTAAGGCGCCCGCGGTCTGACTGAGCACGGCGACTGCTTGTGAACGCTGTGGCGCCAGGTCGTCGGGCCGGCCGGCGGCCGCTCGTTACACGTTCAACCGCCCTCATCTCGTTCATCCCGGTCATGGTCACTGTCGTCTCGTCACGGCCATGATGGTCCGCCGCGTGAGCACGACCGTCGGCGTGCCCGCAGTACGAGCTGCGGCTGGTGGCGTCGGACAACCTGAACGAGAACTTCACGGACGTGATCATCCACGTGCGCGACGTGAACGACAACCCGCCGGAGTTCGACCGGCCCGTTTACAAGGCGCAGATCACCGAGGAGGACAACCGCGGACTGCCCAAACTCATCCTGCAGGTGAGCGGCGCCGGACCGGGGACGGGCCCGCGCAGGGTGTGGTGACGTCAGACAGGGAGAGCTGCACCGGGTGGCGGTCGCGGGCCGGGTAGGGTCGCCACAGCCCGGTGGTTGCGCGAGAAGTGGTCGGAAGAACGAGCGCCGTGACTGTTGTCATTGCGAAATAACTAATGGATGGTGAACCATTTTCATAGCGGCTTTGATTCTGCACGATTTACGGCGTTTTTCAACAGCATGCATGTGTCCCCGTACAAAGAAATGCCTTGGTTCGGCGACGTGGTCCGTCCGGCCCGGCGCCTTCTGCCCGCTGCTGCGGCGGCTGACTCGAGCCCGGCCGCCAGGTGACGGCCAAGGACAAGGACAAAGCGCCCGAGGACAGCCAGCGGCCAGACATCGTCTACTTCCTCACCGGCCAGGGCATCGACCAGAACAACCCGCGCAACTCCATGTTCACCGTCAACCGGACGTCCGGCGAGATATCCGTCACCAAGGTGAGGTGCCGACCGACCGACCGCCCCCGGCGGCGGCCCGGTGTTGTCGGCCGGCCGTTTCCGCTGCTCGCCGCCTGCAGTTTCGCGGGCGTGGTTTTGGCGTGCGTGGCCAGTGGTCGGTGCTGTAATTGGGAAAGTATTGCGTGGCAGGTGACGAGTTCGTCTCGATGTAGGTGCAGCGAGGATGTGCGACCGCTCGAGATGTGGAAGCTGAAAAGGTGTGCACATGTAGTCCCGTCAGAGCTGGTCTGGCCGGATTCCGCCCCACTACTTATGAGCTAGCCTTTGCCGAGCAGACCGTACCTGGTCTGGACCGTACCACTGCCTGACCTGACGCGGCCTGAACTGACCGGCCTGACCCCGCCCGTTGTTTTCCGCAGCCGTTGGACCGGGATATGCCGAACGGCCGGCCCATGTGGCGGTTCACGGTGTTCGCCCAGGACGAGGGCGGCGACGGCCTGGTCGGCTACGCCGAAGTCCAGGTCAACCTCAAGGACATCAACGACAACGCGCCCGTCTTCCCCAAGGGCATCTACCGCGGCAACGTCACCGAGAACGGCACCAAGGGTGGGCAGTGCGCTGGCGTCGGCCGAGGCCGGGAGCCACCTCTCTGGCCGCCGAGCGTGTGGCGGTGTTTTACGCGGGAGCTGGATTCGCTGCCGGCCCGTGTGCTGTCCACGGAGAGGGGGGGGGGACGCTGTCGGCGGGCGGCGGTGGCGGCGTGTTCCCGTGGGTGTATCCTGCGAGTGTTTGATGATTGCGTGCGTGGCGGGTGAGCTTGGGCTCTGGTCTGAGGTGCAGTGGTCCTGGTTCTGCCCGGGTGCCTCCTCGCCGCGGGTACAGCGCCGTTCTCTCTGCAGAGATGATGGTGATGACGATGACCGCCGAGGACTACGACGACCCGGAGGAGGGCAACAACGCCAAGCTGACCTACAGCATCGAGAAGAACGTGGTCGACGAGAAGTTCGGCAAGCCCATCTTCGCTATCGAGCCGGCCACGGGCGTGATCCGGACCAACGTCTGTTGCCTGGACCGCGAGAAGACGCCCGAGTACAGCATTCAGGTGGTGGCCATGGACGGCGGCGGTCTCAAGGGTGAGTGGCCGGCCCCCCTCCCGCGGGGGGGGCATAGGACACGTCTCCGCGGAGAGGGAGGGGGTGCGCGTCGCCCGGTACTTGGCTGGCGGTGTGGCGGGCCGCCTTCGTCACGTGTTCCTCTTCGGATAGGTTTAGAAATTTGATTGTTTGTCCTTGCGTCGGAGCTGGACATTTTGCAAACTGTGGAAGGTGAGACAAATTGTGTCATGTGGGCTTTAAGGACCGCAAAGAAGGAGGTGGATGCGGATGATTCTAAGGCATGTGATGCACACAGTTTAAAAATCATGTTTTTTGCAGTAGATATTTGAGCAATCAGGTTGTTGAAGGAGCATAAATTGATCAAAGTCGACGTGGAAGAAAATTGCCAATCGTGCTGGACTATCTGAAGACGATTCGTCAAGCCGGGTTTACGACTTGGCCTTCCGAATCCCTCAGAGGATACCTGACAGTGTTGTTACATGAATAATTCGACGCTGCGCGGACTGTGTCGACATGCTTCCCGCCCATACGGCTTATGTCGCGACAGCACGGGGTCGTCGTCGGTCGCCGTTTGACCGGCGGTGCAGCATCTGACCCGACGCCCCGCCTCGGCAGGCACCGGCACCGCGCTGATCCACGTGCGCGACATCAACGACATGCCGCCGCGCTTCAGCAAGCGCGTCTGGAACACGACCGTGGACGAGACGGACGGCGACGACCTGCCCGACAAGGCCATCCTCACCGTCACCGTGCTGGACGAGGACGAGACCAACAAGTTCCACTACCGGGTGAGCGGCGCCGACGGAAGCGGGCGCAGACGGGGCGTGGGGTCGGCTGGCTGGTCGGCGCGGGGAAGGGACGTGTTTGGAGGTGTCGAACGGCTGCCGGCGTCTGAGTGGGCCCCGCGGGGGGGCATAGTTCCTTGTCGGCTCTGGTTCGCCATCATCACTGACGGTTGGGCCACGGACCCACAGTGCCCTGTCAGCCCGGCTGTTCCGTTACTGGGCTGGCGTCTTTGTCAGCGTCTGTGTTGGTCCCGGGTTGTGAGGGTTGGGTGGGGGGGGGGGAGGGAGAGGGTCACAGTCCGTGTCAGCCATTACCCTCCGTCACCACTGACGTAAGAGCCTGTGCGCTCCGTTGCGCTCCCGGACTGGGGTTTAACGTCACAGTCCCTGTCGGTCCTACCTCACCGTCATGACGGACGTGAATGCCGGGGCTCTGCACGCTCCCGTCCGGGGACGGCATAACGTCACGCTCCCCTGACCCGCGCTGGCGTCACGCCGTGACGGCGTGACTGGTGACGCCGCGCGGCCGCCGCAGGTGCTGGAGAAGAGCGGCTACGGCGCCGACAAGTTCACCATGGTGCGCAACAGCGACGACACTGGCTCACTCAAGATCGTGCAGCCGCTGGACTACGAGCACGACAAGGACCGCGAAGGATTCAACTTCCAGATCCAGGTGGGCGGCGGCGGACGGCACGCGACCGGTGGCGATGATGGGCCGTTCGCCGGTCGTTCTCCCGGTCTGCCGACAGGCTGTCGAGTTTCCGGCATGGTTATGATTGATTTTACCGTTTGTGATGGTGAAATGTCTTCTGGTGTTGCTGTGATTGGAGAGAAAGTGAACTACCCCTTGTCGCCTTGAATGTAATCCTGTGCATACGCAGAAGTAACATCATGTACTTCCGTAATCAAAATCTGCGAAATTTTCATATGTATAAGGGCGAGACGATAAAGCGACCAATGTGCTGTTGTCCTGTGGGGTCTGAGGCGCCGGCGGCGACTCACCACGCCTTGCTGCCCTTCAGGTGAACGACAAAGGAGAGGACCAGGGCGACCCGAATCACGTGGATTACGCCACGGTGCATGTCAAACTGCGCGACATCAACGACAACCGGCCGATCTTCGACAACCCCAACATCGAGGTAGGTCCGGTGTGTCGGCCGGCCACTGGTCCGCTGTCGCCGCGGGCCGGTTCGTCCTCGGCTGTTGGTTGTTTGGATTTCGTTCACGTTGCCAGTGGCATATCCCTGATGGTGCACAGGTAACGGAGGAAATTTGGGTCGGAAAGTGTTGCTCTGGGAAAAAGTCTTGCAGCGTCATGTGCGTGCGGTCCTTTGTATTGCGAATCTCTCGGCCAGCTTCGTGCGCCAGAGGGAGCCGCCTCTGTTCGGCTGCTGCGACAGCGTCGCTCACCGTGGATCGTCTCTTGCCGCGGCCTCGGTCCGGTGTCTGTGCGGCCTCGGCCGCCGTTGTTTCGCCGGCGCGCCGTGCCGTCTGACCGGACCGCGCGGCCGCCGCCAGATCCCCGTGAAGGAGGACGCCACGGTGGGCACCAGCCTGGCCACGTTCCGCGCCACGGACCCGGACCAGGGCGGCCGCAGCAAGGTCTCGTACGCCATCGACCGCGAGTCGGACCGCAAGCGCCAGTTCACCATCAACAGCGCCGGCACCGTCTCCATCCAGGTGGGGAGCGGGAGGCGGGGTGGAAGGGGAGGGGGGTCGGAGGACTCGGGCGGACGGAAGGAGGACGAGGCCCCTCCGGGGATCGGTGCACGCTGGGTTGCGTGGGATGGGCTCACTCCCGTGGAGATAAACGTTGAGATAAAGTGACGCGCCGCAGTTGTTTTGTCTCGCAGCGAGGTCTTTCATGGCTCGTGATCGTGTTGACGAGGTTCGTGTCGCTCGCGCACCTTTGAGTGATCCCGGCTCGCCGGAATGTTCGGGCGGACGCTGTCGGCGCCGCTCGCCGCCTCCCGGCTGCGGCCGAGCGGCGCCGCCAGCCCGGTGACGTCGCCTGATGTCCCGCGTGACGTCGCCGTGACGTCGGCGGCCGCTGACGGCGCGTCCCGGCGGCCGGCAGCGCGGCCTGGACCGCGAGGAGGTGCCGCGCCACCACATCAAGATCCTGGCCATCGACGACGGCGCGCCGCCCAAGACGGCCACCGCCACGCTCACCGTCATCGTCGACGACGTCAACGACAACGCGCCGACGTTCCTCGAGGTGAGACGGCGCCCGGCGAGGCGTCGGAGCTTGTTTGGCCGTGCTTGCGAAGGTTCCATGCTGTGCACCCGTGATCAAAAACGAAATATGATGACATTGACGCCATTGTAGCCAAGATATCCGCGCGCGTTGCAGTTCCAGCATCCTTTCCCGTCACCCCCTTTTATTCAGGCCTCTGCAGCCCGAGAGATCCGGCCGAATACCCGGGTCACTAGCAGTCCGGAACGGCCGCTCTTTGGCGAGAGCCGCCCTGGCTGATGAGCTATGGCCGCTACCGGCTCCCCCCTCCCCGGTCGTGTCGGTCATTGCCGGGCCCGGCTCCGAGGGCTATCGTCCGGTACTGCCGCTGCCCCCCCCCCCCTCTCCCGGTCGTGTCGCTGACTGCACCGTGTTCGCTGTCTCCAGGACTACCGGCCTGTGCTGATGGAGAACTTGGCGCCGCGCGAGGTGGCCGAGATCATGGCGGCCGACGCCGACGACAGGAGCAGCCGGAACGGGCCGCCGTTCACCTTCAGGATGGACCCGAGCGCCGACGACACCATCCGCTCCGGCTTCCGGGTGGAGCACGACCCCAGTGAGTGTCGCCGGCGGGACGGGGTCACTGGCGACCGGCCGCCGCGGACGGTTGATGTGACCCGCCCGCTGTTAGCGAGGAGGCGATCTTCACGCAGGTCCGGATCTGGTGCCGGGTGTTGGCGCCGTGCGACCAAGAGGTCAGTGCGTCTTCCTAAGCCCCAGTTCTCAGTCAGTTGGTCCGTGGTGGGTACACGGGCTGTGAAGATGGGGCTCGGTTCCGTTTCGTGGGAGGGCTGGCGGTGGGGTTCCGCGCCGGGCTCGTAAGCATGCCGGGACGGACGTTTGCTGCCGGAGAGGCGCAGCTTTCTGCCGGTCTGGCAGGCTCCGGCTGACGATGCCGAATACGGCGGTGGCGCCGCCCGCGCCGCGTGCTGACAGCGCTGACGCGTTCGCAGCCGGCAACAACGGCGACGGCATGGCGATCGTGCACTCGCTCAAGTCCTTCGACCGCGAGGAGCGCAAGGAGTACCACGTGCCGATTGTGATCAAGGACGCCGGCCAGCCGTCCCTCTCCGGCACGTCCACGCTGACCGTCATCATCGGCGACGTCAACGACAACAGGATGAGCCCCGGCAGCAAGGAGATCTTCGTCTACAGCTACAAGGTGCGGCGGCCGGCCGGGCCGGGCCGCCTCAGGGCGACTTGGTGTGGCCGTGAGGGTGTGCGGTAACTAGTGAGGCGGTCGTGAAGAGGTTCAGTTTGTGAGTTGGGAAGGCGGATAAGTATGGGCATACTCAACGCCGTCCTGTCGGATGCTCTTTCCGGCGCACTGATCGCACCCAAAGGCTGGGCATGTTTTCGGCAGCGCTGTCTTCTCACCAGCGCACTGGTGGGTAATTTTCACCCCTCAGTCGGCGCTTCCAAACTATCTTCACATCTCTCCGTACCGAGCCGTAGCCGGGCGGCCACCGCTCACTGCGTGCTCCCGGCCGCCGCAGGGCATGAACCCGGACGTGGCCGTGGGCCGCGTGCACGTGACCGACGAGGACGACTGGGACCTGCCGGACAAGACGTTCTTCTGGGACGGCGCCCGGCACCCGTCGTTCGAGCTGGACGAGGCCACTGGCATGATTACCATGCTGCGCGACACGCTCGAGGGCCGCTACCACCTGCGCTTCCACGTGTTCGACCGCAAGCACACGCAGCGCGACGTCGACGTGAGTGCAGGAACCAGCCGGCCGTCTGGCTGTGTGTGGAGGGGTAGTGCTTGCCCCTCCCTCGCCTCGGCGCGGTCGGCCGCCGCCGGGGTGGCTGCGGCGAGTTGGCTCGGTGTGGTGGGGACACGCCGGCGAGCGTGTTGGCGTCTGTTGTCGTTGGTTGATGGTCTTGGTCGTCCTTTGTTTGTCTGGGTTTGTTGTGTGCGTTTTCGTGGTGCGGATTGTTGCGTTATATTTGTTGTTCTTGTTCGTCCTTCGGTTTGTAATATTGGTGTAAGTCTTTTGTCGTTATTTTGTGTATCAGTCTGATCCAGGTAGTGATTGTTGCGTCTGTTCGTCGGATGTGCATTTCTGTTCTGCCCCTGTGGATTTGTTTCATGTACGTGCTTAGCGTCTGTCCACCCTAGCTTTTGTTTTGTTTGGGTTTATCATAGGTCTGTCTGCTGTCTGGTTTGTTTTGTGCCGTTTTGTCCACCGATATGTTGTTTCGAGCACCGCATGCTAGCATGTTTGTTTCTGTTTTGCCAGCCAGTTTGTTCATCGCCTGTGGGCGGTTTTTGGTGGTTTCTCGGCATGACGCGTATAGTCCATTGCGGCGGATGGCCGTGTCGAGTGACGCCTCGTGACGCGTGATGGCGCCCGGCAGGCGAACGTGACGGTGGTGGTGCAGAAGCTGCCGGAGGAGGCGGTGCTCAACTCGGGCTCGGTCCGCATCGCCGGCCTCTCCGACGAGGACTTCATCCGCATCTGGGACGACCAGACCAAGACGGTGAAGAAGAGCAAGCTGGAGATGTTCAGAGAGGTGGGTGCGGCGTGCGCGCAGCGTCGGTCGTTTTCCAGCTGTTTGTGTGGCTGTCGGGCGGCTCGGGGTCGAGCTAGCGACCGCCAGGCGAAGCGCTTGTCTTGCGTTGGCTCAGCTGAGGGTGAGGATGTCAGGCTGCTGTGGGTCTGGAATGGAGTGCTGTTTGATTGGCACCCGAAGTAACGGGCAACAGTATTTGCTGACTGGGCGCCGCGGTAGGGACTTGGCCTGGACGGTTTGACCTGACCGGTGAACGCGTTAATGCTGACGCTAGCTGAAGACCGCACATTTCGGCTCGCCCTCCCGCCCCTGCCACCCCCGCCAACGCCTCGCCTCGCGGCCGCCAGGTGGTGGCCGGCCTCGTCGGCACGGCGGTGGAGAACGTGGACGTGTTCTCCGTCCAGCTGAAGCAGGAACGGCCGCCCATCATCGACGTGCGCTACTCGGCGCATGGCTCGCCCTATTACAAGGCCGTCATGTTGGACGGCATCCTGCTCAGCAACCGCAAAAAGGTGAGGCGGGTGAGAGGAGGTTCGGCCCGTGACCGGCGGAGGATGAGGTTCAGACCAGATACTGGCAGGCAGCGAGGCGGGCGCTTGGTTGGAACTGGCGGCTCACGTGAGGCCGTGTGGCCGGCTTGCCCAGGAGTAGAAACGGCGAACCTGGTAACGTCTGTGCATGGGGGGGAGGGGGCGGTAACACTGGACTGCGATAACCGGGCAGCTGACCGCGTCTGATATAGGTGGAAGGTAAAACTGAATGCTGGCCAGTAATCGGGGAGAATTTAGACAGCTAGGCATGACATTTGCCAATCTGCAGTCATTCACGTAGCGGTCATTTTACACTTGTGAAAGTGCATCTGATGGTGTATGCGAAGTAGTCACATCTGGTAAATATATGGAGTTGCATTGGTCATATGTGGTGTAAAAATAACGCACTTACGACGGGGTAGAACATCGATGGGTTGATGCCATGCCTAAAGCGCCAGTCCTTTGGCGCGATCTTACTTTTGTGCATCCTACCAGGTGGAGGAGGAGGTGGGCATCAACATCACCATGATCAGCATCGACGAGTGCCTGTACGAGAACATCAACTGCGAGGGCAGCTGCACCAACAACCTGGTCATCTCCAGCACGCCGTACCTCATCAACGCCAACAAGACGTCCATGGTCGGCGTACCGGACAGAGGTCAGCGGTCGGCGGGGTACCGGACGGAGCCGGCCAGACGGTCTCCTCTGTCGCTCTGTGAAGTGCTGATTGGCGCTTCAGGTCTTGATTGGCCGCGGTTTATAGCTCAGGGCGGGGCTTCTTGGCGGACTGGCCCTCCTTTCTTGTGCTGTTTGTTTTCATGACTTCTGAGATCCCAGCTGATTTTTTTATTGTGACTCGATTTGATGCCGTGTGCGTGCGTTGCTTTGTTGGACCCCGCAGCTTGACATTGAATTACTTCGCAGGAGGGGGGGAGGGGTGGAAGGAAGGGTTTTCTTAGCGGATAACTTAGTGGTGCCCCTCTTGGTGCCCGTGTGGGCCCGGCAGCCAGCCGACCCGACTGTGACGCCCCTCGGGCCGGACTGTGACGCCCCACTAGCCGTATTGTGACGCCCCTCTGGCCTTGACTCTAATGCCTCTCTGGCCGGACTGTGATGCCCCTCTGGCCGGACTGTGACGCCCCATCTGGCCATGGACTGTGACGCCCTTCTGGCCGGACTGTGACGCCGGTCTGGCCGGATTATGACACCCCTCTGGCCGCCAGGTGGTGCCGGAGTGCACGTGCCAGGCGCGCAACTTCAGCCTGGAGGAGACATGCAGCTCGACCTTCTGCATGAACGGCGGCAAGTGCGTCCACCAGCGCGAGGGAGGCATCAAGTGAGTGGCGGCTCAGTCGCGCGGCCGACGGCGGTGTTGAACGCGGCTGCGGGTTCTGTTCAGGTTCAGGTTCTGGTTCAGGGGTGTCGTTTTGAAGTCGACTACGTGCAGAGAACCTATTCTTGTGTGAAATCTGCGCAGAGGCTGTGACCTCCAAAGCGGTTTATGAGTGGCCATTGCTGCAGTTCTTTAGTTTTGCCATCATTAAAGGTTCTCAAAATTCTCCCACGGGCCGACTTCGTGGTCACGTGGCGCCGAGAAACGCACTGTCCTGTCCCTGTCCCCGGCATGCCTCGTCACCGGCAATCAGCTTCGATCCGCCGGCCGGCCCGGTGCGCCCACCGTTCCCGGACGGTGCGGCCCGTGCTGATCGAGGACGCTGCCCGGCAGGTGCATGTGCCGGGCCGGGTACGACGGGCCGCGCTGCCAGCAGACGAGCCGCAGCTTTCCGCGGCGACGGCTGGGCCTGGCTGCCGCCGCTCTCGCTCTGCGAGGAGACCCACCTGGCCGTGGAGTTCATCACGCGCCGCAAGGACGGCCTCATCCTGTACAACGGGCCCATCACGGCGCCCGAGGCCGACCAGCCGGTGGTGTCCGGTGAGGCGCCCGCCCGCGGCGGTGGGAGACGGGTGGACTGGTCGGGATGGTGGACCGTTGATGCGCTGTTGCTTTAGCTTGTTCGGGTTGACACGTTCTCTTGGCTTCCGAGATGTTACAGTGGCGGCGTCAGGGCGGCTCAGGCAGTGTCGGGAAGCTGACGACGTCGGCCGTGCCCTGTTGCGGGGTCCATTTCATTTGGGAGCGGGATGTGTGGGTTTTCCTGTTCGCCGACGATGTACGACAAAGACTGAGCGTGGCGCCAAACGTGACGTGCTGCGATGCTCTGAACCACGTCAGCAGAAATATTCGCCTCTCGGTCGTTCGAGTTCGGCCGGCGAACGTGCCCGCACTTGCTCTTGTCGGCAACGCACCGCTGAGCTGAGACGCCCTCCCGCGCTGTCGGCAGACTTCATCGCGCTGGAGCTGGAGGAGGGCAACCCGCGCCTGCTGCTCGACTTCGGCTCGGGCACGCTCGAACTGCGTGTGCAGACCAAGGCCGGCCTGGACGACGGCAAGTGGCACCGGCTGGACGTGTTCTGGGACCGCGAGCACGTGCGCCTGCTGGTCGACCTGTGCCGCGCCGCCCAGGTGGTCGAGTCGGAGGACGGGGCGCAGCCCGTGTTCGACGACGGCCCGTGCGCGGCCGCCGGCGTGATTCCGCCGTTCAGCGAGTACCTGAACGTGAACGCGCCGCTGCAGCTGGGCGGCCTGGCGCACGCCCATTTCGGCCATCACGCCTACGGCTGGCAGCACCGGCCCGTCGGCAAGCCATTCGACGGCTGCGTGCGCAACCTGGTGGTCAACAGCGAGGTACGGCGGCCGCTGGTAGCAGGCTCACCGCGGTCGGTCGCGCCTTTTTCTTGCCGTTCGCCGGTCTCAAGTTCGAGGGTTTGTTTAGTCTTCAGTGTTGCGCTCGGTCGTTAGTTCAGGTGTGGTTTCGTCGGCTGTCATGTGTTTATCGTATGTTGGCAGTTGTCACTTCTCTCGTTACCGTGGGATTAGTAAGTTCGGCTCTTTCTGTATATTGAACAGGTGTCTACTTTCTTGTCAGTTGGTTGTGGCCATTGTTCTTGTGTCTGGTTGAACATCGGTGTGAAACTACCCATTGCTCTTTGTGGCTGAACTCGCGACTCTTTGGTCCCGTGCTAACTCTGGTCTCAGTTCCAGGATCGCTGCGGACGCCGCCGCCGAGCTCGGCCGCTGCACCGCTGACGCCGGACCTGGCTCCGTTTCAGATGTACGACCTGTCGAACCCGGGCCTGAACCGGCACTCGTACCCGGGCTGCCCGCAGGTGGAGTCGGTCTGCAGCGGCGGCGACCCGCAGCCGCGCTGCGGCGAGCACGGCCGCTGCGTCGGCTCCATGACGAAGCCCGACTGCGAGTGTGACCCCGGCTGGTCCGGTGAGTGGTCCGGGGTCGGGCGGCGGGCTGGGCCGGCGCGCGCCGCGCTGGCCGGGGACGGGGAACGGGGCGTCGGCCGGCGGCCGGCGGCTGGCACGCGCTGTGCGCCGTTCGTTTCTTGCTGACGTGATCTTGTGGGTGGACCTTGGCTCGGCAAAAACGATGTTTCGCTTTCTTGATCTTGTACTGAATAGAATGTGCTCATTGGATATGGAATGGATAACGGTAATGCTCGCATGACATTCGTGTGCGTTACGCAAGATTTTGATTTCAAAACGTGGTATGATGGCACCCATGTCCAAATGGTTGTTTTCACTGTTGAGGCTTGGTGACGACGACGTGGAGGTAGCTAACTGACCCACCATTAGACTTGTACAGCCAACGATCCAAAAGATCATACAACGAGGTGGCGTGAGTGGTTCAGTGGTTGCATTCCATTACTCATGGTAACCACGCTGGCAGATATATGTCAGTAACCAAAGTGACTGCGCGCCCAAAAGCTCCAAGCACTCTCACGTGCTCGCGCGCGCAGCCCCGGCTGCGTCACGCAGCCTCCAGCTGGGATCCGCTGACGGTCGGCTGCTGGCGCAGGTCTGGGCTGCTCGATCCCGACGATCCCGGCCACGTTCAAGCCGGAGTCGTACGTGAAGTACGCGCTGAGCTTCACCCCTGACGAGTTCCGGACGGAGGTGCAGCTGCGTTTCCGGACGCGCGAGGAGCACGGCGAGCTGTTCCGCGTGTCGGACCAGCACAACCGCGAGTGGTGCATCCTGGAGATCAGCGACGCCAAGCTCCGGTTCAGGTGAGCCGTCAGCCGATGGCATCCCGCGACAGAGCTCACGTGAGCACGCCGGCGTTTGGTGTGGTTAGAAAGCGTTGCTGGTGTTTTTTCTTTCCGTGGTAGTCGACTGGTGTTTCCCAGGTCCGATGGCTCAGTTTTGTTGAACCAGGCCGGAAAAGGCGGCGACAGACACTTGGAGGCCTAACGCCGCAGACCTGGAGCCCATCTGACCGTGCTCCGTCCCCGCAGGTACAACCTGAACATCCACCGCACCGAGGAGCATGAGCTCTCGCTCTCGGCCGTCAAGGTGAACGACGGCCAGTGGCACGTGGTGCGCGTCATGCGTCACGGCTCGGCCGCCATTCTGCGCATGGACGGCGGCGAGGGACGACGGTGAGTCACCTCACGGGAGGCGCACCGTGAGGAGTCAGGTGGGGGAGGGTTAGGGTTTGGGTCGGGATGTGCGCGGGATTGGGATCTTTTGAAAATTAGGAGACGGTGGGGAGCCGTGCACGATGTTGCTCGAATGGATAACATATTGTTCGGAGATGCGGCACTAGAGAGGTTAAAAACATCAAAGGTGCGTCACGTAATTTGCGAAGGACCCAGTTGGGCGCTATATGGTCGCACGGTCTGAGCGCCTCCAACACCGTTCCGACGCATGGGTGTTCCGACGTCGCTCCCCAAGTGCGGGGAGCGACGCGGTGGTCTGACGTCAGCCGCGGTCTGACAGTGCTGCGGTGGAAACAACTGACCAGCCAGGTCCCGCTTGAGCTTTGTCTCTGCGCTCCCCGCACATGAGCGGTCAGCAGGCGTGTCCTGCGCCTGTGACCGGTAACGCTAACGACCTGCCCCGCTGACCGTGCCTCGCCCGGCCCGCCAGGTACAACGAGAGCATCCACTTCACCGGCCACCAGAAGCTGCTGGTGGACAAACAGGAGGGCGTTTACGCCGGCGGCAAGGCCGAGTACACGGGCGTCAGCACGTTCGAGGTCTACTCCGACTACAAGAACGGTCAGTCCGGCCCGCCGAACGGGAAACAGGGAGTGAGGGGACGAATGCAGGCATTGCAGTCGTAGAATGGTGAATTGGGAGAGATTCTGGATACCGGATGTGATAAGGTGTCCTGTGATGAGGAAGTGGAACGGGGAACGGTGCTGGATGTTTGGTTGTCGATTACGACGTCGCAGGAATGGTGCAGGAAGTTCTGGACTGAGAATTAAGTGTCAGTGTCCGCAATAGGGATGGGGTGCGGCTTTTGCTGGATTGACAGCCGACCTGATGTGACACTCACTAGCTGACCAGACCCGACAGAATGGGTGTCTGGTCTTCGTCTGGTGGATCGGTTGCCAGCTGACGTGACCCAGCCTGGAAAGGCACCTGGATGACATCCGTCCGGAGGGTGGCCAGCTGACCTGACGTGACCTGACCTGACAGGGTGCCTGGACGACATCCGTCTGGAGGGTCGCCAGCTGCCGCTGCCGCCGGCCATGAACGGCACCCAGTGGGGCCAGGCCACCATGAACCGCAACCTGAAGATGGACTGCGCCTCCAACAATCCGTGCGCCAACGTCATCTGTCCGACACCCTTCTCCTGCATCGACATGTGGATGAAATACGACTGCGCGTGAGTACTGCCGGCGGGGGACGGGCGACCCGTGAAGGGGTTCCGGCGGAACTGGGGTCGCCGTATTTCTCCCGGGCTGTGTCAGATGCTGTGTCGTCGTTCGGCGTAAAGTGTGCACAGCGCTGTTGTATGCACGTTCGGAGGGTAGGGGTGTCGACAGGAATTGGTCTCACGGCTGTGCGTGGAGAGGCCGCGCCCAAGAGACGCTCACTACACGTCCAGTGTTTGCGTCGTTATTTTTGGTACGGTTTTGTGTGCTTTTGTTCAAATTCGTTCGCGTTTCAGTATCGTTCACTCCCACGCCTCATTGAAAGTCTTGTGTTTCGAGAAATTTCGGTTTAGCATTCGTATTGTTTCGATTTTGTTCGTGTCGTTTCGAGCTGTTATGCTTCCTTACCTCTAAGCCAATTTTGTTATCCTCTCCCCTGCGTTTGGCGGCTGCCGTAACGGTATAACACAGACTGAGGCATGGTACTAGCGGTGTAATGAAAACGGGGCATGGATGGTGGAGGCACGTATTTAAGCGGCAATTTTTCGCCCCCCCCCCAGCTCCGACAGGTTTCACTGGCGCTCACTACTTATTTCAAAATGTTTCTCCGTACTTTATCGTATTAGCCATGATAACGCGTCCATCATCAGTTGGTGTTTTTTTATATATATATAAGGACGGCGCCGTCCCCAGCCCTCTCGGAGCTGACACGTGGTGGTGGTTGGTGATGGTGGTGGTGGGTGTGCCGACCTTGCTAGTGTGCAACAGTATGGGACGTTCTGCTCGAACGCTAGAACTGCCGCCGCGCTGCCCGCTTTACTAACAAACTGTCGCCGTGGCGCGAGGGCAAGCGCAGCGGCTGCTGGAAGCGTGTGACGCTGTTCAGTGGAGCTAATCGCCTGCCGGGTGTGGTCGGTGGAGGTGGTGGCGGACGAAAGGACGGCGGCAGACCGGGTCCAGAGTCAAGACAGAAACAAGTAGTCCGTGAAATTTGGTTGGATGAGGACGAAATTGGCGCACCAACCGCCAAGTTTTCTTTTCCTTTTCTCATGTTCTCTGGTCAGTGCTAACAACAGCTGGTAGTTCGCGTGGAGCGTACGTCGAGAGGCATGTATTTTGGTCCTTGCTTCGGCTCGTTCCCGGTCCGCCGCCGTCGGCCGCGGGTCTCGGGAGCGCCGCTGACGCCAGCGGCCGACAGGTGCAACGAGTTCAGCGTCGTCACCTCGGACGGCAAGTCGTGCGTCGACCGCAACGAGTGCCGGCTGGACAACCCGTGCCTGAACGGCGGCCTGTGCGTGAACCAGGACCCGGAGTACGTCTGCGAGTGCCCGGCCGGCTACACGGGCCGCCGGTGCGGCGGCGTGGCCGAGGAGCAGGTGCTGCGGCTCAGCATGGGCGCGCTGGCTGCCATCCTGGTCTGCCTGCTCATCATCCTCAGTGAGTGGGGCCGACGCCGGCGGCGGGTGCATGGGGGCGCGCCGTCTGTTCGTCCGCGCGGCGCGGACGAACGGGCGGGCTGGTCCGTCGCTAGACTGCATGTGCTGACAGGCAGCCGCCGACCCGGCCGACCCGGCCCGGTCCGGTGTGACCCCATCCGACCCGACCCGACCCCGCCCGACCCGACCCGACAGCGGCGCCAGGTGAGGGCGAGGCCGCGCGCGCGGCGCCCACTGAGCGCCGACCCGCCGACAGCTGCCCGGCCGGCTACCGGCGCGTCAACGCCGACTGCGTGGACGAGGACGAGTGCGTGTGGAACCCGTGCCTGCACGGCGCCGCCTGCGAGAACTCGGAGGGCGGCTACCGGTGTCGGTGCCCGGGCGGCTACGCGGGCCGGGACTGCGAGCTGCTGGCCGGCGTGACGGGCCGCTTCCGGTACCCGGCCGAGTTCGTGGTGCCGATCGTCGTCTGTATCCTGCTGCTGCTCGGTGAGTGCGCCGCCGGGCGGAGGAGCGGTCGGTGGGGACAGCGAGGAGCGGCACGGCGGCTGGCGTCAGGAGGACGGGCCGTGCAGTGTTGGGTGGCGGTGAGCGGCGAGGAGGACGCGAGGAAAGGGGGAACTGTAGCTTCGTCTGGCGACATGAGATGTGGGGCGTTGAGAACGGTTGTTTGTGCGAATAGAAGGGGAAACTATAGCTAAGAGAAAGAAAAAAAAAAAAAGGAAAAAAAGGGAATAGCTCGTCTGGCACAGTGGCGATGAGTACGGTTGTTTGTGCGAATAGAAGGGGATCCCTATAGAATGAGGCGGTATGGGCGCGATCTTTTCTCTCCGATCCCTGTGTGAAGTGGAGGGAGTTGTTTCCGGACGCAGAAGGAAGAACATCGCTTGGTAGGTTGGACTGAGTCATGAAATCGCTTTCAACGAAATTGAAGATGTTGGGGTCAGTTAATGACTAAGCGGTCTGAGGATCTGAGAGAAAAAGGCCAGCGCAGTCGGAAGAGTTCTGACGGAGGCGTGGGGTGTGGCAACTTGCAGAATGTCCTTGATGTCTGCGTACCTCCCCCCCACCTCGCCCCCTGTCCCCTCGAGTTGGAGAGCTGTAATGCGTCATGGGTGAAGTGCATCACCTCTCCTTCCCTCGAGAACATGCCGGTGAGTGGAGCAAACTCGAAGTTGAGCTCTTATGTTTCGCTGTTCAGCGCCTAGGCTTTTAATAGGCTTTGGATGTTTTGAAAGCATGCGTATTATGCACCAGGTATTAGTGTCATTTTTATTCCTTTAATTGGAGACTGCATTTAGAGTCGTCTTGAATTCGTGGCACGAATGTTTTGCCGTAGTCACTGAAGTTACATTTGATTTTGATTTTATTATGTGTGTACGCTGACTGGCGTTTTAAGAACACTGTGTGGACAGGTTAGCATGTTTCGATCCGACACTCCATAAATTTCTGTTGAAATTGGACGTATTTCGGCCAGTGCTTTTGTCTGGTCTCCGTTTCCCATTTTGGTCGCATCGTATCGCGCTCATACATATTGAATTCCCGGCAAGGACTACCGACAGACTGTTTATTCTGGGGCTGCCCGCGCTTGCCTGATGCCGCCTTCACCGTGGCCGCGCGGATGTGAACCTGGGCGACAGCGCTGGCGTGTGGCAGACGCCGGCTCGGGGTCCCAGAACGGGCGCTGGCGTTGTGCCGGGGACAGGAGGGGCCGGCCGGTCCTGTGACGGCTGTGTGACGAAGCTGCGCGGCACGATGAAAAGGCTGCAACGGCGCCAGCTGCCTCGGTGCCGAGGGAAAAATTGCTTCGTCCCCGGAAATGCGATCATGGCGGACCGAGGCCAGTGCAGAAAGCTCAACCCATCGTCGACTCTTTCGTCCCATCACTACGCGCGCTGGGCGGTCGGGCTGGAAATATTCTGAAACAGGCATTCGTCATTCGTCTCTGTGGAGCGGGTTGTTATCGCGTGTTTGATGACACCCGGTCGAACCTCTCACGGCTGCATTCTGTGCCGTCCCCTCGATTTTAACGCTCTGACTCCCTCCCCCTCTCCCCTCCGCAGTTCTGGTGCTCGTCTTCGTCGTCTACAACCGGCAGAAGGAGCGCCACTACCCCAAGCAGGACCCGTACGATGACGTGCGCGAGAACATCATCAACTACGACGACGAGGGCGGCGGCGAGGACGACATGACTGCGTTCGACATCACGCCGCTGCAGATCCCCGTCGGTCCGATGGTCGGCAACGGCAAGCCCCTGGTCAAGGCGCCCCACCCCTGTGAGTGTCGCGTGGTCGGCGTTCGGTGACGTCGCCGTGTTGCGCGGCGGTGGGTCAGTGGTTGGGGGCAGGGGGCGGGGGGGGCGTCAGGACTATCGTGGCTGTCGGATGTCGGGCTTGTCGCGGGACGTGCCAGTCACACTGGAAACGTTCCATGTCGGTTAGCGTGCTAACATATTGATGGCTCATTGAAGTTTTTTATCTCGCTTGCGTTACGCTGCGCCGTCTGTTTGGCCGTCGTTTTCCGCGTCATATTCTGCGCCCATCGTCGCTTGTGTCAGACGCCGCGTCCGTCAAATGCGTTTCCGTCCGTCTGCGGTGACCGCCGAGCCGCACCGGCCCCGCGCCGTCACGTGACGTCCGCGTGACCGGCAGACGGCTCCGGGCCGCACCCGGACGTGGGCTCCTTCATCGACGACCACAAGGACCGGGCCGACACGGACCCGAACGCGCCGCCCTACGACGATCCTGCGCAACTACGCCTACGAGGGCGGCGGCTCGACGGCCGGCTCGCTGTCGTCGCTGGCCTCCGGTGAGTGCTCGAGGCGGCGTCCGGCGCGCTGGGGGGAGTCCCGATCCTGGTGCCGCGGGCGGCGCGGTGCGGTTGTCGTGTTCTCCGGTGGGGGCGCTCGCCGGTTTGGAGCGGGGTGGTCTTGTCAGAAGCCGGTCAAGAGCGGCGGTGTGCCGTCTCCGCGACGACCGCCGTGAGAGGCCGCGACGCCGGGTGACCGTCCTGACGGTCGGAGCGTCGATTGCCGAGCCGGTGACCGACCGATCCTGCCGCCGGCCGACTCCGGACGGCGGCGTCCTCCGGCCCGCCTGCTCTCCGCCCTGCTCCCCGCCCGGCCGCGCCTCCGTCTCCCGCCGCCCGAGTGGAATGTTGCCCGCGGCCGGCGCCGGCCGGCCGGGCCGTAGTTTTGGCTCTGTTTTGCTGTGTGACGGTTTGACTAGGCGCGCGGTGCCGGCGTGTGGGGCCCGCTGTCGGGGGCCGGGCGGCCGTCACGCAGGGCGGGTCGATGGCCAGGTCGCGGTGGAGGGACTGCGCCATGAGTGGGGAGGGAGAGTGGGCGGGTTGTGTAGGGCTGCTGGCGAAGGGAACCGTACAGCCACGCTGGGGGAGAGCATATGGCGACGCCAGTGGAGAGCAAGGCGCGGTGGATGACAGGGACACAGGGCTGGGCTGGTGAAGGGAGAGCACAGGCCAGGGCTGGTGCAGGGAGCATTGGAAGATTACAGGGTGGGCAGCTGCAGGGAGAATTGGAAGGATACTACAGGGTGGGCAAGTGTAGGGAGAGCTGGAGGGACAGCACAGGGCGGGCTGGTGCTGGGAGGACTGGAGGGAGAGCACAGGGCGGGCTCGTCTCAACAATACCGGACCGAGGTCCCGGCCGGTACCGTCACTGACCGGCGTTCTCTCTCTCTGTCTCGTTCCCGCAGGCCTCTCCGACTAGTCTAGGTATTGTTGGGGCGCCGCCCTCTCTGTTTCTCTCTCTCGCTCGTGCTCGCTGGCTCTGTCGGGCGGCCGCCGGCCGGCGGCGGTCCGCCCGTAGCCGCACCAGAACCGGACCGCTGCACCCGCCCCGCCGCCGCCTGCGTAGCTCGGTGTGATTCGTGCCGCTTAGCTGCGTGCGATCCTCGGTAGTCCTGGTCGCTGCCCCCCCCCCCCGACCCGGCCGGGGCGTCCCGTCTCTCTCCTTGCACTCGCACAGAAGGTCCGGTGTTAGTGGGAGTCGTTTTGGTTCGCGGAGGCCTGTGCACTGTTGCCGTGCCCAGAACGATGCCTTGTGAGCACAGTATTCATTGCGAAGTCAGCGTAGGTAAAGGTAGCTTCATAATGTAGCGTAGTGCAACCCGTTTCGTGATTGAAATTGGTGGACGTGCTGCCATTTTGTAGATAAGTGTTACGGTTCTGGAATTCTCGATGCCGCATCATTTTTGTGCGACGCGTAGTGTTTAAGAGTCGCGGTTAGCTCCGGCCAGAAATACCACATTTTCGTGGATTAGGATGTGCGGAACTTGTAGACTGTTTGCATTCAGCGAGCATGGTTTGCGTAAAATTTACGGGCGTGCGTCGAAAAGGAATTGCAGACTAAGCTGCCAGGGCTGGGTTTGCGGCATTGTTTCATAGAGCTGACTGGGGAAGCGTGGTTTTGGAACGACAAGCCTAGGAGAAACTTTTTTTTTTAATTCTTTCATGTGTAGATGCCTTTTGATGTCACCATTAAACACAGTAGAATCATGCATTTTGCCCGCTTGTGATTTTTGGTCTTTCTGTTGGGGCTCAGCTTAATCGTTTTCGTGCCGCTTTTTACGCCGATGACGCCGATCCGTCATCCCGCCTTTGCCCCATTAATTCCTCAGTCGATCTCACACGTCGCCTCTGTTGTCTGGCGCGGGCCCTCGCCGGCGCCACGCTGACCCGGCGCGGTCGACTCTAGTTCCCGACACGCATGCCGCACTTCGGTGTGACCTGAACCGCCCCGGCCACCGCCGCCGACCGGCCGCCTGGGGACCTGCGGCGCCGGCGGGTTCTGCTCTGTGTGCCGACGTCGCTCCTTGTATCATAACGTCCTCTCCTCTGGTCTGCGGGCTCAGGGGCGGAGTGGTGGGGCCATCTCCCCGGCGTTGGCTTGCTGTTTGGCTTCACGCGTGTAGTCGCCGTTTTCGGTCGTTTGTTTGTGGTGTTTCGATGGGTCTTTGTTGTGGAGTGGTGGGGGGCCCAGTGCCAGGTCTCCCCAGTCGTGACGGGTCACTGACTTCCCGTGGCGGTCGCCGGCAGCGGCCGAGCGGTGACCGCCCGCCGTGACCGTGACCGTGACGCCGTGCGCCCGTCCGCAGGCACCGACGAGAACGAACAGGACTTTGACTACCTGAACAACTGGGGGCCGCGCTTCTCGAAGCTGGCCGACATGTACGGCCGCGGCGAGTCGGAGGAGGAGGAGGAGCCGTGAGCGGCCGCCATTCCACGGCGCCCGATCTCAGCCGCGGCCGGCCGGACCGGACCGGACCGGAGCGCGGCCAGTGAGCGCGTGCCATGCGGGCGGCCGGGCGGACGCAGCCGGCGGCCCGGCAGCCAGGGCAGCTAGGATACAATCCCATTCTCTCTCGCTCGCTCTCTCTGTCTCTGTGTGTGTGTGCGCGGCGGGCGCCGACGCGGCGCGCTGAGTGGTCCTACGTTTTCTACGTTTGATATCGGCCGGCGCCGCGCTGGGGGGCTCGTGCGCCGCCGCCCCGTGCGCCGCCGCCCCGTGCTCACGTGGCGGCCAGTCGTGGAGGCGCCCGGAGGAGGCGTCGGGCGCCGCTGGACGCCGTTCTGTTTTTGGTGTGCGCACGCGCGGCCGGGCGCGGCTCAGGCTGCGCTGGCGACGGTTTGTTTTGGTGCCAAGCGCGTGCGGGCGCAGCGCCAGTGGCCAGCCGCGGGCAGTGGCTGGGGCGTCGGACTGTGGATCTCACCCGGAGGCGGTGGCGTGCGCTCGCGCTGGGCCGCCCGTCGCCATACTCATCGGAATCTCGCGGCTCGCCCCACTCATCCCAATCTCACAAAATCAAAGTGTTGCAGCCTCTAGTCACGGCCTAACCTTGACCAGCCCCCGATATATACTCACTGGGACGTCTTACGGGCGGCCGATGGGCGGCCGCGCTCCGTCGAAAGCAATAGTGATGTCTCACTTGTCTCGATTTTTCTGTGGTGGACAATCAAGTTAATTGGCTTTATCATTTGCCCGCGCGCCGGATTTTGTGGTTTTCCAGAGGTGTCGACTGATTTGTGAGATTCGTTGGCGGACTGATTTGTGAGATTCGTTTGCGGTTTTCCGCGGTCGGCGTAGGCTGCGTCGCCGGGACCATGTTCATTTGGACGTACAATTTGAGAGGTTATGTTTTGTTCATGCCTGTGCTTTCGGTGCTTGCGTTTTATACAATTTATACGTGATTTGTAAGCGAGTAGATGGTGCGTGACGACTCTGTATGGAACATTCTGTAGGATATGTTGTATGAAGTAGTAAAATTATGTCTCAATAATAGTCTTTTAAATGTAATGGCAGAGATGTACGCAGATGTGAATGCCGAGTTGATGAGAGTGGCTTTTGGGAGTTTGGTCCGTGATGGAAAGATAAGAAATTCAGCTTGATTGATAAACGCTTGTTGCTGGCAAGAGCTGAATCACAATTTGAAACCTCTTTCCATGAGGAGGAACTGCTGAAGACTGATGGCATTGTCTGCTGATGGCTTAGATTAAAGTCTCTGCCTTCAGCAAACATTTTGTCGTTCTTTGGCGCAGGACGAATCTGGAATTTCTGCGATGTTACACGGGCGTAGTAGCCCGCAGAGGCAGGTAGAGCGGTGGACCAGCTTAACGGCGGCCCGAACGACTTTTAAAATGTTAACATTGTCCCCATGGTGTTGCATGGAAAGAAATGACTTGGTGATTGGCCGAATCCTACTAACTTTAAAAACGTAAACCTAAGCATATGCAGGTTTTCTTACATTGTATTGCTCTCTGCATCGCTGGTGCTCGTTACATAATACGACACGTGCTTGGAACGTGCCTGGTTTTTTACGTTAACTTGTTCCACCGAATTTCAACTTTTGAATTTGAACCGGTATCATCCAGATCTTACAAAGCATCCTAAATTTGTCCTTATGACACAGAAAATCTGACAGATGGCGGGCAACAGATCTAAACGATCTAAGCCTGTCAGGAAAAGCACTTCTGCCAGCACTCTTCCTGGTGCTTTGGACGTCTCGCCAAATCCAAGGAGACCGAAAAGAGGTAACGCTGCGCCGTCGAAGCCCGTTGAAAGAAATGCCAGTGACCCCGTCGTGACGGGTGTTAAAGAACTAGTAATCACTAGGCAGGCGTCCGTGCCAAGTAAGCGAAAGGCGTCTGATACATCTGACGAGGACAGTTCGGACGACGACGACCGCTGCAGCGACGGCGGTCGGTTCACTGGACCGTCGACCAGCCGTTCAAAAGGAGCTCGAAAGTCCGGCGGCGGGAGCTCGCAGGCCAAGCGGCTCAGGAGGCCCAAGAGGCTGCCGGTGCACAAGTCCCCGTCGCTGACCAACATCTCTGGGCACCGCTCGCGAGCGTCTCAGTCGTCTTCGATGACGTCGACTGCGTCTCTGACGGCGGCGCGCGGCAGGCGGGGAAGAACTTCGGTGCCTCGTCCTCGCCGGGGGTCGCCCCACCCCCGCGCCCTGCGTGCTGGGCGCAGTCCGCACGCTATCAGCGAGCGCTCATCGGAATCCGACGCCACCATGCCCACGAGCGGTAAAGTAATTCGCAGGGCGCCGGCCAGGACTCACACAGCCAGGAGAAAGGTATCGCGCCGTAGTGAGAAAGCGGGTCTAAATAAGTGAAGCGGGCCCGTGAATGTGGGATGGTGCCGGTGCCAATTGCCATCGCTACGTGATGGCGACAGCGTTTTATTGGTTTTACTCAAATTGATGGCGGGGTTTGCTTGTATGACTGTTATGCCACGTTTTCAACTGTGGGATGCTGGTAGGTTAGCCACTAATCAATCGTGTAATTAGTAAATTAGCCTATAACAGTGTTCATAATAAAAACAGCCAAGGAATAAAAAAATAAACCAACTGATAACAAAGGACTTATAATGAAGAGTACTGCAGGCCAGTCTCGGAACTAACGCATGTACGCTGTCAACTTATTCGTAATGTTGACGAAGTGCTTTTCACATTCGAGTTTTTGATACTTGTTTTCAGATAGGCGGCTTTGTTGGCGTTCTTGTGAGCGTTTTTGGCACAACTGGAGGACAAGGAGCACGTTTATGCTAGTGTAATGGTGTGTCCGTACATTTCTCGGCTTGGATTCTCAGGGTTGTTTCCACTAACTAGTTGAAAACCCACAAAGTGTAAGAATATTGAAGTTTACGAATGTTGTCCCTAACCTGACATTTTGCGCCTTAAAATTACGAACAGCAAAATTTGTATGTGTTGTTAAAATCCCATGCACGACGTAATAACTAACCACCAAAATTGGAATCAGCGAATCGGAAACTCAGGTGGTGCCCGCAGCGCACTGCTAACAACGCGTAGATTTAACTGCTGCGGAACTTATCCTTTTCAATCCGTGCATCTGAAACTGGCTGTCGTAGCCAGGGAGCGGGTTCAAATATCGTGGTGAGCAGCTCACAGAGTGGAGCTGTGAGACTTGTCCCACTGATCCGTCGACCAGCTCCAACCGGTTTATGAACATGCCCATTTTAGTTAGAGAATCTGGGTTAGCCTGTGATCATGCTCCGGGACATGGACCATGTGGCGGGCATGTCTTTTATCGGCAATATCTTGCAACCACCAGTGTGCAATGGCTCACTGACTGGAGCCAAGGACATGATATGCTGGACTGGTTGCGGGTGGACAGCGGCGTATTACCCTCAACCAAGTATGGATAAGCTGGTGAGGTGGTGCGCGGCCCATCGGTACCCGAAGACTATAATGAAATGAATGATCTAAGCTTTCACAGCTTAGCAAAGGTTTGTTCAAAGTCGAAGGAGATGAAAGCGTGTTTTGCACACTTTTAGCGAATGAGATTTCATACATGGCGGTCGTTCGGAAAGTTCATATCGAGATATTTGTCAATTAGTCAATCAGTCAGCGTGTCCAGACTTCCGAACCATCTGGCGCCCGAACGCGCCAGCCGATCGCGACACAAGTGGCAGCCTTGGGTGCGCCGACTCGGCGGCCAGATTGCGATGCAGGTTTCGAAACGATTCATGGCGTGTGGCAAGCGCCACGTGGCGCGAACAGGACCTCTGCAGAATTCAGTTCATCACGGGTACAATTCAAACGGCGGACGCTGTTGACTCAGGACCTGGTGACAATGTGATGTGCCATGGCGGGGTGGTGAATTGCAACAATTTGCCACTTTCAACCCAAGATGTTGTTTGGTCGATTTGAGCCTCGCGAACACGCTGGCGGGGTCCATTTGGCGCTCCGGCTGCCCCACTTTAAACTCCACGACACGCAGAGCGGCGTCCCGTGCGCCAGCTTTTCGCGAGGCTCAAATCGACCAAACAACATCTTGGGTCGAACGTGGCAAATTGTTGCAATGTTGCAGATTCACCACCCTACAATTGCACGCCACAACAACATGGGTCCCACTTGCGGGAACTTGCTTTTTTATGCTGGACACCCATGCGCGACCAGCGTGGCGATCCGCAGGTACGTGTTTCGATTAGCATTTTGGGACTTCCGAGTACCGTCAAAAGTGACCTAGGCAAATGAAATTCAGGGGCAGATAGACCAGCACTAGGGCATCCAACGATACCCCACATAATGTTACTTGGGCGTAATAGCCCGCAGGGCATGATGTACATGGCACGATGCCCCACGTGCAGCGCACATATGCCTTTTTTACACCCGTGTTTCTTATGGGTCCATTGCCGGGACTCAGGCGGCGCGGTTTGGCGCGATGATGGCTTGGAAGGGCGGACGGGCAGCTGGGCGATCAGTTTCGTTGGATCCTGGTCGAAACGAGGTGCACCTTGTACGTGAAGCGCCAGGTGCCGAAGAATAACACCCCTTCTTCATTACCCTGTCGCTGGGATGCTGAATATTGGCGGACAGGAGCACGTGATACGTGCCACTCGATACACGTGGCTCTTTCGCACGTCAGTAGCTTCAGCCTGGTATGACGTGTGACGGTGTGACGCAGTGGGACGCCCGTGCTGATGTGTACCCGTTTGTCATTCACGCCTTCGGTTTGGGAACCGTTGATGCTGGAGGCGTCAAATTTCGTGGCGGGCTGCAGTCACTAACGCCATCGAGCACAAGCAAGGTTAAGGGACCCAGTGGCCAGATGCCATCGATATGAGCGGGTGACTTCTTGGACTTGGGATCGCCCTTTTCCGGGAAGTTTGCGATACCTAGTTTAGTATCTTGATCTAGAAGGTACGAAACGGGCGCACAGGTCTGTGTGCAATTCAGAGCTTCGACTTTGACCCCAAACCAACCGTGTAACGCGTTAGTTCGCCTCTGTTAAATAAACAACATCACTAATATGGAAGACTGGCAGTCTGCGTCAATTCACTATGCCTGCCATTGATATGGTTCGCCTTAGATAAGCACGTTAGTAGCCGCTGCATATATCCCGCTGCAGCGTGAGGCAGAACTAGAAATGAGATAGTTTAGTCCCAGCTTTGCGTGCTTCTTTGGGATCTGAGACCAGCAAAGAGCATGCCATTATTAGTTCATTATCGATTCAATCGTGAGGTGAACGTAAAATCGATTTTCTATTCAGCAGCTGATCCAGCGGTTTTTTTTAGGTACGTCGTGTATTTAGTACATCACAAAATTGGAGACAAAGGGCGAAATATCAGTTGCTTCATCGCTGGATAAATAAATGAAGCCAACTTCATCAGTGCCATGAGCGCCACTTCAGTCTGAAGTCGCGCGCACCGTTAAAGCCGCCTGCCTGGAAATTAATCGTCCACACAAAACACAACAAAGTTTTCACGTAACGCAGTCTGCACTTTCAGTTCGGTACCCTCGACTAGGACGAGCGGGTTTCTGGTGATCTCGAGTATTTGGGCGTTGACTCTGGATGGCACAGCCCAGCCAGAACCAACACACATCACAATGTTCGCGAGCATAAGACCGAGGTCGTTTGTGCAGGTCCTGCTCGCCTCCGCCAGCAGCGACGACACGGCCAGCGTAGACGTAAGAACCCCGAACAAGCAGTTGGGCCATTGACAGATTTTGGGGCGATGCTTCCCGAACAACGCCGCGGGGCTAATGTCAAAAATTCAACAATAGTGAGGGGTCGTGGCGCAACCTGGCTCCTCCCGTTCCTACGCCTTCGCCCGCAGGACAGCACGCTGCGCCACCGAAACCAGAACTTCAGCCATCAGCAAGAGCGGTCGCGACATCTTCACCGCGGCCCAGATGCTCAGAGTCCCAAACCCGACGTCAACAAGGCGCGGAACCCTCCTCCGCCCCGAGCCCCGAACCTACTGCAGTCCGACACCTGCACCGGAGACCCGAACCCGCCGCCGGCGGCGCCTACTCGTCGCTGAAGCGCACGTTGCCGCCGCCGGAGTCGCTGTCCGCTGCGCTCGAGCTGCTGTCGTCGGCGGCCGCCGACGCCCCGTCGTCAGCCAGGATGGTGCTGGCCGCGTGGCGCACCACCGCCTCTCCCTCCGCCAGGATATCGCTGGCCGCGTGGCGCACCCCCTGCAGCTGGCTGTAGGCGTAAGGCCCGGCCGTGACGTAGTCGGCCGTCTTGCAGACGCGGTGCTGCAGGCACGTGTCGTAACAGCACTTGTCCACCGAGGAGCACTCGCTGTCCGCGTAGCACTCGGTCGGCGGCGAGGCGAAGTTGCGGGACGTCACGCATACAGCCTGCGGCGGCGGGCACACCCCTACAGGCGGGAGAAGGCTGCGGTCATTGACACACCCTGGTCAGTCGCGACTTAGCGACATGGGCCGAGCGGGGCCGGTGATCGAAAGCTTGGTTTGTTAGGGCGGGGCCCCTTGGCCTTGGCGAGGCAGGTTCGTGTCGCTTGGCGCTCGCCATTTTGCACGGGGCAGCTGGCACCCATCCAGAAGAGGTCAGACGGACTGCAAAACGCCGTGCCGTACTGACGACGGCAGGCTGGGTTTTCGTTACGCAGTCTGCTGTTGGCCGATTGTACGAACAGCTGAGAGGCATCAAAGTGCGCGTGCAAAGTGTCCTGTTGTTGGCAAGTGTCCTGTGCAAATGTCCTGTGGTTGGTAAGTGTCCTGTGCAAGTGTCCTGTGGTTGGCACGGACGTGAAAATAAGTAAGTAAATAAATAAATATACTACGCCTAGTATCTTCGATTCCGATTCCAAGCCGAGAAGCACATTCGCCTTGAATTTTAAGAGCGATGCCGAGTTTGAAATGAAAACCTAACCTTGACACAGTAAGCAACAAAATGCAAATGATCCAAATTGAACACCTGTGGTCTGCTCAAGAGCCAACGGCCAATCCGGGCAAACATTTCTGCAGTCTCCGTCAGACAGCCTGAAGATGTTTCATAAAGACTAAACACGACGCGTCCCGCTCTCACGCCACGAACCATTGGCACAGCAGCTGTCAGCCGGCGTCCTCAGGGTGATGACGGCGCAGTCATTGACTCACTATTGTCGTAAGACCCGTGTCGGGAAGGGGGCGCCGGAGGGCTGACCCGGTCCGGCCCGCTGTACGGCCGGTACGGCGGGTACGGGTACACGACCGGGCCGCTCCTGTCGCAGCAGTAGTACCGGGTACGTCCGTACCCGTACCCGTACCCCCCGTAGTCGTGTCGGCGGCACCAGTTCCTGGCGAGCATGACGGGTCGTGATAGGGTCACGGGGTACGTCTCAGCGGTCGGCGAGGTGGCTGAGAACCGCGTATGTCGCTGCAACTGAGATCTTGAACTGAGGTCGTCTTTTAAATCAAGCTAACAGCTTTGGGCACCCAACTGCCCATTGGTCCTCCGGGTCCTTCTTTCACACGCCGATTAGAGAGTAGGTGCCGAAAATTTCGTTACGCTGCCGGCACCTCATCAGACGCCGAAGAAGCACGAAAAACGAGGGAGCTGGGCGGCCCCAGGAGTTACAGACCATGTCCGATAGCTGGTGCTGACTGTGACTTACTTGCAGTATGACGGAGGAAAGTAACCTGGGTACCCTCCTGGATATCCGCCCGGGTATCCGCCCGGGTACCCGCCCGGATATCCGCCGGGATAGCCGCCGTTGTATCCGCCGGGGTATCCGCCGTTGTATCCGCCGGGGTATCCGCCCGCGTATCCACCCGGCTGCGGTCCAATGGGGTACGCCTGGATGCTGTTGGCCCTTGTCAGGGCGCGTCCGCTGACGTCCTCACTGACGTCGCCGCTGACGTCGGACGCCTTGTCAGAGGAGTGCGGACGCTCGTTGGCGACGCCGCCGGCCACGGCCAGGCCGAGCAGCAGCAGTGTGGTGCGCCGCATCTGAAGCATGGGCCGCCGGGGCCGGGCGTGTGGTTAAACGGAACAGCCCGCGGATGTACGACGTTTTTCAACGGCACCGGCAGCTGCGCTAAAAGTAGGAAATGGTCTGGTTTATTCGTTGGTGAACAATGCTGGACTGTGTGTGAACCAGTATGCTTTTACTTAAAGATGCAAACGTTTTGTTATTTGCCCATGAATCGAAAATTCATTCCATTTTATTTTGTAAATATGTGGATACTCGTGGAACCGGGGCTTTCACACATACGGAAACAGTCACATGGCAAAATTAAGGGGCCGAACAGGGGTGCCGATTTCTGTAAATGATTTGGGATGGGGGGGGCGAGCCGAGGATCCGACATCATAACCTCCCTCAAATGTGGTTTTTTCGACGGATTTAACCTACTTTATTTTGATCGACGGAAATTTGTAAGTTTTTCGTTACTATTTGTCAAATATAAACTGTATATTTCTCCATGCATATGTATATACATATACATATGTATGTATACATATATATATATATATATATATATATATATATAAGATAGATAGATATATCCCTTGATGCCTCATTCTATACCCTGTGTCAGTCTCTTATCTATCGCGATTGGCCTTTTCGTTATTGCGCGTTTTCCTTTAAAACTGGCAGAAAATATTGGATGGGCTCAAATCAACCCTGGAGGCATTAGGGCCGGAACATGTTTCGGTAGGGGGAGCACCGACTACTTTTTGAGCCATTTCTTTCCATTCAACGCCATAGGGCTAATGTTAATTTTCGCCAGCTAGGGGAGAGGGGCACGTGCACCCCCCGTTCCGCCGCCTATGATTGGGGGCCCAAATCAACACTGGAGATGGGCAGGACCCTCTCAAAAGAATACAAATCGACACCCCTGGAGCCGTCAGATTAAGCTAGAATTCCTAATTAAAATAAAAAATCAAGAAACATGCTTGCTCTTACAGCTGTCGTAAATTTTTCCCTCAGCCCATCTGTCTCTTTGTCTTACCAGTGAAGGAGAGTGTCCCGTGCGTGAGAAGACAGGGAGCCCGGTGCCTTCCACCTCGCTGACCACTCACACTATAGGCGAACTCGGGCTGCAGCCCTAGGCTTTATTCGACTAGTCCCTGCAACTGGGTCAAGGGCTCTGCTACGGGGGCGGCGGCGGAGGCGACGGGGATATCTCGCAGTCGCCGCCCGTTCCAGTGACACGTCTGGTCACGTCCTTATAGGGCTGCCCAGTGACGCGCGTGAAGGCTGCCCTCCCCCCGCCGCGCTGAGCCGGTGCCGCCCGGCGCCGGAGCGGCACGAGGCCTCCGCTGAGGTCGGCAGGCGATCCCGCGCAGCCGAACCAAGGAACGGCCGCCGTCAGCACGTCCCAGTGGAGCACGGTGAAGGCCCAGTTCTGCGGGGGTGGGGTCGCCGCAGGCTGGCAGCCGCGGCGGACACGGCATGTGATGCGGAGTCGACCCGACGCCAGATCGGGCCAGTTCGAACGTCGTCCCCCGCCCCCGACGGCAGTCTCACCAGAACGCCGTCCTGTCGGATGGCCCACACCGGGCGCCACGCGCGGATCGCGAACGACGCCCTGGGCAAAAACCGGGCGGGCTCGCGCCAGCAGCCAGGCCGAGCCGGAGACTGCAGGACGGAGTGAAAGCCGCGGGTCCGGCGGCGGGCGGAGGCGGCCGGGTGCGCCTGACCCTTCACGAGTCACGTGGGCGGCTCGGCCAGGGCCAGCGACATTGACCCAGCGGCAGCCGGGGCCGGGACACGCCCGACCCTGTTGCCGAGTTTGGCACGGCCGCCTGCAGCCACCGTCCACGATCGAATCAACGGCTGTTGATCGGGTGGAGTCCCGATTCGAAAAACTCCTGCGCGACAGATTTATGATTTACGGCGTATGTTATCACTGTGACGGCCCAGTTCTATGACGTGCGGAGCCCACACCGACTTTAGCCCTGATCGTAAAACGTTGACCTTTTACTTCATGGGTTGCATACCTTCTGCGGTGTTTCAGGCCCTATTCCCTCCAAGCCCTCATGGAAAACGAATTTTATGCATGTCGAAGGTTTCCAGTTCCGAATGGCAGAACACTCTGAAGCAGGTGAGTCGACTTGTATTCTTTTGCTGGGGCCGTGCCCCCTCCCCCCCAAGTGGATCTCAGCCTCCCCAAAGCTGATTTTGTCCCCCTCATATTTTCTTCTAACAAAAAAATGGCACATGATTGCGAAAAATGGCCGCAATAGATAACAGGCAAAAAGCATGAAAGGTGGCATAAAATAGCCTAAACATTTAAGGACGAAATAGCGACCGTTTGCGGTCCAACAGGCAGTTCTCACGGGCGTTGTCTTCTGTAGGCCTGGCATTGCCAAGGTCCCACCAATGTTCCTTTGGGCCCCATATATTTTTTTAATCTTAAATAACAGATGTATGCACTGATGTCTGATACATCATGAAGAAAAATTAGTAATTGCTGTTGTTCAAAATACAGTGGGTTGTCCGTTGTCCGTTGAGAAATCCGTTGAGAAACACATTTGGGTGAGGCTAAGGGTGTCGAGCCCTGGGCCCAGCCTCCCACCTCCCAAATCGTTTACACAAAACGGTACGCTTGCTCTGGAACATTCCATTGTTCTCCTCCGGTACCGGAACGCGGAAACGCAGTTGTGGTGTCAAGGATACGACTGACCACAAGGTCCCCGAGGCCATGTATAATGCATAGGACCGCGAAGCGTAGTTCTGGACGGGCGCCTATTGTGAAAGCTGTATTGGTAAACCACACTGATGCAATGGACTTGCTGGCCCATGGGCTTGACGCGGCCACAAGCGTGACTGTTTTGTGACGTCAGCTGATTAGAATCTCCAATCCAAGGTCCAAACGCACGTCAGGGGGAAGACAAGCGCTTTGTGGTTGGTTGGCCTCGCGCCTGAATTTACGTGGTGAGTGATTGTTGGAAAATGTGCGAAGAAACGGTTGCACTGGAACCTCTAAAGTACTTAGCGATATCCGGGAGGAGAAATGTACGCATCCCCAACATGAACGCAACCTTTTGCAAGATATTCTGGGCTGAGCGCAGCGGACAAAGGCTGGTGAAACAGCGTCGTAAGTCATCTTTACCAGCTCATATCACGGCTGTCGCATAGCTTCCTCCCATTCAGCGACGTCCACGAATTCGACAGAGAGGTCTGAAGTCCTCATTTTCAAGTTAGACATCGCTGTGGATACAAGAGTGGGAGATGCAGAGGGTCTTGGATACAAGTGCAAACTTTTCCTGTCTTTGGGCAGACTTGCATGATTCCACTTGGGGGACACCAGTTCCGAACCAGACTTGTGGCTTGTTGAATCGAGTCTGATTCTGACTCATGCGGTTTTCCGAAACTGAAACAACTCAGTTCCCGACTCGAAAGGAAATCAGCCGATCCCGAAATTGATTCCACAAAGGTAAATTAAATTGGATTAAGACATTGGAATCAATTTCATTTCTGATTCCGTAGACAGCAATGAGATTCAAAGTCTACTGACTACGGCATTTATCAGCGGGACCGATTTCTCTGACTTTGATTTTGCTCCTGATTTTTCTATAATTCCTGGCTGACCGAACGGAACTGATTCCGTAGTCGATTGTGATTGCGATGGAACGAGCAGTAGTATGCTTTTGGGATAATCGAGTTGAATGACTTTTACTGCAGTTTCAATAACCTGTGCGCACTTCCCTTAATCAGCCCTAACGCGATTTTCCTTTGGTCGATGGTGTTATCAGTTGTAATTATTGCCAGCAAGCGATTTGCCGCAGACGCCGGAGAAGAAATAAACCATCAAAACGTGCCAAATACTGCTACCTATCGGGGAGACGTGAACCACAGATTGCTTGAATCCCCGTCCAAGTTACCGCTATAGTCTTGCATGCGCACAGGACATCTGCATAGTGGATTGCTCCGAAAAAAGACAAGGGGCGCCAAATAAAGACACGGGCAGGAAGTTGGGATAAAGATCCCGGTAGTTCTTCACGCCCTCTGGAAACCACCAGCAGTTATTTGCAACGACACCCTGATAGCATGGGATATGATGGCAACGGTCAAACTCTTCTTTCACACTCTCCCAACCGAGCGATCACACCGGCGTTGTCATCTGTGAGAAACAACTCTGCTTAATATAAATGTTTTGTTGCGTGATTCGGTTCAGGAAAGTCAAGGTTTCTAGTAAAAAGGGGAACAAAATCGGTTTTAACTTCATTTATTACTCAGATGCCTTTGGTTTCTTCTTTTTGTTTTTCTTCCCTGACAAACTCAAAGACTTCAGCCCTTTAATGTTCGCTTTTTGGACCTTCTTCACCATTTTCGACTTCACCTTCAAGCCGCTTTTCTTCCTCTTCTGCACCCCCGCTTCCTTCCCCGGCGCCTTCCCTTCCCCATCTAACGATTTCCTCTTCTTTCGCGGAGAAACACCGCCTTTCACCGGCCTCTTTTTCTTTCCCAGTTTTCTTCGCCGCCCGCTCCCCAGTCGACGTCCGCTTCCGTTTCGAGCCTTTTCGCGCCGCGCCTGCCTCCCCGTCCCCAAGTTCCCCGCCGTCCGCCGGCCGGCGCCGCCTCTGCCGGCGCGTGGCCGTTCTCCGCCTGAGGTCCGGCCGTCCGCGGCGCCGTCCGGCGGTCGGCGGCGGGCTCTTCGGGCGGCCACCGCTTGTCCGGCGGCACGTGCACCGTGACGCTGGTCAGGCGGCACGTGGTGTCGTAGCTGGCCACCAGCGGCGGCGGCTCCGTCACGGCCGACACCTGGCGGCCGACAGACACGGTCAGACAGAGCACGGCGGCCAGTCAGACGGGGAACACAGTGCCAGCCGACGCCTGGCGGCCGACAGAGGCGGGCACAGTGCCGGCTGACGCCTGGTGACCGGCGGAGGCAGGTCACGCGGGTCAACACAGCATCAGATGACGCCTGGAAGCGGATCGGGGGCCAGTCGGACGGGGAAAACACAGCACAGACCGATGTCTGCCGGCGGACAACGTCGTCCGAGCTGTCAGCAAACGGTGAAATGAACGGCGCCAGGAAACCTGACGAAGCAACGCACAAAACCACGAGTAACTGCATTTATCTTCCCCTCACCGTCGATCCGATTTTCCACAAGACCGGTGCCAACACGAAACTTGCCAACACACCGCAACTAGCGTGACCAACGACGAGAGGAAACTAATCCAGCCGCGCACAGCACTGACCGGCGTCTGCCAGACTTTGATCCAGCCGTCGCTGGAGGTGGTGACGAGCCAGGCGGTGTCCGCCGACCGGAGGACGGCCGTGGCGGCCCTCAGGCGCGCCTGGTGCGCCGACCAGCTGACGCCGCGGCCGCCGCCGTCGCCCTCGGACACGTCCCAGACGGAGGCCTGGCCGGACTCGTCGCCGCAGGCCAGCTGACTCTCCTGCGGCGCACGGGGCCGGCACGGGTCACCGCACGGCACGCCGCCGCAGGGCGCCTCGGACGGTCACGCGGGTCGCAGGCGTTATCAGGGGCACGCAGACAGAGATAGGACTGAGACGCTAGTGCTGCGGCGGCAGCTTGTTGTTTTGGGTGGTCGATGGTCTAATTCGGGTGAGTTCTTGGCAGGATGTTCGAAATCCGAGAACGATGTCCAGCCCAGTTCACGTCCAAAATCCTGTTCCGATACGGCTTAATCCTCCATGACGTGATTATATTTATGGCACGGCTGCGTCCAAGACTAACAATGCCACGATAAAACACGCAAATGACACCTACGTAATAACTCTCCATTTACCTTGCGAGTGGCCGTCGAGACAGTGGGCGATTCTTACGTCTTTAAAAGTACGCATTGGCACATGCCTCAACAATGACGAGTACGCTGTCCTCGCCCCCTGCCGCCCCGCCTCTCACCGACAGAAAGACGGCGCAGTTGATTTTGCCGGCCGACTTGAGGCTGTGCCGCAAGCCAGCTGTGGCCACGCTGTACACGTCACAGCGGCCATGGACGCCCACCGCGTACGTGCTGCCATCTGGTGACCAGAGCACGAACTCGGCCGCTGCCGGAGCCGGACGGAGAGGTTCGCGTCAGAGCCATGGCAATAAAGGAACATCCAGTTTCCGTTAATCACGGAGAATGAAGTGCTTCGCTTGACTCTGGTTGGTTAACAGTGCAAACATACCTACGGGAATGTTCATTACGAGCTGAAGTTCCCTGAATAGTAATAAGCAAGACAACTCAATGGCACATATTAACCACAACTCACATACCACGGAGCTAAGCCAGTAGCGACCCAGACATTACCCTACCATCCATGTGGTATCAATGGCTGCTGGGAGTTTGTGATAGCTATCCTGAGTTTGCCTGGTCATTGGTGAATATTCATACAGCACAGAAACCAGCGATACTTGTGACGAAGTTAAATGGTTCGCCACCGCCCAACACGTCAAACGCCCCAAAAACTGCCCTCCATTAAATCAACCAACCAATCAACCAATAAATCCATCCATCCATCAACCACCGGATAGCCAAACACCCAACAAACCAGCCAACACACCAATTAACCACCCCCTAAACAACCAACCAATCGACAACGCTGCAAATGACTCAACTCGCCGGCCAACCAACCAGCAACACAACCACCGAACCCGCCAGCCGCCTGGGCGGCGCGGGACCGCGCGTACCGGCCTTGAGGTTGGTGCGGAAGGCGGTGCGGCCGCGCACCAGGTCCCAGGTGAGCAGCTTGCGGTCGCGGCCGGCCGTCAGCGCCAGCCGGCCGGACGGGTGCACGGCCAGCGCCGTCACGCCGCCCGCGTGCCGGCCCAGGTACTTCTCGCACAGCCAGCTGTCGACGCGCACCACGGCCACCCGGCCGTCCTCCGAGCCGGAGAGCAGGTGGTGCCGGCCGTGGAACTGCAGGCACGTGATGGTGCCTGCCGCACGGCGTGCAGGTTGCGTTTTGAAATGCGGAAATGACAGAAGCTGCAGGGGTTACCTGCCACGATCCCGTATGAGGATGGCAACTACTGAGGAGATAACACGATAATGGTGCCTGCTGGGAAAGGATCATGCGATGGGCCACACCTGATAGCAAGTGACGGGCATTACTGATGTCTGCAAGGGACAGGGTCGCTTATGGCAGCGACTCGCGAAAATGGCTTAAACGTAATACTGAGTCAGAAGTAAATGGGCACGGGCTACATTAACGTCGTTTCCTGGCAACAACTGTAGCAAGTTTTCAAAGCCCCATGTAAAAAAAGAAGCATTTTAGGACACTTTCCTCCACAGAACATGTGACGGCCAATGTCCCATTTTCCACATTATTGCGGAAATCAGTCTCCACTGGCCCATTTTCCACCGTCCATACACGGACCACGGCCAGCCACCTGTCCAGAGAGCACGTAAGATGACACACACCAAGCGTGTGAGGAATCAGAAGCCACTTGGAGAACAGAATCGACCCAGCAACATCACTCTCGGGTGCGCCCCCTCCAGTACCTTGGTGGTCCATCAGCTGGCCCATCTCGGTGCGCCGGCGCATGTTGTAGAGCTTGACGATCTCGTCGGCGCCACCGGAGGCCAGCAGGTCGCCGCGACAGGCCACCGCCCTGACGCTGGCCGTGTGAGAATGGTCGGCGAACGTCTGCTCAAACTGATGCACCTGTTGTTGGTTCGCAACACCCAGTGTCAGCTCGGCACAAGCCAGGATTCTCCTCGGGGAGGGGGCCAAATGTCAAACCTTGTCGTATGCCACTGGCATATGCCGAAATGCACAGGAAAAAGCAACAATTTTATGTAATTTACGTCATGTTTAATGCACAGGGAAAATATACGACCACGATTTGTACTCCTGCATATTTCTGCAAAACTGCTACATATCTAGTGAAGACTACTTGGCTCAGGGGCAGCATGGTCCCTATGCCCCCTCGGCTACATCTTTGGTGTCAGCTGGCATAATGAGGTGGCCAATTAATGCACACAGCTGAATCAAAGTGCCTGGCGGGCTCAACACGAACCTACTAAAACCACATCAATGTAATTCTGCCAAATCGCATCAATGCACAAAGTTTCAACAACAACTGGTGAGGAATAACACTGTTGCCTTACATGGATATGGACATCATGGGCATCACATGAACATCACATGAACATGAACACATTAGATCACAGACATGAATCACAGTGTTCTTTACAAACATATGGTAACTTACCAGCAAAGTTAATCTCACAATGGAGGCAATGTGAATATATGTTGTCCTAAAGAACTCTAACATGTTGGGCAGAACACACCATCTGAATTCAAAATTGAGGATTTAGGAGTAAAATACAGTCTATGTACATGACAAGTGTTCAGAATACACCCCATTTGTCGCTTCTGCAAGTTCCTATTCATATTCCATTCATTCCCTATACATTCATTCTATCCGATTTCCGATGGAAGTAACGAAACAAGCATGACAAAGAAAAAGGTCGAGGAAGGCAAGACAGAAAATACAAAGCATACAGTGTAGAAACATTACTATGATTGTCATACCTTGCCATCCCCAGTGTATGTGAACAGCTGGTAACCAACCACAAACTCTTCATATGTACCACAGATTACTTCAAGCTGCAGCTCTCGTTCCATCTTCCTGATGCTAATTTTTCTGAAGCACACGTATACAATTAAACAGAAAGACTCAGACACATCAGCTGAAATGGATGAGCAAAACTGCCAATGACATAGGAAAATGCAATGGGAGATAGACCTGTGCATCTGTTGTCTCTGGTACATTATCCAACATGCCAGCAGGTGGGAGGGGGGCAGGGGAGAAGGGGGGCAGAAATTGCCTACCACCATGTTTTTTGTAGGTACATTTCTAAAAAAATCACATTCACTGGAATCTTTCTGCCTATCTTCTACCATACCCCTAGTAATTTTTTTGACTCTCAAGATTTTACAGTCAGTCCATAATTTTTCCCCCAAAGACTCCACAAAGTCGGAAAACTGGTGGCGTGGCTAATCCACCATTGGCGTAAGCTCCCATATGCATGCTGGCCCATCAGACTACCATTCTGCTGGGTGTGGAACAGTGTTGGAAACCTGGTTTTTCTTCCTGGTGTCAGAGTACAAATTCTCTTTTGGAGTATAAAATGTCATGCATTATGTGAGAAGCATGGACTAACTGGGTGCTTTGCATGCATATGGGGCCAGCAGGGGCAGATCCCGTGGCTCCATTGGGGGGGGGGGGGCAAACCAGTTTCCTGGGTCTACATGGTAGGTCAGCAGTTGTTGACCGGGGAGAAGGCGGCTGGCCGTGGGTTCGATGCGTATTTCAGCAGCCGAGTATCAATGGTAAACCATCAACTGAGGGGGAGGGATGCTGGGCAACTTCAAACTCTGGTTGAGTAGGAATACCCATGTCTTTTGGGGAAGGGGACAAATGACCATTTCAGAGTACAAAATTTTCCTTGGAGTTTAAATTTTTTGGTGTTCCCTGACACCAGAAAATGACAGTTTTTCCAACACTGGTGTGGAATGGTGGCTGCCAGCCAGTGGGAAATAAAACTCAGAAGTTAGTCTAAGTGATAAACTTATGTGCTCTAATGCACACATAGCCCAAATTGCATCAGCCTAGGTGGACTGAAATAGCATGCAAGCATGAAAAATTCTGTGCATTTCTCCAGATCTACTTAACTGGTCTCAATAATACTTTGCAGGGAGTAAGACTGCAACATACAAATTTTATGTTGCAAAACATGGAAGCCTGAGGCCAGGTTAATCAAAGTCACCCAAAGTTGAGCATTGATTATGAAGTATTTGAAAATGGAGCATGAGGGTTACTGGCAAAGACCTCAATAACAACATGAATATGCATATTCCAGGTACATTTCACAATGTTGGGTCAAAAGATACCACCCAATATAATCTGATGAAGATGCACCATTCATATTCTCTTTCCATAACCCAATAAAAGACTTGAGTATAATTTTGGGAATTTGGTCTGTTGGTCTTGGTTCACCTTCACTATGACAGCAGTCATCTGTACTTGAAGGTGTGCTAGTACATTCTACTGACTGACATCTCACCATATTTTGGCATGTTCCATTTTGACAAAACACAGTGCTTTCAAATCCTGACCTGCACTGGCCTCAACTGATCCAGCCTACCTATGCCAACCATGCTTTTTGGCATGCAACTTCATTCACACAGGCTAAAAGTTCACAAAATGTAGTTGCAAGTCATCAGACACATCTGGTGAAAAGGCAGAGTGTTTCATATTGAATATCTGAGATCAGTTGACCTTCACTGACCCTGTATTAGTCTTTTTTCTTTTTGGGATATGTAAGATGTTTCTTCAGACTAACTCCAATGACACTGTATTGTGAATGGTAGGAAGCATGCTATCCAGAGGTCACAAGTTAGTTCTAGTGGTAATTGCCATAATGTTGCACATGTGTAGGCTCATATTGCACAAAAGTTGGCATATGCTTGGAGCTTGCATGTTTCTTGGAGGTGTGTGTCCAGCTGACTTTCCTTGCCTGCAAATACTTTGCTGCATGTGCACACTGTCCTTTCACGCACTTCTTTCAGATGCTGTGTTATTTTGGATGAATAAGGCCTAATACGCTCAACAGACTTTCACTGCAGTGGATAACTACTACAAGTGATGCAAGATGTCACAGATGTAGGAGTCCAAAATATAACCACCTAAAAAAAGATTGTTGTAAACCTTCACAGACAGGAGAAAAATGCTATATGCATGGTTTTATGTATGGTTTTATTTATGATTATATGTATGGTTACAAAGAGGGCATGCTATGTACAGCATCACTACAAAGAAGAGATGATTTGTTCCATTCTTCTATTGCACATATGACAGTTGCTCACCATTATCATTTCAATGGGCTGTGGAAATGTTTCTGTGCTCATGCCAAAATTAAATCTTTAAAAAAAACAATGCTAAATGCAATTACCTTCAAATTACTATCATGACATGCAAAAAGTCCTCCCAACACCCTGTTACTCAGTGTCATATTAGGCAGATGTTGCTGTGAGGGCCCCATCAATGGACAAATTTAAGAACCAGTCTGGCAACCTCTGGACTCTCAGGCAGGAATACTGCCCATTATAGGCCAAACATATATGCTCCAAATTGCCAAAGACTGATGGGGATTTGACAAAATTAGGTCTAACATGTCCCTGGCCTTCAAAAGTCCTGCCAAGTTTTGGAAAATAGTGTACTGGTATTAGCACTGGAAGGCATATTCTTTCAATCACTGAATACAGGTAGGAAACAAACCACTTTTGACAAAAGTTGAACTCATAGTTTTGCAGCATTGCTGGTCCTGCAAATGAACACAACTCATGTGCTCTTAATGAAATATGGAACACATCCGTTCATGCAACGACATGCATCAAGGTGTCCCAGTTATGAGGAAACAGGAATGTGTATCCCAAAAGACAAGGGAGAACATTATACAAACATCTTTTAAACACTTTAAATCAGAACTTTAAATCAAATAATTTGGGCAAAACGAAACAATGCTTGGCCATTTTCCAGGAAATATGGTTAAAAACTAAACTGCACTGATGGAACCTTACCGTGGCCGGCGCGTCACATGTGCGTGGGGTGCATGTCCAAAAGTTCGATGCATGCGCTGTAATTTGTACAAGGTGCGTCGTTACTGTATTCTCGTGGTACTCCCTAGAATATTAATTATTACGAAGAAAATTCGGTAATAGGCACTTCATGGACACAAATGGGGAAATGATGGCCGGCAATGCTCCTTTGCTGCATATTTTTTGGCTGGCTGTCTCAGTAGAACTCGAACCAAGTTTCTGAAAGACAATCATAAATTTCATCCACCTTTCTTTACTATCCCCTCTGCCCGTGCAGAACAATGTGTCCCTGAGTGCTGCGTCCGTTCTGGACATTCTGCTCTTCGCAGACTTCAGTCACCATAGAATTTTATTTTTCCGAACTTTGCGCTGTGTGGACGTGCAAGCGTCATGCAGCCCCCTCCCATACACCAAGACACCGTTATCCCGCCCGCAGGGCAGCGCACCGCACCGCTGTTGCGCCTGCGCCGATGTCGACGAGCCGACGATGCGTCGTCGGCTGGACTTCCCGCCGCGCATCGCGCCCAGTGCTCGGTCAGGAGTGAGTGGAAATGTACCGGCTCCAGGTCGATGTCCGCGTGTGAGAGCGCGACTGTCTGCACACGTGGAGAGCCGCAACGTTCATCTCGCTCGGTTAGTTGCTTGCGGCAGATTCCAAGGCGCCCTACACGGGATATCGCATCGCATGTTTAACAGGTAAGTTTGTTTTCCTGGGTTCTTGAATCGGCTAAACGTTAGGACGGAACCTGGACACATGACACGTGCTTCATCCCTGCTTAACTCTAGAGTTACGCACGATGACTGCGTAGAATATCTGGGTTCTTGAATCGGCTAAAAGTTGTGACGGAACCTGGACCCAAGACACGTGCTTCATTCGTGCGTAACTCTAAAGAGTTACGCTAAAGAGTCACGCACGACGACCGCGTAGAAAACACTCCGAAGGCGAACGGTGGCAGCAGTTATGACTAACGCAGTTTCATATTTTTGGTTACGACTGCTGAAGCATGTACGTCTCACCGTTGCGGAGCATACAATATGCGCACTCATGGGATCCGTATGATCCAGCTGTCGGCGTTCCATATAACCCAGATCACCAGCCAAGATGAGCTAGTCCTGAAAGCTTGTGGAACTCCAGATAACATTCTCATACGACACATTCTCAGGACTTTCATATAGAATTGTACTGGATATCCAATGCCGGCCGTTTGGTTGCCTGTTTCCACTGTGCGCGGATGGCTACAGCGTGCCGAACGGCAAGAAGATCCATGATGTGGACAGCCACACGTCAGTTTCTGGCTTCTGCTGTGTGCGCACGACGTAAACCGGAGACTAAGGACCGTCCATGGACAACACTATAAAGCTGCCCTGCTGTCCTGTAACAGCAGGAACTAGTCACTAGTGACGGTTAACGGAAGCTGCGATGTAATCCAGAAGCCGCGGTCAGGTTCAAACCGTTCACCCGATCCGCCCAGCGCTCGTATCCAAGTGCCCACCCCATGGACGACGGGTCACGGAGATCGGTCGGCGCAAGCGGGCGAGGCAATTTCGGAAGCAGTCGCCTCAAATCCAGACGCATCATCCCCGCACGTGGTCTGCTGCTGCTGTAGCACTTCAAGCTGATCGACAGGCTGACAGGAGCCGTCAGTCTCCCAGCGGGCAGTTTCACCAGCGTAAGAGATGGCTCCAGTTGAACGCGTCGTGAATCCAGATGCGTTTTCTGACACATGGCTCAATTCCGGGGTGGCGCGGCAGGCTGGTGAACACCGCTACTCCACCGGTGCCCAGTGAGCCTTCTGGACGGTTCGGGACAGAGGGGCCTGCGGTGTACTTCATCTCACGTCCAGTCGTCCGAACGTCTGATTGCCTCTGGCGGTTGTCTGCCGCCGCGGCGGCCCGAGCTTCCTCCGGCGCAGAGACTGCGCGTCGGCCTTCCGCGGCGCTCGCGGCCGCGCAGACGGCCAGCCGGTGTCCGCGTGACCGGCCCTGCGGCTCAGAGGTGGCTGGCCTGGCCCTCGTCCACGGCCGTGCCCTCCCGCGACCGGCCTGCCGACAGGCGTCTTTTGGCATTCGGCCCGGCGACGCCGGTGGCCGGGTCCCGGCCACTCCCTGCAGGACCGACCTTGCACGTGCCGGCCGCGATGCAGCCGTCCCCCGCCCCGCCCGGGACTATCGGCACCGCCAGTGCCGGGATCGATCGTCTGAACTGCTCGATAGGCGCTGGCGTGGGCGGAACGCCGCCGGCGCCCGGGCGTGGATTTTCGTGGCTGTCACCCGCCCGGAGATGCAATTTCCGCAGTAGTGGTTTAGTTGGTGTTTGCGGCGGGCAGTTTTCATGGATCTTCGGGTGAAAATCAATTGTCTTCAGGTCCGCTATAGGGATTACGGAGTTGAGCAGAGGTGTAGTTATGTTAAAATACTCATTCCGTACATGGTGAGTTAATTCTGTCACCAGCGTGCTAGGATGGCTTCTGTCTGCAAAAGAGGACAAGCGAAACTGTAAAACTGTTTAATGGCTTCCGTGTAAAACACGGACGCCATTTAATTATTATGTGATATTGCAAACATATGACATGACAAGTAGATATAGCTACCTGCTAGTGCACTAGTGACTATCACATTTTCTCTAAAATTGATTGAAAACAAAAAAAATGTTTGATTTTCCTAATGTAAAGGTTGGAAGAGAACAGATGATATTGTCTGTGCGACAGAAAAATGCAATTAACTCGACAGCCACAAGTCTGAACTCGACTTGCTGAAATGTGGAACAGGCAAGTAAAATGACATGACGTGCGAATAGTTTTTTTTTGCAATGTGCAAAACTGTGTGACGGCACTTTCTAGGGTTATTTTTCTGAACAGTACCCGAAAACACCAGAGATTTCGAGATGTCGAATCCACGCGGAGATCGGAGTCGCTAGGAAACACTGACATGCAACTGTGAATCGGAAAGGACAGGCTGGTAAAACAGACGAAGCTGTTGTCGTGCGAGAGGAACCTGCCATTCCTGGTCTATGTTTGGACTATTTTGCATCTTGTAACCGACCGTCTCGGCTGAGTATCGACTAAGCAGTACGGTTACGCGACTACCACTCCTCCTGCCGGACCGCGTGCGGCCATTTTCCGAAATCTGGTCCTCCCCAGGTCTCATGCTCTGGGTCTGTCCGAACGACGCAGAGGGGACGGGCCGGACCTGGATCTGGCTCTGTTCCTGACGCGTCTTCCTGCGGCGGGTCGGCGGCGCTTCACCGTCCTAACAGGTCCTGCGGAGCGCTAGGCTGCTGCCACCAGCCGGCAGAGAATAACCAGGTCGAGGTGGATTCGGCGCCACTGCGCCGGATCCTCGTGCCTCGCTGACGCCGTATTACCGCATGACGCTGACGAACAGATACGCGGCGACAGCCTCCCGAAAGAGGGACTCGGTCCTGGTCCGTAAAAAGCTTCTTCAAACGAAGAGACCCCAAATTATCCGAAAACAGCGGTGTTGTCTCTCATGTAAACAGGAATCATTTGACTCGCAAGTGCAAAAACTCAAGTTCGTCAAATGCTAATCGCGCATATTTTATCACTTCGGACTAATCGAATTTGTTTCTTTATATAAAGATACACACACACACACACACACACACACACACACACACACACACACACACACACACACACACACATATATATATATATATATATATATATATATATATATATATATATATATTATAATGAAACTATTTTCACTCACGAGTCCAGATCCAAAGGCGCGTAGCCAGCGCGCGGTGCCCTCTGACCGCGGTAACTCCGACGTACGGTGTGACGGGGTGAGCTGCCCGCGGCCGCGGTGCCGCCGTCGCCTCGGTCCCGCCCCTCTGGCCGCAGCGAAACGGACGTCCGGCGGAGCGGCCGCTGCCGCCGCCGACGGCCGCCGAGCCGGTGTTATCGGGCATCGGCCCGCCGGTCACGCGGCAGAAGCCGGGAGTGAGAGCGTGTGGCAGGGATGTCGATTTCTGTAAATGACTGGGGAGCCGAACCGAGAGCCGGACAGTCTAACCTCCCCCTAATGTGGGTTTCTCAACGGATTTAGCCCACTTCATTTCGATCAACGGAAAATGAAGCTACTAGATATCAAATCAAAAATTGCTTTTATCCCCATGTATACAGGTAATATATATATATATATATATATATATATATATATATATATATATATATATATATATATTTATATTTATATATATACATATAAACAGGAGATAGAATGATAGATAAATACATCGCTTTAGACTTTATTATTTGCTTTCTGCCTGCCTCTTATCTATTTCGGCCGTTCCTTTCTTATTACTACTCATTTCCCTTTAAAACTGGCATGAAATGTTGGGTGGGCCCAAAACAACATTGGGTGGGCCCAAATCAACATTGGGTGGGCCAGGACCCTCTCAAGAAAACACAAATCGGCACCCCGGGCATGTGGAGTCTGTGATTGGCTTCGTCAGACAGGAAATGGCAGCCTGTAGGATTTCTTCAGGTCCACCAGGGATTTCGCCGCGAATGCACTGCGCGTCACTTGCGGCTTTGCCGTGTGGCTTCATAAGCTTGGTCGGCGAAGCTGAAATAAAGTCCGGAAGTCCGGAAAGTAAACTTGGGCTGCGCCGGTGCTCCAGGACGTCAACACTGGATCTTGCTCGGGTTCGATTGCGACGGAGGCGCGTCGCCAGGGATCGATTAGGCCGAGCAGTGGTTCCGCCTGAGGTCCGCCAGGTATGGAGCCATCGACCGGGGCGCGAGTGGCAGGGAGCGCCTTCCGGGTCCTTAGCGGCGCAGTATCCACCGGCTTTGCAGGGGCCGCCCACGCGAAGTGCATGATTACCCCGGAGCCCCAGGAGTCCCCCCACCCACGGAGATGGTGAATGCATGTGACGCGGTAACGCCGCTGGGAGATCCGCCTATGGTGGTTAGCGGCACTTGCCCCTCTGATGGCGTGAAATGGTGTTGACGGTGATCCCTATGTGTGTGGAATTCTGTTCCGTATTTGGTCGTGCAAAATAATTCAGCACAGTCCGTTGGGCTTTGCATTATGCCAAAAGTTTTGCATTCTTTAGTTTATGACACGCTTCGAGCTAGTGTGTCAAGGCTTCGTTTTGCCTTGGCCGTCACGACATAAAAAAAATGTAAATAGATATTATTTAACCTGTGCCAAAAAAGACAAAGACGATAGCCATTGTGCTGGCCGTCTCCATGAAAATCACAGCCATAATCAATCATTCAATCAGTTACGATAATCAGTGACAATTACCAAAATCAGTTACTATAACAGTTCATGGAAAAAAATGTCTGCCCTAAGAAAAACATGCTACTGCAACACTACGGGGAAGGAAAAGTGACTGAGTAGGTCATGTTGGTAATGTTGGAACTTGTTTGTCAGCAATTGTAAGGAAGAAACCGACCCCGTCGTGGTTTTGGGCATGGGCAGTGATGGTCTGGGTTCCGTAATCCGGTAATCGCTAATCAGCGAAGGTAACGTTTTCGTTTGAGGACTGGCGTTTCCGCTTACTTTGAAAACCGTTTGCGTACCAAGTATCTCCCGCTAAATTAAGTTCCACTAACCTAAGTCCGCTAACATTTAATCCGCCGGTAAAGTAAATAAAGTTTAACGGGCAAAAACGTCTGCAAACCAAGAAATCATACATGTTTGTTCCTGTCTGTTGCGAGCGTGTCTGCAAAGGTAACTGGTGTAATTACCGGGGGCAGGGGGAACATAACCCACTCCTTTTTTGGCCCGTGGCGCGGGTACCCCCTTTATGTCACAACAAAAAATGGGCTTCGAATGAAAATAAAACCATATCTTAAACCCGATCCCCAAGGGACGCCGTTGGGGGAGGGTTTTTGATCTCCAAAGCAACCACAGCCCTCCATTAGCCCCATCTTCATGCATTGCATAACCACTTCTCGTGGTCACAGAGTCCCTTACCGATTAGCGTTCTCGTGCAGGTCAGGCAACCATCACATGCTCAGCGCCCCATACAGTCCGGGCGGTTCCTCTCCTTGTACGGATGACACCCCTGTTAAGAACGCAGGCGCCCCTTACAGGTCAGACGCCCCCGTCCAGATCAGGTGCCCCTCGAAGGCTCGATCCGTTGGCGGGCGAGGTGGTCCCCACAACTAACAGTTTAAACTAAAAAGAAACTCGAATGACAACTGCTTTCACCGTTACTATTTTAAGGATACTGATTCGTCTCAGAACCTTTCGCCCTGGATCATTGCTTCATTGTCAACGGAGTACAAACAAAAAAAGTGTCTCTCCTCATCTGGTTCCTTGTACCGCTCACGTCCGCGTACATTTATCTAAAAATATGGATGGATTGGTATAAGCGACTTTATATCCGTAAACATGTGAATAAACTATCAGTTCCATTCTAAACAGATGGCGCCCCGCTTGAGATTAGTGTCCCCCCCCCACACACACACTTTTTGTCGTGTTCCTATACCACAGGCAACAGTCAGTCTGTCACGCTGTTGGCTGACTACATGTAAACACAGGACGCGATTGATCGACGCAGCAGCATCTGAGCAGCATCGCACAGTTCAGCAATTTAGTTCAAGGCCATAGATTGTACAGGTACGGACGTCTGGAACATGAACTCGTGACCGACTGACGGTCGGCGCCGATCACGCTCGACTAGGGTGGGGGACGATTGACCGCCCCCTCTGACTCACGAACGGCTGGTCACACGATAAAAATAAGTACACCGTTGGAAAGCTCGTGACAAGTAGAGCTCGCAACTGGTCTCATTTTTGGTTTTGGATTGTATGTAAACCATTTACGCCCTGTCTATGTTTTCTCACTGGCGACTGCATTAAACCGAGAAGCGGCCTGGATCTGAAAGGCTGTGATTAATAGCGTCAAGTAAAGAAATAAAGTAAGCCAAATAAAGTAAAGATTAATAAGCAGTTAATAGGTAAAGGCACCAATGAGCAGGTAAAATTCCGCAGATGCTGGTACACGTCTAATTTCTCTGATTTGTTTAATATATACGCTGAAACGTTGAGTTAAAGATACGGCGCCGACTGCCGGCAGGCGCTGTAGCCGTATTATTAACGTATATGTAGCCGTATAAATTAGCTTAAGCCTTCCCGTGTAACATTTTCTATTCCTAGAGGTTTTTGGGATGGTTTCTTATGCTTATTATTATTATTATCTTTTTTCGGAAAAATTCGATAGTTATCAGTCTGCACAACGGGCTGAGCTTTATTCGTGAAAGTGTTTGTTTACAGAATATGCATTTTTTAACTCCTGGGTATTACTCGCAACAGTGCAAGCCAGTTGTACCATTTTCTACGTGCTCCAAGTAATTCATTGCTGATTTTGACGGCGTTGCGTTTTGACTCATAACAGCTTTCGTAACCTGACCTCAGGTCAATGGCTGGAAGTCATTGGTACTTTGTCCATCAACGGCAAAGGGATGTCTGCGTCACCCACACTAAAAATGCCATTAAAAATTCCGTAAAATTCCGAAAAAGACGATATGTCTTGAAAATTGGATTGACCGTAGGTTAATGACCCACAAAAATTCCGAAAAATCTGAGATAGCAGATTTGTTGTTTTCATCAAGGTGCATGATTTCTGAAATTTTTATTGCGTTACCGTTTTTCTGAAAGAGTTGCGGGGCGCTAAACTTTTTTGAACGTAGATCCACTTGACCTGACCTAGGTCATACACCTGACTTGACCTGAGGCTAGAACTTTGACACAAGGTGTGAAAATAATTCAGGAAAGGTACGCAAAGTTTCGCGACGCTGCGTTCGTTTGTTCTATCGCAGTCTCGGAAAGACCTCAGGGAGGCGGTCAACCGCCCCCTCCCCCGTCAGGTACGGGTTAAACAAAAAAATTAGTGATGAAAGCAACAGCAGATGATAAGAGCCAGGGCATCTCCATGATGCAATAGGCATGTCTACGACAGATCAAAAAACCAAACCAAAGCTAAATTCATATACGTGAAGTAAACGGTTAACGATTACCGTTATCTCCCGCTGTTTTTTAACGGTTTACCTGTTAAGCGTATCAGAGATAACTTTTGAGCGAGCGGATTAGCGGTCATCTAAACCAACTTTTCGGTTAGGTGTGCCCACCATTCGGCACGGCCATATGTTCAGTCCGTCGTGCCAGTGGAAACAAAACGTTACCTTCAATCCGTTCCTGTGTTTCAGAATCCAAGTCGTGTACAGTCGAACTCCTGGGCGCAAAATGACCTCAGTAGTCGGCGCGGCTCAGTAGTCGGCCGAAAACATCAGTAAACAACAACAGTCGAACTCCTGTTTGATTACCTAGGCACCGGCAGTGTACCTAGGTATCTACGATGCCCTGATTTCTGGCTTCCTTCCAGTCCCGCAGTGTGAGAGATATTCTACTCGAAATTTTGTACTCAGGGTAATACTTAACGTTACTAAAGCTTAGGAAAGATCAAGTGACGTGAATTAAAACTTCTCTAAGCGGTCTCCAGTCAATGTCCGCCTGTGCGGATATGCCAGTGCCATTGCAGTTGGTGCCAGCATCTATAACCGGGATGTTGCTCGTCTAGTGACGAGGCTGTAGTCTAGTATTTACAACAGCTGCCTCGGTTTGATTCCGGTGGATCATGCGAATAAATTGCACTATGAGCAGTTACGTGCATTGCAACTTAAGAATTGCCTTGAGACCAAGCGCTTCATTCACCGTGATGGGTTGCATGATCTCTTAAAATATAGGGTCGCTGGCTTTTTCCAAGTAACAATTATGTTCCAAAAGCCAAAAGAGTGGAGGGGACGAAATAGATAAATGTGCAAAAAGCCCCATAAACTCACAGGTTAAAACGCAATGGCATTGCCACTGAAAAATGATCCAAAACATCACTGCTTGTTCTTCTCGCCGGTGGTACATACCTAGGATAACTATGAATGCCTGAGATGCTCGGGAATGCGGCGAACGGTTGTACGTGCTTTCGGTTCTTGCGGATTCAGATTCGGGTTCTGGCAGACTGAATCGATGCGGAAAATTGGCCAACAGCATGGCGGCCTGAAAATGAAATCTTGGATTTCCTGAAACCGGTACACGCTGGATATGTCATGGAATGCCTTGAAATGAAATTGAAGTTTTAATGGAGAAATTCTGCTTTAAATTTTCTTAGCTTCCTGTTTTGTGAGATCACTTTGAAGTTCGGTGGATTTAGATGTCACTTGGTTGGAAGAGATGCAACTGTTTTGTGAAGTTCTAGTTGAAGTTTGTGGGAAAATGATAGTATAAAGTACAGGTTCTTTGACGTCATTCCGATGGATGTGTAATACCTTACAATTTAGAGGGAGGGGAATGTAAAAAACGAGTCCATTTCATTTTAATCGTTTCAGCTGTACTGCCCAGAGGATTCCATTCCTTTTGGCACTAGTTTTTTCTTTGTTGGCTATCTTGTCCGTCAAACCGCCGGAAATCAGAGGTGCATTTAGGTGCCACGAGTCTGTGCCCTTCATTTGTTGTTAGATCCCTTAAGTACATCGCTGGTGCAGACCTGCTTCATCATGTGGTGACAGCACCCATGGAGTTCGGTAGCCACGTCTTTCCGCACGGGAAGAAGATGTTACAGTGGGCACAAACAAGTGGCTTGTTCAGGGTTGGGGGCTGCAGGTTTTAAACAACACCGGGCGGCTAACGAAGAAGCCTTTACATGATATGGTGTTGGAGGTCAAGTCATGGATGATGTTTATTATTAGATTCTGTTCTGAGTGGCAGGAAGGGGGAGTGCCTGGAAGGTACACATTACACACTTCATCACCACTGTTTGCAGTGACGAGGGCCTGTATACTACAAGGAGATGTGTTTGATTGATGCAGGCTGAACATATTGGCTGAAAAGTTTTGGAAAGTATTGGGGGTGGGTTTCGATGGGATTTCAGACAATTCGTTACCAGTGAACTGCTGATTTTCATGTTAAGGTCGCTGAAAAGTAGCGGCGTGAGGTGTAGTCTATCCCCCCTAACCCCGCTCACGGGATTTCCATCCTAAGACAACTGTGACATTTCACGGTCATTTCAGAGGCATGTCATGTCTCGAAAATGTCAAAGACTTCCTTTTAAAACGTTGTAAAATGTGTTTACATCCTACCTTGGGATGTATCTGTTTTGGGATTAGGTGGCATCTGTCACTCAAAGTTGTGAGTCTGGCCGCACTGCATGAGACGGTATGCAGTGCAATGCGCTGTGGCTGCATTGTGAAACATGTTGCATCATCCATGGCGCTGTCCGTGACATGGTGTTTGTTGAAATGAACGCGTCACCTTGAACACGTTTCGGACGCTTACGTTTAAACTACGTTCTTTGAGAGGTGTGCATGTGAGTTACCTACGACTTTACTCCTTGGAAGCTATGAAGATAAAGGTATTTGTGTAAGTCAAATTTTGATGCTTCCATGTCACTGTTTTTTTTTTTTAACTTAAAAATTCTTGTTTCATGACCTGTGTAAAAAAATATTTTCTCCCTCCATTGCTTTATCTTTAAATGAATTTGTTGCGTTCTTCTCAAATGCTGTGCATGATAGTCGGGGTTCTTTTCTCACCGTGCAGTGCTTTTTCGGCTTCCTGAAAAGCTGTGCCCCAGCCCCTGTCGGCGAAAGCTACGGCAGCGTGCGAACTTAGCCAAACAGCTAACTCATAACCAACGGTGCCGTCCCATCAACTGCCTCCCGTCGTTATCCGACAAGTGATGATTTCGAGTTGGGGCACAGTTCCAGGTCGATCCTAACTTGACTGAAAGAAAATGATGCATTGGCACAAATTCCAGCTTTTGCGGGCGGCTTCAGTGCTGTTATTCAGTTGTGATCCAACTTATGCAGTTGCAAAGCGGCGTTGGGTGTTGTATCGCGATAATGCACTCAGTACGAATTATCCGAATTTTCTAGTTCCATCCTTTTCTAGTGTACCACTTGAGCGGCGAGCACCAGACCGCGAATATCGCCCGCTTCCTGTTTGAAAGACTGCCCGGGCGAGATGATCTGACGAGTTGTTGACCGCCACCACAGTAAACGACGGCGAATGGTCATGCGTCTAAATTGTTTTCGGACTATGCTGTATGCCAAAGAAAACACGAGCCAGGTGGTCTCAGGGCACGTGCATGGGTTGTTGATTCTGTACCTTGTCGACACTCCTTGCGAAGCACCCTTCAGCAAGTTTTCGTTTATTTGTTTTAAAAACATGATTGCCAGACTGGTTCGATATCGCACCAACATGCTTGACGAATCGCGACTGCTCATAATACACGGATTCCAATCTGAATAAGGACTCTTGTCATTGGTCTGCTGTGCCGGGTAAATTGTGCGCTGCACGCAGCAGTGCTTATCAACATGGCCGTCATTAAATGGTGCTGGTTGGTAGTTTAGCATCATGTATTTTCTGTTGTTTCGTCTAGGGGTGTCAGTTTGTATTCTTTTGAGAGGGCCCTGGCCCACCCAGTGTTGATTTGGGCCCACCCAGTATTGGTTTGGGCCCCCCAATATTTTCTGCTGGTTTTTAGGAGGAAATGAGTAATAACAGCGAAAAGAACGGAACTGCATTTTTTACTTGATAAATAGTAACGGAAAACTCAGAAATTTCCGTTGGCTTAAACAAAGTGGGTTAAATTCCTTGAAAAACCCACATTTGGGGGAGGTTAGGCTGCCCGGCCCTCGGCTCGCCCCCCCCCCCCCCAATCATTTACAGAAAGTGGCTCCCTGGTTTCCTCAGCCTAATTGCATTTGATGTAGCTGATTGGTAGTTGCGACGTAATCTCTAGAAACGATGTTAGGCAGTGTGTATAAACGATATGACAATATTGTTGAACGTAAAACGACAGAACTTGTAAAATCACATAGCCTTCTTGCCGTTCGAAGTACCCTGCCATCTTCGTCAGAACTGGGCGCCACGTTCATGTCATGTCAACGTAGTAGCACGTAATAATGTCAACGATGCATTCAACGTAAGAAATACGAGGAATGTAAATGGTATCAACAACATTCCGGCGTCCATGCAGCCTGTTCAGTCCATGTACACAACACTTTCGGGCGAGCATGGGCTCGTTTTCTTGCGTTTACTCTTCGCCAAGAATCGTATTTGACCGGGTTTGCAGCGTTTACTCATACTAATTTCGTAGGGTCGATAATACGAATGTTGATGCGTATTATTAAATATCAGCGTTCAGCATGACGACGATTGCCAGGCGTGTTCATATTTTCTGTACACATCACCCTCGTTGACTGTTAAGAAATAACGTGTATGGGACTGTCTTATGCCCTGATCACGATTGTAATGTTTGTAGACTTCTCGAATCAACCATTGACGGTTGACATCGATGCAAAAATATGACGTCACAGCACGCAGTGCACCTTTAAATGCACTTTATCTCAGGAACCAGTATGAATTTTACAGATCCGAAAACAATGTTATAAGGACAAAAGATCGTGTTGTCAGCTGTCCGCAAAGCAATACTTTTCAAAGTATAATTCAGCTCTGTTTTGCATAACTTAAGTAAACAATTACGATACATCAAACATGGTATTAACTGGCTTTTATTGAACTTTAGTATTTGTAATCGGCTCCGGCATCAACAATAAATATAGTGGAACATTTGTAGCGACATGGTGTTAAATAGCCCTGAAGCCGACCGTGTCGAGCTTTGCGGGCGCTGATCCCCGTCGTCGACGCCCGCTCTGCGGCCGTGCCGATTATTTTTGATGTCCACCAGGGAGCTGTTCTGTGAACAGGGCCAAACAACAACAGCGAACACAGTTACAGCTCATTTGTGTTGCCTGTATTTGAGAAAATATCGGATTGTGTCACATCTTTACAGATAGGGGCAACAGGTGCGCAATTCGTCATCAGTCGTCGTTGGTACATCCGACTCGGCATGTTTTAAACTGTACAGAAATTTCACAGGCGAGACATCAGCTGACTTCGTCGTGGAGGAAAGATTTAAGTGTGCAGAGGTCAAGATGGTGGAAAACATCACTATAAAAAACGGTTGATTCTGCGTAATCTCAGATAAGCATAACAAAAATATAAAGATAATACAACAGCAACAACAAAGGATTTTCAACATTCGCCAGTTTCAGGCCTCCATGTTGTGTACTGGCTGGCGCTCAGCATGTTTTAAACCACGATCATTTACCGTCAAAATCCAAAGCTCTTGATTAGAGCAATTAATACCGGTTTAACAACAACTTACTACACGGTACAAAACAGTATGCATTATGAAAAAATGCTTGCCCGGAAAATGCGATAGCTGCCCCGGCGAATCTACTCTAAGAACGTATTTGTCTGATATGGAACGACTGTCTGAAATCGATGAAGTAGAATATATGCTGTGGGTGAATACTGACAGGACAACTTTGCTATCGATGCGTCAAAGAATGGAGGAGTTCATCGACACGTCAACAGATTCCATTTTTAAACTGCATCGTCACCACGACATTGTCCAGATGCAAAACAGCTCCCTAAGCGATCTGAAAACAAATTTTCCTCCGGATGCAGCAATGGTGATGGCAGGGACACTGTCAGGATTCCGCCCGGGGGAGGGGGGGGGGGCAGATCGGATCAAGGGGGCCCTCGTAACCATTGGGGGCCTTCGCCAAGGGCGGGTCCAGGATTTCGCCAAAGTGGGGAGGGGGGTGGGGATGGGGGTGGGTACGAACGGTCGGCGCGGGGCCCCATTTTTTTCCTGCAGATATGAAAAATGATGTAATTTTGCTTTTTTACCATAAAAATGTGCCCAAAATATAAAAAGAACGATGAGATTTTAGGCGGTTCCGTCCCTCCCTCCATTTCAAATGTTGTGTATGTATCTGGTCCAGGAGCCCTCCCCATCCCATAGCTTTTGGGGATTTTTTTGTCAGCTTAGTTTAGGTTCCCTCTTCCAGTTACAGGGGAACTTTTGGGGGTCTCGGGCCGTCTGCCGTGCCAGGACCTTCCGGTGGTCTCAGGTTCCTTTTACAGTTTTACGTGTCCCGCAGTACGTCCCAGGCGCTCCTTTGGCAGTTTCAAAGGCACCTCGGACAGTCTCAGGGGCCCATCTGGCTGTTTCAAGGACCCTTAAGTCATCTCGGGTTTCCTCCTATTGTCCCTGGGACGTTTTTGCTGTCTTAGAAGCCCCTCAGGCACAAAAAAGGCCCTCTATAAGTCTTTCTCTACCGTGACAGAGGTGCCTCTGGAAATCCTCTTGGTCCTTTGGCTGTTGCAGGAACAGTCTGGACGTCTCAAAGTCTAGTAGTTTCAGGGGCTGGCCCTCTGGTCGTCTCAGGGGTCCCTATTGTTAGAGACTTCTTGTCTCTAAATAGCTAGCTTTAGAAACTAGAGCTAGCTAGTAACTAGAAAACTAACAGTCAGTCTCAGAAGTCCCTCTCTAGCAGTCTCAGTGGACCTCCTGTGGTCCTGTTTACCCCTCTTATCGTCTCTGCAATGTCAGGGGCCCTCTGGCAGTTACAAAAGATTTTTGGCAATTTCAGGCCCCTGTGCAGTGTCATAGGCCCTCTGAACGTCTCCGGTGGTCCCCATGACTGTATCAGGGGTCTTCCTCTGTTACATGAGGTACATCTGTCAGGCTTTTAGGGCACCTCTATCCGTAACAAGGAGCTTCTGTTGGCGCTTCAGGGGCCTCACTGGCAGTCTCAGGGGCACCTTGCCCGTGCCAGGAGCCCGCTTATTACATTCGGGGACCCACTGGCCGTTCAGCGCCCCCATGAAACCCAAATACCGTCCCATAAGCCTTCTTATCGCCTTTGCCTCGCAAAAAGGGCCCTGCGACCTTTTTGGAGGTCTCAGGGGTCATTTGCAGTTCTTGCCGTCTCAGAAGCCACCTGACCTTCCCGGGGGCCGCTAACAGCATCAAGAACCCCTCAGGGTTTCCAAAAGGCCAGTGTAGCCCATTTGTGACCCCTCTCGAGGTTGACAAGTTCACCGATGAATCCCCGTTTAGCGGTCCCCTCTGGCTGGTTAGGGTCTCCTTATGCCGTACTAGGCACCCTCTTTAGTTCTTTCCGTCCCAGGTACCTCTCTGGCAATTTTAGCGGCTTCATGGACCCTTTGTCGTGTTGGGGCCCCTTGCGGCCCCAGTGCCCTTGAAGAGTTTCAAGGGTTTTTCTTTCCATCTTAAGGGCCATCTTACCGTGTCACGGTCTCATTAACCCTCCCAGAGGCCCTCTGACTACATGAAGAACCTTCAGCTTTTCACTCACAGGGGCCCCCAGGGACTCAGTCCTCATCTTGGCCGTCTCAGGGGCCCTATGAGACATCTGGCGGTCTCAGGGACACTCTGCCGTGTTGGGGTCCCGCTGTGGTCCCAGGGGTCCTTTGGGAGCTTCTGGGGCCCTCTATGCGTCTCAGAGGTCATGTAACCCTCGAGGAGGCCTCCCTGACTGCATCAAGAGCCCGTCAGGTTCTTATAAAGACCCCTTGAAGCTCATACGGGGCCCCTTCGGGACTCCTTTTAAGTCTGACAGGGGCCCCTTCTCGGACCTCAGGGAGGGCGAGAGCGACCGCCCATTTGCTCCCCTTTGGGTCCTCCCATGGCCCTTGTAATCAGTGCGGCCCCATGTGGTTAAAATTACTGTCGGTTTGTAAAGGGTGTAAAGCTGAAGTGTTAAGGGGGTCCATGCTCGCCTGTAAAGACGTTCCTGCCGACCTGGCGGGCGCCTCTTAAAGGTCGGCAGGGGCATCTTTACAGGAAAGCAGGGATCCCTGAATGATCGTTAAGGGGCCCCTGTTGGCTAGGGAGGTCACTGCCTGTCTGTAGAGAGCACTCTATCCGCCTGTAAAGGGCCCCTGTCGACCTCTGGAGACAGGGGCAGGGACCTTCTTTCCAGACCGAAAGGAGGTCCCTTCAAAGACTGACAGGAGCCCTTTATGGGCCGAGAGGGGCCCTCCCCAGACAAGCAGCGAACTCCCCTACAAGCTAGCAGGGACCCCTAAACGCCCATTCAGACCATGGGGCTCTCTTCATAGCACACAAAACCTTCTTGTATGTTCGGAATACGTTTTCTTGAGGTGAGTAAGCCTTCTTTCATGCTTAAAATTTTCTTATTTTGCTTAAATTGTCTGTTTCTGACAGTGTAAGACGCCCTGCAGTCACCTCATGCTATCCAAAGAACTGGGGCCTTCGGCCCCAGGGGGGCCCACTCGGCCGCCAGGGGGCCACCGCTTGGCCTCCAGGGGGGCCATGGCCCCTGTGGCTCCCTTTTGGCTACGCCGCTGGATGATGGGAGAATCTTCGGAGAATTACTCATTTGTAATGTAAGACAGGGTTATCACTGGGAAAACGAGCAGGCGACCATTCACCCGTTTGTTGTACATTAGACCACTGCTGGCGAGCCTTTAAAAGCTAGCTGTTATTGTGTGATTGGTATGATAAACGGCAGCACTCACCACAATAATAAGTCCGTATATGCGTTCCAGATTGAGGTTACTAATCGTCTGAAATTAAAAAAAATCAAGGCATCAGGAAAATTCACTATTTTCCCTCAAGGCTGCACTGAGCAGCACTAGAACAAATACAGCATTTGAAACATGTGTTTGCAAAAGGATGATTTCGGCCTAGACTTTTGGTGGCATTTCTTTGCCATTTGTCTGGGAAAAGGCCCTGTGATGGGATCAGCGGTGCCGCCAAACGTTTGACGACGCGTGGCAGCCTGCAGTGACCAGAGACCGAACAAATACGCACGCGTTAGGCCATGTTCGATTTCTGAAGTGACCATATGACACGATTATATATCGATAACTGTTGTGATATTTAAATATTTGCATTGTTATATTGCCAAATAGCTTATTACCCCTTTCAGCATATTTTTTTTTTGTCCAAAAATTGTATCTGCCGGCTGTCAAGATGTCTAGTGTGCAGTCAGCTATTCTCTGTATGAGGTATCATTACATTCAGTCATTTGGTTCTCAATGTTTTCAATAAACTTTCCAATTTCCGGAAGGTAAAGGCATCCATTATCTTCACTGTATACAGACGAAATCGTCTGTTCGCGCGCCAACAAACAAAAACATGTGCCGTGCCGTTCTGTGAACAGGAATCAACTTCATTTACGTAACAGAAGCATACATCACAGAAACGGCAAGCGAGGTCAAATATTTTTGACAGCCAGGTCCATCAAGGACACCAGGGGGTTTCACACGCTCAGAGCGAAAGACTCCACCAGAGTAGCTGATTATCAGACATCATCGACTGCATTGTACAAAACGTTTAAAACGTGCCGAGTCGGATATACCGACGACTGATGACGAAGCGCTCACCTGTTGCCCCTATTTGTGAAACATGGCACAGTCCAGTATTTTCTCAAATACAGGCAACACAAATGAACTGCAACTGTGTTCACTGTTATTCTTTGGCCCTGTTCACAGCACAGCCATCTGGTGGACGTGATAAGTAGTCAGTTCGGCCGCCGAGCGGTCGCCGACGACGCAGGCCAGCGCCCGCATAGCTCGACACGGCCAGCTTCAGGGCTATTTGACACCATGTTTCTTCAAATGTTCCAATATATTCATTATTGATGCCGGAGCAGAATTTCACGTCGATCCTAATACTGGGTTTTGATGAAAGTCAATGAAGACCATGTTTCATGAATCGTACCTGCTTACTTTAGTTATGCAAAAAAGAGCTGCATTATACTTGAAAAGGTTTTGTTTTGCAGACAGCTGAAAACACAATGGTTTGTCCTAATAACATTGTTTCCGGATCTGTAAAATCCATGTTGGTTCCTGAGATAAAGTGCATTTAAAGGGGCGCTGCATGCTGCTACGTCATATTTTTGCATCAATGTCAACCGCGAGTGGTTGATTCGAGAAGTCTATAAACATCACAGTCATGATCAGGGCATGAAACAGCCCATGCACCTTATTTCTTAACAGTCAATGAGGGTGGTGTGTACAGAAAATAAGAACACACCTGGCAATTGACGTCATGCTGTACGCTGATATCTAATAATACACATCAACATACGTAGTATCGACCCTACGACACCAGTGCGAGAAAACGCTGGAAACCCGGTCAAATACGGTTCCTGGAGAAGAGTAAACGCAAGAAAAGGAGCCATGCTCGCCCAAGAGTGTTATGTAGACAGGCTGAACAGACTGCATGGACGCTGGAATGTTGTTAATACGATTTACATTGAAAGACAAGAAGACCATGTGGTTTTACAAGTTGCTGTCGTTTTACGTTCAACAACATTGTCATATCGTTCATATGCACTGTCTGACATTGTTTCTAGAAGTGACATCTCAGCAAGCAATCAGCTACGTCAAATACAATTAGACTCACGAAGCAATAGGAAATACATGGCGCTAAACTATCAACCAGCACCATTAAATGACGGTCATGTGAATAAGCACTGCTTCTTGCAGCTTACAGTTTATTCGGCACAGTAGACTAATGACGAGAGCTCTTATTCAGATTCCACTATATTTATTAATGGGTCCGGAGCAGTACTTCACGTAGATTATGAATGTTCAGGTTTGAAGAATGTGAATTGATGACATTATTCATAAATCACTGATTTATGTATACGCAATTATACAAATATATATATATATATGTATATGTGTGTGTGTGTGTGTGTGTGTGTGTGTGTGTGTGTGTGTGTGTGTGTGTGTGTGTGTGTGTGTGTGTGTGTGTGTGCGTGTGCGTGTGCGTGTGCGTGTGCGTGTGCGTGTGCGTGTGCGTGTGCGTGTGTGTGTGTGTGTGTGTGTGTGTAAACCATTTGATAAATCGTAACCATTTATTTTAATTATGGAAAACATAGCTGAATTGTTTTTAGAAATTAAACCGCGCCGACTATCGGTCGGCGCCATGCACTCCCGACTGGGGGATGTCTGTTGACCGCCCCTCTAAATCACGAACGTTTGGTCGCACGATAAAAATATGCACACGGCTGGAAAGCTCGTGGTGAGTGAAGCTGGAAACTGACCTCATTTTTATTTTTGGATAATACATAAGCCATTTACGTCCTATATATGTTTTGTCATAGTTGCCTGCATGAGACCGAGAAACGGCCTGGATTTCAAGGGCTGTGACTAATCAAGTCTAGGCAAAGGAACCAGCGGACAGGTGAAAGTCTGCACTTGCCGATACGCGTGTAATTTTTCCGATTTGCTCAATACATGCGCGGAAACGTTGAGTTAAAAACACGGCGATTTTCGTCACGTTGCACGGCGAGTCGCCGTAGACGAACGCAGTGTGAAATTAACGCGAACTTATTTTAGCGTTCTTTTATTTTCGCAAAATATGTCTTTCCAAGTGTTGTTTCTCGATCTTAGTGGTTCATGTGATGGTTTCTCCTGCTTAAATGTTGAAAAGAAAGTCCGTAGTCTTCAGTCTACACAAACGGTGGTGCTTTATTCGCGAGACCGTGTGTATTTCCAAAATTTGCAATTTTTGAAAGTTTTTGGACTTCCTGGCATCATTCGCTGAAATTCTCGGTATTTTCGCATGTTTCACCGAGTTTGGTGGCAGTGCATTTTGGCACATAGCCGTTATTCGCGACCAGACCTGAGGTCAGTGGTCGGAGGTCGTTGAAACTTTGCCCATTGACGGAAACTGGATGTCTGGGTCTCTTGACTCTCAGATTGTTATAAGCTTTCCGTCATTTTTTTAAAAAAACGTCATGTGTTGAAAACGGATTTGACCCTAGGTCAATGACTCGACATTGCCTGAAAATCCGAGATGGCAGACTTGTTGCATTTATCAAAATCTCCAACCCTTGAAAGCTTTATTGTGATATCATGCTTTGCGAAAAAGTTACAGGACGCTAAACTTTTTCGAACGTAGGTCCACTTGACATGAGCTAGATCAAACACCTTACTTGACCTAAGGTTAAGCATTTGTCACGGGTGTAAAAGTGATAACGCAAAAGGTGCAAGAGTTTGGTGGCGCTGCGTTTGTTCGTTCTCTCGCAGTCTCGGAAAAATCTCAGAGGGGCAACCGGCCCCTCACCAGTCGGGAGCGGGTTAATTGTCTTGTATTGTATTGTGTTGTTGTTATAGACACCAACAGGCACTCTCGCCCTGTTGTCTGTCTGTCTGTCTGTCACACTGCTGCAGTCAAATATTAAAAGAAAATATTTGACTGCACTGACTGTCTATTTTGACTGAATATTTATTGACTGAATATATATTGACTGAATATATATTGACTGAATAATAATATATTGACTGAATATTTGACTGTCCTGCAGACTGCTAAAAAACCGATGGTTTGTCTAAATAATGTTATTAACCGTCATTGCAAACATGTGAAATTCGTACTAGTTCCTTAGATATAGTGCATTTTAAGGCGCGCTGCATGCTGTGACGTGATATTTTAACGTCCATGTCAACGGCGAATGGTCGATCAGAGAAGTCTATAAACATCAGAGTGGTGATCGGGCATGGGACAACCCCGTGCACATCATTTCATCAAACTCTGAATTGGTTGTGTCTACAACTGGACGTCTCTTCTATCTTCTCTTCTTCTATCTTGTCACCGGTTAAGTTGGCATAGAATGACCTCGTTACGTTATACGGCGGTCTTCTGTCTGAGGCGCTGGAGGGCACGGCGTCAGTGTATTGTACAGTACCAGCCGCGGCAGAACAACAGTACGCAGCTGCGGCGTGTTCGGATCGATATTGAACACGTGAAACCGAACTGAGTTGCAAACCAGTGAAACGGACACGCCCGAATCCCTTTTCAACTCTTGTCATTGTCTCACTGGTGTTTGGGAGAGGAACACCACTCCATCGACCAGGTCGAGGTGCGCAAACTACTTCGCTGATAAACACTGTGATGTATTAAACATTATGGCAGCTGAAGGAACGTGGTTGATTTAGCTACTCACCTCTCACATGATACGTGTCCTCCGTCGAGGCCGCAGCCCTGGGTTATGTTTGCAGTCCGCGCGCGATTACACGCGCATATCTACCTGGAACGTTGGCATCTATACCATAACGTTGGTATCTATACCAGGTATCTCTCTGGAAGGCTGGCACGCCGGGGTGAACGGTGTCGTAGAAGTCGGCGCTCGGACGCATACGATAATGTCCGTATGCGTACATTCGTCCGAGGATTACGGAGCATTATCTGCAATCGACTTGTTTTTCTCCAGACTGATGCCGAAGCTTCTTTTGCACTTGAAGCTCATTCGTGGCTCGGATTAAAAGTTCGCACAATTTTGTTGAAAGCTACTCTGCGTGCGGCGTGATTGGAAGAACGCCATTATGGCCATTGACGGACTTTATATTATCCCGTATTGCTGTACTGAACGCTACGTTCGTTGTGGGGCCAACCTTTTGCACCGTTTGGAGCTGAAGAACGGAAAATGACTCGTTGGGTCATTTTCCGACTGTCCCGGTCGCTGTGTCCCGCTGCGACTCCGAGCTGGTGGCTGACGTGCCCCCAGTCCGGCAGGGACTGGCGAGATGTCTGCCTCGGGTGACCGATCACGACCCGTGACCGATTTCTAGTCAAGGCCCGCTTCGGTCGGGAAGACCTGATTGCTCAGTGGCATATCGAATGGCTCGTGAAGTTGAGACTCTTCAGCGAGATCACACATGCGTCGCCGTTTCAGAATTTTGAACGCTCGGCGGTGGGTTGTCTGGGACCTTCAATGCAGGGTAAAGGGTGGCTGGGAGGACGTCGACCCGTGGAGGCGCTGACTGTCATTGTATAAGTTGCTACGTTTGCTGAAGGGTTTAGCTAGGGCACGGAGCCTTGCACTGTTCCATGATTTTAGCATGGGGGTTAAAACGACAAATTGCAAAAATGGTCGCAAGCTGCTTGGGCATCAGCAATGACTCGGATATTACTCAATCCATGGTTGCAAGTGTCCCGCGTTCGCTGGTGCTAGTGACGTCGCACATCGAAACGTAGGTGAGCTTGTTATATGACGGAAAGTTTCGTGTTTGGGCTCTCAGTTGCTTCAAAATCAGTTAATTTTGAGACAAATGCCCCTTGAAAATCAGTGGACTGAGTCGGGTGGAGAACCTTATTAACCGTAATTGTTTCTGAACATGGCGTTCTTCACCGAACAACCCACGCTTGTTGAAAGCCTGGCAACTCTCCCGCGATCAGACATCATTCCAGTGGGAGAGATGTGTTCCCCGGTTGCTGGCAGAAATATGATGCATGATCACGTGTGGTCATGCACGCTGATGATTTGGATACGTTATTGGATTTGACAGTAAACGCAGCGAATCAGGCGCTGGTAGCATCGATTCGCAGGAGCTGTCGCCCCTGGGAATTCTCCAGCGGACGCCACCTGCAGTTCATTCGTTATTTCAAGTGCATGCAACTTCAACCCGACAACTGTATCCATGCATTCGCTCTGTGGTCTGTGGCTGCTTGCACTGCCATTCCGCCTCGAAAGTTGCCATCGCACTTATCATTTCCAAGATGTTCATTCGAGGTCTGCGTTCATCGGACATCGACTCGACGTCGTATCGGATCCTGACAATCCGTATGTGGCCGTGAAGCAGCCCTGCTGTGCCTGCTGCGCGTGTTTGCAACACGGCCAGGTGGCGGCGGTGGCTGTGACGCTCACCTGCCTCACCCCCGCAGGCGGTGGGCGGCGTAGCGCTAAATTTAGCTCCCCTTGTTAGTAGTCAGTCGTCATTTTGCCAGTAATGTCCGCCGAAGTTAAGAGAGGCTGACGTAAGCCGGCTTTGTAGCACTTTCAGCTCACTTACGGGAGCAAAGGTGGTGGAACGGAATAACGGGGACAGAAGCCTTTAGCTGCCTTATAATACTTCTGTTCTTGTGCTTTGGGTTTGTTTAGGTCAGTCCCCCGGACACACACGTACGAGAGAGAGAGAGAGAGAGAGAGAGAGAGAGAGAGAGAGATGGTGTGCTGCGCCCGGTGCTCCCCGCGACCACGGAACGTCTTCAGTCTCGTCTGGAAGTGTGCCGGGACTCGGCAGGTCGCGCCCGGGCGGGCTGCACCTGTTCTCGCCGTCGGCCGACCTGACGACACTGGCGGCTCGGCCAGTCAGCGCCGAGCCGGGGCCGACGGTCTCGTGAACGCCGGCCGGGCGGCGCGCCGTGCTCTCCGGGCGTGGCCGTCGTGCTCGTGGCTGGCGGGCTTGTTTGCGCTTCGACGTCCGGGACACCGGGAGTCGTTGCCGGTGCTGTTTGTAGTGTTCGATGACACGATGGTTGGTCAGCGGCCAGAACTGAACCAATTGGACCGCTGCCAAATGCGCCTGGATCGCGGGCCGCGGCGCGGAACCCACTACCACTGATAACGGCGGTAAACCTTGTAAATGTTTTGTTTTCCGTGCACCTGCGTCCTCAGGCGGTCCTTTGTTGGCGTCGCACGAGAACGAGACCCGATGGGACGGCAGTGTTGGTCATGTGCATCAGGCAGGTTCCGTTTGATGCTCCGACAACGGGGAGAGGTCCCAGTTTTCAGTGGCCGGCACCTTTTTGGCACTCGAGATGACCGTGCAGTGTCGGTAATGCGTCGTCCTGCTGAAGTTCACAGCTATTCCGTCGCTGGGACAGGGAAGGACTAGTCGACTGCGCTGTCGGTCCGGGAATGACCTGTTCGGTGTCGCGGCTGTCTGCAGCGCCGTATGACCGGTGGAGACGCCGCAGGCCAGGTCACTCCCGCCCGGGGCCTGCGGCAGTCTCTCTGGCCTGAAGACCAGGTCGCGGCCGCGGCCACCGCTCCGGCCGAACCAGGGGCGTGGCCGGCCGAGTGCCGCCCGTGTGATGACGTCAGCGGCTCTGTCGTCCTGTCCGGGCCGCTCCGCCGCCGGACGATGAGAGGGGACTCGGGCGGCGTGCTGTGCCCGGTCCCACGGGCTCGATCGCCGTTGCCGGCGGCAGTCTGTCGCCGGTCTGGAGGACGTGTGGCGCCGGCCGGCCGGCGGTCTGGCCTCAGTCCAGCCGCCCGGCGCCGGCCGGCCGCCCTCGCCAGGTCCGGCCGTCCTGCGGTCAAGTGGTCCGGTGGTCCGATGGTTCGATGGTCTGGCGAACCAGTGCTCTGGTGGTCCGGCGGTCCGGTGACCTGGTGGTCTGGTGGTCCGGTGGTCAGGTGGCCCGGCGGTCCAACGGTCCGGCGGTGTGGTGGTCCGGTGGTCCGGCGGCCCGCTGATCTAGTGGTCCGGTGGTCCATTGGTTCGGGGATACTACGGTCCAGCGGCGCGGCCCCGCCGGCGGACCAGTGGTCCGATGGTCTGGTGGTATAGCGGCCTGTTGGTCCGTTGGTTCGGTGGTGTGGCTGTCTGGCGATCCTGTTCTGCCGGCGAGGCGCTGACGTCAGTTTGACGTCATTTCGCCTTCACGCAGGGACGGAAGGAACCTGGAGCTGAAGAGGTCAGTTCTGCTTTCCATGGGTGGGCAGCACATACAGGTCCTTCTCGAAGGGAGTTATAGATATGGTTTTGTTATACCCGAAATCTACGTAGTTATTTTTAAGAAGCAGCCAAAGAAAAGGCAGGATATTTTTTAAGTCGAATTCGCCTTTCACTGGGCTGGTACCGCTCGATGATGGTAAAATCAGCTGAAAGTGGAAAGACCCACAGTACATCTTTAAACCTGACGTTTTCCAGCGTCATTCCCCTGCGATGTTGTCCCTCCCTGGACGGCCGGTCGGACGCGTCGCTGTGCCCGCGCCGCCCCCGCCCTTCCCGCCAGTGACGGCAGAGGTGTGACGTCACGCCGGTACCGACTGACCGTCTGGCGGTGCTGGCCGCGACCGACCGGCTCAGACGGCCGGACAGTTTGTCTTGGACAGACGTGGCCATTGAGACGGGCTCCGTGTGTGGTGGTCGGGTCAGCGGGGATTTATTGGACAGCCCTCCGAGCGGCGGCGTCCCTCAGCGGCCGTAACATCGGCGCTTCCTGCTGCACGGAACAGCCGCTCCATCCTGTTTCCCTCCGACTCGTGGGGACAGCGGGTAGTTCATTGCTCCGGAAAATTGCAACAGATTTGGAGGAGGTGACCCGAGAATTATCGCCATTGCGACTGGTGCACAGGGAGCAGACATTTTAAAACTTACAGTTGAATTTCAAAGCGAAGCAGGTTTGTCGCGAGCCAGGTTAATTGGGAATTGCAATGATTGTCACTTCGGTGCGTCCTTAAGCCCGTCTAACTCAATTAGCAAAAGGCACATGCCGGAAATTGGAACGGCTCCGTGAACCAGCTGTGCCTAATCCATGTAAATGGGACCTGCAACACCCAGGCCACAGGGGCGCGGTAACTCCTCAACAGTTGGAGGGCAAAGGGGAATTTCGGGTCAGTTCTTTCCAGTCAACGCCCATAAGGTCAAATAAGATTTCAAAAAACTTTGGGGGCTGCGCCCCCCCCCCCCCCCTCTTTTCCCTGTTCCCTGCACTCTTGCCTCGCCACTCATCCGCAGAACTAGCAAGCCACAAAGCACAAAGTGGTATTGTTGGATAAAACTTTCGTACAACGTAAGCAGCCTCAGGGGTTTTGTTCGACCTACATTTCTAATGTGTGTCGTCCTTGCACCATTTTTTCCCGCGAGACCAAGTATAATCCGTAGGTAGCCCTGAGCTGCAATGTATTCAGAAAACGAAGAAAACTGGTAATGAACGTGGCTGGTTTCTGAAGGAAGGGGATGTTTAAAACGTAATGTTCATGCTGCGACATACGGGGGTTATGTGTGACAAGGCATGCAAAACCTCCTGAGGAGTTTGGTCGATTGTTGAGACCTCAAGATCCAAGTGAAGTAGTTCTGTCATCAGCAAACATACATTAAACATGGCTGAATGTTGTTTCAGCAAAAATGACCATAGGACACGATCAGGGGTGTCGTGTTGTATTCTTTTGGAGGGGCCATGCCCCACCTCAACCCCCATGTGGGTCTTGGCCCCTCCAGAGCTGATGTGCACCCCGCCCCCAATATATTTTGCCGGTTTTTACAAAGCAAATGGGCAGTTGTTCCGAAAAGAGTGGCCGCAATAGGTAAGAGATAAACAGAAAATATAGGATGTCGCATGAAATGATCTAAAACATTTACAAAAGAAAAAGTGACAGATTTTATGGTGAAGCAGGCACACTCTATCCAGGGGCGTTGTTTTCTATACGCCTAATAGTGCTGGGGGTTCACCAATATTGATTTGAGCTCTATCATGTTCCTCTGTTCCTTACGAACGTTTTTTTGTTTGTTAGGAAACAAATCTTAAATCACAATTGTATGTAAAAAAGCAGCGGGAACAAGAAAATAGAGTCAAGAATCACGAATTTTATACGACAGTGATAGTGCATACATTCAAATATCGTAGATATCAATATCTATCTATCTATCTATCTATCTGCCTATCTATCTATCTATCTATCTATCTATCTATCTATCTATCTATCTATCTGTCTGTCTGTCTGTCTGTCTGTCTGTCTGTCTGTCTATCTATCTATCTATCTATCTATCTATCTATCTATCTATCTATCTATCTATCTATCTATCTATCTATCTATCTATCTATCTATCTATATATCTATCTGTCTATCTATCTATCTATTTGCATATCTGCATGTCTGCCTATCCGTGTTTCTATTTATCTATCTGTCTATTTGTCTGTCATCTGTCTATATATTTATATATATGTATATGTGTGTGTGCGCGCTTGCTTGCGTGCGTGTGTGCGTGTGCGTATGCGTGTGGATGTGCGTATACACACACACACACACATTAGATATATATATATATATATATATATATATATATATATATATATATATGTGTGTGTGTGTGTGTGTGTGTGTGTGAGTGTGTGTTCAGGAAAATACTGGCAATTTTTTACCTGATAAATGGAAAAAAATAAAAATTGCCTTTGGCCAAAATAAAGCGGGCTAAATTCGTTGACAAACCCACATCTGGGAGAGGTTACCTTGGCGGGCCCTCCGCTAAACCTCCAATCATTTCCACAAAACGACACTCCTGGACACGATTCACCGCAAGCTCCAAAGGCATGCGTGCTAAGACTTCGCTTGAGACCTACGGCTTACGCTTCGTGCCTTCTAGGTCACTCCGACTCATCTCCCGTCTGTTGGGGAACAAAACACAGCTGCATTCGTTTCAACTGCCACGTCATGCGACCCACGCTGCCTCTGAGGCTGCAGAATCGCGTTCCAGAGCAGGGCGGAGGGGGCAGTGGCTCCACATTGGATGTGCTTCCGGGAAACCTGAGGCACCGGGCCAGTACCGAAACTTTCCGCAGTTGTCCGAATACATATCTTTGTTGCCGTGTGTAATTTGTTTCCATGCGACGCCCAGCGTTAAGTCGTTTTATGAAGGAGACGCAGAGGTATCCCAACTTTCATTAAAGTTTCGCGCATGACGTAGTTGCTTTAACCCTGTCGCTTGGCTGCGACAGACCAGAAAATCCTTTCTGACGTCACTGAAAAACCTGCGCCACCGCGTTCTGATGTTGCGAGTCGTCATCATTTAGCTGTTAGCTCCCGGTGAATTGGGTGAAGATTTTAGGAACAGTGTGTTCGTAAGAAAACGTTCCTGCGCAGAACTTGGTAGGCTGTTCCGCGTGGCTTACCACCCATCGTGTTTTTGTTGTGTGCTTTCTGCAGATGAAAGCTTTAATACGCCACGCGATGTACAAGCGGTGTTATGAAGTGGTTTGTCATAAAAAATCGGAGTAATCTTAAGCAAGATTCCAAAGTTCTAACCAGCTATCACCGAAACGATACGATATGGTGTTTTTGGGTTATTATAATTTTTGAAATTCTAATTTTTGGAGAAAGACAGACTCATTCGACAATAATCTAGTAAGGACGCGTATCTTTACGGTGGGAAGCGGTCTAGAAATTGTTTTATCGTTATGGATAACGATGGGCTTTAGGACCAAGTGACTTATAACTGAGGCAGATTACGTTTACGACATAGGTAGCGAAACGTACGCTTGTCAGTGACGAGCTTTAGATTATAGAGCTGAGGTCAACTAATGGCGCACTCATATGACCATTTCAGTGTCGTTTAAATTCATATGTACCTATCAGGTCCCATAACATACCATACCATCGCTAGCAGGCGCGCTGGAAGGTGGGGACACTTTTGTGCCGCCCCACCTGTTTTCTTGAAAATCTCGAGAACGGATCGGAACTCGTCACTGCTACTTTGTGACATTTATGGCAATCGAATAACTTGTCGATTGATGCAAAAAGAAATCGAAAATCAGCCGGAAATTTTTGAAGTTTGAAGCATTTGAATTCAAATAAACGTAACGAAAATAATGGTTGTCGCTGAGGAATGGGAACTTTGCGACAAGACCAGCGTTCTACGTAAAATTACCGTTTGAACATAATCAGCCGACATCATTCGGATATAACTGATGAATGTAACATGACCGAAGCCAAGGTCACTAAGGGTCAATGCCATCAAGGGCCAAGGTCAAGCAGCTTGTGAACTGATCCAGATTTGCTTTGCAACATGTCAGTTTGTTTGAAAAATGCATTCAAGGACCCCAATAATAACATGTGCGCGCACATTGATACGCTTATATACACCAAATTCAGTGAATGTCGAGGTTATCAAAGGTCAAGGTCAACTGTCTTGTGACCTAGTCCAGATTTACTTTGCAACACGTCGATTTGCAGGGAACATGCATTCAAAGACCCTGATAAAAACGCGTGTGCGCGCATTGACATGCATATGTATACCGGGGTCAGTGCATGTCAATGTCATCAAAGGTCAAGGTGGAGTATTTTATGGTCTGGCCCATATTTGCGTTCCAACATGTCGATTTGTATGGAATGTGCGTCTAAAGACCCTAATAAAAACACATTTGGCATACTGATAGCATATCTAAATTCATACATACAAATACATATGTATCTGTATGTATATATCTATAATTTTTACGTTTTATAGCAATCAAATCGTATACTTGGGTTCACTGTAACGACTTAAGCGCAAACAGCTGACATAAAACTTACTTTGGGCCAAAAACTTCATTCGGGGTCAATGGCTTCGCTTCACCTCTTTTCACCTTGCAGAGGTTAGTAAACGCTAGAAGTGATCAGATACTCCGATGTTGGCTATCTTCACTGAAAATAGCCAAAAAGATGCGTTTAGCGCCCTTATTTACATTCAAGTTACACCAGTATCCCGCGTCGCTCGAAATTTGATATGCAAAAAATGAAAAAAATGGCGCCATAGGTCAGTGACCTAATAAGACCTCGACCCGACTCCTAAGGAAAGACGCCAAATGAATGGAAATTGTTGTATTCCACGTTTTAAGGCTCAAACACGCACCCTTTTCTCGTTTCGCTCGGAAAGCCGTACGGAATGGCCTTTACTGACCGAGAAAGTGTCCGAAGTTGACCTCTTTGACCCCTTTTGACCCTGAAATATTGACCTAGGGTCATAAAAATGGCACACTATGTAAATGTTAATGACCCTGCCGTTCCCATTAAACTTCATGTCTCTAGCTCTTTTGGTTCCCGAGATCGGAGGGGGGAACTTTTGCGCCCCGCTTCCAGTGGGCGTTAGCGCGAAACCCCCTTCCACTGCGCGTGCTAGGATTTGGATATTGGCGGACAATTCGAGTGGGCCCGACCTTTTCTGAAACAAAAAGTGTTTCCACTCCCATGTTTTCGCAGCTTTCGACGGCCAATTTGTGTTATGCATTTGCCTTCATGCCATACGTGTGTGCACTTTTCTGAGTTTGGCTGCTCTCCGAAGGTCAAACCGGAAATACGTGATTGCCGTAGAGGTATAGTCAGATCTGAAACTTTTATCAACCAGCAAATGCATTCAGAATTTTGTAGTATTTTGCTTCGGTGAGTTACCAGACACATGCCGACTAGATGTGTTGCGTGCATATAATTAGTCTTTAATAATAACCCATATATATATATATATATATATATATATATATATATATATACAGTAACCCATATGTATAACCCATACACGCATGGGAACATGCGTGTATGGGTGTCTTATGGGTGCATGCATACAGGTTTTCTTCTCTCGAAGCCGTGGATTTTATTATTTATTCTGGTTTCCATGGCATTGTCTGTCAGTTTGTTTAAATATCTAAAAATCGGTGAAGGTGGAGGGACTCGAATCAAAATGAGACCAATTTGATAGTGATTCGAAAGCATAGAGCGCGACGAAATTCCAGCATAGTGATACAGCGCAGAGGCTCGGTGTTAAACCATTTCGCATCGGATAAACACCTTAAGTCGAACACAGTCATTACGTGCCATCGTCTTCTTTGCCTTGCTGATCATTACCTATATTACATAGATTTGCTCAGTTTTCCTCAGTAATGTAATTGTCGTTTTTCGAACGCTTTTATTAAAGAATGCATTTTTGCCGTCTTCAGAAATTGGCGGCACAGCTCCTTCATCATGAAAGCTTGAGCGAATGCCCGTTTATTCTAACCTGTGAACGCTTCCATATATCATAGTGGCGCGGAGAGTCCTTCACAGTTGAGAAGGGGAGGACATTTGGGGGAAAAGAAGCATTAGATTCAATTCTTTTCAGCCAACGTTCATAGGGTCCGTGTTGAATTTCGGAAAATTAAGGGATGCAGCTGCCCCCTGATCCCCTCCCCTCTCCCTGCTTCTCGCGCCCTTGATATTTTACACGCTTAGCGTATTACCGTATTTCTTGAGACATGGACAGTGTTGTATTCAATTCACGTTGCAGCCACCAGCGGTCTCACTGGCACAAACGGCGAACAGCTGAAGGTAGGTAGGAAAAGGCTTGATTTTGACCAATTTCTGCCAAGGTATGAGTACATACACATAAGGTAAAAGTCATGTGAGCGCAAAGAAAAAACTGCAGTTGTGATGATGGTAGCCAGTCCTCCAGTTCTGTTCTTAGTTCGTGTCTCTGCGTCCTTTGGCCCTGATTGCATCTTGGACTGACAGCACCCGTACACATTTACGCGACACGATTGGTCACCATACCGATAGGAAAGCCAGGCCCGCCTTCGCTGACATGCCCGGCCTTGGTCGTAGGGCGCCATGGAGAACAAAGTGCTGGAACTCAATTTCCCTTGCACACAAAAGAGACCTTATGAAGACGTTGACCCCTCCGCCATCTTTTTGCTTCTGTACTGTTTATGAATTTTACCTAGTGCCTTGGAGTGTGTAACGATGCCACAGCGCCGCCTTGTTACGACTGACGCTCCTGCAGCGCCCTCGCAAGGGGCGTAATCCGAGATCGTCGAAATCAGACCACGCCTGGCCGCGCGCAGCCACAGCGGCCGAGGCCATAGTCCACCACCGACCTGTAAAACGATACCATGGCATCTGAGATGCCAGTCGATGTGGCTTTGGCTTCATGACGTACAGCGAGCCGTCCATTTCAGTTCGATCGCAGTCTACGCCGCGTTCGGTCGCAGTCGGTGCAATATTTGACAACGCCCTCCCCCAGTCAGACTGATCGATCTGAGAGAGTCGTCTTTACGACGTTTAGAGGTGAGGAGACTGCCCGCTGCCTCCCCCTGCCCTGTCCTCCCTGCCGATTCCAATGCTTCAGAGCTTGCTCGAGGCAATATTGGCGCGTTTTTCAGTGGTGCACGGCGCTTCCTTCACTAGCGCAGCCGTCGTGGCACCTTGCCGGCATCCAGCTAAGGACGCTGACGGCTGGCACGGGCTCGGGCTTCGTATCAAACTCTCTAGACAAGCGGAGTTAATGCTCAGCCTGCCTTGACGGCGGTGAAGCAGGATCCCGGGCTTTCATGGAGTCCGCCCATGCCGTGCTGTCAAGCCGGAATCGGTGGCTCAGGTGCGCAGTGTGCGTACTGAGATGCGGCTGAGCCAGCGAAATGTGTAGCCGACATTGAACACCAAAGGCTGTGCTGAGAGGTCTGTATGCTGCAGTTAGGCCCTGGGTCAGTGAATAATTCTTGGCGTGGACCGAACGGTGTACGGCACGACTACGGCGTACAGATACGGTAATGTTTGACGCTTCTCTCCAGGGCTCAGCTGAAGCGGCGTCCAGTCCCGGAAACTCTGAACAGGGAGCTCCTTGAACGTCACCGTCCTTGATTGGTCGCTGCCATCCGGCACGTTTCCCACTCGCTATTTTCACAAGAGGAGAAAACGAAGCGAGACTTCGACATTTTCGCGTTTGCAACTGTTGTTCGGCAGGTGAATAATAATCCTGGTCCCTTCCACTGATCGCCGGTCCAGGATCTCCTTGGATTACGATGAGCTGACAGATTGTCGTGCTCAGAATCTGCAACATGGATAGCTGAGCATTTTTCTCTGCTGTCGGCGTTGACATTGCCGATGTTATGCAAGTGGATGTAAACCACAAGCTGTCTGGAAAACGTATTGTAGGCATTTGACTATTTTCAAAAGCACGGTAGTCTTACTGATGTAAACAGCACGCACCTTTTTGCATCGTGGAGTGGTAGCAGGACATACGGGACGTACCCAAAGGGCCGCCGTGAAGGCTGCGTGTCGCCTGTCTATTTGAGGACCGACATGCTCATCCGTAGTGTCAGGTTCATGTTCAGCGGCTGCAGTTATGATGCATGGGGCGCCTGTCAAGGTCTGTCTTTTGATTAGCGAAAGCCGTCGTCAAATAAAGCCGACCGAACAAGATCGCAGAATGTCATTTGTCGTGGCGTTCCAGGCAGTGGTGAGCAAAAGACGGCTTTGTGCGTAGTTGCTGAGGCTAATCTGAGCTTGGGGCGGCTTTATGTGCGGATGGTGGGGCAGATCTAAGCCATGGGCGGCGTCTTGTGTACTGGCCGGCTGGTGCATGAGTCACCAGCGTTTGTAGCCGTTGGCAGGCGTCGCATGATTTTACCGCGATGCGAAACACTCTGGTCCAGTTCTGGCGGGTGTCGTCCTGTGATGTGTTCCTCCGGACCAAAAGCAGATATTCTGCGGAACAGGCCGGGCCAAGCTGATCACTTTTGCCGTCGAACCAGACAAGTCTGTGAGATGACGGCAGCTCTGCAACCCGAACGGCCTGCCTGGACGCCTGCTGTGGCGTGTCTCTGCGTTAACTTCTGGTGCTGGCTTGCGGCTGTCGCGATCTGGTGTGTGTAAAACCACCCTTGTGGTTGAGCCGAACGCAAGTTTAGATTCCGTCGAGGGGTACGTTACCAAGCGCCATGGCGCTGCTATCGTCCATGTGATGTAACTGTTGAGGGAGAGAGGAGGACAAGCTGCGGTCGTCCGGAAGAGTCGTGAGTCAAATGACGATGTCTCACCGAGGGTCACTGTTCGAGTGAGGAAATCGGCCAACTGTCTCACCGAAGGTTGCTGTTTAAGAGAGGACATGATCCAGTCGCCCCACCCAGGGCCACTGTTCAAGAGGGGACATGACCCAGTCACCCCACCGAGGGTGGCTGTTCAAGAGAGGACATGATCCAGTCACCCCACCCAGGGTCACTGTTCAAGAGAGGACATGATCCAGTCGCCCCACCGAGGGTCGCTGTTCGAGAGAGGACATGATCCAGTCACCTCACCGAAGGTTGCTGTTTAAGAGAGGACATGATCCAGTCACCCCACCGAGGGTCACTATTCAAGAGAGGACATGATCCAGTCGCCCCACCGAAGGTCACTGTCCAAGAGAGGACATGACCCTGTCAACCCACCCAGGGCCACTGTCCAAGAGGGGACATGACCCAGTCATGAGCCGGATGGTCGTTGCTGTCGGGCGTTACGGTTCGGGGCGGACGCTGCCGGGGATTGTTTGGCCTGGCCGCCTGCCAGAGTGTCGGGCGGGGGTTACGACCCAGTCTTAGTCCCGCGGGCATGCTGGTGGCGTTTTTAGCAGCGACCTGCTGAACAGCTGTCTGGCCCGGTGTGATGATCAGACAGCAGCGCTGGGCAGCCGATGGGTTATGTGTGGCGACAGCTTGTGAGTCATAGGAAGTCCTTGCTTCGTAGGCGGGAAACATCTCCGACAGCCACCTTTCAAAAACCGGAATCGTCGTCATCCGTAGGACCGCGTTTGTTCACCAGCCCCTTAACGGTTTTTTTCCCCAAAACCATTCGTAAAGAAGGCCACGTGCCGAAAACTAGGACCTAACTTTGGTTTTGGTGTTTTTAATTTTGGTAACACGAGAAGACCATAAACACATTACCGAATTGGTTGCGTGATGTCACGTGGTTCAAGCACCAGTAATTGGCGCAAGTTTGGTGCCATCTGTGTGACGCGTGCCAAAACATGTCACAAGAAAACTTGGATTCCTAAGGGAAACACTAAAGCAAACTAGCATTCAGAAATCGAAACTGCAGCCACCCATTGGGCCTTGTTCGTTCGATGGTTTCGCTTCCATACTCACATCGGCTGAGATATTGGCTGGTTTAATTGGTTAGAGCTCTTTCGACTCAGGCAGATTATGTAAAGTTTTCGACGAATGAGACTGGAACTTTCTGCAGCCATCGTAACTTAGCCAGGCACGGAATCGAACACATGTGGCCGCGCCCGGAACCATGACGACCGATATCTGCTATCCGATTCCATAATCTATCCAGCGGGCGGTGGAACCCGATGAATTTGACGCCTGTCTGTTGGTGGCTGAATCCATAAAGGCAATGTCAAGAAAACAAAGATAAGGTATCCGACAGTACTAGTACGAAAGGGCGGACGCCGCCTAGATTACCTCAACTAGAATGAGCAGTCCAACGCGTGTCGTGATCAACAAACATAAATAAACCAAACGAACGATAGATGGCAGCACCGCGCGACATTTGTCCCCACGGCTGGGTCCAGGCAGTGGGCGTGGTTCATGGCTGTCCCCCAATCGTTCTTGTACGCAAACGGCCTCCTGAGCGTCGGGTGACCTGGTTTTCCGGCGCCGCGAACAGGTCCAGAGCGGCGGGCCGACCTTTGAGGTCGTCCCGATCGAGGGGGCCGTGTCGGACAATAGAAAACGGCAAGCCGATGGCTCCCGGCACTGTCTGCTGGACTGAGCGGCGGAGGCCATTCAGCGGCGTGCTGATGAGATCTGTTGGTGATTCCTGCGTGAAGGATGGAACTGTGCTCCACCGCAGTCTGTTTGCCCGTTTAAAATGTTCTTTACGCGAACGATACTTCCCAGTCCATCAGCACCGTCATTCATCATGCATTCTTTCTACATCAGGAAGGTGGCTTTTCTGGTAACGATATGCATTAGTGCGTGCACACACAGGCAGACACGCGAATACGGAAACTTTCCAGGTGGCGAGGTACCTATACAGCCTTCCCTTCAGCTCAGTTCAGTTCTTTCAAGCACGTTAACCAACGCCATAATATGATCATCGTATGGACCTCAGCGGTAAATTGGAATCTGGATACATTGGCTTGAACACGAACGAGACCGATGTGACAAAAAAAACATGTGAATGATATCCTTGTGCGAGAGAGCCTCGTCTTTGTTTGGCTAAGTCTTCCCACGACCCAGTTCCATGTTTTCATTCGTCATGTTTCGGTCGTCTGCGCGACAGCTCAGGAATCGTCGCGGAAAACGTCGCCATGTGATAACGCCATTGAGGCCTTAACGTCATGGTGTCAGTCTGGGCTCCGAGAGGGATTTCTCTCAACGTCTGGCCAACGTTCACAGCCGTTTTAAATAAGAACCTTGGAAGCGACGTTGGACGGAGCGTGTTTCAGCTTCAGAGGAGTTTCCGATACTCTTTCGGGTCGTCATCTGAAAGACTGATACCCAGGCCAGGTCCGGACCCGTTTATGACGTAGGTGCGTGGATCAGTGGCTAATCGTCGTTGAGAGCCGACCATTACGTTATTTGTTGCAGTATAACGAATAATTCGAGTTGCCGTAGTTGCCGAGCAGCGTTGGTGCATGAGCTAGAAACTATGTCCCGTGGCACGAAAATCCCGCCGCAAATCAGTGCCAGCTTTTGATAAGTGTCCGTTTCTATGTTCCTCGTCTCAGTTTGTCCGTCTCTTAGTCTCCTTTCTCAGGCTCTCTCCCTCTCTTTTCCACTCTACCTCTCTGCTCCTTCTCTCTCTCTTCGCTATCCGGTATCTGCGTTTTTCACTGAGTCTGTCTCAGCTTCCTTTCCGTCTGTCCCTTGGGCCGCGATTCCTTTCCCAGCGTGCCTATGTATATGTCTCTGTCTCTGTTTCTGTCCGGAATATCAAAACACTGCTTCCCCTCAGGTCCCATATGGCGCTGCCGGCCGCTGATGTCACTCGTGTTCAGGTGTCATTACACAGCCGCCTGCATGCGGCGCACTGACGTCGGCAGCACGTGACGTAAACTCACCCCCGTGACGTAGATTCACCCATTGGCTCTGCGCTGCCGCCTCATTAGCGGCGTGGCCGGCAACTAGAACATTCGCTGGTCTGTGCTCTCAGCCATTGGCTCGTGGATCCGAGATAGGTCGCCGGAATTTCGGACTGGTTCGTCGTCCCTTCAAAGCCCATCGGCGGCTCGGTCACGGGACCAGTTGGCGTGCCGTCCGCGGTGACGCAGGGTCGCTGCCGACCTGACGCGCCACGTCACGTGACGCCACGCGGCCGGTCACGTGACGTCAGGCGACTCGCCGCGTGAGCGACGTCACGAGACCCGGTGCGGCGTGCCGTGAGCGGCCTGCGACCCGGTGCGGTGTTCACTGCCGGCGGCCGGCGCGCGGCACCCAGTTTTTGCCGCTCTCTCTTCGCCGTGCTGGGAAGGTCAGCGGGCCGAAGACTGCGGGCGCCGGTGCGGCGTTGTTGACGTCGGCGGCGGCCGTGTGGGCGGTGACCGCGGCCCGGGCTGGTCGGGTAACTCGGTCGGCGCGTCGGAGGGGAACGGAGGCGAGCTGGGCGGCCGGAGCGGCCGTTTCGCCGGCCGGGTCTTATCGCCCCCATCTGTGGGCGGTGGACGCCGGGGGTCGGTCCGGGGAACGGGCGGTGAACGGCGTATGCTGGGGACGATGTGTCCCGCAATGAACCAGTCCGGGCTTTGCGATCGCACGCGGCGAAACGTCCGGATATAAGGGGGAGGGTGACACAGGCAATTTCTGAGCAGTGCTGTTCTTTTACTATCTCGGTATATTTGTTTATTATCTTAACAAACAACAGAGTAATGCCTTTATAGTAAAAGCTAATGTTAATAGCAGTTTTATATGGTTATCTAATATCTGATATATCTGATGCACACCGAAGTAATATATCTAAGTGATTTGATGTATGAAATATATTTATCCTTTATCTTTATATTTAATAGTCTTTAAAGCAGACGCCAAAGGGCTAATGCTAAACTCAATTGTTCAGCGAGGGCGCAGTGTCCAAACGCCTTGGTGGTTCCGTCGCGCCTGTTTGTGGCTGCCGCATAAAGCTCTCCGGCTTTAATATCACTGTGGGCGTAGACCGGAGCCCCGTGATGCCATATAGCTGCGTTGCGTTAACCTGCTCGACGTAACGGCGATTCAACATGTCAACGAAATGGTTTTCTAGGCCCTACCTTTCGCCAGTTTTTGACGTGTATCTCACTTGAATCGTGAGGATGTAACATATGGAGAACATTTCCGCGAATCTGTCAGCCTTACTTTTTCCTGTTTTTTTTTTCTGATTCTTAATGCGCCAGCTTGTTAAATTTTACCAGTACCTTTCGTGTAAATTTTGAACAATAGGTCTCACTTGGCTCGTACGTTTGCAACACATGGAAAACATTTTGCGCTAATGTGTCACTCGCTTTCCCTGTTTTTGTGTGAACTTTTTCCCCCTGGTACGTAAACACGACATATTTTACCTGACGCTTTTTTGGGTTCAGGGCAATTTGCTCTTAGTCAGGTCGACCAGACATAGACGTAGTCAACACCGAAACAGCAGATTTGGACCCACTCAGCCCGTTCATACATACACCTGCAAACATACGTTCACTCATCCACAGACGAGCTCTCACGCATCTGCAAACGCATACGTACGCACGTATGCACATGCAAACTCTTCCACCAAGGTGCGCGAATCCGCGCTCAGGAGTCCGCTGGCGGCTGCTAACAAGCACGGACTCGCGCCGCTGGCAGCGCGGACAGCGCGGGCGGCGCGCAGGCACGGAGCCGCCGGACAGTGAGCGGGAAGCCCGGGGCGGGTCGGTGCCTGGCGGTGACCCGTCCGGTGCGGACGTCGGGCGGCGAGGTCGGCCGGGACGCCCGCCCTGTGTCCGAGCGGCGGCGCCGGCACCGGCCCGGCCTCCCCGCCGGGCGGCCGCCGGCACAGACGGACGGAGACGGAGCCGGCCGGCGGCCGTCGCCGAGGATGTGGACGGGGTCTGGCCTGCGAATAGGCAGCGGAAAAACCCAGCAGTCGAACGGGTGTTCCATTTGAAACGACGTTAACGATTTTATGTGAAATGCAAATGAGAATGAAAAAACAGGATGTCGAATGAAAAAGTACATCATATCGCAAATCCAGTGAAAAGGATTATTGTGACATTGGTACTCAGTTTCGAGAAAATGACCAGAGTCACTCCAGCCATTGTGTATCTCGAGAGGAAGCTCAGCTTACAGTAACACGGGCTTCAATAGCTTATGTGCCTGTGCCTTACATGTATCGGAGGAATGTTCTACTCAGTGCCAGAGCTTACATTTGAAAACAAGCCAGAGCTGTAGCTGGCGCACACTCAGAAACCGATTACACCGACTAAGCACGACGATAAACGTCTTTGTGTGCTGCAAATGACGGCCAACCTAGTTTGGTAGCCACTCGTGACCCACAATTGATAAGCAGAGGCACTTTTGGGAATGCTAACTCACCAACTTTTCCCATAATTTCCGTCGTGGTGCTTCCACATTCTGAAATAAACTTTTGCCGGCATCATTCGCATGTGTATGCACTCATAGCAATATGCAACATTACTTTTTCGGTTGTTTTAACCCTATTCCCGGAGGGTTAGCCGATATGGTCGATTCCCGGCAGGGGGGGGGGGGCGGATTCGGCCCTCCCTAAGATCTCGAGAACTACACTTCCGATTTCATCGCAACAAACGACAATTGATTTGCCATGACGTAAACTACGTTTTATAAGAAGAAATTCTGAAAATTTTGAAATGTGTCGATACAGGGTGGCAAAAATGTCAAAATTAGGGATATATTTGGACTTCTTATAACTCCGTTGTTTGTGGACCGATTTCAGTGAAACTGGCATGAATCGAGAGATTATGGATAGAACTTTTACCATGGGTACACAAATGTGAAATTTTGAGAAAATTCATGGGCGTTCACAGGGTTTTAAAAAAAGGAGGATTAGTTTTCTAAGAAATGAATGAACAAAAGAGGCAAAAGCACTTTTTTGGCTTCTGCTAGTCATGTTAGGCTAAAGAAGTACAAATCGCATCACAATGTTTACATAATGTTAGCATAAGCGGTGCCAGGGACATGAAAAAGGGGAAACTGTCATGGTCACACGTTCTTCAGATCAACCTGTGACCTTTGACCTTAAATGACTTCCAGTGGCCTTAGGGTCACTTGGAATGATCTCATGTGCATTTAATATTATCTGTAAACGTTTTCGATCGGTTGAATTCACTTTATTTCAAAAATTTCATTTTATGGCTATTGCGATATAGTTTACGCGCACTGACATTTTAGGTCATAGCTCCGTGACCCGACCTGATATCAAGCTGAAACTTGATACACAAGTAGAGGGCACCGTGGTACGTCATATATATTCCGGTTTTGGCATTTGAAGAAAGCATTTGGAATGACCTCGTGTGCATTTAATATTATCTGTAAACGAAATTATTGCAAAAAAAAAAATTTTGACTTTTGACCTTCACCAGACCTTGTAAAGTGACCTCAGATGGACAAAATTACATTTGCGCATTGCCCAACTATTTAGCTATATATCCATATAAAGTTTTAAGTTCTGTCTTAAAAACGCTGTTTTTGGCAAACATTTTCCTTTTACCCTCAACATGGCCAAAAATAGCCTGAGGTGCCTTCCAAAAACGTTACTTGGCTCCGCCCCTGAGCAAAATAGAATTTTGATATTTTGTCACAGCACGTAGAAAGAATAGCTAGGAAAAGTCACCAAGTTTCGTGAAGCTGCGTGAAAAAGCCTGGAATTGGCAAGCAAAAAACCCGAGGGGGGCGGATTCAGCCCCCCTGCCGGGAATTGGGTTAAGCTTCTCGTGACCCGTACAGCGTAATTCGCACCAGCATCACCAGCATCCAAACAAAGATTACCTTTTACCGCCAGTTATTGGCCACCGGCTGTTATTGGACGCAAAGTTCACATACATCAACACGCGTTATCACCGAGTTCCACGACGTTTTTTGGAAGTGGCGTTTTTCATCTCTCGGACAAGAGACCTGGGTCAAAACTGGACAAGTCACCGAGTGGCGCTGCGGCTCTCCAAAGAAAGATGTGTTTGTCCCATTTGACCTTGATCTGAGGACGCTGCTGACGTCACGTCGGTGGATCGGCCGGCGGACCCTGGATAGGCTGTCACCTTTGGTGGGGGCGGGGAGGGGGAGCCGCAGACGGCCTTTGTGCTGTCCCCGGCGATGGCAGGGACCGGCCGGGAGTTGGGTCTATTCTCTTTGTGATGTCGGAGTCTGCTCGTGGTTTTTAATGTGCTCTTGGTCTATCCGCTTAATATGGGCGATGTGATGGTGACCCGTGGCAATGTTAGAGTTGGTTTTCTGTGTCGGCTTTTATTTTGTTATAGCAGCTCTGTCATGGCAAAAGAGATACTGGTTAATACGTAGTTATTGCTTGACTTCGTCTTTGTGATGCCAAATTAATCCATGGTGATGCGTTACAAATGGGACATCGCTTCTGTCAAGCACTACCTTGTTTATGGTGCTGACATGATATGCTGTGGATCCTATTCAAGCTACTGTCTGAAATTGATCGCAAATGAATTGAAAAATGTTAGCTTTAGAGCCAATGTGTCATCGTACAGCGCTCCCGCTCATACGCAAATGTCTGGCTGCGTGGAAAGTCAACAGCAGTGCAGTGCAAAGATCCTGGAGATTCCGCGATAGCGCAATATGAGATACAGCACAACATCGGAACATTGGAAGGTTGCCATTGAAGTGGTCAGCGATGTTCTAACATGCCCAGGCGAGGGATTCTCAGAAATGCCGTAACGTCCATGAACGATTACGCAATAGACCGTGCAGTGCGATGCTGAGTGCCTGCTACAAAGTCTGACATTCTGCGAAGGAACCGAAATTGGAGGTGACGACATCGAGGTCTTTGCTTGAGACTTTTATGCTTCGCCGGTAGTCGTAACGTTATAGTCTGCCAAAGCTGGCAGCACGTTTTTCCCGCCTGATTCTGAAGGATCCGACGTTAAAGTCCTCTGTACCGGCTACAGCGGGCGGTAACGCCACCGTGGATCTAAAGCCGTGATGACGCTTGCCGATAGCTTGTTCACCTCGTGACCTAATAATGAATCTCTTCACCGGGGACGTCCCTCGGATCGAAATGGCGAGCTACAAAACTGCCTGCGAAAAATGTGAACGTCGTGCGATTGTGTCGGTAGTGCAACTTTGCATCTAGCCGTGGTGTTTTCGGGCTTTATTATCTTTGTAGAATGCGACACGAAGTTGGACCGCTCGTTTACAAGCTCTTTATTGCAGTTAGCGCTCAGGGGACACCATTACGTCTTCCTAATTCCAGATTCGATTGGTGGTCAGGCCGCAGGACCGGACAATACCGACGATTCAGCTCTGGAGCAGCCTTAATAGAGACGTCACCGTACCCCTGTCTATGTCCCACTGACGCACTAAGGATAGCCATGCCAGCTCCTGGACTTCCTCAGTGGAGACGTGACTGTACCCCTGTGTAGACCTGGTGACCGGTGGTCGGAGTCGGGTATGAGGTTGTCGTCGGTGAGGGAAGACAGGGCGTGTCGGCGAGCTCCGGTGGCTGTCGGGTGAGACGCATGTCTTGCTCTTTGCGTCGGAGGTCGACTTCAGCCGCTACGTTCGGCGACACAACGTGCAGATAGGGGTGTTACTTGCTGCGGCCGTCATGCTCAGTTATATTTTATTTTTATCTTTGGATTAGAAAAACGGTCGTATTTGGTGTAACCACGGCGCATGGTCCGAATTATAAGTGACGTCTGCCCACTATGTTTCCGCTTTTTTTACCTTATCACAGATTTTGCATTGACTCCAAACACTGCTAAAATTCATTTTGCTTGCCATTAACTGACATAATTTGTGAAATAAAGCACAGGTTTTCCCCCAGTTTTTCGGTAAGCCGCGTCTCAATGGCCGACTACCGAAACCAGCTGGCGAATAGGCTTCATTAGTTTCCAGAACCACCTCTGTGCCTGGGGATGAGTGTGGACGGAGAAGTGGAGGTTACGGGGCAACTGCCAGCGCAGTTTGGAACATCTGTATACACCCCTGATGCTGCTTAACAACAAACGACTAAAACATGTTTCTCACTCCCTCAGCTTTGAAATCGTCCCTCTCACGGAAGGAGGGGAGGGGGCTGGGCTAGCCGGGGTCTTCCGCCTAACGGGCATGCGGTGGGGGACAGAGAACGAGCCGGGGTCTCCCTCCTAACGGGCATGCGGTGGGGGACAGAGAACGAGCCGGGATCTTCCGCCGAACGGGCGTGCGGTGGGGGAGGGAGAACGAGCCGGGATCTCCCGCCCTGCGGACAGTCCCTGTCTGGACGCGGTCTCAGCTGTTTCGGCGCTGGCGGTCCACAGAAGGGAGCTGATACCAGTCAGCCGCCCGCCGGAATGGCAAGTCACATCGTTCGCAGAACCCCTGCTTGCCAATTCCAGCGAGCGCCGGCTGATGACGAGCGAACGGTGCGGTTCGCGGCTCAGTAAGCATCGAAAGATCTTTTCCCCTTCGCAGGCGTCGCGTTGCTCGCTCCTTAAAGCACAATATGCGCATAATTTATGCAGTCTGTGTCCGGACAACGTTTTCGAGACATGCATTTGGTGATCCCGTTACCCCACAGCATGGCAACACAAAGGGAGTTCCGTGGTCAGATGCCCACATTAACATCCCCTGAATAATTTTCCCATGTACATGCAGCTTATCTCCATAAAACGTTATCTCGTTGCCGTTCTGGCTAGCGTTTCGCGTTTTAGCGAGACGTGTGGTGTATCACCGAATCGTTTTCATCTCTGCTAAGGATATCTGCAAATCCTTCCTCGTTAGACCGGTACAGACCTGAAAAACGGCCACGTGAGTTCCAAGAAGTTGAAGGATTTATTCCTGAAAGACGTTTTATGTACTGGGTGACGTAACATCATGATTACGCAACCTTTCCTCGGGACTGCCGCCTTAGCTGTTTTGCGCGTGCTTGTTGCGCAAGACCTCGTTAGTGTGGAGTCCTATCTTGTTTGGATGGTCGGCACCACTACAATCGATGATGTTGGTCATCAAGATGGAATGTAAATGTTCAGGATGTAGCAATGCTGGCGCGTGTTTTGAGGGCTTGTTTGCGACTGGACTGAGTTGCATCGACCTGAGCGCTCCAACGACTGCACGGCGTCGCTATTATCCTTCAAGAAGCGTTGAACTAGCTGAAGGAAAATTTTCCGCCCTATCTGATCGCAGGAAACGGCAATCGATTTGTTCTAGGTGCAGATACAGGGGGAGAGGGGGCGACAAAAAGGGAAAAAGAGGTATTTTTCTTATCTTAACTCCGATGTTAATAAACCAATTTTAATGCAGTCGGCATGAATCGAGAGTTGATCGCTGTGACTTTTTCTTTAGCCCATACACTTAAAATCATGGAAAAAATCATAGACTCGCACAGAGCATGCAAAATGAGAGGAGTATTTCCTTTTGAAAGCTGAATTAGCTTAGGAGTTTGAAAACTTTTTTTGTATTTTGCTAGTCATTTTATACTTGAGAAGCACAGATCGTACCGCATTGTTTGTAGTATTGGCATATGCGGCGCCACGGACATGAAAAAGGGTGAACTGTCATGGTCCATGTTCATCAGGTCATCTTACGACCTTTGTCTTTAAACGACCTCAGATGGTCTCAGAGACACGTGAGAAGGCTTTGGGTTAACTATATAGTGTTTGAAAACGATTCCAATCATTTGAATTAACTATATTTTCGGAAGCCCTATTCGTGACTGCCGTGATATAGGGTACACGTGCGGACATTTTAGGTCATGCTCCATGACCCTACCTAATATCAACCTGAAACTTGCAACAGAGGCGGATAATACTGTGCTTAGTCCTACTTGTTCCAGTTTTTTTCATATTTAAAATGCGCGCCAAAAATATTTACATAAAACAGAAATTTGGGTTTTTGACTTGCATGACCCTACGAAGTGACCTCAGATGAATGTTTGTGTGCTTTTGTCCAGTTATTACCTAAAGCTCCTTTAAGTTCTGTCATACAAATTTTTCTTTGGACAGTTATTTTTCTTTCGCCTCTAACAGTGCTAAAATGGCAGAGGTGCGTCCCAAAAATTTGGCCTGGCCCCGTCCCTGGGCAAAGTGCCACTGTGAAAATGTCAAGAAATACTCAGAAAGAATGGGTGAGAAAAGTCACCATATTTCGTGAGGCGGCTTCAAAAACCCTGGAAATGGTGGGGGAGACTGGGGGCATCTAAAGCTCCCTCATACGGGAACAGGGTTAAGACGCACCATGGTATCCGTATATTTTACTTATTACACTGGGGAATGTTGTAATAATTCTTTGCCAGAATTTTGCCAACATACATGCTCTACTCAGTGCAACTGCTGCGTCATAAAATAAGCTGGAAACGCAAAGATCTGCCAACAGTTAACAAAGATTCGCAGTACTGTAGTCTGTGTTAACAGAGCCCAGGTGTTGACGACTTGGGCTGCATGCCGTGGTGTCATGGGTAAGCGCATGTGGCTGAAACGGCCTGCACCTCACTCCAGTGGCGACAGGTCGGCGTCCGTTTTCGGGGCCGACCTCTGAAGTTCTAGGTGACCTCTGGAGTCGGCCTGTCGCTGTCTGCGGATTGCCGGAACACCCGCACCCGTCCGCGGCGCTGGGCTCCGCCCCAGTGGCTCGGAGCTCGTAAAACCGTCACGGTTTATCTCGCGCCGTGCCGGGCCGTCTGTTGACACGTGCTGCCTGCGCAGATACCGTGTTCGCGGCTGCGGCATGATCGTTGAGGATCGCCGGAGTTTATCGGTGACGCTCTCCTCCGATACCGGAGGACCCCAAGGTCCTCAGGCACGTCTGCAGTCGGAGCAGGCGGTCTGACCTGGCAGTGTCGCTGACTCTGGCAGGTCCTTTGTCCTCTTCCTTCCACAGTCGCCGACTGACGTCGAGGCAGGCATAGCCAGACTCTGAGGAGTGATCGGCCAAACGAAGCCAAGAGTGAGTACCGACTGGCCGTGCCGACATTCTGACTGCTGAACCAGAGCCGCTCACACCTCCCCGGCCGGGCCCGCGGTCAGACGCTTCAGAGCGAGCTGCTGTCGCTCCGTGGCCGCCTGCCGTGACCAGGGTGGACGGGAATATTCCGGTTTTTCTACGCAGTCTCCCGACTGTACGCTACCCTATCTGATGGAGGAGGATTAGGGGCGTTGGCTGACTTGTGGGATTACAGGCAAGTTCGACTCGTTTTGAGCAGTGGACGGACACGCGAACAAGCCGCAAACGCTGGGCCTTACGAGGCATGTGGTTTTTGTCCCATCTCCACGTGGAAACGCGTACAAACAAACAGCGTGTGGCCTCTACGTGTTCCAAGTAGTTCAGAGATGGTCATCAGGCACAACATGATATATGCTTCCGTGACAAGATAGTGGTCTTCAGAATAGCTAGTTTTTGTGGTGGGAAGTATGTACCTATCTCCATTCTGAAAACGGCTGCATCGTATAGGGCCAAACAACATGGCGAGAGCGAACGGCGACGTGTACTCTCCCTTTCTTTTTCTAACTGCTCTTTGTTCCAGAGAACAAAATCTATTGGAGAAACGGAAATGAACCACATTGTGTCTGCGAGGAACACATTTTTGATGCAGGTATCCAGCACATGCGGATAGGCCACGTGTCGTCACTGGTGGATCCCGGAGGGGGAGGGTGTCTGAGCCTTGTTTCCCTTTCGTTAGAAAAAGGGATCGTCATGCTTTTTGGCCCCCTTTTCAGACTGAATTTTTTTCTTCGGAAACATTTTTTAAATGCTTTATCCTCGAAAATGGCCAAGCAAAGTGACCAGAATCGGGGAAAAATCAATATTTGAGGGAAGGTTAGGTTACACGGATGAGGACTACCCCCCCCCCCCAGCACATAGTTTGGATCCATCCTTGCATGTTGGTTTTAGCTCCGATTTTTGCGTCGTCTGTTGGTACGTTCTCGGACTTGCGCGGGAAGCCGCGAATCGTGATGTCACCGGTGTGGAATGCGGCTGAGGGCATCTGGGGATTACCACTCCTGGCGGGGGGCCGGCAGAAGGGGGCTGCAGCACGCGAAACTGTATGTTGCGGCTACTGCTTCTGGTATCTGGTGTTTGGGATGATTCCCCGACCAACTGAGTCTTGCTGAACCTCCTGAATACTTCAAAGCACTCAGGGATAATTAAAAAAATAAAAAACAGAATGTGAGAATGATAGTATCGTTCCACACCTATCATTCATCACTTGAGATGAAAAATGTTAGGTGATGGTAACCCTGAGTCTCGCACTTGTTCCTTGTTGATTTTGGAGATGTCCACTGATTAGGCTTCGTGAGGTTCCCCTTTCAGTATGTTTTCAATTTAATTCTAAGACTTTGATATCGACCTTCCCCGACCTTCGATCTCGACTTTCCGCCAATAAAAACTCCAGGGGGCACCTCAGCTAGACGGCGCCGGTCGGGCTTTATCGTGCCCATTGTTCTGGAGAAAGTGGACTGGCAGGGAAGATTTTCGAAGGACTTGCTACCTATTTAACCTGTGCGACGCTAAGCGCTCACTGTTCCGGAACTGGCGGCTTTGAAGCCGCACCTTTCTTCTGAGATCGGATGTGGTCGCCGGCGATTTCCAACTCTTATCTCGGTCTTGGGAGTGACCATTGTGTCGAAATTTGGACGTGCCTGTGGGTGTGTTGACTGGTTTACGCGAATGTCTCGAACTGGGCGAATGGTGCGGCGAGCGGCTGCGCGCGGTGGGCGACATGGCGAGGAAATTCCAATTCAGCTTATCCAGATCAACAAAAATGAGTCTCACCCGTTTGTAGTCCAGCAGAAGGTAACAAGACTGTGTGCATCCACCTTGGCGTTGGTCACGTCAATCTAATATAATTCTCCACGTCTCCATTAGCATCCTTACAGGGTCGTGTCAGTCCGAACAGGTTTTTTTCCAGCCGGTTCCACGTGTCTAATATGCTGCATACCTTACATATACTTTGATCTCCAAACTGCAAGCGGACATTCGCACCTACGGAGATGGACGAAAAACAGTGACGAAGAACATACGCGTTATGTTTGGCGTGTTTTTCATTGGCCGTAGTCATATATAATGTAAATAAGTAAAGAATCTGAGGCTGAGTTTTGCTAACCGCGCCCGGGTCGAGTCCCGCCTTTGGACTGTAAGTACTGGATCATCTCGCAGTGGGCTTCAAACATCCCTATTTTGAGTGCCCCCACCAACTCACGAGGGGATTATATGAGGTATATATCAGACTTAAGAGTTGTATTGCTTCAGCGTCGTTGTGGTTAGTTCAAGAAACGACAGTCAGTTCGCCACAAGTTCGAAACCATCTTTTCAGTTGTGTATTGCTTTAGGCCTATGTTGCTATACTGCTCAAGGAACAAAACCGATAAGAACATAGAAAACCTTCTATTTAAGGTGCACGCAAGACGTTCACTGTACAGGAACACGCGGATATTCCGTGTTGCCATTTGTTGTTGCAACTCGATCTGCTTCACGGTCTGTTATACAAAGTGCCGAAAATACACATACGGTGCATCAAAAAACGTTTCAAACAGCACACTCGTCGTTGTTAATCAACACTGCCTTTTTATACAGGACGCAAAAGAATTCCTTATCCTATTGAGGCACTTATATTCCTTGGCACACTGATATTCTTATGATATTGCTAACCACTTCTACAGTCGGTGATTTGAACGACGACATTCACAACACGATGGTATTTACAGTGGTCAGGCGGATTCAGGTCTGGACCGGAACACCGCACATCGTCATCAGCTCGTCGAATCTGCCTGCTGTACTAACGGTGTCTCACTAAGCGAGCGCTCTATTTGCTCACTTCTGTAGTTCTAGAACAGTATGGTATTTGCGACTTTACTAGTATGTTTAATCACTGCCATGTCAATGTTTAGGCATATTTGCGTTTCGCACGCGCGTATGTGTTGTGATTCTATTGACTAACTTCTCTCAGTACACACACCACAACCGTCATGGCGTCGTCTCGCGCCAGTTCGACAAAGAAACAAACGAAACATTTCACGTCTCGCCCCGTGCACATCAGGCGAGCCGAGAGGTCGCGCGGCACGGACCGATGCCGCCAGTGATGATGGGAGGACGCAGTCGCGGGCGTTCAGCACTGCCGCAGCCAGCTGCGGTGGTAGACGTTGTTTCTCGAGTTGTCGACGGCGCCGAGTATTCCCAGGCGCTCTGGAAGTCCTGAGCGATGCCGCCTGATCTGAGCATGCCGCCGTGCGTGAAGTCTGACCCGGATGACCTGGCCTGCCCTGGATGACCGGGCCGCACTCGCTGACCCACCGGCCTGACCTGTCCTATTGACCTGGTGACCCGACCTGACCCGGTGGCCCGACCTGACCTGGCCCGCGCGCCGCGCTCACTGGCGCGACCTGAGCGAGACGGCGGAGCTGCGCACGGTGCGCGCGCCCACCTCCAGCGGCGGCCGGAAGTTGTCCACCAGCGCGCCGTCGTCGTCGTCGCTCTCGTCGCCGGGCTGGCCGCCGTCGGGCCGCCGGCTGAGGTAGCGGAACTGGTTCAGCTGGTCCTGGCGGCGGCGGTCAGGGTCAGACCGGAAGCGCGGATGTCCGGCGCCGCCCGGCCGGACGGGCCGGCCGACCGAAGGCCGCCGAGGGTCGGCCGGGACGGGCTGTGGCCTTCAGACGGCTCGGAATTGGAGCATACTCCCATACTCCCGCAGAGTTCAATCGTCAAAATCCTGGAGGAGGTCAGCTGCTTTTGGGGGTAACCGAACACTCCCAGAGCCCCAAAGACTGACCCCAAGTGAGGACGGAGAGGAAGTGCTTGCCTAGAGGGCTAAGGGCGTTAATACGTTGAAAGAGGACTTCTATGCTGACAGTGGATTTTCTCGTAAAGTTTTCACACATATACAAAAAGGCTCGAAAACGTGTGGACATATGGATTCCTCTGTACATCCTTTGCCCTGTCTTCACTCAGTTGCTCTCAGCGTTGTGGCTATTCGCCGGTTAGGAGTTGTTCTGATGGGGTTATCGTGTACCGGTGAAACCTTTTTACCCATATGCTATTAGATTCATGTTATGTAACTTTGCGTTCACAACGCTTTTATAAAAAGACGAAATTTAGGAAATGTTGTTTTGCACCTCAACACTTTCTTTTAAGTAGGCTCAGTAAAAAAGGCTAAAGTATGGACATCGGCGATTACGGCGCTTTCATTTGAATTGTGCTTGCGCGTTCTGAAGATGACGTCGTCATCGGACCGTACCCGTGACTAGTGACCGCAAGTCATGACTCTGCAACCGTGACTCACTCCCGGCACCGTCACTCCCGACTCGGCGTCGTGACTCATGGCCGTTGATTCGAGCCGTGCACCATGGCTGTTGAATCGAGCCTGGCAGCGTGATTGGTGACTGACACCGCGCCCTGCGACTGGCGTGGTGACACCGGACTCCGACACCAGACGCCGCGACCTGCGGCCGGCGCGGCGACCCTACCTGCGAGATGGTGACCGGCTGGCTGAAGACGATCCAGGTGACGCTCTCGTAGAGCGGCGGCGTGGTGAGCGAGCCCTCGTACGTCCAGTACTGGGTCGTGTCCGGCAGGAAGAGGTCGGGGTCCGTGGCCGGGATCTTCGCGCTGTTGCCGGAGAACCTGATCTCGGAGAGGGCGTCGGTGACCTTGCGCAGCTCGGCGTTCTCGGCGCCGACCTCGAGGAAGACGCCGATGACGGCCAGGCCGTCCTCCTTGTCGGCGGCCTCCTGGAAGCTGCCGTAGCGCTTGTTGAAGTGCACCAGGTGCAGCTCGGCGGCGAAGCGGCGCCCGTCCACCGTGTGCTCGGAGCCGCGCTCGTTCTCACGGCCCCAGTGGCAGTGGTACTGCGCCAGCTGGTACTCGCCCTGCAGCGGGCCGCCGCGGATCGAGCTGCCGCCGTCGAAGTCGACGCGCCAGCCGTGGCCGGTGTTGGTGAGCGGCTGCGGCGGCGCGCCCGGCTCGTAGTGGATCGCCAGCGGCTGCAGGTCGATCGTGTGGTCGGAGCGCGTCGTCGCCGTCTCGATGTTGATCGGCGACTGGCGCTGGCCGCTGCCCAGCGGGAACAGGCGCGCCCACGTGTCCGGCCCGTTCTTGGCCCCGTAGCCCCAGGAGGTCATGGTCGTGACGGTGCGGGGTGAGCGTGTCTCTCGTATGCCGCGCGCGCAGCCGACTGGCCGCGCCGGACGAGGTCGGCGCTTTTTGACCGGCGCGGCGGCGCCGGCGGCCGCCGCCGCCGGCGGTCACGAGTCGACGGTGGCGACACCTCGGCGCGGGCCGCCGCTAGAGGGCTCGGGTTGCCGCCGGCCGCTCCCCGGGCTGGACGGCGGTGACACCTCTCACCTGCGAAGGACGGCGGGTGTGCCTCAGCGAGGGGACGTGCGGGAGTGGAGCCGCTGGTCGGTGGCTCCAAGTGGTGACTTAGTGCTTGAAAGCACATAATAAGTCAAGTCCATCTGGATTAGGTTCATTCACTCGAAATTTCAACGCTTCAGGGAATTCAGGGAAATTTTCTTCGGAGTGGAACAAGATAGGTTTCAAATGCTTCTTTGCCCATGGCCTTCGCTAATACAGAACGGCTATTAGGTTCACCAAGCTGACCAATGGGATGAAAACATTTCTTGTGGTGCCTTGACATAAGCGTAGGAGCGACCAGTAGAAGTGTGGAGGGAAGGGGGCAAAGACGTTTTCCCCATCGGGCTAATGTTAGATTTCCGAAAAGCGGGGTCATGGACCCTCACCTTCCCTGGTTTTTATGCTTATTTGCTTAGAAAGTTTTACCGTGCGGTTCGAAAAAGTCTCGTTCTGCACCTGAAAATAGCACTGCTGCGCATGCCGATGTGGTGATCATAAAAAACCCCGCGCCAACAAAATTTTTGCCGTGTGCAACTAAAGAGACAGGCAGCGCGACTTCGCCATGTGACACCTGTTGAAAAAATAATACAGCTAAAGTTCGATTTTTGAAGTTTAACTTCTTTAACCACTTGACTAATTCAGTATCCGCCAATTTTTTTTTTAGGATTTTGTGACATCCTTGTGTGATACGGATCTGAGAAGTAGGTTGTGCTCGTGGTTCTCTGTAGGTTTCCAACTCTCGCCAACCTGTTCCTGGCTAATCAGTTGGCTCTTCCCGTGGCTACCAACCGCGTCGCACGTGGTGCGCACGTGACCCTGCGAGTCTCGTGACGTGATCACGTGTCTTACCCTCTCAAACCAGTTTTACCTTTCATGTCACGCGCTGGGATTCTGGTCTTTCGGAATCTGAGTCATGGATACACTGCCCAACGATCGAATACGAAACAGCTTTCAGTATGCTCCTTTAGCAGCTGATGGACGTTATTCCTCTTTCGGAAAATAAATAGATGGAACACAAAATATGACAATGAGATGAAGTCTGACAGATATTTTGTGATGGTGCTGATAGTATAGCTGACTGCGGTTTTCGGAATTCATTCCTAAGACTTGCAGCAAAAACTGTCATAATAATTTGAGCTGGCCTCTTCGAAACGAAAGGCAGCTCGCGACCATTTCGCCCGTTTTTTTACAATCAGCTTCCCATCATCAGGTATAACAGGAAGATCCTGTGCTCACATGACAGATGACGCCTCGTTGTCTGTGCTTTGAGGGCCGAATGTTCGCTGTCCTACCTTTCCGCGGGGCCGCCTCGGCGGCCGAATGCGATGCTCCGACCTCCCCCGAGCCCCGCGGCGATCTGGCCGGATCACGCTGCTGGCAGGACTGGGGTTGGTCGGTCCTTCGTGTCGACCTCGTAACCGTAGCGCCGACCACGCACGGAAGCGGTGCCCGATCAGGACTCGCCGAAGGAACTCGGCGGATGTCGGCGTCGACGAGTCCAGACCGCCGGCCGGGTTTCGCTCCCGTCGCGACGCCAACCCCGGCGATCGCTCGTGACGTGACGGCGTGACGCGGGGCCGCGTGCTGGGCCGATGTTTTGCTGGCGCTGGAGGAACCGCGGCTCCGCGCCTCGCCGACTGCCCGCAGCGCGGCGTACGCCGACTTTCACTCTGACGGCGGCGCGGTTTTTGGTCGGTAGTCCGTGACCTGCCCAGCAGTCTCGGGGCAACTTTCGGCCGACTTGTCTGTTCGGCAGCCTGTGGTGTTGTACTGCAGACGGCCCCGCTCACTTAGCGTCCTGTTCTGTCGTCTCCTCTAGGCGATGCGTTCAGCAGTCCTTTGGCAGTCCTTTGACGCAGCAAGCTCGTCAGGTCGGTCCAGTGATGTCCGAGACGCCCTCCTGCGCAGTAATCAAACGTGTCGCAATATAATTTTAAAGTGAACGATGTCCTGCGTTCGTATCATACTGAAACATGTTAGCAGATTATTACTGCAGCAAGCATAATAGCAAAAAACAACATCCGACATTCGAGTGTCGCAGCAAAATTGGCAGTGGACGAAGCCGCCAGCTAGGGGCAAGCGACTAAAGGTGAGGTAAATACTCGATAAGTTAAGTATTTTGAATTTTCGGGAACAGACTTCTGTGATTTGATGTCTTATCTTCACGCGACATTGTAATAAACAGTGGCTTGGACACGCAAATGTAAATTATTGAGGTAGATTTGTAATTTGCACCTGTACCGCGCATGAAATAGAAAAAAGGGAAAGCCGAGGAAGGAAGTATTTTGTCGGGATCTTCTCATACCAAAAATTTCCCTTCATTATTGCTAGATAAGCTCAAATACATCGATCAACCGGTCTATTTCCTCAAGAATATTACCAATCCCCTGATAACATCAACAATAAGAAATGAAGTAGGGAAGCCCATCTTAACGGAACATAATGAAACCAACCCGTAGAACAACTTCGAACGCCTGTAGGGGAGCGCCAAGGACACCTTGTGCGATATAACTGCACATTTTATGTTTTCTTCAACCTGTCACTCAGAGGAGGTGAAACTTGCAGTCGAAAAATGTGGGCGTGAAATTTGATAAGATTTTTACGAATATCGCAGCGGGCGTAAGCCCAAGGACAAACCCGACTTAGGGAAGACCGGGGTCAAATGTAACACGGGACAATTGTAACAGAAGCTTTAACTTCGAAACTTACAGATGGATGACGCTGGAGGCACTACTGGACATGCGCAGTAAGCTGTTCCTTTTCCTCACGGGGTTTCAGGCCGGTACGGCGGGTGAGTTGATTGTGCTGTTCACAGTTGTGTTTTTAGAGTGTATTGTAATTTTGTTTATTTTTTAATATGATCAGCTCATTCACGTATCTTACTAGACACGGGTTTAAGAATTTGTGTGGGGTGGGTGGGGGTACCTGGTCAAGAAATGAGTGCATCAGTTGCCGCCCACGCCGCCTTGTTTTGCGTCATTTTTGTCTCAAAGATGGCGTGGCGTGATAGGGACAATTGTAACATTTTTGCTGGGATCAAACGTAACAGTGTTACAATTGACCCCTATGACCAGACCATTAAACCTACATTTACGTAAAATATCAATGCACTTGGCATAAATGTAACCACTGGGGGCGGAGGCTATGGAAACATGCCCCGTCCAATTAATCAACATGCAATTTTGTCCCCTAATTCAATATCAATATCATTCAAAAATCATCCTTACGGTATTATTGTCACCAGTCCCTGATTTATCTCTTAGGTACTGTTTTGACAATTGTAATTTTAAGACGTGGTTACATTCTTGGCGGCTAGTCACCGTGGTCTCAGCGTAGATGTTTTACCTTTACAGCAGATTTTTTAAGATATTTTATTGTTTTATTTATTGATTATTTTATTGACTGAATAATTCCAGTTTGACTTCGTTTGGATATTTCTGGGGAAGTATGGGACATTTGTATATAGTTCAGTTTGTCTTTCTCTGAATGTTACATTGAAAATACATTACTATATTCATGCATCATGGATGATACATATCATGCATGATTCCAGCAGAGGCTGATACATTGGGGATCGACAAGCCTGGTCCATCGGGGATCGAACAGTCTCGTCCATCGGGGATCGCCTCGAAGCAGCTCACCCCTGAAGCTATTCGGCCGCTACCAAAGGCAGGTGCAAGAAAAAACAGCAGTGCGGGTCGAAAGCGAAAGGCTGCAATTCTGACTGACACTCCAGAAAAGAGAGCGATAGAGCTAGAAGAGAGTCGAAAGGATTGCAAACAAGCAACGAAGAAGCTCAGTCTTGACAAGGACAAGCATGAAGAGAAGAAGACGAAGGCTGGTGGGAAGAGGGCTCGGAAGACAGCACGCAGGGAAAGCAGTAGTGATGATGAAGAAGACGTCTTCTGCTTTGTGTGCGTTGAAAGCTTCAAAAATACCCGATCCAAAGAAAGGTGGATCCGGTGCCAAATGTGTGCAATATGGGCCCACGAGGCGTGTACCGCAATCGAAAAGTATTGGGCTTACATATGCGAAAACTGTGAATCAGACACCGAGTAGGCGATGATAGACCGAGCGCCAGAGATATTAGAGGTGTTGTGTTCCCTCTACTTCAGCACAAATACTCAAGGCATGCTTTGGACCTCAGAGGTCTCGTTATTGAATTTGTAAGCCCGAGATGGCTGTGATGTTCTATCCAGAAAGAGCTATATGTTTAAGAGCTTTGTTTTGTTGTCATTTTGTCATTGTTGTCATCAAATCACATTTTGTTTGATGAAGCATCGGTTCTTGGCCTGAGAATGGTAGAGCTGTTGTTTAACTCAGGAAAAGCTGCTAGAGTACTTGACCTTTACACCGTTGCGAAATCGCATCTTTGTATTGGAGCTGTGATTTTAATCCAGGAAAGGCTCAGGATGTAAGAGACAATGTTGTTCAATAAAGGCTGTTTTCGACAAAAGTGGCTTTCACTACACCACTACACCATTCGCTAACATGTTACATTTGACCCTAGGTGCTGTTACAATTTACCCCGTACCTGGGGTTAATTGTAACAGCTGAAGTGACTTTTTGGAACAGTAATTTCGCTACCTTAAGGTCGTTATTTCGGGATCGTTTCATATCCGCTACAAAGGTAAAATATCAGGATTTGTGAAAACCCGAAAAAATGCTCCCCAACCCGAAATATTTTCGTTCCAGGATCGAAAAGGTAAAAAATGTAACATTTGACCCCGGTCTTCCCTACTCAATGGCCTAAATGGAACGGACAGCTCCACGTGACGTGTCAGGATGGATTATTTTTCCGATGGGACCAGATAATGAGATTCCACGTGAAAGGCGATCCGTCGTTCTTCCTGCTGGATGTGGGCCCTGGGGACTTCGGACCCCTGCCGACCGGACTGACACCGGGACCGCAAGCTGCTAAACCTCGGCAGTAGATGGCAGCACACACATAAAGCCACGAAATGCACGACGGATGCGACGTTCTGAACGCGCACAAATATTGAACAAGATCACAGATGAGGTTTGCTGGGCCAAAGCAATATTTTGTGTGCCTTTTCTCAAGCAGAAACGACACAGTTGAGCGGTGTTTCTTGGTTCGTAATTTTGGCACCAGCGCGACTCGACATTCCCACCAAACCAAGGGTGATTCAGACTTCTGGTGTTTTTTTTACTCAGAAATTTCTTCATGACATCGCACGACGGTGACGCGCCACCTACGACACCATCTTTTTTGGGAGGATTGATTGTTTTGCTTAGCACGGGAAAATAAGAAAGAAACGGAAAGAAATCGGGCGCTGGACCACCGCTGCTGAAGCTCTAGTAGGTGTCACACATGTGTGGCTGTCATGATCAGGATCAGATGACAGAGCCGTACTTCGGCGCACGGTAATTGCTAGTTGCCCTATGACATAAATCCGCTGTTAATATTATATATAATTATGTAAATAATGTAATGAATATAATAATACAATACAATATAAACATATAAATAAATAAATAATATAAATAAATAAATATCCCCGTGATCAAAACTGAACTTCTTCAGCTTCGCTATCTAATTTCAGTGTGGCGCAAACATGGAGACTAATGTTGCCTTTTATCATATGTAACGTGATTTTGCTTTCTGTAACTGGGTGGGTATTAGTCTATCATGAGCCAGACAGTTGCTACGGTTATCACACTGTCTGTAGTTCCCATACTTTTTCCGAATTATTTTCAGGACAAAGTGAGCCTCATGCTGTCTGCTTTGTCCCTTTGCCCCTGAGGTAGATCAGCAGAATCATGGCACGGGCGCCAGTAAGCTGTGACCTGTTTTAAACTTCAAGCTTAGTTGAGACGTTAAACTGAAAACGAGAAGTTGCCCTATTGCACCTGACGCATTTTCTTGCTAGTTACTTATGAATATATGATAATTGGTGGTGTGTTCGTAAAGCACGTTGAAATGTGGTAACGTTGAGTGCGGAAGACTACAGAGAGACAATGGCACTGAGCCGAAATAAAGCTCTACTGTTTCACATTGTCCCGTTAGTATTTTGGGCGAAACTGATTCCGCCAAAATTCATGTTGCATCCCTACATTTACATCATGGATATACTAAAATAGACCAGAAAGGAAATAAGACCAACGCATGAGTTATGTTACGAGTTTTATATCGATAACTGTAGCCGATGGGGAGTAGTGTGACGCAGCTTCATAGCTAGTCCGCTTCACCCCACTTTTCCCCAAATGTAGCGCTCACCCTCGACTAAAAAGCCTCTGACTCCATCGGCACATCGCCATCCTTTTCTACCACAGCGGCCGAATAAAGCTAAAGCAATGGATGCCGTATGGTGAGAACCGCAAATGGTGATTGTGTCGATGACGAAGAGAATCAGAAGAGGCTGGAGCGAAAGTGTTTCCTTATGCGTAGCAAAACGAGGACACGGAAGAGTGCATTAAATCAACGTACCCGCGGCCGGTTTCATGGGTCAGCGCTTATGCAGGTGACTTGGTATATGGCCGTACATATCGTCCTTGACTGATGCTATTGCTAATCTTTTCCTGGCAGAATACCAGCCTACAGTTGCCTTGGTCGTGCAAAGTGAAAGGTAGAAACAGTATAATACACATTTACCCAGCAGTTAATGGGACTGGGTAATGGAGGTTTCTCCCTTAGAGTATCACGAAATTTCATCTTCACCTCCCGTTGCACGTAAACGTTTGGTTGTCATGCGGCTGGGTGGGGTTATAGAAGAATGCAGTTTGCTTTTCTCGGACAGTTGTAGACAATGGGTTTGCAGGTGTTGAAGAGGTACCCACCTTGTTAACAAGAATGTCTTAACACGCGATCAGTTCCCGCCAATTTGATCTGCTCTGTTTCAAGGTAAGGCACCTTTCACTATCAGGTTCGTTTTGTATGTCAACCGTGGGCACAGTTAGCTTCATTTTTGCAGACACTTTTTACGCAGTCACAAATTTGGATGCAGGAGGAAAGTGCACACGAAGCCGCTTCACCAATTTACCAGTGTTCCATTTTCATCGGCATGCATTGTTTGCGATCTGTACAGTCCAGTGGGCCGTCAGATGGTCTTCACTGAGCGGGACGTTCCCCTGTCTTTCCATCACGCTCTGTGGAAACAAAAAACTGGGCGTTATTTTCCCCTGATCGTCTGACAGCGGAATACCGAACTGCGACATATTCCGGGAGGATCATACGTATCCCTCACCGAAATTCAAATCACTCAGCCCCTTCGAAATTCCGTGACGAAATACCAAACCTCTTGTACTACGTGAGCACTTGCATGTTCACGCAGTACATTATCATCAGACTGTACTTCGTTTTTTTCAAAAGCTCATTTCCTTAAAGTGCCCAGATTACAAGTGCTCGTGCAAAGCGTACAAGATTGTATGGATAATTCACGTTTAAGTTAAACGTTAGCTTATTTGAGTACCAAAAAGTAGCCATAGAGTGAATGCCATTTGAATCCGCGTGACGAATGAACATGAACGCTGAAAGGAAACGGCCTTTTGAAAAAAAGCCATATCATTGAAGATGTTTTGTCTCTGACATTCCTGGTCCTTGGCTGTCATCTTGGGTGATTTGGCACGGTCTCTCTCTCTCTCTCTCTCTCTCTCTCTCTCTCTCTCTCTCTCTCTCTCTCTCTCTCTCTCTCTCTCTCTCTCTCTCTCTCTCTCTCTCTATATATATATATATATACGGTCTATATATACACACATATATATGTGCGTATGTATGTATGTACGTATGTATGTATGTATACGCTGATGTCTTTTTATATACATTCATCCCTTCGCTTTGCAGGAGCTGTGTCGGAATCAGAGTCCATGCTAATCATCTTACCGGACCGTGAAAGCATCACCCAAGTTTTCCCAAGTATCAAGTAATTTTACCCCATACACCAAACTGCATGTTACTGGAGGATCTTTATCGTGTCGTGCGCTTCTACAAGGTGGAAACCAGGCCTCGCGTGCTCAAGCTCACATTATCCCACAACTCATAAAAGCTTGTGGAATTAAGTGCACATTACCTGAGCTCATTTGTTTGCTGCCCACAGTGATATGGCCGAGGCTGGCCAGCCAAGTACGGCAGTGAAGCAATTTTACGAAATCAGCATGGGCTTGTAAAAGACGGTTTGTCTAGTCGCAGTTGCAAAAAACGTTGTTTTTAACGATGTTTTGCACATTAGTCTTCAAGGCATTTGAAACTGGTTTGTTAATCGTCAACGTTCCAGTTATCAAGTTTTTCAGGGCAAAAGGGTTACCTGGATGGGTTTATGATAGAGATACGATGGATTCATCTCCCTACGTACGATGATGATGTTTTATTGGTTTGAAACTGTTGAATTTCTCCCACGCGGAGGCAGGAAGGTAGATCCAGCGGGAAAAAGCAGAACATTTTGTATAAAAAGCATTATTAAACGTGTCCTTGTGCTCTGTCGCTCTTGGACAGAAGAGAGGATTGCAGGCACCCCGGGGACTGTAGAAAGCCACACCATTACCACCGCAAAAGCTTAACGTTTTCTCTGAGCTTTGCCTGCCTGGCACGTGGAAGCCTCTTTTGTTTACGCATTTTCATAATTCTAATAATTCTGGCATTTCCAAGTCTAGTATCGTTCCGCAGGTGAAGGTCGGCTCGTCCAGTACAGCATCCATTTTCGCTATCGTCGACAGAATGTCATGTGACGAGAGCTTCTGAACCGGATTTTCCAATATTTACGTGACTAACTCGTGCGTTGGTGATTGAGTTGAAGGGCGTTAAGTCGTATGATGTCCATGATTCCGTCATGCGAGGAAATTATTGGAGCTTCCTTTCTCGTGCTGAGAACAATGTGATCCTATCACGCCAGTTACTCGCTCCTTGTCATTCATGAGCAAGATGAACAGTCGTTTGCTCACAGCGGTGTCTTTCTGATGCCTTTCCTTGCGAAAAACCCAAATCAGCCCGACTGCTAAACACGTTGCACCGTCCGCCGGAACCGTTGATTTTTTTCGCCTTATCATGACCTGCGCTGGAGTGAAGCAGTTTGGGTTCTATTGTTTGGGCTGCAAGGATTTTCCAGTGGCCGGCCAGTGACTGTCGCTTTCTGCGGTCATTGTTCTAATTGGAGCGGGCCTCCGTGGGGAGGGTCGCGCGGACGGAGCGCCGTAGTGAAGTCTGGGACGACGTGTTCAGGTTCTGTAAGGTTGTAACTGGGAACTCTTACCGGAACCGAAGGCCATCATGCATTGTTTTTGTTCGAATCGAAAGGAAACAGGCTACGTTCGGCGGAAAGGCCAAAACCTGTGCCCGGAACGAACGATTTTGCTTAAAGCACGATTTGTCGTGTTCTTTGGCTTTTTGCGTTTTCATTCACTCCACATGCCTTGCATATGTTCAAAACGTTAAATAACCTAGGAAAGAAACGTCCTTTCGCCGACTCTTGGGTCACCCCGGGAAGTTTTGAACGCGTTTTGGCTTTTTTGGACCTTCTCACGAACATTCCAGTAGTATCCTTACAAACATTACTGACCTCAAATTCTTGACGGGAAATTTACGTAGAGGTCCATTATCCAATGTCCTTGATTTTTGAAACGTATCCTATGACTGCAAAAGGATGTTGCTTGAACAAATTTGTTTTTCATCGTTATTTTTTTATTATTATTACAATACGCATTTTATTTTATACATTTTGTTATATATTTTAAGTCTTATGTGTTATTACGTATTTATCCATTTCAGTATTATTATATTATATTATTATTAGAATTCTGGTGTATTTCACTCGTCAGTTCAATATGTCTTCGTGCTCTGACGGCAAGACGCTCACAACTTCGCCACTAGATCGCAGACATTCAGCCAAACTTCGGTGCCGCTTGCCTTCCGTCGAGCGTGTTTCGCCGCGCTCCGGTGCGGCGTCAGTCGTGACCGTTTTGACCGGCGCCGTAGCCAGCGAACTTTGCCAGCCTCCGCCCGGGGCAAGGTCAGCTGAAGGCCGGGACGCCGGCGCGGGTCAGCCCTTCTCGCGACAGCTGACGGCCGCGACATGGCCACCTCGTCGGCATCGACGAGGCCCGTGGCGGTCCACTGGATGATCAAGTGTTTCGGTTAGTGTGCTTGGAGAAGAGGTTTGGCGATTTTCCATTCAGCTGAGGCATGTAGCTTCCCGAGGCCCGGTACGCATTTTCAAACAAATTTCCTGGTATGCGGGGTAATGAAGTCGTGAAACGAGGTAAGAAGACGTGCCGGTGCTCGTTGTTCTGCGTTTTTAAGTTGACACAGAACAAATGTAACTCACCGATTTGACTGGAAATTATGCACGGGCTTTAGAGACAGGGAATACCTCCCTCAGAACCGAAGGAAGAACGCCGGGACCACCGGCGCAACCAGGGTAAGGAGGGGGGAGGAGGATCCCGCCCCCAAAGGCCCGCACCGCCTCCAGAGGTCCGCATTTTTTAGTGAAACCCATTGCACATCGCCTTCCCAGGAGGCGGTTTTGTATGATCCCGGTTTTTTACTGATCTCCTCCCCCTCCTTAAGAAAACCCTGGCTGCGCCCCTGGCCGGGACTGCTTCATACAGGGTAATGCATAATGCAGAAAGTAGCACGCCAGCCTATGTATTTTTTGATAGTCTCATACTCCACACCTTACCAGAGCGCACCTAATTTGGATCTAAGGCCTCTGTTCCATCTGGGTCAGAGTTGACCGTAGTTGGTACTTTATTCCGAATGTCCTTCGGTATGTAAGTGAATTATTGCCACACAATTTAAATTATATGACCTTTTAATTGTGTATTCTTTATTTCGTACTTGACGCTTGTAGATGCATTTCTCTCGTGCCAAATGACGGAAGTTTTGCCAAATTTTGGAAGTCCTGGTCCTGTGTCTTCTTTTAAGTACACTTACGAATCGTATCTAGAGTTGGTTGGCCGAAAAGCTCGAGAGTGTCCTCGCAGAAGTTCATCTAGGTCAAAAGTTTATTCGAGGCAAAAGCTTGTATGGGGAAAATGTTTGTCTAAGACAAAAGTCCGTCATTTCGAATCACCCTCATCATCATCACACAGAAGTTTGTCTAGACCAAGAATTTGTCAAGGGCAAAAGCTCGTCTAGGACAAGTTCATCTCGCTAATGGAAAAGGTTCGTACTGCAAAAGGCTCGTATGGAAAAAGTTCGTAGGAAAAGATTCGTAAGGAAAAAGATGCGTAAAAAAGGTTCTTATCCAAAGGTTGGTAAACTTAAGGTTCGTATCGGAAAAGGAACGGACCTAAAATAGTAACCTAGCCTAACCTAACTTAACACAGCCTAACATATCCTGACCTGTTTCAGACCGAACCAAGTACGATCGCACCCATTATCGGCCTGTGGCATGTAATATCCTTTCGGGGCAAATCCGGAATTCGTGTCGCAGACCTCTTTTGCAACACAAATCTTTGTTTACGAACCGTTGGCTACGAATATTTTTCCTTGCGAGCCGTTTCCCTTACGAACCTTTTTCCTACGAACCTTTTCCATACGAACCTTTTGCATTTCAAACTTTTTGCGTTTCGAACCTTTTCCGATAAGAGCTTTTTGCCATTTGACCCATTTTTCCATACGAGCCTCGTGCATACGAACCTTTGGCTACGAACCTTTTCCCATACGAACCCTTGCCTTACGAACCTTGGTCCGGTTACCCACTCGCCTATGACCCGGGCAGGTCAATACGGTGCACGGTAGCTAAAGTTGGATGTGCACGAGTTTGAATGGGATCAGTTCCGGATCCGGCCCTGGGTAATCAGAGCCTTATTCACCAACATGATTCCATTAGCTGTCGTCTTACAGGTGGCAGTTTTTTTAACTAGTCATGTATTGCCCTAAAGGACTTTCGTGCGAGAACTATATGACACGGACAGTCTTTTTTCCTGGACGAACTTTTGTCTAGACGAACTTTTGGCCCAGACGAACTTTTGTCGTAAGCGAGTTTCTGCCAGACGAACTTTTATCCTGGACGAGCGTTGTCCATACGAGCTCTCGCGAGACGAACTTTTTCGCTAAATTAACTTCCGTCCGACGGACCTTTGTCCTTACGAACTATTTCTCGACAAACTATTGTCCTACGAACTTGAGTCCGACGAACTTCTGCCCGAAGACCCTGTCGGAACCCAATGTAACGGGTCGCATGAGTAGACGGTGACGCGACGATGTGTGTTCTTCGTGGCGTCACCACCTGTTCAGCCAAGCAGGACGCAGCGCTCATGGAAGCGGGGAGAGAACTGTGGGCGTGCTTTGTTGGGGTCTTGACCACATGGGAATCTTAGGCGACCCAGTTTAAAACAAATGTATACGTCTAGCCATGGTTTGCGCCATACGTTAGTACACAATAGCTGTTAATATTAAAATAGTTCTTGGCTTATTGCGCGTTTCATTCATGACCTTGTGTAAATGTCCTGCACTTTCTCAACCAACGGCCTGGGAAAGACCATGACTCCTGGGCGCATGGGTGCGCCTTTGCCCTCACGCACGTTCTGCGCTGTTCGCAGACCTTGCGTTGAGGGAAGTCACGAGTGCCGTGTTGACGTGATCGGCAGTGAGGACGGCTGCACCGGCGTGCGTCGCGACACAATGGCTAATTGTGTCGTTGTGACCAGGTCGGCTGGCCGCGCCTCGGCGCCGAGGGTGGCCGGATCCAGAACGGAGACGCAGTGACGGTCGTGACGACGTGACGATCCGGACTGCGTCGTGGCCGTCTGCCCGGCGCCAGTCTTGCTTCGAAACGCCGAGCTGTCGTGCCCACGAGAACAATCGCGTGCAAAGATTTTCATCACCGACGTGCAGCGTAAAATCTAGTGCAGGGGCTGGAACGACCCACCTAAACAAGCTGAAATGAATTCCTTTTGTGTCAGAGGAATGGCGGAAAGAACGTCATGGCGGTGATGCGATCAAGAATGTCGTCAGAAATTATTGACCATAAGGCGAACATTTGAAAGAAATTAAAAAGCATGCATCCGAATCGTCATATCTCTAGGTCAGGCCGAACTATCCCAGTCGAAACTATACAACGCAGTAAGCGGAGCTCGGGCTGAACTGAGCCGACCGCTCGCCGAGGGCTTCGGTCAGCGTCAGAGCTGCTTGGGCGGCTGCAGGTGGCGCCACCGTGCGGCCGAAGAGTCGTTGGTTATGGTTATGGTGGTATTTAACGACGCTTTCGACTGCCAGGGTCATTTCGCGTCGCAGCCTCTCACGCCGGTAGAGATTCTCATTTGTCAGTGTCCGTTATTTGCTGACGTGGCTGACTAGCCTTAAGTCATTTACCACAATCGCGGTTTGGTTTTGTTATGTATTGCCCTAGGATGGGTTGCAAAACAAGTCGGTTTATAACAGGAATCTGTTAAATGCTGTGCTTGTGATTCACATTCAAGCTATGCGACACTTTAGGTAAACATGTAACCTACGACTCTGAAAGAACTGCGTATGTGTTCATGTAATCTTGACCGCCGCTCCCGTAACGGTCCACGGAGGGCTCCGTGCAAACCGGGCCCGGCGCGAACTCGAGTGCAGGCCTGCGCTGCAGCCGTTCGGCGCCGTCCGCCGCTGGCCCCGTTATCGGCCGGCGGCTGTCCCGCCGACACGTCACGCAGGACAGCCGGCGGCGGCGGCGGCGGAGGAGGACGCCACAGGGCACGCGGCGCCATCGGGCACCGTTTTCCCGCCGGCCGGACGCGCGGGAAACTGCGGACACCGCCCGCTGACCGGCCAGTGGTCCAGGCGCGCGTCCCGGCCGGCTCTGCCTGCTGATTCACGCGGCGGCGGGGGACGACAGGACTGACACCGCGCCGAGCGGTAAAAATCGGACGGCGACTGCACGCGCTGCGCCCTATCGCGACATCGGAACCGAACCGCGGCTGGCACGGTGGCTGGTCAGGAAAACGTCGGGCGGGCTTTCCGTTCGGACGCGCATTGTTTGTGTTGATTGTTTTGTTTTTGCGCTGCGGGAGACTTCGGCTGGATCGGCGGGACAAACCGAGAGTGCGCAAATTGCTAATTCGCGGAAGTTGTCGTTTTCGGGGTTTCCAGTAGCGTGAAACTGGCAGACAACTTCCATAACCTCTAGTAAAGGAAAACCGTCTGGCTGCATAGATAAAGGGAATAGCATTTCGATGTCAATCGAAAACACTTGTTTGAACCTTCAGTGTTTCCAAACCAGATGGATTGTTCTTTTTGGCTAGTGCTCGCTTTTAATGATTACCCGACATGGTGATTGTGAAGAGGTATTTGGCTATCGGTCGCTTGAAAGGCCCGTCCTTTGTGTCGGTGAGCTGACTTTTTGCTGTGTATGTCATGCAATTCCAAACTGTCCCACGGACCAGTCGTGGGCCCGGCGCAGCCAGTCGACCAGCACCGGCATCGGCCCGAACTATTGTCGTTCTCGTTATCCCGTGTTCTGCTCGTAAATGGCTTGCACGTATGCCACTGGCAGCATACGTACCAGATATTTAATCATGCAAGTGATATTTGACCCGCGCAAGGTCAGCAACGCTCATTTTACGGCTTCATTTCGTTCTGGCTGTATTTTTCTGGGATAAGTTTTCGTTCAGTGTCGTAGTTTTTTTGGTATTTTTCAAATGAAAAAGACAAGGCCAAGAATCAGTTCACGACTTGATTTGACTGAGTGAGAAAGGTTAACTGTTCGTCACAACTTGCGATAATGTAAACGTGTTCACAAAGTAAGATGATGTGATCCACATTTCACTTACTCTAAGAATTACTCCAGTGTTGTGTGTTTGTAGAATTGTCTCCACGCTACGTCCATTATGGTACTTTAGCCTGACCTGTGATGTCATCATTACCATTTAGGCCAACATATGAATTCTCTTTTGGCCCACCAAGTCATGGATCTCATTTTGTCTATCTTTTGATACCTCTTTTGTCTTTAATCTGTCTTGCCTTTTGAATGATTCAAACGTTCTGTTTGTTTTCGGGACGGACGAGCGACACGTGGTTCCCAGGGTCTGGAAAGTGGCTATCACACTGTTAAACGCCGGAGAAACTTGTGATCTAGCCTGCCGTGGACCTGCAGTATGCCCTGGAAGCATCCTGCGACCGCCAAATCTTATGGGCAAACGCCGTTGACCGGAGCGCGGTGTTTGGAGCACGGATCCACGGGCCACGGCGCTGTTTCCGTGTTGTACGTTAGAGCGCACCAGGGGCGCAGCCAGGAGGGGGCGGAGCTCAATGTGACCTGAAATCATACGGAACCCGCCGCTGGGAAGACGATATGCAATGGTTTTCACAAAAAAATGCGGGCCTAAGGGGGTCCCGTGCCCCCCGGACCCCTTCGGCTGCGCTGGTGGAGGACGCGAACGTCGGGCTCTGAGCCTCTCGCCACCTCGAGCGGCCTTCACGGAGCCAGAGCTCCGCGGCCAGAGGGGTTCCTACGCAGCGTGAGAGCTCTCCCGTTGGAGTCTGCCCAGCTGCGATTTTTTCCCCACAAGGTTCGAACTAAATCAGTCCCCTTGTTGGAGCGGGGAAACGTTATTCAGCGGGCTACCTGTCTAGCCAGCTACATTGCAGCACTGTTTGGCAGGGCTTAGAAATCTGTTGCCCTTGTGCCCAGCGGTACCTTATATTCCCCAAAACAGCCTTGAAATAAGCAAGCAGTCATTCTGTGGAGAAAGACCTTTTTGCGAATGTTTCTTATTGCCCCCAAGAGCCTTGGATGACGTTTGCTATTGTGCAATTGGAGCCACTGGTCGCAACTTCCTAGAACCTGCAAGGACGGCTGACGCAGTTGGACGTACGGCGTTTCCTTTGACTTTATAAATATGTCGTAATTTTTTGTTGAGTGTGAGGACCTCTGTAGCATTTTACATTTCATGTCAGACGTAAGTCATTGTTCCGTCATTACGCGCAGTGTCTGAATATTTTTATGGCTTTGGCCCTAATTTTGATGTTTAGTGGTGTTAGATCTGAATCATCGCGGCTCGGTTTCGTGTACAAGCAAAACATTAATGCTACTTAAAATAAATCAGAAAAAACGCGTGACATCATGCACCGACAAAGATCGTCACGCATAGCAAATGCCGCTAAAAAACAGGATGATTATGATACCACAACGGATCGATTCTTTTACCTAAATGATTCAGCTGGCCAGGAGTGAACAATGTCCTAACAGGAAGTTTTGTTTCAGATGATACAGGAAAGAAATAGAATGTACTTGCTTTCCTTGCATTCCATCACAGTCTTCCCTATCTTGGCAGAAAAACGCCCACTGAAATCATATTAAGTCTCGATAAAATCGCAGGACTGCAATTTTGACATCTATTACATGGAGGGAAGTTGCGGCAGAAACTGGTTGATGTCTTAAGATATAAAATGCGGCGAGGAAGAGGAACGTTGGGAATTTCCTTAAACGACAACCTCAAGATCGCTCGATGTGAGTTACCCTCTAGACGATCGGTGCCAGGGGCAATTTTGAGTGTTTTCTCACGCTGCACTGCTACTGACGAATTTTGTTTTGTAACGGTGATTTGGCGCAGCTGCTCAGCATGTCCTGTGTCGTTACGGTAGATCGAGCCACTTCGGTCTTCCGTGACTTTGGGCGGAAAAGTGGATCGATGCCTCCACAAATCAATCTAGCGTTTGCCAATCCGGGTGGAACGCAGTGGACGGACGGCTGTTAGCGGCGGACCGGCAGTCTCGATAACCCTTCTGAGGGCAAAAATGCGTCTCCTTATTAGAGAAGGGGCCTGTTGGTGCGGAGCCGATAATGTCAAGCACTCGACTGCGACACGCGAACTTTTGACGCATGCTGATGACTGGAGTGCGGCGTTTCGGCTTTGTTCGTGTGGGATAAAACCTGTTTATTTTTTTTGTGTGATTTGCCTGTTTTCATTCCATCGGCCATTTTGGTTGTTTTTTCCTGGAAGTTTGCCAGTGCATGCTTCTTTTGGTTGAACATGAAGATTCATACCATTTTTTTCATAACTATGAGACCTTATCTGACTGGAGGCCCATGAATGCTGAGACAAGGAGATGATGCATTGGCGTTTGTCGTACCTACTGGGGAGATATAATGATCATGAACTGATCACGTGCGTAAAGGCGACAAGACCATATTACCATCGCTACGTCTTGTGTTACAAATCACGCAAGTTTCCCGCGGTCGATTATCGTTGCCTGGAAATCCAGAAATGCCTAATGCATCGGCCCGACCTGGACAGCCGGATTTCCATGCCCTTACACTCTTAACACCCTGCCATCACTACCGCTTCACGTTTGTTATTCTCGTCGAATATGAAGCTGGTGCCCAGCGTAAACGTACGTTGCGGCCACGTTGGGTCACTTACCCGCGCCTCTCTGCTGCTGGACAGGGGGGACGGCCTGACATGGTGACCTGACCTCGGGTCACCTGGGACAGCGCCATGCCGCGGGAGCGGCGAGTCAAGTTCGGCCGCCTCTCGAGCCTCGACCCCGACGATGACCAGGACCGCGGCATCGAGTTCACCACACCGCGGCGTCCGCGCCAGGTCAGTCCGGAGGTCACCCGAGCCTGGGACTAGCTCCAGGTCGGTGTGAAAATCAGCCGAGGAGGAGATCGTCCCTCAGGTCGGTCGTAGAGCTGTCTGGGCCGGCAGCAATCTCCCAGTTTTGAGGTCACCTGTGCCAGAGGTCAGCCCCGAGGTTAGTTCAAAGACCACCCGAGCTAAATGTCAGCCTCCAGATTAGTTCGAGGCAGTTGCGGTGTACCGTGTTGCGGCGAAAGGGGCATCGGCTACTTTTCGAGCCATTTCTTCCCATGCAGCACCATGTACGGTTAAAGTTAAATTGCGCCGGTTAAAGGGGGAGGGCACGTTCCCCCCGCTGCCTTCCTCCCCCCCCCCCCGCTTCCGTCGCCACTGGTCCAAGCGTTCACTGGAACTACGTAGAGGTCAACTACATAGAGGTCAGCTCTCAGGCCAGTATTAAGGGCACCCAAGCCATGGTCGTTCCCAAGGTCAGTCGTAAGGCCATTAGATCCAGAGACCCAAGTCGGCTCAAAGGTGTGGTTCATCTCCCAGATCGCTTGAAATGTCGCCCGAGCCAGAGGTCAGCCCTCGGGACATTTGCTGGCGAGGAACGACGGCCTAACCATCCCTCACATTTGTACAAATCCCCGAACATTCAGGGACGCGCCGAGCGGGGGTAGGAAATACCTACGACCTCTATGTCTTCCAGCTCTGACTCACCTGGCAAACGCTATGAAATTCTGTCTTGTTTACACTAGTATAAATGCCTATATGTCCCGTGTTCTAAATCCCATTCTTGTGCTCCAGTCACGAGCGTAGTTGTCGGCCTAACGAGAGTGGTTGCGCCAATGTCTTAGTGGACAAACACGAAAATCTTAAAATGGTATCGAAATGGAATGTGAATGATGCTATCGAAGACAAGCCAGGAGGCCCAGATTCGCGCACTGTTGCGCGAAGAACTGATGACTGATGGGCTTAAAGGCTAATGTGTACAATGACCATAAACAAAGAACGTTATGCTGCTGAACTGTGGAATAGATTCATCGTGTATACGGAATAATAACCAGTAGTGAGCGATTTCGTTACGTTGAAAATTGGACGTTGTGTTTCAAGTAAACATTTCGCCGAAATCGCAACATGTATTCGATGTTTTGGTGTCATCGTTTACATCAGTCATCCACCGTCATGATCACGAGGGCTTGCTGAAAGGCTGCCATCCAAACTTGGCCATGGAATGCTTCACGTTTTGGACAGGCACGAAGTTTTTCAGGGTGGGTCATGTGTGTGTTTTAGAGGAAATCGCGCTAGTTACGTTCCCCCCCCCCTCACAGCGTCACAAGCAATCCCACTACACCGTTACGGAAAGTAAGTTACCCATATGGAAATCGTGCACAGAGGCATGCTCCTGAAGGTTCGTAATGAAGGTGGACAGCTCTGTTTACACAGGCTTTGTCATGAGCCGGCGACGGGCACCCATTTTCTGCTTCCCACTACCGTTAAATTATCGCAAACTGAACATGACGCCTATGGGCGTTGCATGCAAAGAGAGGCGACGAAAATGATCGATGTCCTTCTAAATCTTTAGACCCCCACTGGAGTTCGTTCTTCGGTTTTTTACGTGCAAAACTGACTTTGGTTTGATCGTCACCAGGAAAGGAATGCTTATTCTCTGCTGTGTTTGGAAAATGGCTATATTGGAATAATAACTTCGGTTTATTGCTTTGTTGTTGTTCATGATATGATCAGAGTCATAATAACAGTAATGCTATTTTTGTCATTGTTGTTATTTATTATATTAAAAAATGCACGCGCGGCAGAAGTCTTTTGGATATGATGTACGTGACGACGGCCAGTACATTTGCAATGAAGTTCGTTTGCCTGCGAGGACACACCCTCTCTGTTTGAACGGCAGAGGACCAAAGAAGAATCCACGGTATGCAACACCACCTATTGCGCCTGGCGGCAGTGTTTGACGAAACCGTCCTCCTCTTGCGACGCACGACAATCTCTGTTCCTTTGGAGAAAGTCCTGTCGTGCTGAAGTCACCGACCGCAGCACTGGCGATCTGTGATTGACTCGCGGCTGGCGCGTGTCTGTTCCGTGCCCTCTATTCTTCTTACACGCTTTTCCACTCGTGTAGCGTTATTGGGCAGACGGAGTCTTCCTCTTGTCGGAGTAAAGCCCGGCACGTTTTGAGCCTTCGCTCGCTGACGCAGCGGCAGCTTTGCTGAATCGATATCGGTGAAGACTCGGACAGGACCAATAGTGTTCCTGGTCCGATACAACTGCAAGTAGAGCAGAGAGCTCGAGGCCCCGGGACAGAACGGCATCCTGGGGTGAAAGAACTGGGTCAGCTCGTGACTTATGAAAGCATTTTGTCGTGCTGGCTCAGTTTTGCACCAGCAGAAAGAGGAGCGCTGTGTGGCATATGTTTGTAAACGTCGAAAAACGTACTTCCTGTACGTAGCTGGACACAAACGTGGGCGATAAAAAGCCTGTCGGCTTTTTAAACGCTTCCGTGAGGCACTCGCCATTTTCGTCACGCACCACTGCCGTGCTTCTTTTGCTGCTTCACATAGCACGTGTGCCAGAGTTCAGGCATTCACGTTTTTTCGTTTTTATTTTCCCCGCCAAATGCGAAAGCACGCCCGACTTGTGTCTTCAGCGAACGTAATACGGAATGCTGTGTCAGATCACGGAAGCATTTAGTAGGAGTAACCAGGAAGTGATGTTTTTTTTTCAAATCAACACTTCATTGTGTCCGTTGGTTTTCAGTGTGGCCGTGTGCGGTTCTCTGTCACAAGGAAGAAACTGTAACGCCTCGGGATGTGACGGGATGTTTGCACACGAATCGTATGCTGGTCTCACTGCCGCAAAGCCGCTTCAGCTCTGCCTGTTTGTTCTCACCAGCTGTGTTCCTCACGCATTTGTGCAGGCCACTGTCGATGACGGGAATGTGCCGCGAGTTGTCTTTGCATCTTTCAGGCCCTGAAATCTTTATTATAATGAACATTGTTAATACTGTTTTGACTGAATGTAATACTGTAATATTGTTAATACTGAGGTGCTGACTTTGATTTTGGACATCAGCAAAACTAGAGGACCCGGGCTACGCATTGTCTCATAATTGGTTACAATAAAGGAAGACTGGAGTCAGTCGAGGGTAGCATCTTTCACAAAGGAAGGCGGGAGATCCAGGCCTGTTTCTTCGGTTCTGGCACAGCCTTTCGGAAAAAAGCTTGATCTACGGAAAAACACACAGGACTAAGTATTTTGAATGGTACTCCTGACGTTTTACGAACCCGAAGAGGGGGACCGACGTTTAATCTTGCGGTCCATTACTTTGTTTTTCGCTTTGGAAAAACGCAAATTTTCCGTCTCGAAGGATGGTCGAGCACCAGGCTGTTCCCCCCTCCTTTGAATGATACTATGCTATACCCCCGATGTTGCTTCGTTTGCACCTTTGCTGATTTCTCCACGGTGCTGTAACTTGCTCCACAGATCTTGCCTATTTTAGCATGTTAACTGGGGAGGGGCAAATGTCCCCTCACTCCTACACTTTGCCCCCCAGTCAAGAGTCTTTCCCCATGCAAAGAAAAAAACATCCAGGAGTAGAACAACCACTGCGGCCATCGCTGTCGAGCGTAACCAGGAGAGTATTCCATAAACCGCTGCGCACAAGTCTCTCGCGAAACAGCATCTTATCCAGGACGGATATTTTGAATCATTGACTAATTTGGGAGCACACTTAGAAGCATCACTTTGTGATACGTATTTTAGGTAGGGATGCACCGGATTTGGATTTTTGTAATCCGGCCGGATACCGGATATGCCGGATCGGGCGCTGGATATCCGGCCGGATATCCGGCCGGATACCGGATATTATGGATAACTATTTTTATTTGATATTTGTTGCTAGAAAATGAGACGAAAAATGACTGCGCTGGAAAAGAAAGGTCTGAAAAAAATGGAAGAAAACCTCGCAGTAACTGTATCCTTCAGAGTTATTGCGAGGTTTCCGCATGTTTCATTCTAAAAAAAAAAACAACTAAAGAGCACAGCGATCATAGCGTAGGTCACCGATCACCATCTCTGTCTGAAGGCAAAGGGCAAAGGCTCCAAAATGCGCACAATGCCATTACGGCGCCTTGGTAGACCTCAGATATCTGGCTTGATAAGCATTCTCTACAAATACTAAGGTGCGTCCACTGAAGTATATTGTCCTTTAACCAGGGACGCAGCCAGGGATTTCTTGAGGAGGGGGCCCGGAGCCCAGTGTGAACTGAAATCATACGAAAGCCGCCTGCTGGGAAGACGATGTGTAATGTTTTTCACAAAAAATGTGGGTCTGAGGAGGAGGCCCGGGCCCCGGGCCCGCCTTTGGCTGCGCCAATGCCCTTAACACTTGCCGGTATGGTGCCTTCTGCATAAGGCGGACGTATAGCGGAGAGGGAGGTTGGCACGATTCCCCCAGCCATTTCAACACCTTGCGTCCTAGAGCGTCGCGGAAAAAACAGCGTGTTGCACGTGACGAGATCTCACGACTGGCATCCCTTCTTAAGGTCTCAGGCTAACGGATGATTTTCCACATCGGATCAAATGTCAAAAATTGGCAGAAAGTGGTACTTTGTGAGTTAAGTGCAAATGAACGTCAAAGAATAAATGATGATGAAACGGAACGGATGCCAAAATGTTCGTCAATCAATTATGACTCTCTCTGTACACCACATTTAAGATTTATTTAACCCCTGGAGTCCGATCTAGGCCATGCTAGGCCAATCCTTGTCAAGTGGGGTCGTCAGCTTCAATGCGTTCTCGGAGCTGCAGAAGCATTTTTTGTATACAGTTATAGATGCTGAAGTCAAATATAGTATCTCAATCAACAAACACTGTTGTCAAATAACATATAAGGGTCATCTTAGGTTACCCAAAGTCATCTGAATCCGATGACCTAGGGTGACCTCGATTTAACTGAAAATCGTAACATAGATACTTTAAAGGCGTTTTTCGAGTTGAGATCCGAAGCAAAGTCAAATTTTAGGCATGCCCTCGCGCTGCAGACTCATCATTCCGCGGCCGACGCCGGACTTTTGCCCGTCATAGCAAAAGTTAGGCGTCCGTTGCATTGAGCCCTCTTTAAATGAAATTAAGGACAAACTGCACCAAATTTATACCATTCGATTCCCTTGAACTTCAGGAATCCGAATATATAGGTTGTTTTGCAATACCTATTTCCTATCGCATTCCCAAAGATAAAAAATAACGTGTTTGTCGTCGTACCTCATGACCACACGACATGACCTCACGACACCCCGAAAACCTCAGCGGGGTTGCACCATTCCCGCCCCCCTCCCCCTTCACCACCAAGCCCCTAAGAGGGTTCATGAATTTGTACAGAAGTATCTGAGACAAATAAAAATGTTTGGAAAATAGGAGGAAGATGCGCCACGAGATGGTCGGTTGAACATATGCTGGCTGTTATTACACATTGAGCTTCAGTCCAGTCCTTGCAAATAATGCCTCAAGCTTTTTGAACTAAGATGAAAAAGTAGTGCTCCAGACAGACCCTGGAACTGTCAGGCGCATCGACCGTCTAATATAGCAAGGCACTTTGCTCCTGACACGGTTTTATAGACAGACATAAGAACGTCTCGATTGTACACCGCAAGGCCAAATATCCGGCAATATCCGGCCGGATCATGGAAATATCCGGTCGGATACCGGATACCGGATAATCTCAAATATCCGGCCGGATATCCGGCCGGACCGGATATCCGGTGCATCCCTAATTGTAGGCATGTCTAATGACGATTGGCGAACGTGTTTGGTAGTTGGTACGCTGGCACCCCATGCCGCGATTGTCTCGTGGGCGGCCGAGGCGTTTCATTGCATTGTAAGCACGTTAGAGGTGACGAGGCAGGTGACCATGTATTACATGCTAAAACACAAGAAAACTAAAGGGTGAGCTGGTGGTCAGGGCGGTTTCGCCATGGTGGAATAATGTTTATACGAATGCGGTAGCAGACCGGCAGTGCTGTAGTCGTCATCATGATCTGAAAACCCTGCTAAAATCCCAGTGCCTAACTGGTGAAACTTCACTGAACTAGGCGGCTAAACAATAGTTTTCTGCGAGGAAAAGGGAAAAATAATCAGTCATATATTAAAACCGTCACTCTTGCTGCTTCCTGTGCATGAGTTTATGCATCCCATGAGCATGTTCCATCTGCTTCACCAACATGGCATAACCCAGACTGCAGATCATGGCAAGTGTTGACGATATCTCTTTGGGCGGAGCTAAGGCGAATATCGTGATCTGAGGCGGTTTTTTTATTTTGGGGCCGTTCATCTGGAAATGGAGCAATTTGTTATGCCTGTGTTGGGACAGCTTGTGCACTTTTGCGAAGGGCTGCGAAACATATTTGCCAAAATTCGGTGAGAAACCGTATTTTGGGGAGAAATTAGAGCAACAGAAAGTATCCCGGACAGGCAACCTGCCGCCCCGTTTAGGGAAGAATCGAAGCTGCCGCAGCATCTCGTCAGTATTCTGGCCATCGCTTGCAAACTGCGACTTAAATAGAACAGTTCTGAAGTACTCCACCTGGCGATGCCACGGTAACCCACGATGCTGGTCTGGCAATTTCCTGCGCATTCTTAGACGTCCGGGATATTTAAGGACCGCTTACGTCAGTGCAGAAAGTACCTGCTATAACGAAAATCTGTGCCGCTATGGCTGCACCACAAGAAAAAGGCCCAGCTTTTGTTGATCGATGCTGCGGTGGAACCGGTGTCAGGCAACAAACTGCCTTCGCGTGGAGAAGTGCTGCAGCAATATTTTCAGTCCCACCATGTGGATAGGTTTACCTAGAGAGAGCTTAAAACACATCGTCCGCGAAGTGATGAGAATGTGGAACAAACCCGTATTCTCACTGCACCGGTGAGGAAAATGATAAAGAAGCTCAACAGGACGTTTGACCAGTACCGAGCTGTCATCAGAGACAAATGCTGGAGGTCCGCCTCGGAAATTGACAAGAAGAATGAATTTAGGGACAACCTCAAAAACCTTTTTGACAGTGCACTTGTCGGCACCATTAAGATCATCAAAACCAAAAGGATAAAGACATTATCCAAACATGTTTTGTGCTCCAGTTTGGTAAACCAATCGCACGATATGCATAAAGTGTACATCATAGTACTCCTTTTGACACACTGGATCAAAAGCCACTTCACATGCTGTCACAGACCTAAAAGGAGCCAGGTCGCCGAAGCGTCATGGTGGTATTCGATAAGTTTCTTTCTAAGGAGGAGCGAGCTCTTGAATGACAACAGTAGGCCGAAGCTTTAAAGGGCCCGCCGTTGGACTGAACAGTAGATCGAGCAGGAGGCAACTGCCCAATTGGAATCCTCGTCCACTGGTAACACACAACTGACAGATCAGGATGACCCGCAGTCCTTCGCCATGCCGTCTCCTTCGAAGCGGCTCTGCAGGAGAGCCAAGAACATCGTCACTCTTGGTCTGGCAGCAGCCCTCGATCGGACCAAGCTCAATCATCGCTCTGCAATGCACTTCCTAGCGGCGACGGCCTCAGCCCTCGGCCACGGCCCCTCTGAATGGCGATCACAGGAGCCTGACCAGGCGGGCTCGTAGACCGCAGAGGAAAGCCATTGCGGACGAAATCTAGCATTCTTTCTCCGTGCCACCCAGCCTGGTGGTCCACTGGGACGGCAAACTGTTACCTGACGATGGAAAGGAAAAGGTGGATCGACTCCCTGTCACTGTAACCGATCCAAGAAGTGCCGCCAAGCTCCTCGGTGTTCCGAAGTTTGTCAGCGGAGCTGGAACAGCGGCAGCCGACGTTGTCGCACATTGTCGGGAAGACTGGGAGGTTTCGGATAAGGTCGTCGGCATGAGTTTCGACACCCACTCCAGCAATACTGGACAAGTTGTGGGGGCAAGCACGCTTCTTCAACAGAAGTATGGGCGACAGCTCCTTCACTTCGCTTGTCATCATATCATCGGAATGTGGCAGAGGCGGCTTTCTCCACGCGCTTCGGTCCGTGCTAGGGACCGGGGATTTCCTTGTTCAAGTGCTTCAAGAAGAGATGGAGACTCATTGATCGGAGCAAGTTTGAACCCATGATGCGTGAAGACCTGGAGCCAGCAGTGGTCGAGACGTTTCTCTCCTCCAAGGATCGTGTCGTGGCCTTCTGCCATGAGACGCTCGCCAAAATCCAGCCTAGCGATGATTATCTTGAGTTCCTTGATGTCTTGATCATCCTCTTTGGTCAAGAGTCTCCTCGAGGAATTAAACTCCCCAACCAGGTGCTCTTCACCGTAGATTATGGAACACATAATTCACGGGATCAAGATCTTCTTGCTATGCCATCATTTCTCCGTGACTCCCAGTGAACTGGGAGCACTCAAGCGCTTCACCTCTTTCATGGTTGTTTCGTACGTCATTGCGTGGTTCTGCTCTTCGTCGGCGGCCAAGGCTCCCGTGCACGACCTGGCCGTTCTGCAAAGCCTGGTCTGAATACTGAAGTCTCGTAGGCGATCTCCAAAAAGCTCGCCAATCACTTATTATCTATTATGACATTATATACGACATACTATTTACTATAGAAATAGCCTATTATGATACCTCAGCGAAGAACTGGCTGATGTGTTGTTCTTCGACGAGGGCGTGCCGTGTGAGATGAAGAGGAGGATGGCCGGGGCACTCCAGGAACAGGGGTCGGAGAGTCCTCCCAAGCGAGCGCAGATAGATCTCGCGGCAAAGGAGGTTCGCACTAGGAAGATCATCGTCGACTTTATTGCGACAAAGTCGGTGGACAACCTGAAGGCCTACGGCATCAACATGGACTTCCTTGCCGCCGATGCCGCTGATTGGGAGACAGCACCTGGCATTAAGAACGCTAAGGAAGTCCTGCGCGGGATCGCGGTAGTCAGCGACTTCGCCGAACGAGCTGTGGCCCTTATCCAAGCGTACAACGAGGTAATGACGAAGGATGAAAGGCAAAAGCAGTACCAGCTGCAAGTCGTCGAATGGCATCGTCGCCAGGACCCCGAGGCCAAAAAGAGGGTTGAAGAATCATTCCCACTTAAGCCACACTGCTGTCGACAGAGCCATTGACCTATGACCTCAGACAACATGTGAAGTGTCTTTTGATCCATTGCGTCAAAATGAGTATTATGACGTACATTTTATGCATATCGTGCGCTTTGGTTTACCAAACTGGAGCACAAAACATGTTTGGAGGGCATTTCAGAAACACCTCTCCCTGACCGAATCTCCCAGGGTTCACAGGTCCGTCGAAAATGAGGTCTTGCTTAGGATAGATTAAAAAGCGTTCTTTGACTTAAATGGGTTCGAAATGCACAAAAGCCGGTGCAAATTTCATCAAGATAAAAATAAAATCCAGCACAAGAGACATGCAATCTTCGCGTGCCAGTGCTTAAAAGTGTTAGACCAAGGCCATATTTTGCACGTATGATTTCCTCCCAAAGACGCATCGATTAATGAGAGAACATTCTGGAAAAGTCTTCATGGTAATTCGCCCCTATGTATATATATATATATATATATATATATATATATATATATATATATATATGAGGTGATTAAAACTCAACAAGAACGCAAATGCCGGGGGAGGGTATGGTCTCATCCCCACGTTGCCCTCGTTCGCAGAATTGCCCCGGCAGTCATTTTTGCTTAAAATAGGCCCTGCCACAGATCTTGTACTTTTCCCGGTCCGCCCATCCACCGTTAGTCTAACGACCTTCTGGAAGTCGGCGTCAGCGCCGCGCCATATCCCCGGTCCGCTCCATCGCTGCCGATGCCGGGGCGTGTTTCCGGAACGCGTAACCGATCTGACCGCATCCAGCGAGCTGCGCGGAACGCGGCCGAGCCGAGCCGCGCCGATCGCGGCACGACCGGGCCGAGTCCTGCCGGCCCGTCCTCGGTCTGCTCCGCCGGCAGCAGGCGACCGCCGGGAAACGTCTGGCTTCTCCCGCCCTGCGTGGCGCCAGGCCGCCGCGCCGGAGGCATGGGACAGCGCTGCGGCGTGACCGAGCCCGAGCCCGTCCCGGCCACCCCCTGGGTCTTCCCCAGCCGTGGGTGGGCGGCCGCGGACGGCCGAGATGCATAGGTTCGCTGGAAGCCGTGCCCGCTGGTGACGAGGTTCGGTGGAAGGGGCCGGCGGCCCGGACGGGCCCGGTTTAACGGCCGCCCGGGACCGGTCTGTTGCGGCACGGCGCTGCCCGCCCGCGGCCGTCCAACTGCGGGCAGGCTGACGCTCCGCCGGGCACGGAACGGCAAACACCCACTGGAGTGTGTGGTCCCATTAGTTTCTGCTTTTGCCCATGGGCAGCCTTGCAAGGATGGCCCAGCGTGTTTTTGATTCTGAGGTATTGTTTTGTCGCTTCGTTAACCGCCATCAAGGACGTGCCCAGAGGGGGAAAGAGCTTTACGTATTAACCGCCGCCTGTCAAAGCGTGGCATACATATCACGTTTTAATTTCTGATGCGTTCGGAAGCATTTTTCTAGGGTTCATTCGCGAAAGATGTTTGTTATTGAAACGCATGCGAGATGGTCACAAGATTTTAGCTGGCGGTAGTAGTCCCGCCATGGCAGTAGGCCGCACAACTTACCCGGCATGGACAGAATGGCGTTGAGTCGTGTTTTAAGGTGTGGAGTCGTTTCTTGGGGCACACGACATGAGGTGTCTTCTGCCTGCATGATGGAATTTCTCTTACTGGCCGCTGCAGTAACAGGGTGTGAAGTGCGTTCGGGGGAAAATAACTACTCAAATGCCGTAGGGACGAGGCTTTTTTCCCCAGCCGGGCATTGTTAGTATTATTCGAGCTGTGCCAGGCGTCACCATCAGAACCAACGACCTCGCGACGTTCACGCTGAAGACAAGGAATTGAGCAATATGCGATTCATGGACAGGTTCCGCGCAAGCCTTCCTCAAAGGGCTGCTAAGCTTGACGAGTGAACTTTCTAAACTTAGGCAGCCAGTCCCCCGCCTTTGGAAGACGTCTTCAGGGCTCGGTAAACATGTTTGTAACGGAAATTCGACTCACGGGCCGAAGTGAAGGAGGTGGACACGGGCGTTTAAACTGGATCCCGTCCATCCGCCAGTCATGCCGCACTGCATCACACTTGTGCTACACAAACGGTGCTTTGGGCTCAATTGCCAGTTGTCACTTCTGCGAAACGTTGAACAGGTAATTTTATTCAGGCAGGCAGCATAATAGACTTCAAGGGTATGGTTTAGGAAAAGGAAAGTATGACTTCATCGCCTGGGCGGCACCGCCCTGGATCAGGGACATTGTCTTTAATTGGTTAACTGTTTCATTGTTTGATTGACCGTCTGGCACAAGTACGAGGATTTTTCTTTCGGGAGCACGGTTGTTGCATTTTTGTATAAAAGGACCCTAAACTGGGCCTGTTTGTGAGCATGCTGCTCACAAATGGTCACTGCATTTTTTACGTATGCTGGAGTATGTTAAAAGTATTAGCACGTACTGTTTGATAATTGTGTTGTGTAAAGTTTTGGCCCACCGACCGAACAACGCAAAGTCAGTTAAATGAAGACCGAGGCTACTCGCACCATCGTTACGTTTTGGAGATCCCACATGTACAATGGATGCCTTAAGCCTGTCTGGCATTGACACGGAATCTTGATCCGAAATTGGGTCGATGGTTTATTGCAGCAGACGCTGGTCAAGGTTTGTGAAAAACAGGGAAACTATGACACCCGTCACAGCCATTGATATTGAGACAGAAGGAGCGTACTTGCTTACCTAAAGGACTCCGTGGCTGGCCGTCTCATGTTTAGTCTTGGCCTTAAAGACCTTTTTACTTGTTCCTGTTCAGGGGTCATGGGACCAAAGGTGATAATGGGAACAAGAAAATACAGCGCAACACACAGTAGTGGTGACCACCGTGTACCTTGCTAGGAACTTATTTACGCTGCAGTTGGGCATCGTTGGAAAATATGGTGAGTCTTCAAGTTTTTGTTTACAACTTGTTACACAGTTGTAGGAGTTGGCTGCCTGTACAAAACGGATTGGCTGAAGTTGTGGCAGGTTCTAAAAATTATGCGGATTTTCTGCATAATTTGTAGTTTGTCCGTAGTTTAAGTTGTCGGAGTGTGCTTGAAACTGGGTTCTACAATTTACGCAGAACATTTTGCGTGAAAGCTTTAAAACTTACAGCTTTTGTCCCATATGAAACTGGTTACAGGTCTAATGTTTTCGACCGTGAACATTTTGTTTTACCAGAACAGTTAAAATGAGTGTCTACCAAATGGCAGTGCCCCTTTTAAACGTGTCACGACTTGATTGAATGCATTACCTTTTTGTTTTATCGGCAGGTTCTATTATTTTTTTCGCCTTTGATATCGAGCCCTAGCCATTGTGAAAGAAGGTATTTTGTGCGATCGCTTTCCCTTTTTTCGTGACTTTACATGCAATTAGAAGTTTTCATGAAATGCAGGTTGGACAAACGCGAAGACAATCAACACCGAAAGAACAATGAATGTATTTATGACATACAGCAAAAAGCACATGATACTTAGCCGGCAAAAATTTTCAGGACCTCGGTCTTCCGGTTATGTCATTCGGGCTCTGGCCTCGTACTAAAATTTAAGGGAGGCCTGGGCCCTGAAAATTAATTCTACCGTCCACGGGTGGTATTATTTAACGAACCCCGAGGGTAAATAATACTGCACGTGGCTGGTGGAATAAATTTTCCAATATCCAAGTGTGTATGATTTTTACCGCATATCGCAAACAAATACACTGCCTTTTGTGTTGATTGCCTTAACTTTCGTCCAATTTTCCTCTGATGCAGGCTGCCAATTTAAATGTGAAAGTCACGATGGATGGATAAGCAGTCGCGCAAAATGACATTTTTGGCAACCTTTTTACAGTGATTTGGGTTTGATATTGGCGGCGAAAAAGGAATGATTAAATCTTCAATTTTTTTCCGCAAAAGGCCATTTCCTTTCAGGGCCCAAATTACAACTGCTCGTGTATAGCGGACTAGAATGCATGGAGGACCATTCCACTTTTCACTTTTCCCTGCTAAACTTCAATTTCTTTGAGCAACAAAACTAGCTTGGGATGAATCCCATCTAAAGCCGCGTTACAGCGTTATTTGGCTGAAAAGTAAATAACGTTCTCAAAAGAACAAGTTTACTTACAGGAAAGCAAGAAATTTAGTTCAATCAAGCTGTCACACATTTGAGAAGAGCACTGCCATTTAGGAAGTATTTTATGTGAGTATTCTGGCACAATATAAATGTGCACGGTCTTAAACGTTACACCAGTTTGGCTGTACGTTGTTCAGTTGATGGGCCAAAACTTTACGCCAGACATTTACCAAACAGCACGTCTAATGCTTTTGGCGTATCGCGGAATACGGTAAAGTATTTAAGGAACATGCTGTGATGCTAGAGCCTAAAATCGTCCATTTGGAAACGGTACCAGTCGTTTGAAGTTCAGCTATCATTTCAATTTGCATACAACACGTTTAGATCTCTGAGGTAGCGTGAAGCTCCCGCCTCTTTAGTAGGAATATGCATTGTTAGGGGAAGACATGACAGTGCGCGAATCTATTAACGTTCCTGGCTCGTTTCAATACACACATCATTCCGATGGAGCGTCTTTCGTTGGGGAATATTAGAGTGTTCTTCCAAATTCCGGTTTTAAAATTTTTCAGAACCTTTCTTTTATGTTTTTTCGACTCATAGAAAGAATGTCTTGTGCGAAATTTCGCCCATTTTGATCGTCATTTACCACTCACATCGAGGTTGAATGTCGCGTGCTGTGCGTTGCAGTCTCCAGTGCTGTTTGTACGGGCGGCCGGCAGTTAGCGCCAGGCAAGCAGGCATGGGTCAGCTTGGTTTCCCATGTGAAGTCGTCGTGTTGTTGGGTTTTGGAGTCTCATGTGGCATGGACTCGAGTCATTTCTCAAGGAGCGCGATGTTGACTATTTCACAGATTGGCTGGCAGTCCAGGAGCACAGTTCCTGGAACACCGGAACTGTTTGTGGACTGCCAGCCAAGCCGTGAAATATTTAAGGATTGCATTCCTTGGGTGTTAATCCCAGTCCATGCCAAATAATGCTCCAAAACCCAACAACATGTCCCGACAAAGCTTCCTTTGAGAACCCGAATTGACCCGTGCCTGCGCGCCCGGTGATAGCCACAGCCGACCGCCCGTACGTCCAGAACTGGAGACTGCAACATCCAGCAAACGACATTCAGCCTTCCATGTCACGTTGGTAAACGCCGACCAAGGGCGAAATTTTCTATTTGTAATTCTTTCAAGGGATCCAATAAAAAGACAGAAAAAAGTGATCGAAAGATTTCAAAACAGCATTTGGTGACCATCCCGGGATCATATTGAAACGCGAATAATTTTCAAGTGGTTGCGAGACGTTTGTTCCCAGTGTATGGGTGTTTGCGCAACTTCATGTTTTGGCAGTTACATCCGCGCTTAATCTTTTTATATTCTTGCAATGTTCGGGAAAAACTTAAAAGGGTTGGGACCTTAACTGACAGCACTGACATGTCTGAGCTGAAACTGCTGCAGCATGGGTGGAGACCACGGATTTCCAGACCCCGCCCCCAATATTAAGTGATTTGTACATTAGTTTAGTAATTTTACATTACATTTTACATACCCTACTGCAATGAATAGAAAGAAACGGTCTGAATTTCTCTGTGGAACCCCCTTCCCCCGACAATTATCGGAAATCTCCAGCCATGCTTTGCAGCATCCTACGACATGTCCAGATGAAAACGTGGTAATCATGGATTAGGAACAGTTTTGAAAGCCCTCAAATCGGATGAAAACTTCCATTTCATAATCATGTATTCTGTATTGGTCCAAAAACTGCAGTTTTATTTTATGGAAAAATGCGAAATGAACCAGGGACTTCAGGAAAGAGCTGCAGCTCTTGTCACAGACATTTACGGCCACCCATACTCCCACACCACGGCTATAGCGTTCAAGGTCCTTTACCACCCTCACCCCTACATTCGCGCGGTCTTGAGCATGAGAGGCCGTGGCGGCAGCCCCCCCCCCGTACTGACAAGGTGTCTAGAGACAGTGATCCCTCGCCGGCGCTAGGCCGGCCAGCCCAGTCGGCAGAGGAGCACAGCACGACCTTCCTGGCATTGTCCAGGGTAGCAGTCACGGCGGCGGCGGTCGGCCGGCGAGACACGCACGTGGACGCACTTGCACGCGCGCCACAGTCCGACGCCTCGCTGCGCCACAAGCTGAGCTGTGTCACCCGTATGCGGGCACGCGCAAGGAAAAGATGTTATCGCAAACGCGCCCTTTGGTGGCTGGGTTCTTGGGAATTCCGCGGTGACCCTTGCCGCATTGCTGGGGTTTTCCTGGATGTCCAGAATGTGGCCTCTTCGCTTCCTTTGTCCTGAAATCGTTTACGGTACATGAGTGTGCAAAGTCGGAGTGACAAAAGTTGGAAAACTGGATCACCTGAAAAGAAGAGTCATCTATAAATCCCACAGCCGTGACGGACAATCGGGGGAAAACTATCAAAGGAAAGTGTACTACTGGCAGGTAAATTGCTCAATCTTACCACTAAAGAAAACGATCCAGTTTCTCTTCGATGACTTGTGCCTCAAGGCGCTCATCGTGGTGGCGGGAATTTTGCTCACCCATATGGTTCGTGACGGTTTGCAGTTTTACAGTATTATGTGTTCATAAAGGAGTGCCGCTGCTGTACCTCAGCAGGTTAAAGGAACCGACGTAGATACGTCAGGGGTCGGGTTCGAGCCCCAGGGCAGGCGATGATGTTTCGACCGAAACCGCAAGGGCCAGTCTGGCACTGGGCCATCGTGTCATGGAATTGCACAGTGCGATATGCTATTCAGCTCTTTTTCAAAAATGACTTCACTCTACAATTCAGGAATCTGAGAACTTAGGAAAAAGATCTGAGGACAGCAAATTATCTGTTATGTTTCAGCTCTCGATCCTGTATTCTGTTGGATTCAGACCGAGATTAAAATTTTGCTTTGTGACCTGAGGTTGATAAAAACAAAATGAAAACACAAGAACGGAAGCGAAGTAAAGTACACCTTTGTGTGTGGCCAGTGTGACGAATATAAAAGGCCAATGTTGAGGACAATGTTTGGAGGATGCACGTTCAGATTCATGTATTTGAACCGTTACAACCCGAAGTGAAGGAAACATCGCATTGCTGTTTCGTAATGGGCAGAATACTGATAGTTCTGATACATGATAAACTATGAAAATCATTAAAAAGCGTTATTATAATGGCGTAGTTGGGTAAGGGTGCGAGGCAAGGCTGTCTTGCTTTACTCGAGAACAAACAAATTTATTCCACCCAGCGCCCCTCCCCGAAAAAAATTAAGAATGAATGTCTTAAACTTCAAAAACTTTAAAACGTACCCAAAATTTCGACCTTGAATCGGACTGCGCCCTTTGAAATGATTCAAACTGAATAAGTTAACACTGGTTTTTCAGCACGTCTTTTAAACTCGTAAAACGACCCTTATTTGACAATATTTCTACGAGGATGTCACTCGAAATCCACGAGAAGGGAGCCAGCAGTCCCATACATATTTATGGTAAATTGGACCGATTTCGGCGAGCCTTTACATTGATAAAATTTTTGCTCAGCATTCACTTTTCAGATAAGCAGCAGTGGAGAACATCGACAGTGTATTCTTCGGGATGGTAAAAAAGGCCGAATTAAAAATGTATGTCTTTTTAGCCACCACAACGCTCTACGCCACACGAAAAAAAAAAACACTAAATAAAGCACAAATTGGGCTAGCATGCCCACCAGAAATGTTTATCCACTTCAGCTTCTCCATGTAGAAAATTCAAATTTTCATACAGTTCGTAAGGAAAAAGCGAGCGTGGGAAAAACCACAGTATTTCGAAACATACAAAGTCGTGTGGCTTCAGCTCTGGAGGAGAAAACACAGGAAGGTTTGGCAGTTCGGACTCTCCTTATGAAAATAGGGTTGATCTTTGCACGACCGGGCATGGGCTCCACGCATGTATTGCGGCTTGGGGTCTCGAAAATCCCCAAAGTTTCTGCAATTATTGAAGTCGAAAAGATGAGAGCGGTACACCAGTCGAACGCAAGTCAACTGTAGGAAAAATCAGGGTGTTGCCGCTGGCATGGCCAGGGACGTAGCCAAGAACGGGAACATGGGGGCCATGACCCCCCTGAGCCAAGCGGTCCGCACTAGATCTATAGCGATTTCGCACGAATACGGAATAGTGATCATATATGTGTTGCAAAAACGAACATTATGCGTATTCCTGTGGGTTAAATATGAAGTCAGGTACGTAAAATTGCTGTTTTTCCTAGAAACTTCGTCATATGCCAGTGGTATATGACAAAATTTGACATTTGCCCCCCTTGGGGAAAATCTTGACAACGTGCCTGGGCATGGTTGGCATTTTAGAGGTGACGAGATCAGCTGAGGCCATCCCATAATTACCGGAACTATTCGAGGAGGCCATTTAGCTGTCGAAATCCCACGAAAGTTACTCCAAGATGAAATGCTCAGAAAAGCATAAGAAATGTTTTAAAACTGGCCTTTAAATTTTTAATCATCGCCCAAACCGGGAGGGGGGCGTTTTAACACCCCACTTTCAGCACTTTTGCTTACAGAAAAAACGGCACATGCAGCGCGCTGAAATTTTTAGTACCTTTTCCCACATCCTTTGCGCATGTCCTATAGAATTTCCAACTTCCGGTCGTGTGAGATCATTGACTTAAGTCTCGTAAAAGAAGTTTACCTACAATTAGAAAAAAACTTTCTTGAAACTTCGTCGCGCATTCGATCTACTTGAAACTTTCAGAGACAGTTTTGCACACTTTCTTCGGCTTGTTGATGCTTGAAATGCATTTCTGGGCAAATAATTCACGAAGCACGAGAAAAAGTGTTGATCCACATGAATTGCATTTGAGCTGAACTAGCAAAAAGGAGCCTAAAACCCGGTTTTGATGAACACTGGGGTAAAAATAGGCACTGAGGTCGATTCCATAGTTTAAACTTGCATCAAGACGCTCCAGTCTCTGAGATAACTTTCGGTCGCCTGAGGTCATGCAAGGTAACCTCGGTAGAAGCGGAGTCTACATTCGGATGACCAGTTTTCCTCCGGTTTACTTCGTGAGACAATTGCAGATATAAGCATAAAAAGATGAAACTCAAGCGTGCTTCGAATCAGCTCATGATCCTACGTCAGGTCAAGTCATATGACTGGCCTTATGTAGATCCTGTTGGTCACAGCTGTGGAAGTCCAGGAGTTTCATTCCAAAGGTACTCCTTGCCTTTTTGTGTGCAATGTTATTGATCCTCGATAAAGCACGGCATAAATCCAAGAAAACGGCCGAATGTAAGGTCAGGTCGTAAGGCCAGATCAGGTCACGCCGATTCATGAGCGTTCCGTTGCCAGTATTAAAAAACAAATGTGCTCGCGCAGATCATTTCTGTCGTTTCGAAGCATACATGACCAGTAGTCTGCCAGCGACGTTCAAAAACTTCACGAATACGACGAAATGAAAAACGGCATTATGTAAGGTCACCTGATGCGATGCGACTATACTCCTGTCATAAATTATGTAACTTCGTGATGTGCATTCTGTTAGCGTTCCATTGGCATGCATAGAACGTTTTTTAGCTTTATTAGGGACGAAGTTAAAGTTCCTCTTAAAAAGTCCAATTTTTTGCATTTGTAAGCCAAAAAAAGTATTATTTTTCGAAATTTGCCTGTTTTTAGTCTTCTAGAATGTACGCATGGCGAGCTTCCCGTTAATATAAATTTCATTTTCCCTGACGTTTTGTTCGCGAGATAGAGGGGATCAAAACGTCAAAACGCCCCCCCCCTTCCCCCGGGCCCGGCCGCGCACGTCAGGATGCCTATTGAACGAGAATTACAACATGTAATTGTCACAAAGACGTATTGTTTAACACATGTCGAGCGGCTCCCAATGCGTTTATCGTGAAAGTCATCGGAACGGGAAATGAACTGTCATTCCTTCCTCTTTTCTAGTACAAATGTTCTTTTTTGGTAGTCGAAGCAAAGACATTCTTGTTTGGACTCACAGTTAATTTTTGTGCAAAAATATTCACTTAAAAATGTTTGTCTTTGTCAACTCGCTATAAAAATGGCAACTTAGTAAGGAAGAGCATTACATTTTTAACCATGCTTATCAAAAGAAAAATCAGGAAGCTCCAAAATTTAAGCAGGAAGGTTTGGCTATAGTAAACCATGGACAGTAATACCAAACATTGTGACTTCTACAGTGCAACGTGTTTTCCCAAGAATTCCTGCAAATATCATAACTTCGAAACAGCGTATATGATGAAATGAGTGTAAATGAGTTAAAATTTAGGCTTACAAGCATGATGCGTCATATTGCGTAATCCGTAAACCCATCTCAGTTATGCTTGTACTTACGTAATGCCTTTTAATCATTTCACCTGACTGATTTAGACATGCGCAAAAACTATTGTTCAGGAGACGTTCCCCAGGGTGACTGTCCTGACCCCTCACTGTGTTTCAGGCGTTATTTCTGGGACTCAACCATGTTATTGACTGGTTAAAATAATGTATATATATATATATATATGATACATATATAATACATATAATATTTATATGTATATACATATATATGTATCTATGTATATATATATATATATATAAACATAAGACAGTAAATATAGAAAATAGCTACCGTTTCAATATAGTTTTTCGCATTTCTACTTTTATGTGCTGGCCATTTTGGTTAATTACATAGTCGGCAAGAAAAGCATAGGAGACGCATCCTTGCTAATTGTCATTTTCCCATGCATTTTATGTCAACAGCAGCGTAGAGAAAAAGGGTGCTCAGTTGATTGGTGAGCACTGGGTGATGTCCTGGATTAATTTTTGCCCAAAGTGGCTTGGCTTAATTCGCCATATCATCTATGCAATATTTTAGCCTTTTGCCCCTCTGCGCTGTTGCCAGATTACAGCAGATGTGTGCTCACTTCTATGCAGACATTCTAAAAAGAGGAGGATGCCTGCACAGCTGGGTCCGCGCACCGGGGACTCTGCGTCAGGCAACGATGGCAAAGGAAATGGCTACCGTGGCGGTGCGGCCTTGGCGTGAGTCCAGTTTTCCAGCGAAGGCACGTGGAAAAGGCTGTATCATGTGAAACTCAGCCTTGTTCGGAGCCTTGCAAAATGCGCCCCCCACATTTAAGGAGTGGCAGATCGACCTTGTTTGCCAAAAAATATCCCGTGTGCGGTTAGCCTATCCCCCTTCGTTCTGTGTCACTTTTGATCATCTTGAATCAGTAAGCGCAGTCAGAAACCTCACCGTCAAATCAAAGGCTGTCGTCAAGAAAGCACACTATGAAGATGTTGTCAGCTGGCATGAAGAAGCACCCGAGGACACGTTTCTGTGTGATTTTGTGTCCACTGGCCCGTCGTTTCGACTCAGCATGACCAAATCATGGAGTGAGTAAGCCAGGTACTTACGGACAAGTCCAATATCGACAGGGCAATGAAGCTCGGCTGGTAAATTAGAACGGACGGATGAAACGTTTAAAGTATAGTCACGTAGGATAAAACGGTCTTAACATATTTCATGGATCATCGCCACTCATATGATTTGGTCATCATTTGGTGGTCCTAGTAGTATGACCATCGCCACCTTCAAAAAAAAGTGGAAAAACTTGGTGCGATTACCCTTCAAACGTTGTTTACGACTTCCGTGGGCCTTGCGTGAGCTTCAAAATGCACGCCATATGACCAGCTTCACATTTTTCTGTGCGAAGGTTATCTTTCGATTTCAATGGTTTTTTGTCACTTCGAACTAAATACGGAGACATGAATATTGAAAACGTCGGCAGCATACTTCCCAGCTTCCGACATAACACTGTTTTCATGTTGGCACAGAATTACTGCTTTGTTCTTCGCTCAACGGTTTTCCAAATTGCACAAGGACAGTGCGTAGGAAATCATCTTTCGCAAAATCAGTCACAGTCCACTATTTAATTGCAAAAGTGGACATGATAAAACACATCCAACGGTCACGCAGGCAGGGAGCGTGTTTTTAGCGCAACGACATTCAGAATAGAACCATGGGACTTTACGGAAAATAGATATTGAAGGTTGTCTTTGCGAAGTGGTCTGTTTGGCGCAAAAGCGTATTATTGCGCTGAGAAACAGATGTTTTTCCCCTTCAAAATTATTGCCAGTGTAGTTTTGTTAAAACTTCGAAGATACCTGTCGTGTGGGATATTCAAAACATATCCCTCTGTGACTGATGGAGCCGCAGAGTATTCGCAAACAAACTTGAGGTGATATGGCTTGCTTGGACTTTGGACGAAGAATGCCTTTTGTTCCGACAGTTCTTTTTATGGTTATGCCCAGATGCGCAACAGCTTGCACGAACGGATGCAAAAGATGCACTGTCATGTTTCCGTTCAGTGGAAATATGATGACGTGCATGCGCTCCTTCCTTAAGATTTTAAAAAGTTGCTGCTTGCCGTTTGTGCGAATTTGGGATACAAAGCGCGTGTTAGCGAGCAAGTCGTCATGCCCCCTCTCCGCCGCCGGAACCCCCGCACAACACCTCCCCCCGTCTCCGTATTCTGGGGGTCAGATAGTTCCCGTCCCGCCGGCTCTTCCGGGCCCTCCCGGGGGTGGCAGACGCTCGACGGCACTCGCCGGCACCGGTCAGCGGGCCGTCGACGGCGGGACAGCCTCTGCCCTGCCGACAGACGGTGGGGAACGATCGGACGCCGCGGCGGGCGGGGGAGACGACGACCGGCGCTCGACGCGGTGTACGATTAGTGTTACCTGTCTCTTTGCTCATGTCATGTCATCTTTATACCTTCTGAATAAGAATTCTCACCTCTTCAACGCCGCCACTCATCGACTGGTCTTCCGGAATTGTGTCGTACGAACAGTTACGAACAGCGTGAATCCTTCACTGCGCCACTCGGGCAGGCAAGCCAGATGTTTCCGTGATGTGCAGAAAAACCCGTTTTGACCCACAACACCTGCATGTTTATTGCTCTCGACATTCTTAAAACCAATGAGATGGCCACAGATACCCAACTGTAGCCGCCAGCGAACTGAAAGTGGGTGGTGTGACGTCAGGGATACTTTATGCGTCGTCTATCTTTTGTACGTTCCCGACGAATGCATCGGTTTCCAGCTGCACAACTGCAAATCACTGATGTCATCGGGATTTCGACCTAAGTGGCGTTGAATCATGTGACAATTTTTCCTTGTGGGAACGGCCTTGAACCGTTGCAATCTGGCCAAAAGTCTTTGATTTTATTAAAAGGGAAAACGCATCGCGTGCTTCGTATTGCTCCAGGGTTTCATGACAGGAAACATAACAATGCAACCCATCCTTTTCAGTTCAGTTGCTGCCTGTTCACAAAAAAGAACTGTACTGAGCCACAAAAAGACTACCGTCATGCATTCTAAACCTGGTTTCCGAGACTTCGTGGGTGAAGGACATCACAATAGGACAACGTTTTTATCACCACCCGCATTTTTATCAGGACGCGGGCACGGCTCTGGCCCTGTTTCCTCAATTTAGCGTTCCCGCACTTATTTCCATAGGTTCTTGCAGCGCAGGGATCAGAGATCACTTCCTGTGGAAACATTTTAACGGCAAAATATATTTGCAGCCTGTGCCCAGAGATTCACTCCCTGGCGGCAGTCATCGGCAACCTTGTACTATGTATACAGAACCGACAAAAATATCATCAGTTTCCATGGCGTCACTTTCGGACAGTTCTTCAGCATTGTGTGAAATAAGAAAACTCATACATGAAATCGGTTTTCGATCACGGTTCGACCTTCGTGGAGACCCGTCACAGAGTTACACGGCAGTATCATCTACAGCATATCTCACGGTCTCGTACCGAGACGTCCGGGAGACGTTTGCTGCCGCACGGCCGTCCTGAGCTTCTCGCTGCCGCCTCAGCAGCCGAGGCCGCCGCTTTCGCTTTATGGGCGCGATACTCTCGTCAACCACTGGACTGACTGATCGACGCACGGCTGATTGTCTTGTGTTTGCTTTCGATGGCCGGTTCCTCGGTTTTCTTTGTTTTAGATGTTGGTGTATTGCAATCTACGTGCGCATAGTAAGGCATCAAAGTGTGTATATTCTCAGCCAGTAAGCGCGGACTACAGGCTAAGGATGCTTTGTACACTATGAGATGAGAGCATTGCGATCATTTAATAACATTTTTTTTAAGTAAAAACGATTGGGTACAAAATCCCTGGATACCATTGCTTTCTGCTAATGACGTGCTCATAAAATGAAACAAAATACATTGGTATCGGAGACTGAGTGCCTTACGTTCGTGAGGTCTGGAACAGCTGGAGCTTCCTTAATCCCGAAAAAAAAAAACACCGAGAACTCCGGCATAGCTCGCATTTTTCCGCAGTTATTTCTTCACTGGACACAATGGCACAGACAATAAACACCTGTGCTCAAGACACCAGTGCGCATTGAACCCACCAGCCTTGACCGGCTTCTGTGTAACGTCGCCAGCGTGCAGAAAACAAACACGACAACAGACCAGTGCCACTGCCCTCCTCCGCCCACTTCCCCAGGTTGTATGCTGCGGTACTGGTATGAAAAGTCTGAAAAAACCTGACTGCGGGGGTATAAAATTTAAATATCAGTGCAAATCTGAAATTATATCGTGGTTTTGAGTACGTATCTTCTCGTATGAACGTACGTCAGCCTATATCAACCGGCTTGTCGTACTTCTGTAGACCAGCGAAGAATTAAAAAGATTTGGAGAGTGATGCGGACGGGAATATGTATTAGTTTTAAGTTTTCGCTGTAACAAGTATACCTATAGACCCTGGGTTGTAATGTGAAACAGGAAATCCGCACCGGAAAGTTGCCAACATTACATAGGGTGCAATAGATGGGATGTGGGGCAAGATCATAACGTTGACGGAGCGTTACGGTAAACCAATGGGTGTCGCATGAAAAAGTCGCCACTGGTGCCCGATTTTTGTTGCCCCACCTTCTTCCCCTTTTCGCTGATTTAGCCGTTGTTTGTGCAAGAAGCACAAATGAATTCAGTATATATCGCCTCTCACTTTTCGTCTGAAGTGAATTTCTAGGAACACTAAGCAATTTAAGGAACTGGGTTGAAGAGTGGGCAAATGGATAGCTAAATTTTATTTTCCGGCATACCAGAACAGCCAACAGGGAGATGAAAAGCCGCTCTTATTAGGGCAGCGACATTCTGACCGAACGGCGTCGCTGACACCCGTGAGAGTGGCGTTAAGTGGTATGACTGTGCGGTGCGACATTATAAGTTTCTGTTTTCAACACACCTGCCGCATACGTTTTTATGTCATTTCTTGACATCATTTTCTCCATTCTGTTTTCTAATGTCGAACTTCAGAAAGCTATTGTTTGGAGTTCTTCATGCGCCGAGACGATTTGAAATGAAACGCTCTTTAAACAAGTGCTTGAATTCCGTATTTCCCTTTGTAGATAAAGTGTGCGAGAGTGCTCATGGTGCCCATCTTTACCTCTTGTCATTTTTGCTCGATGAACAGTTTCGTGAAAATGAACTAAAGGTTGCGGCGTTGGGACGAATTTCATGTCGCATCAACTTCGGAGCTTGATTTCGGGAAAGGCGAGTCCCGCCGTGCCTTCCATCCATCCGTGCCATCCATGAGACAATCAGATTAAGGCCGCGCCTGTGGCGGCTGCATTCGTACTCGCACACGATCCATGTGACGTCCTGTCAGGACTAGCGTGCCGCGCGCACGAGAAAAAACACCCAAGGCTGACATACCGGTTAGCCTGAGGAAAACAGTTAGGCGCCGACATCCAGTTGGGGAGGCGTGGGGGGCCGCCCCGTTCGCTGCCGTGTCTGCGGTGTAAGCAGTCACGTATGACGCCATTTTGGACACCGACTCCTCGGCCGAGCGGACCTTGAGACATTCCTGAGAAACTTTCCGGACGACGGGCTTCATTGCATCGGCCTTGAAGCTCTTTATGGCGGTGTTTTCATCGATGCTTGTCTGCTGTTCACTTTCCAGCAGAATGGAAAGGTGCCGAAAGTGTGAATTTTCACGACTGTAGTGTACATTTACCGATATTGCCATAGTTCGCGCCATATATTCGCGGGCTTTCTTTGTAAGCCTCACTCCGGCTGTTATTTGTCTTCGCAATGGTCTTTGACAATATGCGTTACTCAGAAAGATTTTTTGGAGGGGGGTTACATCTGCAGTTGCTGTGATTGATGTGTGTCATATGGGTCTGGACATGTTGTATTGCTATATTGTATACATTTGATACATTGGTGTACTGCCGCATTTAGCTCCATCACACAGCGATTAGGATATGTCAACGCCGACGAACGAAACAACAAATTTTTAAAAACTGCGATAAAGTAACTAGATTGTGAATGTTCATCCCAGCCCAAAAGATCCGGTCGATAGTTTCATGTCAGCGCAGTAACCGGTCTTACCGCTGACGCGTGCATCCAGTCGCGTGCCAGCTCTCGTGCTCTGCTGGGGAAAACTCCCGACTCTCCATCTCAGCCGAGCGGGCGCCTTGGCGACCAGACATCTCCTGCCGATCAGCCGATTAGCGTGCAAAAAATCACCAGCAGGATATAGTAGCAGAGTAGTTTGTAGTAGCGCTCTGTTATCTGCAGGTGGGAGGCACGATGCTGTTCAGCCGTGGCTCCATTGAGCTGCTTCAAGGACGCATGCATCCGAATGAACCCTTACCTGCATGATGTGAAGAGCGTAGTAAGAGCCTTACCGGCCTCTGAACGACGTGATCGTGGAGTATTCAGCCGTTTTTATCGATCATTTATCTGACCATTAAACCTTAAAGTTTTGAATCGAAAGCCTGACTATGCATTTACGTCTGTGGATGCACTGGTGGAACTTGTCTGCTTTCGCTATGGTCTTGGAATCAAGATCCTTCGGGTGCGCGGATTCATTTCCAATTAATATTCCGATTACAAACTACGCACAGATCTAACAACACAAAACATTGCGGACCAAAATGGGTAGAGTTACCGTAACAAATTTCAGTTTTGGTAATTTGCTAGACACCGTGGTGATTGCATGGATCGACTAGTTTTTAATGATGGGCGAACTTATGCTGATTTGTTAGCGTAGCAAGTAGCGTTGCATTCACTATGTGCAGGATTTGAAGCATTTGGGGAATAAAACATTTCACCTGTTATCATAGAACGGCTTTGATTTATGTCAACGCGATTTTTTGTGAACGCTCGCGTGGAATCACAGGTAGTGACTAGCAAGCTGTTCCATCTCTTCTGCTGCAGCATTTGATGAGGCGTTGCGTATTTTGGACATCCGCGCAGGCGCGTAGCCAGGATTTTTCTCGGGAGGGGGAATTTTAGATATTGCCATATGCCTCTAGCATGTGACAAAATTTATAGGAAAAGCAACAATTTTATGCAACGCACAGGAATTTATTTAAATTTAGGAAATTATTTAACGCACAGGAAAAACATTTGATGTTTGCTTTTGCGTTGTATATATGATCACCACTCCGTATTCCAGCGAAATCGCCAAATATCTAGTTTAGATGGCTTGGCTCAGTGGAGCCCCCCGCCCTTGGCTGGGTGCCTGCATCCGCGGCTTATGCCCCACGCAAGCTCTTCATTAACAGAAGTGTGAAGAGCTTGCGAAGTGTGAAAGAATAGTGAGATCCATTTGATTCTCTTAGATATTTCTGAAATGTTTAAAAATCTGGAAAAGATGCAAGTCATGCGCGCAGTATCCATTCCTGTGCTGATGTGTCCGGACAGAACTTCGTATCGCATTTCTTGGTATCACGCAGCTCATCGTATCGCATTTCTTCGTACGCAGACCTTCGCATCGCATTTCTTCGTATGCAGACCTTCGTACCGCAAATCCTCGTACGCAAATCTTTGTACATAAATATTCGCACGCTCAAAACCTCGTATATGCAGAATTTTGCGTGCTCATTCCTTTGTATCCGCAAAACGTCCTATACGCGTTTCTTCGTTTACGCATTTCTTTGCATCGCATTTCTTCGTATACGCAAAACTTCGTGCCCCATATTTTTTGGAGGGGAAGGGGTACTCAAAATTGTCGTCGTGCTAATGATGATACAAAAGGCTTCATGCTGATTTTTTCACGTCTCAGCTTCAAACATGAGATGACTGTTCTGGTGACGCAATGACACGTGGTGGCCATCAGAGGACTCATCAGCCGAAAAAACTATTTGAACAGCATCAATATTTTCATGCATATCAGTTGGAATGATGATTCCGTTTGTCATAAGACACCATAGATGCCAAGAATTTATCCGCCATCCTCCTGGCTGAAGTGGCAAAGACGTTGACCCTGGTCGCGTTGGGAGTTCCGTGAAACAACGAACCGGGACTCGAAATATTTGGCCCGACCATTCATAATGTGGTCAGTTGGTAACTGACCGGAGAGGATAAACCCGGCACCTTGAGACCGTGTCGCAACAAATCCCTCCGCGGTCCTCGGTGGATAAAAAGGCCGGACGCAAAATTACCTGTTGAACTGGGAATTGCATTACTGGTTGGTGGGTTCAGAGTACAGACAGCAAGCTTCGCTTAACGTTTAGGCGCTCGGAGCCGAAAGCCGTGCAAGCAAAGCGTTAGGGTAAAATTTCTCAAAGAGAGAAAAAAGGAGTTTATCTTAATCCTTCCGTAAAACGACGCAGAAAAACGTATCTTTGCATCCGCGAAAACCCACATACGGGGACATTCGTATCGCATGGGGGGGGGGCATTTCCCCCATAGGACTTATGCTGAATTTCCCAAAAAGTAGGGGGCTTCACCTTCCCTTTTTCCTGCCTGTTCTCACGCTCATGGTCTGGTGCATCACTGCCACGGAATCCAATCTACGCACACAAAAGGTGCCCTGTTGACCTGTAAAGCGGGCTCTGGCTGACCTGAAAGGGGATCTCCGTGCAGGCATACAATAGTCGGATTTGTTTCATTTTACATGTATTCAGTCTACTAAAGCATGACACTATGGTGATGCCTTGGAAAGCATAGACTAAAAAGGATTTTGCTCGTCCCTCAACATTCTGGGACATTGCTGCGCCCCTGTGCCTTACCTGCGTCCACTGATGAAATGCATTTTCTCATACATACGCATGACCAAACCAGTAAATATAATTTACCTTGCTAAAAGAAAGGAAGACATGCACACGTCGTTGTGCGCAAAAGTAGAAATGCAGCAGTCGCAAGATGCACAAGTACAGTCAAATGCGATACGAAGATATGCGCACACGAAGAAATGCGATAAAAAAATTTGTGTATACGAAGAAACGCGATACAAAAATTCGTGTATACCAAGGAATGCGATACAAAGACTTAGTATACGAAGAAATGCGATACGGAGAAATGTGTATACGAAGATTTGCGAGCACCAAGTTTTGTGATAAGAAAAATTGCGTATGCGAAGTTTTGCGCTTACGAAATTTTGCGATACGTAGACAAGATATGCGTTACGAAGATTTGCGTTTACGAAATTTTGCGATACGAAGACAAGATATTCGTTACGAAGATTTGCGTACGAAGAAATGTGATACGAAGTTTCGTCATGAAGCCGTGCGCTGAGAGCCTGTCCGGCTTAGAGACTTCAATGTGTTCTAGAAACGTATCGCAGGGGACTCCAATGCAGCATACACAGTTACAGGGCTCGAACACGTACTCGAACAAAGGGGTCCAAAAAAATAATTGTAAGTAAAACTAAAAACTGCATCGCGTGTCTGCAGAAATGATCATGTTAACCTTGGAATGTTGCTGGTTACATGGAACCGACAATACAATCTTTCATTCCGATGGAACAATCTTATATTGGGCATGAAAACTTATGTGATGGCCTAAGATCCCTTGAAGACCCTTCTAGACTAAAGTCTTTGCATTCTTCCTGTTTCTCAGAATATCATTTTTGTGTGACTCTGCACTGTTACCAGCAAACCCCTTTAATAGTATAATGATGTGTATAATGCTATCAATCCAGATGGCTTTATGTTTATGTAGTGATTGCCTGAGAAAATGCGCTGCGCATCACAGCAGCATCATTAAAGAAAGACAAGCTCTCTCAGCGGAGCGCTCGGTCAACACGTCCGCGTGTGAGAGTCCAATCAACCAAGCAAAGGTATGGCCACCCAAACGCCTCGCTCGCATGGATCTGGGAGTCCGCAGCCAGCCATCCGCGTACGGCATAGCAGACTCGGTCAACTCCGTTCGTAAGGGAGTAAAAGTTCCGAAGTCCTGGCCTTCTTTGTATTACCACGTGCAGACAAACACCAAACTGCAGGTATCTGCCCAACACACTTCCACATTACCCCTTAAACCTACACCGCTAGCCATATAGTCAAATGTATAACCCAGATTGACAGCAGGCGACTGATATTTGAATGACAGGGAGACCCGAACGTCCTGACCCGAACGACCTGCCACAGAGCGAAGTGAAACGAACGTACGTTCTGCCACAGAACGTACGTTCGCAGCTCCGCTGTAGCTCGCCACGATCCGCTGTTGGAACCCCCACCGGCCGATCGGACACCAGGTGCCCTGTCAAGGCGCCGCCCTCATCTACCGAGCTCACATTACAAGGGCATGCACACCGTCATTCGACGCCATGTCGCACGTCATCCTATAACTGGCTTCGGAGTACAAAATGAATTGTTATATGCGAGCTGCATGCCTTCCTTACCACTGATAGATGGCGACAATCCAACCCCAACCCGAGATTAGTTCTCTCCTTTTGCAGATTTGGTCGATTTATTTCCATATAAAGACAAACTCTGCATTTAAGTGACTATATTTTATTTAAACAATGCAAATTTTAGTGCCATAAATGTTCTGGATTTTTGTTCAATGTCTGTTACAGTGTCAAGCGCTTACCTTGTTTGAAGCCATGGCACCGAAAGTTGTTGGCCGATGCTGAAGTCGAAGAACGCAAAGCGTTCTTTTCTGCCCGATTTGTCCGTCTTTTTCGTTGCCTTCACTTTCTGTCCAGTGTTTCCTTTCTGACAATCAGTTCTGCGACGTCGCGACTTCGAGTACAGGTAACGCGAAACGCTCTGATTTTCGTCTCTGCCACGGCTTACCTCAGCTCCCCAGTGAAACGTAGGCGGTAGATGACCAGTCTGCTCACCGTGGACCGCCACCGTTCTGGCCAGTGTTGTCGCCGCCACGGCGGTCTGCCAGTACCAGCCGTCGGTGCAGCGGTCTGCCACGCAAGGCCTCTGCTCGACGACCCTGGCGCCGCCAGCGCTGTGCAAAAATGGATCGTCAGATATTGTGCTTGCATGAAAAGTTGAAAACGGTATCCTTATAGCCAGTCGGGTCCATACGTCAAATGCACCCGCTAGCTAGCGGTCCACTGAAATGGATTCATGGAAGTAACGGTCCACAGAAGAGCGGCCAGCGGCTTTCCTGCCTCGCACTGTGCGTCACAGAACTCCAGCAGCGTTACTGTTCGATTGTGGATTAGTTTTATTGGCGTCCTTGGGACGTTCCCAGCGACCTTGACCGTCCTGTTTTACTCGTGGTCCGAACGTCGCGGCGTCTTCCTTTTAGGAAGACGCCGATGTTAATTGAGGTGTCCGTTCGTGAACCGCCTCATTGTCCTGGGTGTGTCTGGCGGTAATGATAATCTCGGAATATTCTGAGTGGTGGATAAAAAAGGTCTATTTTGCTGGTGAGTATTTGTGCTGAGAGAAGTACAAAGTGCTGTCTGGGCTTGACGAAAACAAAAGTATGGAGTAGATGGTTTGAACTCAATTGGATTAGCTAAAACTAAGCTCTGTCGTTGTCTTTTGCTGGATATTCGCACAGCTACTAAAGCTATGTTACACAATTTTTTCGCGTTTTTTTAAGTGCTACTTTGAGTCGTGGCTTAAGCCACCTTTGGTGAGGATGGCAACAAGAACTGTGCAATGAATATAATGCATTCAAATCGGGCGTCATTGCTGTGTTTGGACAGCCGTCGTCGCAGACTCGACTCTTGCAATTCTCAGAAATCCACGTCCAAGCCTTTGCTCGCGAGTTCCATGGTTGGGGCGCCCACGCAGCGCAGATCCCGTTCCGAAGAATCCCCGCGGCGTGGCATTAATTGTCAGCTGCCGGGCCTGGTCGGCCCTAGAGTGGCGGCTGTTGCCATGGAAACCGCGGCCGGCGCCGCCGTGTTTACCTGTCCCAATTCAAGGTCGGCGGCCTCCCGTCGGACCGAAACGAAGCGATCTGACCGAAAGACAGAAGACATAGTCAGCGCAGGCGGCCAGCATGGAGTATGATGTATCACATATCTCGTAGGCGAAACAAAGATACTTGTACTGTATTAGATTAGGCTAGCCATGCCGATGTTTAAGTTAACTGAGATATCCGCATACAGCAATGCCATTCAAAGTGCATGGCCATCATAAATTATGGTTATCATACGAGTTTAGAAAACCTGTCTGTGTGAGAGACTGCATGACACCACCGATAGGTGGGTCGCGAACCTGGGAGTTCCGCATTGAATACCAGTGTTGCGTTTTGCGGCGAGCAGCCAAATGACATTCGTCAGTTTAAGGGTTAATTAAGTCATATGACGTGACCAATTTAGCTTCCCAACATCGACACACGTGGGGTCGTGCGTCGTGTAACCGTTGTCGCTTTCAAAGGTTGATCACTGCCTGCTCAGAAAAATGGAGGATAAGACTGCGGATTAGAACTGGATTCATGGGGTTCTGCAATATTCCCACGACAGTAGCAGTGAAAATGGGTTGTCTTTCTCGCACGAATGAGCAAAAGACGTTCCGCTATACTAATTGAAATTGTCATGCACTCCAAGCGAACGAGGAAACTTAGGGGTGCATGTAAACAACAGTGAAAGCTGGGCCCTAATGTGACGTGAAATATATCCAGCAGACATTTTTCATCGGGAGCGATTTGGTTTTCATCGCGATTAAGGTATGATTAGCATGCTGTTTGCGTTCCGAACCTTAAAGAGCCCACTGGTTAAAAGAACTGACAAGTTGGCCATTCTTTTCCCTTTGAGTTTCCTCAACTGGTTTCCATGCAAGACAGCGTTTTATCATCGCTGACGGCACACATTTCTGCCTGATGTCATGATCTGCCTGCCCATTACATGCCCTTCGTCGCAGGGCCTATTTTAAGGAAAAATGACTGCGGGGGCAATTCTGCGAACGAGACGCATTGGTTGAGACCACCCCCCGCATTTGCGTTCTCCTTATTGAATTTTGTCCACTTCATATATATATATTCCTAAGGAAAGGACACACACACACACACACACATATATATATATATATATATATATATATATATATATATATATAGATGCTTTCCTAAGGCGAATTACGATGAACACTTCCACAGCGCTCTGTCATTAACTGATATGTCTTTTGGGGGAAACCATGTGTGCAAAATATGGCTTGGTCCAGCGCTCTTAAGCACTTTCACATGAAGACTGTATGTCGTTTGTGCTGGATTTTATTTTATTTCGATGAAATTCGCGCTGGCTTTTGTGCATTCCGAGCCCATTAAATTCAAAGGACACGATTTCATTTATCCCCAGCAAGAACTTATTCTTCCTGGACTTGTGATCCCTGGGAGATTCGCTCAGGGATGTCTGAAATGCCCCCAAACGTGTTTTGTGCTTGAGTTTTTTAAAAGAAGCGCACGATATGCATAAAATGCACATCATAGTACTCCTTTTGACACACTGGATCGAAAGACACTTCGCATTCTGTCTCAGGTCATTGGTCACTGGCCCTGTCGGCAGTAGTGTGACTTAGGTGGGAATGATACTTCAGTCCTCTTAGTGGCCTCGGGGTTCTGGCGACGATGCTATTCGACGACTTGCAGCAGGTACTGCTTTTGCCTTTCATCCTTCGTCATTACCTTGCTGTATACTTGGATAAGAGCCACAGCTCGTTCGGCGAAGTCGCTAACTACCGCGATCCCGCACAGGACTTCCTTAGCGTTCGTGAAGCCATGTGCTGTCTCCCAATCAGCGGGATCTGCGGCAAGGAAGTCCATGTTGATGCCGTAGGTTTTCAGGTTGCCCATCGACTTAGCGGTAATGAAGTCGACGATGATCTTCCTGGGACGAGAACCTCCTTTTCTGCGAGATCCACCTGCGCTCGCTGGGAGGACTCTCCGATCCCTGTTCCTGGAGTGCCGCGATCATCCTCGTCTTCATCTCACACGGCACGCCCTCGTCGAAGAACGACACACCAGCCAGTTCTTCGCTGGGGCACCATAATAGGTGATTGTTATAATAAATCATATGTCGACTATAATGTCATAATAGATAATAGGTGATCGGCAAACTCCTTGGAGATCCCCTTCGAAATTTCAGCATTCACATCAGGCTTGGCAGAACGGCCAGGTCGCGCACGGAAGCGCTGACCGCCGATGAAGAACAGAACCATGCACTGACGTACAAAACAACCATGAAAGAGACGAAGCGCTTGAGTGCTCCCAATTCACTGAGAGTCACGGAGAACTGATGGCAAAGCCAGAAGATCTTGATCCCGCAGATTATGCGCCCCATCCATCTGGCGCGATGGAACCATCTATCTGGCACGTTGGAGAGCACCCGGCTGGGGAACTTGATTCGCCGTGGAGGCTCTTGACCAAAGGGCATAATCGAGACCTCAAAGAACCAACGATGATCATCGCTAGGCTGGATTTCGGCGAGCTTCTCACGGCAGAAGGCGACGAAACGATCATTGGAAGAGAAAAACTCGTACAACATAGTCTCGGCCAATGCTGGCTCCAGGTCTTCATACACCATAGGTTCAAACTTGTTCCAATCAATGAGTCCCCATCTCTTCTTGAAGCTCTTGAACAAGGAGATCGCGGTCCCGAGGACGGACCGAAGCGCGTGGAGAAAGCCGCCTCTGCCTCCAGTTCGACGATATGATGACGACAAGCAAAGTGAAAAGGCCGTCACTCAAGCTTCTGCTGAAGAAGCGTGTTTGCTCCCACAACTTGTCCAGTATTGCTGGAGGTGGTGTCGAAGCTCATGCCGACGACGTTGTCCGAAATTGTCTTCCAGACAAAGCGCGACAACGTCGGCTGGCGTTGCTCCGGCTCTACTTGCAACTTCCAAACACCGAAGAGCTTGGCGGCACTTCTTGGACCGGTTACAATGACAGAGTCGATCCACCTTTTCCTTTCCATCGTCAGTAACAGTTTGCCGTCCCAGTGGACCACCAGGTTGGGTGACGCGGAGAAAGAATGCTAGATTTCGTCCGCAATGGCTTTCCTCTGCGATCTACGTGCGCGCCTGCCCGAGCTTCTGTGATCGCCAGTTCAGAGGAGTCGTGGCCGAGGACCGAAGCCGTCGCCGATAGGAAATGAATTGCAGAGCGATCATTGAGCTTGGTCCGATCGAGGGCTGCTGCCTGACCAGGAGTGGCGATGTTCTTGGCTCTCCTGCAGGGCCGCTTCGAAGGCATGGCCAAGGGCTGCGGGTCATCCTGATCTGTCAATTATGTGTTATCGGTAGGCGAGTATTCCAGCTGGGCAGTTGCCTCCTGCTCGGTCTGCTGTTTAATCTAACAGCGGGCCCTTTAAAGCTTCGGCCTACTGTTGTCGTTGAAGAGCTCGCTCCTCCTTCTCAGAAGGGAACTTATCGAATACCACCATGACGCCTCGGCGACCTGGATCCCTTTGGGCCTAGAGAATGTCTTTATCCTCTTGGTTTTGATGATCTTAATGGTGCCGACAAGGGCAAGGTCAAAAACATTGTTAAGGTTGTCCCTAAATCCATTCTTCTTGTCAATTTCCGGGCTGAACCTCCAGAATTTGCCTTTGGTACTGGTCAAGCTTCCTGTTGAGCTTCTTTATCACGTTCCGCTCCGGTGCAGTGAGAATACGGGCTTTGTTCCACACCTTCATCATTTCGCGGACGATCTGTGTTTTGACCTACCTCTGGGTAAGCTTATCCACACGGTGGGACTGAAAATATTGCTGCAGCACTTCTCCTCGCGAAGGCAGTTCTGAGCACCGGTCAACCAAAATTCGGCTTTTTTCTCGTGGTGCAGCCATAGTGGCACAGACTTCCGTTATAAAAGGTACTTTCTGCATTGACGCAGGTGGTCCTTAAATATCCTGACGTCTAAAAACGCGCGGGAAATTGCCAGACCGGCACCGTGGGTTGCCGTGGCATGGCAAGGCGTGGTGCTTCAAATATATAAGTCAGTCTGCAAACGATGGGCAGAATATTGGCAAGATGTTGCGGCAGCTTCAATTCTTCCCTAAATGAGACAGTAGGTTGCCTGTCCGGGATAGTTTCTGTTAATCTAATCTATCCCCAAAATACATTTTCTCACCGAATTTTGGCCATATGTTTTTCAACACTGCGCAGAAGTGTAAAAGCTGTCCTAACACAGGCAGAACAAACTTCTCCATTTCCAGGTTATCGGCCCCAAAATAAAAAAGTCACCTCAGATTGAAATATTCGCCTTAGGCCCGCCTCAGTGAGATATCATCAATATTCGTCATTATCTGCAGTCTGGGCCATGCCATGTTCGTTAAGCAGATGAAGCATTCTCATGGGATGCTCAAACCCATGCACTAGGAGCAGCAAGATTGACGGTTTTAATATATGACTGATTAATTTTCTGTTTTCCTCGCGTAAAACTCGGGTTTAACCGCCTAGTTCAATGAAGTTCTACCAATCAGGTACTGGGATTTTAGCAGGGTTTTCGGATCAGGATCATTGGTGATGACTACAGCACTGCTGTACTGTTACCGCATTCATATAAACCTTATCTCACCATAGCGAAACGGCCCTGCGCACCAGCTCGCCGTTCAGTTTTCTTGCGCTTGAACACGTCAAAGATGGTTATCATCATTTTTAACGTGCTTACGATGCAATGAAGCGCCTTGGCCGCCCACCAGACAATCGCGGCATCGGGTGCCGGCGTACTAATTACGAAACACGCTCACCAGCGGTCACTAGGTGTGCCTGCAATACGTATTATGAAGTGATGCTTCTAAGTGTGCTCCCACATTACTCAGTGATTCAACACATCCTTCGTTGATAAGATGCTGCTTTGCGAGCGCAGCGCTTTATGGAATACCTTCCTGGGTACGCTAGTACACCTGGCTTTTTTTTCCTTGCATGGGCAAAGGATCTTGACTGGGGGGGCAAAGTGCCCGACTGGGGGGGCATTTGCCCCCCCAGTTAACATGTTAAAATAGGCCCTGCTTCGTCGTTCATTCAGTTTGTATTTCGTTGAAACTAAAGCGACACGAATAATCATGAAAGTTAGTGCTATCGCTATGACGACGCGTGTAAAATTGCGCCTGAAACTGTTTCTGGTGACGCAAAAGTCTTTTTGAGCTTCCGTTTCTTCCCACCATCTCCCCAAAACATGTTGTTTAACTGGTGTCAACGGTCTAACAAGCGAATCATCTTCCTAAGGCATACTTCCCACCTTTAATGTCATGCACAAACGCAGTCCCAGATTCCTTCATGCTTGAGCCCGATTCACGACTGCTTTCTTCCTTCCTGACCTGGGTGTGCAATGCTCTGTCTTCCGTCTGACAAACGAATTTATTGACTACAACGCACCTCGGAAAACGTAGCCGCGCCATATACGACGCAGCGTTTTCCGCGGCCAAAACCCGGGAGTTTTTCGCACTGAACAATGGGAGGACGCGAAAAATGTCTATCTGTGTGGTTGAACAATGGCCTCGCCATTGCACCGATGTGAATCACGCGGACCGTCGCGGCACGGTCGATGTATGTACCGTCCACGGACTCACGTCGGTGTGGCCGAACATGTATCGGAGTGGATCGCATCTGGTCCCCCAGAGCCCGTAGCGGTGGCCTTCGTACGGAGTCATCGGTGCGATGTCGAGGCTGCTGTCGAAGAGTGTGTATGTCGCACGAAGAAATGGCAAACGCTCTCCTTTTGGACGTTAGGTTTCGGCATTTCCTCGAAAGGTCGTGACCTTTCTGCAAGTTCGGCGAGGGCTTTGAACCGAGGGTGCGCCTTCTGTCATTGTGGCGTGCTTCCCGCTGTTTTGGTGCCGGCCTTTCTGACCAGTCGTCGTGTGCAGCTCAGGCGTGGTGCGATGCCTGGACGGCTTGGATCTGCCGCACGTCTCGTCCATCGGACCGGCGTCGTTTCTGGTCCCCTTGCCCGGCTCGGGCCGGCGTTTCCTCCGTGCAGTCCGTCGTGATCGATGTCAGACGACCTCGCGGAATGGGAGCACGGGGCTGTGCGACAGTGGACTCGAACTCACGGCCTTTCCACCGTTTTCGGGCGCTGCATCGTCCACTGAACATGAGATGCAGGGACGGAGCAGTTCTTGTTCTGGGTCGCTGTTTGGTCTCATTCGGTGGTCCCCTCCTCGAGTGACTTGCGTCCTCCCATCCCCCCAGCCTGGCCCGTCACCATGCCTCATGGTTAGCAGGCTGATTCACGCGGCGCGAAGTGTTGGCGAAAAATCGCCGAAATCAAATTAAGTTGAAATCATCCACATGAATATCAAACGTGTCTAAAACTGAAGTCCCGGCTTCGCGTGGAAAGGAGTATTCTCGGACCGCGTTGTGCGCCCCTCCAAGTCCGATTTCTGTCAGCCGGGCAAGACTGGGTCCCGTGGCCCTCCGGACCGTCAGCATTTCTTCTGACCTTGTTCACCGTGGTCTCCGCTCCATGGCCTCCGCACGCGGCCTTGCTGCGCGTCTCATGACCAGCCAGCGCGGCCTCGGCCCCCCCCCAGCCTCCCCCCCCGGGTTCCTCGGTTTCCCCGAGCGAGCTGCAGCGGGCCGGCCCGGCCGGCCAGGCGGCGGCCGCTCCTGATTGGTCGGCGCGCCTGCAGGGTACCCCTCGGCTACTCGTGCGCCGGCCGGCCAGTGTGCGCCGCCGGCTCGCTGCGGTCGCGTGTGCGCGTCCTGCTTGACGTCTGGTTTTCCGTGGTCTTCTCGTGGGCCCGCTTCGTGGCCGCACGCAGGGCACGATATCGAGCGTGAGTGTCAGACAGCGCAGCGCAGCGTCGCCGACCTTCAGCTGTCGCCCTTAACGTTAGCTTCATCGCTTCCCGGACGGTGTCTTTATTTGTTTGGTAAAGCCAAACACATGGCGATTGTTTTCTTCCGTATTTAAGCCGCAAAAGGCCATCTTATCAAGCCTTTAATCGACATTTCGGTCGTTCACTGAAGCGCGCCAGGGTACAGGGTACCCTCTTCTGCCAGTTCAAGTTCTTCCGCCTGTTTTTCCGCCTCTGCTTTGTGGCAAACGTTCCGGGCTTCCGTTTGGCTTCGCTCTGACGTCTTGACGTCTGCCGCGCTGCGCTGACTGACTCCAAACCCTGGCGACCCAGCATCGCCCCGACCCGACCGTGAGCCATGGATGACGAGAGGCTGCTGACCGGCGGCCCGAAGAGGAGCTCCTTCCGCCACCGGAGGAGCCCGTCCCCGAGCGAGGTAGGTCGCCGCCTCAGATGACCCCGGCCCGGGTCGAGTTTGCAGGCACCTTAGGATCTGCTTCGGTCGTCGGATTCATCCTTCAGCTTGACCTTACGCCGTCGGTGTTCGGTTGTGAGTTCGGCCTCCTGTGCCGAAGCGTGAGGAGGGTTCTGTTTGTATCTTGCATCAAGGCATGACACTGATTGAACGAAGCAAGCAGAAGCTCCCAGAACGTCTTCCGCGTGATAATATGCGATTTGATGTTTATTGGATGTTTTCTAAGAAGCTGGTGTTGCAGACCTAATGTTAAGACAGTCTGAAATACCCGCGATGACTTCTGCCATAAAGCAATGTGGTACAGATACCACGTCAGGTGCATTTATGGCAAAGGCCGCTATTGCTTTTATAAGTCTCTTCACCTGCTTTTCGAGTTCGCCCCTGACCGCGTTCTGCGACCATTCGATCTTCACGCTGAGGAGGCCGGCTGGTCTTGCTCTGACCAATGGACGGCGGACGGGGCTCGGCAGGCGGCGGTCTTTGCGCGCGCTGCCGAGTCCAGGTTCGTTGGCCCGACCCGTTAACGCCGCTGGTGAAAGCCGGGCGCCGACCAGACCCGGGAAAAATGAGTTCGTTTTGTCCGCACGGCTTGAGTCGTCGGTTGCGCGTAGAATAGTATCCGACGGAGACCTGTCTATTTTTGCGCGCTTTTTGCACGGCGGCTCTAATTTCTTATGAGGCTAGAAGCCCGCGTACGCCGGATTTTTTGCTGTTTCTTTTCTGTGGGCCATTAGTCTTTTGTTATATTTTATATCACTGAATGTACGCAGCAGATCACAAGGTGCAGGTCGGTTTTAACTGCGGATTAAGACTTCGCAAAATAGCATCACTGCACTGCTACGGCGCGCCTATTTGATTGGGTCGGTTTAATTTTGGTTTACTGAATATCTCTGGTGGCGTTCACTTCTTTGCTCCAGTCATCGCGTTTATTGATGATAGCCATGAATGCTTTTTGCATGTAGTCAGAACGCATTGAGAACACCAACACACGATTCTTTAGGCGGTCTAAGACGAGCGCGGTCCAAATAGTTTTTGCGATTGTATAAGTATTTTACACGAAGCCGTGGTTATCTGAGATGCCAACGGTATTCGATAAGCAGTTCAGTAACGTACGTGGCAAAAGGGGACGACGCCATTGGAGTCTAGGTATCGGCTCGATATCGCAATGACAAATCAAGCGGAAAAGCAGAATTTCATCTGTGCCGGTCCTTGTCCACATTGCCCTCCGATCAGACCTGGTTTGTCGATGACTAGCCGGCGGGGCGTTTCACCACCGCCACATCGTTCGGGACGGTCCGCTGAACCGAGGCATGCCGTTCCACGAAACAGAGCCAAGGTCTGTAAACAAGGCCAGACGGCGAAGCCGGCCTCTGCCTGAACAGACAGGCAAGCAGCAACACCTCACATGATGTGGGCCGCAGGACTCAGACGCATATCTCGGATCGCGAAACTCGTATCAGGAGACGGGCTCCTGAGGCGCCGCGGCTTCTTGACGGCAGCCGTGTGGGCGCTCACCGTCGCCGTCATGTTTTCGGCTGTTCGGTCACTGTCGCAGGGCGGCGGCGGCAGTCACCCGCCGCGTCTGGCCCGGAAACTGGGCTGCCGCGGTCACCGCCTCGGCCGCGGCCGGACGCGCCTCACGCGGGGAACCGCCGCGTTCGCTGGACCTGGGGATGTTCCTCTCACGCGCGTCGCTGTGGCGTCCGATCTATCGCTGGGCTCCCACCCGCGTCACGTGATCCGGGTCTTATGATGATGGTCGCGACGTGACGCCGTTACGCTGTTGGCGGACGACGCTGTGCCGCCTGTCCGTGGCCGACATTGCAGCCGCCATGTCCGATTCTCCGGCCAAATATCCAATGCTTCGGCCCCAGATCCAGCACCCTTCCCCTGACATGACGTTTAGGCACATATTTCAACATTCAGATTCCTGTCTGACGCAGTGTCGGCTCTTCCGGTCCCGTAACCCTCTGCCTCCGTCAGTCTTCACGCTTCGGTCACCTAACCGATGCCACGTGCTCTAGATCCGGAACTGCGGCCTTCATACACAACGCGCCAGCCGTCATAACAGGTGCTCCGGTTTCTGTATCCGGCGCTGCATCCCACTGTTCATTAGTAATGGTGTGACACCGGCGGCACTCTCGCTGAGACTCCACGGCATTTTCCGCTTAAAGCCGCGACGGTTTCGGCGTGGCGTCGCGACACTCTCGACGTAACGCCGGGAGTGTCGCCGGCGGCGTAACGTCGGGCTCGGCGTGGCGACGCGACACTCTCGGTGTGACGCCGGCGCGCCGGCTGCATCTGGAGCGTGGCGGCGGCGCTGCCGGGGCCGGCGGCCGCTGCCAGCCCGTGTCGTCCGAGGTCGGCCTCGGCTGTTCCTGTCGCCCCGGCTCGGTCGCCGTCTCCAGACCGGCTCGCGGACGGCGGCGCGTCGTCGGCGACGTCACGGGTCGGCCGGTGCGGCTCCCGGTGACTGCGCGTCGTTGTCGCGTGTGGTGGTGGCGTCCGTCTGGGGCGTGGAGCCCGCGGAACGGCTCGGCTCGTCGTGGCTGTGTGAAGATGCCGGCCATTGCGCGGAGTGCTCCCAGCCAGCGGCAATTCCAGGACGCGGCCTTGCCTTCTCCATCCTGTGTTGCGCCTGATCCTGGGCTTTCGAGATTGGCGTCCTTTTGAGAGTATCCAGATGGGTGTCTTTCGGGTTGTATGCGTCTTGTCGACGTCGTGTTCTTCCGCAGCGACGTTTGCTGTGTTACTCACATGTCAGTGACATTTGATCAGACACTTAGCCAGGATTTTCCTCGGGGGGGAGGACAAATGTCAGATTTTGTCATATGCCACTGGCATTTGACGAAATCTTAAAAAATGTAATTTTGTGAATTTTACCTTATACTTAACGCACAGGAAAACATGTAATGTTTGCTTTTGCAAAATATATACACTATTATATTATATTATATATCGCTATTACGTATTCCTGCGAAATCTCCATATATCTAATGGAGACCACTTGGATCATGGGGGGGCATGGCCCTCATGTCCCCCTTGGCTACGTCCCTGCATGTGATTGTGATGTTTTGCTACATTGCCACGAAACCGGCCTCCCTCCGATCCCAGTCGAAACCATCCGCCTCACCCCGTCAGATGTGGTCGCAGTCGAAGACTATTTCGCTCGCCTGCGCGCGGCGGTGCGTTCTGCGGCTGTCGATCTCGGGGGGGGGGGGGAAGCGTAGTGTAGTGATTACCGTGCTCACCTTGCGGCCGAAAGGTCCCCGGTTCGATTCCGGGTAATAGCGACATTCACACCGTCCCTCGCGACGACCGGCGTGAAAGGTTGCGACGTGAACTGAACCTGGTAGTCGAAAGCGACGTTCAGTAGCCCAATAACCTACCAACCGTTGCTCTCGGTCGTCGGGGCGAAATGGCGCCGACCCTCGCTGGCCGGTCGACTGGCTCGCCTGCCAACCTCTCCTCCGACCCGGCGGCGGCCGCCGTGACGTGCCGTGACGTAACGCGCTGTACGACACCGGCTTTAACAAGGTAATCGGGCCTGTTCGTTCTGGGCCGTTTGGCCGCGTTTCAGCGAGCCGGGCGTTCCGGTGCAGCGTTTTGGCCGATTGGCTAGGTTCGGCGGGGAAAACTGTCTCACTTTGGTTGAAACGGGTGAGGAATGAAAGCGTGAACACGATAGATGCTTTCAGTAGCATTTGAAGCGTCATGCTTACCTAGTCTGAAGCGCACCAACCTGGTATCTCCCCACACAGATGCGTGTGAACTGAGTGTGATAGTTTTTGAGGCACATACGTCTGGCGCGAGTAACAGTCTTTACATCTTACAATGAAAACTCGGGGACTAAGTATTGGTCAGAGTAAAGAAATTTTGGGTCGTTTCTGAATGTTTTCAGATTATTTTAAACCGTTTCACACTGGTCCCGCGTTGAAAGCGCACTTTGTCAGCAGGCGTTCTGGTTCTTATTTCTCCATTTCTCCCTGCCACATCGAGGTCAGCTCCTATTTTGCCTTGTTCGTGCTTTGGGGTCGGCCCTATCAGTGCATTAAAAACCATCTGACCACGGCATTTCAGATCCTAGTTGCGATCTGTTTGGTTAGTGGCTGCTTGCCAGTTTTTCTGATTTTCCTATCCTCGCTGCTCGAGGCGAAGAGCTAGGCTCTATGTCCGGTTTTGCGACACATCTCGCACATTAGTATTGACTATATTAGCTGCGATCCGTTGGGTTAACGGCTGCTTGCCAGTTCTCCTGATTTGCTTATCCTCGCTGCTGGAGGCGCCAGGGACACCAGTCACAGATTAGTCGGCTCAGTCCTCTGACTGAGGACGGAGACCAGCCGCCCGAACCTCGCATCGGACGACAGATGCCTGTTTTGTTGTCGACTCGACTCACAGCTGTGTCCGTCTGTCTCTGCGGTCGCCATTGATCTTCATGGTTCTCACGTTACGACTGTCTCCAGTCTCCAGTCTCCAGTCTCCAGATGCTTTCATTCTGACATCGCCATCGCGCATGCTAATACGTCCTCGCCGTTGCTGTTATCTGCTGGCCACTCTGCGCGTCTCCGTGCGTTCCCGTTTGTCTCCGCCACCCCTTCAGTTCGTGGCGTCTCCGCTCGTCTCCGCGTCGGCCCGTGCGTCCCGGCCCGATCTCTCCGGTATCGGCAGCTGACCGGCCGTGTCGTTGACCTGAGGCCGGACCGAACGGGCCTTTCACCGCCGGCACGGTCGCTCCTCGCTCGGCTCCGCGCGGCCCGGCCCGGCCCGGCCCGCTCCGCTCCGCCGCCGGCCCGGCCTCCCGGCCCAGCAGCTCAAGCTGCTCGACAAAAACGACCGAGCGCGGCCCGCAGCCAGAGGTTTTGTGCGCGCGCCGGCCGCGCCGCCTGTCCGAGATCGGCCGGCTGGAGAAAGCTCCGCCCTGCGCCGCTCACGGCGGGGCCGCAGCTCTCGGCTTAGGACGACACGAGGGTCCGCCGTGTCGGACAGCGGTGTCTCAGGCCTGTGGCGCTGGGCGTGAGTTATTCGGGTGCCGGTCAGGTGCGTTCCGCCGGTGGTGCGTACCTCACGGTCCGGCGTGAGTCACGGTCACGGTCCGAGGCTGCCGCCGTGTGGCCGGAGTTTGCGGCCTCTACGGAACCGGCACCTTTCGGGAAAATGTTGTCCGGCCACCCGGGCCCTGCGTGCCTGCGCAGCAGCGCGGACGACTGGTTGAGGCCGTTTTGCCGGAGTTCGCTGGCTCTGCAGAGCCGGCACTTTTCACGAAGATGGCGCCGGACCATCCGGTCTTCCTGCCCTCCCCTCGCGCGCGCTGCAGCGCCGGGGCAGGTGACCCGGCGGCCACCGCATTCCTCCCGAGTCCGCCCATCTGTGACAGGTCTATCGCGGACTGATCGACGCACGTGCGTGCCTGGGAAATTCCGGCGACCCCGGCCGACGGGAGGTCGCGCCTGGTCAGGGGGGGGGGGGACCGCCTGAGACATGCCGGCGATTGGGGCCGGGCTGCCGGGCCTGGCCGCCTCCCCCGCCCGGGCGGCGGCCCGCTGCGTCCTGGAGTGCGACACGGCGTCCGCCCTTCGCCGGATCGGCGGTTCGTCGGACTTCGGGAAACTTGGGCCGCCGCTCGCCGACGTTTGCCGAGGAATTCGGCCCGGCGGCTGGCGCGGCGCCGGTGGCGGGTGTTTTCCGTCCCTCGGCGCGCGACCGGCCGCCGTGGAGTTATGACGTCCCTGTCCGGTAGGCATCTTTCAAAACAAGCCGGTGCCGAGGGCCGGCTAGCGTTCAGGAGGACACTGACTCACCAACAGAGGTAGCTGGGAAGGTACGTTGGCCTGGACCAAAGTTGGGTTGGTTTTGTTACTTTCACACAATGGGGAGAAACGATTCGTCCAACCCCTGTCAGGTATATTTCAAAATGGATCGAATGGTGTCGTGGTGCGTTCATATTGGCGCTGAAGTTAACTCATTGTAAATATTTTACACTTCATTGTTTAGGGCACATTTATTCCAGTTGCTTTCACATGTCGTTGCCTTACGTCTGTGACATTTCCGTCGCAAAACGTTGATGACCAGTTCTGTGGCTGAAGGCAAACATCTCCGCCGAGCACTGCAGACTTACGCGCCATGCAGCAGAAACTGGACGAGAGACACTGGACGCCCAGAGGCCGCTGCTCCGAATAACCACAGAAACCGCCAGATTTCCCGTTCCCGGCCTGACATTGTCCTGGCTTCCCGTCAGTTCGTGTCTGAACACCTTGACGTGCCGTGTCCTCATCCTGTCGCTGTTCCTGCCTTGACCTGCGTGTCGAAACCACAGCAGGATGCCACGCTCGACTGGCCGGCGCCACGCCCCAGCTCCGCCGTCCCCCGCCGGCAGCGGCTGACCCCCCCCCCCCGACCTTGAGCCGGCGGGACCCGCGGACGCAGCCAGGTCAGGCCGGCCGCCGGCCGTACCGTGAGAAGTCGGTCTCGGCCCCTTCCCCCCCCATCGCCGCGGCCCCGGGGGCCCGGTGGTTATCGTCCGCCGGGGGCCAGGCGCCAGCGGTGCGATTAATGGTGATGCGTAGTGTCGGTCCCCCCTCGTGCCGAACAGAAGTCGAAATGAATGGGTCTGGTTGGCGTCGGCGATAGCAGTGATTGGCGATATTGTTCCGGGACTTTGTTATCGGTTTTCGTGGTCACTTGCACCCCCGAAGTTGGCGCAGGACTCGATGGAACGTAGGAGACTGATGAACGGGATTGGATGAAATATGCAGCGTCTGTTCTTGTGTCACATTCCTCGTAAACCTCCCGAAGTCACTAAGTATCAATTTAGAATGCATATAGCTTGTAACCAGTGTTTCTTGTTTAATGGATTTTAGCTGGAAAATGGTAAACGCATTGCATGCATTCCCTACCAACAATATGCTTGTTGCATAAAAGCTACTGCATTATTCATTGTGTCGTTGCATTCGTGTGTTACCGTGCACCATGAATATAATAAATAGGCCATTGGGTGGTTAGGTATTGGGCGGGCGGGAAAGCCGGGCAACTACTCCCGGCAGCTTTGAAAATTCGGCAAGATTATGATCATGGTTAAAATTAGCCCATGGGCCGTCGATGATGTTCCATGGCATGAAATCACCTCAGAAAGGCTCAAAATGGCGTGCCAAGCTTAAATGAATCGTATGTACAGGCTCGTACATAATGGCACATGCAAAGCATGTGTTTTTCAATGTCTAACTAGACTGCCAAGATCATCGTTTGCGCCCGGCACCCTTTGCGTCGCCATTGAAAGTTCGTTTTCTGCAGACGAGACTCACCTCGCCGCCTACGGGCGTAGACCAGGTCCAACCGTCCAACAGCACGCCATTCCCTTATTTGCGATCGTCAAACGATGGAACTGATCTCTCACTAAACACGAAGCCCGTAAACACGAAGGTGACCAGTTCATCACGGCGGTATGGCGTTGAGCCCATTGTCTTGCTCGTTTGATTGCTCCTGGAACCTCACGGACGAGGCTGGTGTCGCAATGGCAAGCCCCGCTGATGAGGCTCACGAGCAAGCGTGGGGCTGGCGACCCCGGCGACTGGTCAATCCGTCTATTAATGTAAATGCTGACGTCTGGCAGACGGCGTTTGGCACGTTTGCTGCTGCACCCTCCAGCTTTCCGCCCACGCGTGTCAGCTCGTCCGTGACAACATGCGGTTTTCATCCCGAAAGACCGCAGTACGACAGGAACGCATCCTGCTCTTGTATCCTTCTCCGCAGCGTGGGTCCGATGACTGGCGCTCACGACCCACGGGTGCGCACCAGTGGGACTAGCTCGCAACGGAAACTCGGTAATCCATCGCGGCGTGGCGACACGTCGCACGTGATGTGTCCCTGTCGACACGGAGGTCGGGAAACGCGGGGACGCGCTGAGGTCAGCTTCCTGGCCGGATATTTTCGACTCCGCTTCCTGATGCGTGTTTAGCTGCGACAGTTTGTGGTGCTGGAATGGTTAGGCCGCGGTCTGGGTTGCGGCTGTGCCGGCTCATTGGTACCTTTACTGGAGCCATTAAGGCCAGGGCTACGGCGTTGGTGTTCCCAGCGGTACGGCAGATGGGACCACAGGACTTCTACCGATGTGCTTCACTCTAGCGCGTCTGGACTGAGTTGTCAGTCCTGCCGCCGTCTGGATGTTTGCGTGGAGGCGACGTGGTCGCAGAAACAAGGGCGCCTGTCACAACCGCGTGATCTGCATCACCAGCGACCGAACGGCCGCGCCACAGTGACATCACCGCCGACCTGACCGCAGCGCCCGGCCGCTTCACTGCGGTGACATCACCGCCGGCCTGGCCTGGCCGCGACTGGCCTGGCCGCCGGCCCGGCCCCGTCCAGCGGGCGTCGGTCGGCTGGGTCCGCGCCTTGCTGGGGTGCGGACGGACTGGGCCTCTGATGGTTCAAGCAGCGGGCCGCGGCAGCGGAGCGCCGCCCAGGCGGGCTCCGTTGACCGGGCCCTGACCGGTGTGGCTGGGGCTGCTCGGAGCGCCGCCTGCGGACCCAGCCGGCCCGGAGACGGCGGCACCGTCACGGCGCCAGAGGGCCGCGGCCGCCAGGCGGCGCCACCGGCACGACGGTCCTCGCCGGGGCACGGCCGCCGCTGCTGGGCTGGCACCGTTCGCCGGTCGCTGGTAGTGTATCCCATTTGCAGTCGGCCGCTGGATAGCGACGCTCTTTGATGGGGTATTTGTCAGCCTTAGAATGTGCAAGATTATTTTGTCAGAATGACCAGTGAGAATATTTTCAGCGACGCATCAGCTTGCAGTGTGCCCTCGCCTGGTGCTTATCTGACCGGCTGGCAGGTGTAACCGGGTGGCCCGTTCATGTTTCCGTCCCTGTGTCGGAACAATAGTGGGACATTAAGCGAACAACAGGAGAAAATTGCTGATTTGCTGTTGGGGAATGTGTCTTGTAAGTCGCATATTCCCTTAAAACCTCGTTACCATTTGCGACATTTTACCGGGAGAAAAATTGCGCCCTATATACACCGCGCTGCCGTATTAATAGGAGTGTTATTTTCATATTTTTGACAATTCTTGTTTTCTGTGTCATTGCGGATGTCGGTTCTGTCGCTCTGAGCGGTAGAAAAAAGGAACGACAAATCATATCGCATTCCAAACGAGGGTGGTTGACGTTGTTATCGCGGACTTATGATAATGAAAGCTACCACCTTTTCGCAGATTTGACTGTAAAACGATCGGCGAGTTCGAGGACTCGCTTGCTGAGTACGGCGCCTGCTCATCGCACCGTGGCAGTTTTAGGCGTCGTCCTCCGTGAGGGCGCTGTGTGCGGTCTGCCAATGGTTTAGCTGTCGTCGGATAGGTGGCAGCACTCGCACTGCTGCTAGTTCAGATTTCTCTGAGCACTTCGGTGACACAGCGCCTCACTAATAATCTCTGCATGTGATTTGCGAGCGTTTTGTTGTTCTTAGAACAGCGAGGAGCTCGAGCTTGATGTGAACAAAGGAATTTGGTGGCTGCCAGTTTATCGAACTGGTCCTTAAGAGTGAATTCAACCTCAAAATTCACCTCAGTTCGTTGAAGTCTTTCATAGCCATCCCGTACAGATAGGAAAGTACAACAAAGAACTTTCCTGAGAACTAGGGGCGGGGGGATATGCATGTTTTCAGTCCCCATTGCCCGCAGACTCTGCGCTGTGCACAAGTCTGTAAGACCGCTGCATTATCATGAAATTCTTGTCACAGGACGGTGGCAGCGGGCATTGCACGTGATGTGTTCATTGTGATTTGACTGTCCTCGAATAGATGGCGCTGAGTACACGAACAGTGACGGTATTACACCATGACAGTGTCCAATTCCACACCTCACGTGAGCGCGAGCCCGTCGCGTCATCGCGTCTCTGTTACGGGCTCGGTTGTGATACTGCTGTTGACAGTGGCATTTCGGCGCCAGGTGTCCGCCGGAATCTACACTTGTTTGGCACGTCCGGAGCGGCAGACAAGGGACTGTATCAAATGGCCGGACTTTTGCACCGAACTTCTGGGTGCAGTGAGCAGGCACGGATCCAGGGGGCAATGGGGACGATCGCCCTCCCCCAAGGCCTGAGAGGGACCCTTGTCCCTGCGAGAGGCCCAAAGGGACCCCTCTCAGACTCAAGGGATTCCGAAGGGTTCCGTATGAGCTTCACGGAGTCTCTGTGAAAACCTGATTGGCTTTTGATGCAGTCAAGGGGCCCGAGAACATCGGGTGGGTCCTGAGACGGCAAGATTGGTCCGTACACAGCAGATGGTCCCTGAGACCGCCAAAAAGGCCGGAGGGCACCCTGCGAGGCAAAAACGATAAGTGGGCCTCTAAGAAGGTATGTGGGACCCTGGACAGCCAGACGGCCCCCGAGTGCGGTAGGCAAACTCCTGGTTCGGAAAAGGCTGGAGGGCCCTCGTACTGCCAGATGTACTCCATGTAACAGGGGAAGATCCCTTATTCAGCCTTGAATACCACCGGACGGTCATGGCACCGCACAGGGGCCCTGGAATCGCTAAAACGTCTTTTGCAACTGCCAGAGGGCCCTTAAGACAGGAAAAATGTCCCCCAGAGGCGAAAAGAGGTATACCTTGGACAACAGGGGGTCCACTGAGACTGCTAGAAGGACCTTTGAGACCGCCAACTAGCAGTCTCTAGGAATAGGGGCTCCTGACACGACCAGAGGGGCCCGTGAAACTCCTAAACCTTGAGTCGTCCAGACAATTATAGAAATGGTCACAAGACCTAGAGGATTGCCAAAAGCGCCTCTGCCATGGCAGAAAGAGATTTAAAGAAAGTCCCTTTTTGCTGTCTGAGGGGCTCCTCAGACGGCAAAAATGCCGCAGGGACGACGGAAGGGAACCCGACATGGCCTTAGCGCCCCAGAAACTGCCAAATGGGTCCCTGAAACTGTCCGAGGTGCCCCTGAAACTGTCAAAGGGACGCCTGAGGCGTCCCAGGCACATGTGAAACTATAATATCTGACACGTGAAACCTGAGGCCACTAGAGGGCCCTGGCACGGGAGGTGGCGTGATACCACCAAACGAGTCCCTGTAATGACAAAAGAGAACCTAACCTAAGCTGATAAAAGTCCTGCAAACTGCGAGAAGCAGAGGGGTTCCTGGACCAGATACGGACACGGCGTTTTATATAGAGGGAGGTACGCAGCCGTTTTTGTCGCAATTCGGCGACTTTGCACAGCGTCCAAACGCAAAATTCTGCCGAATATGGTGAATAACTTGATTCTCGTTTACTTTGTGTGGTAAGAAAACGCAAAATTCCATGTAATGTTTCCCCTGGACCCGCGCGGATCTTCGTTTTTTTCATAATGTTTCCATAATGTTTTCCATAATGTTAATTCCATCTGAAGAGCAGAAACTGGGGAGCTCGGCCGGGAGGGGCCCGCGCTGACTGCTCACGGTCCCCCCTGCTCGTCCGTCTGGATCCGCCCCTGGCACTGAGCTGATGCCAGATCAGTCATTCGTACCGGGAAAGCGGCGCAGTTGTAACTCGGTGGTCTTTCGATCGGAAGGTCATTTTGTCCATGCCGGTACCTAATTTGGAGTGTCCCACGACTCGGACCCAGTCTCTGATCAGCCGCGTCCTTGACGGTACTACGGCGTGCCTGGACATCGTTTCACACCTCTGCAACGCCTGAAAGGAAGCTTGCTGTGCATGGTGATGGACACGAAGGCAGCCTCGGCCGGTTACCGCTGTGTTCTAGCCTTGGTGTTCCAGTCGCGGTCATTCAGATACCCGTCTCTGTGCGAGAGTTGTAGGCAAAAACATGACAAAAGTCTCGACGCGGTTAAGAATATCCGGACTGCTGTCCGTCGCTGGTCCATGTCCGTCGCTGGTCAGGCCGTTTCCCCGACAGCCGCTGTGCGGGGACTGCTCGCCGGGCAGGTGTGCGACAGCCAGGACCGACGCAGGAGGGGTGGCGCAGGACTGACTGGCCCTCTCGCCCAGCGCGCTGTCATCCCGACGCCGGGCCGCCCACTGCGCAGCCCGGCGTTTAAAGCGTCGGACGACGATAGCGGGCGTCAGCGCTGTTTGTCGCGTGGCTCAGCGCGCGCGTCCCGGCGATAGGCCATCGCGGCGCCGGCTATCGCCGTCGAGCGCCGACGGTTTATCCAGCACTTGACTCGGCGCCGGCGCCGATCAGGCACCGCGATAGTGTAGATGCTGAGGCGGCTTGTCACACTTCTTGTCGACTGCCGTGCGCGGGCGCCGCAAGTCGACGGCTTCATTTGGGATGTGCATACGTCGCTCGAACACGGCTCTGCTGATCTCGGGCCGTCGATGTAGTACCGGCCAGCGTGTCGGTTGTAAAATGCGGCCGCATTCATGAAAAGACGGCCACGTCACCCGTGTTTATACCGGCGTATATATATGCGGCCGTCACGATCCACGCCACTTACTCCCGAGCTATATCGGGGATGGCAACGCCCTGGCGGTCTCTCCCGGCAACCGTCCATCGCGGCGGCCGGAGAACCCGGTGACCGGCGGCGGCTGAGCCGGCCGTCGAGCCGTCTGTTGTCGGGCGCTGCGGCGGCGGCCGCGGCAGGCGTCGGGCGGACGCCCGCGGTCTGGCCGGCCCATGAGCCACCTCCGGCCGCCGGCTGCCGCCTGGTCGGTCGCCGCCGCCGGGCGACGCATCGGCCCGCGGCCGCGGACGCTGCCGGCGGCCTGTTGTGGGCCGGCTGCTCTCTCTGCCGCGGTCCTTCCTCCGTGAGCAGGCTGGTCTGTCCGTGAACAGGCTGGCCACTATCCGTGAACCGATTGGCTCTCTCCTCTCTCTGAGAGGAGTGGTCTCTCTCTCGTGAGCCACCTGATCTCACTCTATGAGCCGACCGGTCCGTCCGTGAGCCGACTGGTCTGTCTGTGAGCCTCCCTCTGTGAGCCTGCTGCCCTCTTTCCGTGAGCCTGATGCTCTCTCTCCGTGAGCCTACTGTTCTCTCCGTAAGCCGACCAGTCTCTCTCCGTGAGCCGACTGGTCTCTCTCCCTGAGCCGACTGGTCTGTCCGTGAGCATCTCTTCTACGAGCCGACTGCTCCCTCTCCGTGAGCCGACCGGTCCCTCTCCGTGAGCCGGCTGGTCTGTCCGTGAGCGGGCTGCAGCTGACGGCCGGCCCTCTCGGGCCGCCCGCGGCGCCGCCGTCCGGCTGCTGGGCGGCCGCCGCGCCGCGGCCGGCCGGCCGTGCTCGCCGCCGGCCGGCGTGCTCACACGCGCGCGCGCGCCCGTCCCGCTCGCCGGCTGCCCGCTCCGCTGCAGCGCGAGATGGCGGCCCGACGCCTGCACGCGCGGCGCGGCTCGGCGCCCGAGGAGAGCTACCTGACGCGCTTCAACCGGGCGGCGCGGGCGCGCCGGCTCGAGGCGGCCATCCCCGAGAATGAGACGCTGCTGGGCCAGGGGGGGCCGGCCGTGCGCGTGCTGCCGCGCGTCGGCTCCGGACCGGCGCTGTCGGCCGCGCACGCGCCCGAGCCGGACCCGGACCGCACGCCGTCGCCGCGTGTGGCCCGCGCCCGCTCCGGCTCGCAGGTGGGTACGCGGCGGCCTGGAACGCGCCGTGCTGTGGTCGCCGCCACAGGTGAGGTACGGCGGGACACGCGGCGCCCATCTGGCCAGTGTGGTCCGTAGGAGGCCGGCATCGTCCCAGTCTTTTATTCCTTTCATGCACCGTATTTCGGTCTTTGTCAGTGGTATTTGTTTGTGTGCAGATAATGCACACGAACCGGCTTTGCTGAGAAGTTTCCCACGTGTGATGTCAGCTCCGACATGAGAGGTAACGAGATGCTGAAAACGAGTCCAAATCTGTTTGCATCAGATCATTCATTCAAACCTGGAGCTGGCTGCAACAAACGTCAATCTCTGTTTAAAGTTCAAAGGACTGCCAGGGGTTCAGTAGTCTCTGAGGCCTCTTGAGCTGTCACTGATACCCGCTTGAGGGAAAATCCGGACCACCTGTGCTTAAGTCTCAGACCGTTCGGAGCGAGCCCACGGTGCCTCGAGCCCCCACCAAACACCACCCTTTCCTCGGCTGCAAGTCTGTCCCATCCCGACCACTGATAACCAACCCCCTCCCCATCCCCGCTGCTTCCTCCGTTTCCGTCCTCGCGGCACCCTAGTTCAGAGCGGCCAACGCAGCAGGACGCCGGCGGCCGGAAGCGGACAGACCGCATGCGGGGCTGCAGGACGTCGCTGGTCCTGCTGTGACGCCGCGACCCTCTGCCCGGCCAGGGGCAGCCGTGCCGCCGCGGCTGCCGGCGTTTGGCGTTTTTTGGAGGAGATTCGGCCCCGGTGTGGAGGCACACCGGTCGTGGTTTCGGATTTGTACACGGGACCTGTTTCGCCCCTGTCCCCTTGAGCTAGTGCTCCTCTTCTGGTTGATTTCCCGCCCCAGACAATTTTTGCGTGACAGCCTGCGCGTGCGCCCACCGCAGCACCCTGTCCAAAGTTGCGTGCATGTTGACCACTGTAGAAGTGTCGAGGTCGAAAAAAGGGCAGTCGAGCTTGAATGTTTACGTTTAGGTCCTGTTCACACCTGGCTGTTGCCAATGGCAGAGTCGAAATTATGCCATTCCTCAGACGTGTAAGATTTGCGATTTAGACGATGTCATTAGAATCGCTGATAAAGCCAGTCTTTAGAGTCTTAGTGCGTGACTGTCTGCCCGAATAGCTCCGAGGGGGAAAAATGTTATCCACTTGACCCGGAAGCAGTGCGAGAAAAGCAACCATATTAATACGTCATCAACTTGGGTCCATTATAAAACATGACCCAAGTTTCGAAACATCTGGCCTCGATAGATTTTGCTTACAGGCATTATATTATAGCTCAGATTGTGTGAACGTGTAAAAATGGAGAAGAATAGGATGCGCGCATCAACAAAACGTTTTTGTTCAAAAGAACATATCTCTTCAAGAAATTTTTACGCGTGATACGTGACACACTGGCTAATTCGGCTTTATCATACTCAAAAAATAAAAAATGGTGTACCGAGTTTAACCCTATTCCCGGCAGGGGGGCTAAATCCGCTCCCCTCGGGTTTTTTTGCTTGCCAATTCCAGGCTTTTTGACGCAGCTTTACGAAACTTGGTCACTTTTCCTAGCTATTCTTTCTACGCGCTGTGACAAAATTTCACAATTCTACTTTGCTCAGGAGCGGAGCCAGGCAACGTTCTTGGAAGGCATCTCAGGCTATTTTTGGCCATGTTCAGAGTAAAAGGAAAATGTCTGCCAAAAACAGAGTTTTTAAGATAGAACTAAAAACTTTATATGAATGTATAGCTAAATAGTGGACAATGTGCAGATGTAGTTGTGTTCATCTGAGATTATTTTACAAGATCAGGTCAAGGTCAAAAGTCAAAATTTGTTTTTTTGCAATAATTTCGGCGCCGTTTTTTCAAATGTCAAACCCGAAATGTATATGACGTAGAATGGTGCCCTCTGCCTGTGTATCAAGTTCCAGCTTGATATCAGGTCGGGTTACAGAGCTATGACCTAAAATGTCAGTGCGCGTACTCTATATCGCAATAGCCATAAAATAAAATTTTTGAAATAGAGTGAATTCAAACGACTGAAAACGTTTACAGATGATATTAAATGTACAAGAGATCATTCCCAGGTGACCCCAAGGTCACTGGAGGTCATTTAAGGTCAAAGGTCACAAGTTGATCTGAAGAACGTGTGACCTTGACAGTTTTCCCTTTTTCATGTCCCTGGCACCGCCTGTGCTAACATTATACAAACATTGTAATGCGATTTGTACTTCTTTAGCATAACATGACTAGCACAAGCCAAAAAAATGTTTTCGCCTCTTTTGTTCATTCATTTGTTAGAAAACTAATCCGCCCTATTTTTGAAACGCTGTGAACGCCCATGAATTTTCTCAGAATTTCATATTTGTGTACCCATGATAAAAGCCTTATCCATAATCCCTCGATTCATGCCGGTTTAACTGAAATCGGTCCATAAGCAACGAAGTTATAAGAAATCCAAAAATACCCCTAATTTTGACATTTTTGCCCCCTGCATCCACAAATTTCAAAATTTTAAAAATTTCTTTTTATAAAAATGTAGTTCACGTCACTGCAAATCGATTGCCGTTTGTTGCAATGAAATCGGACTAGTAGTTCTCGAGATCTCAGGGGGGCCGGATCCACCCCCCTGCCGAGAATCGACCATACCGTCTAGCCCTCCGGGAATAGGATTAAGCTGGGAAACACATCTATTCAAGATGCTGAAGAGTCATGGCGACGTTCAACGTCCGCAAGCGAAGAAAATATGAAAAACCCGTGGCGTGACATTGAGTGGATGCTGTCATACGAAATTCCAACTTCCCTGGCTACATTTGTGGCATTGAGACTACTACCGTTCATCACAGACCACAAACTTTTTGAACTCGTTCTTGAAATTTTCAACTCGTTCTTCGTTCGGGGATACTGAGGGTCGCCCTGACCGTTAAGCCTCATTAATGGGCATGCCCCTCGCTTAAACTCGGCACACCACGTTGAATGATTGAGCTAAATTACCTAATGTATCACGCATTATCTGGCAAAATTTGTTGACGTCGCATCTTTTTAAGGAAAGATATTTTATGTGTGCGCTGACCTAATTCTTGTCGATTTTGGCATGTTATCCAAACTTACCCGAAGCTGAACTGTTCCTGTAAAAGAACACATATTAGGGCTAATGTTTGCATACCTGCGTGCCACTTATGGCTACTCTTCGCGTATTGCGTCCGGGTCAGGCCGGGAACTTTGTGACCACTGCTTGCATATCTAAGAGCGTCAGTACCCAGAACTATCAGTATCCAGTCATGTTGTAATTCGTAAGTACCAGTCTCCGTATGCTAAGGTACATATCAGTGCACTGGCGGATTCAGGAGGACCATCGGAGGCATGCGCCCGTTTTGTTGGAAAAGGGGCCAATATATATTTTGGTCCCCTTTTTGGACGGAAAAGTGTGCTTTTTGTCGAAACAGTGTAAAAATACAACTAGTTTTTCGAAAACTGCGAAACAAAGTGGCCGAAATTCGGGGAGAAATCAACATTTATGGATAGATTCGGTTACACGGATGGACATCTGCCTCCTCCCCCTAGCACATGGTCTGGATCCACCCTTGTATCAGTATTCAGACGTGGCATGTTCCATGCACCTGGGGGATCGGTGCCCAGTCCAAACCGCGTCCAGAGGTGAACAAATCCAGAAGCATCTTTATCTGGACGTGTCGTAGTGCGGACTCTCCAGCAGAAGTCGCGCCGGCCTCGGCTTGTCGCCATTGTCCGGATAGCGCCAGTCGTACCCAGCAGTCCTCTCGGCCGTGACGTCCATGCTGGCGGGGTCCTGCTTTCCTGGCGGCAGCCCTGAACACTCTCTGTCCACCCCGCACCAGGTGTCCACGCTTCCAGCAGGCCCCAGCCAGTGCTGATGCGATGCACGTGACGTCATGGTCCTGAAGACCCGTGACGCTGCCATGAGCGGATCGCGAAATGCTGGGCGCGAGCTGATGAAGAAGGGGTCAGGCGGTGATCACTGCGCCATCTAGCCCACGTGCCAAGCGTCACGTGCTTTGCAAGAGGCGCGGCCGTGTGTGTACATTGCGCCGTCTTCCTCTGTTTGCTCGACGTGTCCAGCGTATTGACTTTCGCACCAGGCGGATGATCTTCACGAGTTCTGCACGCAGTCCCGAGATGTCGACTCGTCTGCTGAGGTGGCGGGTCGTGTCCTTTGTGGTTGGAGATGTTATTCACCAGTTTAGCAGGGTACTGTCGATCGTAGCACGCTGACCTTCGTGGCATTCGCCGGCTCTGACAGTCTCGTTCCGGAGCATGGACACTCTTAAAGACAGATTTGGAAACCCTGTTAACCCAGCGAAAAAGAGAAAAACCGCAATGCGGTGCCAGGAGCTGGCGATAAAGAGCGTCACAGTTCTGCTCGCCACGTGCCTTCCTTTGGCCGCCGGGTTAATCTCCCGTGCGCCGATCAGCCTGCCGCCCCGTCCCCGCGTCTCAGACTCGGCTTACAGCACGGTCCAGCCGCGCCGCATCCAGCTGACCCCAGGAGTCGATGGGCCGGAGCCGAACCGGTCTTATCCCGCTAAATGACGCTGGGCGTGCCGTGGCGGAGGAGGCGGCCGCGGCTGGACTCGCGGCCCGTGGTCTCCCCACAGAGCCGCCTGCATCTGGCCGGGCCGGCGAGCTTTTGCATGTGCCACGCGGCACGGGCGCTCAGTGCATACCGGTCTCAGTGAGGGTCCGTATGACTCCGCTACGCTTTTTTTGTGGACGGAGACGATGTGTAGTAGCGTAGCTACTGCTGAGAGAAAACACAAGGCCCGTGAGCATGAGGTCCGTCAGAATGCAAGAGAGCCCCGTCGAACGTCGTGGAAAAAATCAGATATTTTGCCTGTAGACGTCCTATGTACAGCAGAACCAAAGCCGGCGTGCAGGAACACCAGATTGTTAATATTTTTTCCGAACCGGCGACACATGCTTTGGCTGGGGAGCACGAGCAAAGGGCGGGTCCGCTTCATGCGTTCTCGTGCAATATTATCGAATGACGGGTGGTTAATTGGCGGTCCACGCCAAGTTTGGGGAGTCAAGTTCCGACGAGTCTACATGAGGCGTTGGCCGGTGTGTATCCAAAACCCTCCTTGAGCACTGGGCTTGAGCAAAGAAAACCCATTCGTGATTAACCCTATTCCCGGAGGGCTAGACGGTATGGCCGATTCCCGGCAGGGGGGGCGGATTCGGCCCCCCCCCCCCGAGATCTCGAGAACTACTCGTCCGATTTTATGGCAACAAACGGCAATCGATTTGCCGTGACGTGAACTACACTTTTATGAAAAGAAATTTTCAAAATTTCGAAATTTGTGGATACAGGGGGGCAAAAATGTCAAAATGGGGGGTACTTTTGGACTTCTTATAACTCCGTCGTTCATGGACCGATTTCAATGAAACTGGCATGAATCGAGAGATATGGAGAGGGCTTTTACCATGGGTTCACAAACCTGAAATTTTGAGAAAATTCATGGGCGTTCACAGGGTTTCAAAAATAGGAGGATTAATTTGCCAACAGATGAATGAACAAAAAAGGTAAAAGCACTTTTTTGGCTTCTGCTAGTCATGCTATGCTAAAGAAGTACAAATCGTATTGCAATGTTGGTATAATGTTAGCATAGGCGGTGCCAGGGACATGAAAAAGGGGGAACTGTCATGGTCACACGTTCTCCAGATCAACTTGTGACCTTTGACCTTAAATGACCTCCAGTGACCTTGGGGTCACCTGGAATGATCTCGTGTGCATTTGATACTATCTATAAACGTTCTCAATCACCTGAATTCACTCTATTCCAAAAAATTCATTTTATGGCTATTGCGATATAGAGTACGCGCACTGACATTTTAGGTCATAGCTCCGTGACCCGACCCGATATCAAGCTGAAAGTTGGTGCACAAGTAGAGGGTACCTTTCTACGTCATATATATTCCGGGTTTGGCATTTGAAAAAACGGGGCCGAAATTATTGCAAAAAACAAACTTTGACTTTTGACCTTGACCTGACCTTGTAAAGTGACCTCAGATAAACAGAATTTTTTTGTGCACATTACCCAACTATTTAGTTATACATCCATATAAAGTTTTAAGTTGTATCTTAAAAACTCTGTTTTTGCCAGACATTTTCCTTTTACCCTCAAGATGGCCAAAAATGACCTGGGGTTCCTCCTAAAAACGTTGCCTGGGTCCGCTCCTGAGCAAAGTAGAATCGTGAAATTTTGTCACAGCGCGTAGAAAGGATAGCTAGGAAAAGTCACCAAGTTTTGTGAAGCTGCGTCAAAAAGCCTGGAATTGGCAAGCAAAAAACCTGAGGGGGGGCGGATTTAACCCCCCCTGCCGGGAATAGGGTTAATCCTTTATTGTGATCGCGTCTCCCCAATATAGCAAAACGTGTAGTGTAGCCAATGGCAATAGCGAACCTGGAATTGAACACAGCTTGCACAGCTTGGGAGCGGTTTTACCCACATCTCCTACGTCGGACGTTTTCATAGTGGGTGTAAATCCACCAGCGGTCAGTTGCAGGGCTTTGGCAGCGGCGCACCGTCCCAGTGGGCTCCTCAGCCGCTGGCAGTACCGCCGCCTCACCTCCGGCGAGGGGCCGGCCGGACTGTTTACCCACGTGATCAACGAGCGCCGCGAACCTCGGCACGGGGCACGTGCTGTGTCACGCGGCGCCGACGAGAGTGACGTCACGGGCTCATTACGCGGCCGACGTCGCCCGAGGCGGTGGCAGCGGCTCTCGGACTGCTTTGCGGGGCTTCCCCAGACGGGGCGTGGGACAGGGCGGATATGTCGTCCGCTGAGGCTGAAGACGAGGCACGGTCCCTCTCGGCTGGCCTGCGGCGGGAAGGCCGGAGAATGAGCCGAGCAGCGACGCGTCCGGTGCCGGGGGCGGCTGCCCCTCCGCGCTGCCGTGTCCGGCACGCTCCCGCGCGGCTGCCGCAATCTCCGGGAGGAACTGACCGTCTCGCCCCCCGGCGGCTCACCGGTTTGGCCACGGCTGGCGCCCAGCCGGCGTTCGCGTCGGCATCCGCCGCCGGCGCCTTCTGTGACGTACTGCGAAACGTTACCGGCGCAGCGCTGTGCTCGTCGCCATCCGTCGGAAAGCGTCGCTGCGGTTTTGCTTTACTGCCGCCTCGGACTGTTTGAGATTCCTCGCGGCGTAGTGATAGCCGTCAGAAAACGGTCATTATTGACGGCCGATGTGCAGGTGCTTGCTCTTTGCGATCACCCGCCTGCGCGTCCATGGCAACGAGGATGGCCGGGTGGCAACCGGACCCTGTCCCGGCCTTGAGTTAGCCCCCTCGCAGGGAGAACGGGGCGTTTTTTATCACTGTGGCACGCCTGCCGCTGCGGGGGCCTGAAGTCTGGAAAGGTGCGAGTTTGCCGTGAGCAGCTCCTGTAGGACTCGGCTGTTTGGCGAGGCGGCGGCCGGCTCGCGGTCGGCTCGGCCCGGATCGTTCTCGCCCCAGGCGTGACCCTGGGTGCGCCCTGTGCCCACCCGGCAGGGCTGCGGGCTGAGCAGCCGTTTCCCGGAGCTGTGCCGGCGGGGTGGCGGGGTGACTCAGCGGCGCCCGTTCGCAGTGGTGCGTCGCGTGCCCGGGGGGCGGGACGCGGCGTTTTGGCCGCGTCTGCGCCGCTGCTCGCCGCGCGCCTGCACGTAACCCGTGGCTGTGCGGGGGCGAGGGCTCGACTGGATGGATTGTTAACAAAGTGGCGGTGATGATGGGAAAACATGCGCTGCTCGTGTTGCCTCTCGCTTGATGTATTTTCACTGGCTTTCGAAGAGTGGAGATTCAGCTGACTTATCGAGTTTTAAATGCGTGTTTATTTAACTTCTAAATTCGTTTTAAACTGTGATTGACACGCTTTATTTATGATGCATTTACATACAGAAATCCCATCAGAGATTGTGGTGGCAATGATGACCCACCAAACGATAGGTCCTGATTATTAAAAATATCCCGTTTAAGTCGTTTTGAACACTGATCGTACGCCTTCTTCAACGATTTCTGCTCGTACGTACGAGGAGTGGGGAATGTGAGGAATTTGGATTTGGAAAATGCATTTGGATGTGGAGAACGTGAGAAAAGCATGTCTTTGGGCATGCTTTCCTCATGGACGGAAATGCCCTTTCTTCATTCCGACCAGTGGTGTACGCGCGAACAAATATTTATGATGGGCCTTCTGTGTCTACGCCTCGTGATTCGCTGGCGCCGGTGTGGGTCGCATGCGCATCAAATTCACAAGGTTGCATCATTTAAAGAGAGTCGCGTACCACAATACCTCAAGCATCTGGCCACGTCAAAAACACTGGTTGACGCGATTGTGACGTTGGACCGACGGCCTCCTCGGCCTTGTCAGCTTAAACCACTGCGCAACACCTGCTTCGAGCGGCACTGGCGGGTGCACTTTCTGTTCTGAACTCGGCTGGGCCGTTTTCTGTTGCATTCAGCTTTTCACGTGCTCAGGCGTGCCATTCGAGGCATTCACAGTCTCGCACGTACGTACCCAGCCTGTTTTTTGAGCCGCATGCTGTCGTTTCCGAAAACGTGACCGCGTGGTGACAGAAGCAGTTCTGCGCGCGCTCGGCGCTTCTTGTTTGTGGAAGTCAAGTTCGCGTTAGTGGGGCGCATTAGCTTTGACGGGTGCCGCCGCTTGCAGAACGCGATGCGCCTCGGGGATCAAATGAGCGCGTGTTGTGTTGTCCCCGCCACAAGGCCAGGCTTATGAGTAAGAATTCTCTCGTCCCAAGAAGGCTCTCAAAACTGCCAACTGTCCTGAAAGAGGCTTGTATTTGCTCTCGGTTTTGTGTCGCGCTGTCGCCTCCAAAACATCACCAGGCGACAGCCCTCGAGCGGACGATAGCCCCGGGCGGAACGCCAGACGTGCCGGGCCGGTCCTTCGCGGATGGTGAGGGCCCCCCGGCCTCTGATGCCGGCCGGCGCGCCGCCGCCGACTCGCCGGAGAGCCGGTGAGAGCGCGGCCGGCGCCGGTCGCCAGGCGGCAGCGGCGCGCTGCTCCCGGCCCAGTTCCTGGACGGCGCGGCTGCGGTGCCGGCAGCGGGGCCGGCATCAGATAGGGCGCGCCGGCCGCCGCCGAGCTGACGGCGGACGGCGGCGTTGCCGGGCGGGCCATCTGATGGTGCTGGCGGACCGGCTGCACCGTCCGGGCTGGACCGGTCCTGCTGCGGCCGGCTGCCCCCCGGGCCTTGGCGCCGCTTCACCGGCCTCTCCTCCGGCAGCGTTCGCGAGCCAGGTGGCCGGCAGACTCGTGGCTGCCGTGTCGCCTCGATGCCGGAGTTGTGGGCTTGAGTTGCTGTCGTGCCCACCCGCCGTCACGCGCAGGTTCGGCTGCGGTGCCTCTCTCGGTTACTGTGCCGGTCCATGGTCTACAGCATCATAGTGGAAATCTAACGTTGGTGACCTCCCTTCCTAACATGGCCTGGGGCTCTTCTGAACATCAGATGCGTGAGTTTAACTGTCCTGATCTGAGGCGCTTGAAGGCCAAAATTCGTCCCGGCTCGCGCGTCCTGTGGCCTCGCAGAAGGGCCTGGTCCGGCTGTCATCTTCGGTCAACCGGTGCGTGATGACCGATACAGTGCTGCATCGCGACGGGGGTCACCTGACAGCGTGGACGAGATCAGACGGACACCCGTCACGCGGCCAGTCTATTTTTAATGGTCTCCCGCGCCCTGCACGTGGTCGCCGTGACTTCAGACTTGACAGCCACGTGCCGTCTCGGAGCAGCAGCCATGAACTGCGCCGTTGGTCCCGTCGGTAGGGATGGCAACAGCACGGGTGCATAAGAAATTGCCGAGAGGAGGCCCCAGGCGACGACCTTGCACGTAAAAATATTTGATCTGCCTTTGTACTCAAGGTCTAACGTACGTGGTCGGCGAAACTACTGGTGGGCGATCATGGCGTTTGATAGCGACCGTTTGATTCAGGACAGGCCGCTCATTATTTCCATGGCGGCTGCACGTTGCTGTTGTGATAACGAGCCACTTCACTCAGCCGGCCTGCCCATCAGGACCGGTGCAGGGTAACGGACACAGGGAAACTACTCCTCCGAGTTACGCGGGCTCCAGTGCGAGCGTCTAATTTTATTGGAAGGAAAAGGATTGCGTGGAGTAGATGGCACTGTAGAGCGACTGCATACCATTCCGTCGCGGCATTTTCATTATCCTTCACGGAATCACGGGCGGGGCAATGCCAAAGCAATCCAGCGGGCAATTCCCTGCCAGTCCAGACGTCGTCAGCCACCCTCGTCATCCGTAGCTCTCACCAGGGGCCAGCGGCCATCAACTGGGCCTCGGCCGGTTACATAACGCTGGAGAGGCGGCCACATCCGGATCCCTGTTCTGACAGGCGCGCCAGTGGGGCGCCTCAGGGGTCGGCAGCGGGGCTGCAGTATCACCAGCTCTTGCGCGCGTTGATGCTGCAGGCTCGGGTCGTCTGCGTGCTGCGGCCCTCGTGCCGTGGAGCGCGCGAGCGGAGAGCCGCTGGATGAAGCTCCTTCTGGCTTCAGGCTGAGAGCTGTCTGAATCTGGGTCGACTCTGGATGAGTCCATGCCTTGGCGAGTTCAGACAAAACGATGCGGGGTCGGGTGACAGTTCCGCTCCTCCGCACAGCGACCATCGAGCCGTGCGCTGACGTCCGACGAGGCTGACGCCTGACGCGGCTGACGCCTGACGCGACTGACGTCTGACGCGGCTGACGCCTGACGTGGCTGACGTCCGACGTAACTGACGTCCGGCGCAGCTTACGCCTGATCCAGCTGAAACAAGGGTGGTAGCATTTATATTTTGCATGTCGATATCTACCCACAAACCAGAGAGGTGCATCCACAAACGTGGTTTATGCACTCACAAACCAAGAAACACTATGATCCTAGAAACAGTATCTGGGCTGTTGCATAACACAAACGAGCACATGTATTTGTATGTGAATGAAATGAAAGCAGGTGTGCATGCATATACGGGTGAATGTCCACCACATGACCAAAAGAAAACGCGCCACAAAAATGAGCCCATAGGCGCGCCCAAGAGGACCAAAAATTTGACACCCTTGGTTAAAGTATTTGTAGTTTTTTGAAGAAGTTCGAATTTTCGGAATCTGAAAATGCAGTGGCCGAAATCCGAGGATTTTCTTATTTTTAGGTGGCTTAGGCTTGGCCATACGTCTTGCACGGAAGGCCTGGCACTTAAACATATCCACAAAGAATTTCGGGATATTCCAGCCCTGACTGAAAGCTGGCGCAGCTGACGGCTGACGCAGCTGGCAACTGTTGACAGGTGAATTCGACACCTCGGCGACCCGGCACGCCGTGACAGGCCCAGCCGAATGTCGAATGTCGAAACCCGCTACGGGCTCCGGCCTGGCGCCCACGGGCCTGCCTCTTTATTTACTTGCGTAGTAGTTGGTGCTGAGAGTAGATGTTGACTATAAATAGGCCCACGTCGTTACATATGCAGCTTGGCGGCTGTAAATTTTATCAGGCTGTAGTGTAATAATGCGAATAGTTCCACGCGCTGGCACCCGCTGCATACGACCTCATGTATACGAGAAAGCAAACATAAATTAACCCCCAGTCTGGTTTGCACTCCTGATCACCTTCATCGCTGGGTGAGAATGGCTGATACCATGGCAACAGGAGAGTGATGCGCGTCGCTGACTGGGCCCGGACCAAACCTTGGCGGGCAAATGTTCGGCCGTTTGTATTCCGTTTTCGTTGTTCCGATTGCGCTCGTGGCCGCGTCCAGCGTTGTTTGTTGACGAATCTGGACGCTCCCGTAATGGTATTCGGGTCGCGTCGTTTGCTAACTGTAGCAGGTCGGATGTCCGAAGCGCGGCTCTGTTGCCAGGCGGTGGGCCGAATGAGCCGTCGAGACCAGGCGTGTCGTAGCACTCGTACGGTGCCGTAAATGAGCGAGATCTTCAGTTGCCTGGCACATGCACCGGTGATCGGATGTCAGTTACAGCTGCGTTTGGTAACCGATTTCATTTTCATGAAGCTGCATGTTGAGAAGGGAGCGTGGCGTCGCAACGCGGTCATTTGCGGCTAAACAGCTGGCCGTGGGCGTCGGGGTGCCTCTGTCGTTGCCGGATGGCCCGTGCTGAGTGTTTGCCCGCTTCCCGGTGGGCCGCGTGGGTCAGACCGTCCCCACGGTCTGCGCACAGACGACGGGTGGGGTGTCTGAACTCCATGGACGTAAGCGTGCCGGGGATCTTGTCACGAGCCATGTCGCCGGTCACACCAAAGATCACGTCGCAGGTCACGTCATACATCGCGGCGAAGGTCACGCCGCGGGTCACGTCGAAAGCCACGTCACAGGCACCACATCAGTGGTCACGCCACATGTTTCGGCGTAGCTCCTGTCACTGGGCCATGCCATCAGCCTGGTGGAACCCCGGGCTGTCGGTCCATTGGCGCCGGCGGTCTCACCCGACGGCCACTGAGCGGGCCCGGGCACCACCCGCGTCCAGCTCCGAATTGTCCAGGCAGTCCCTCCCGTTCGTCGCCATGGCTGCGCGGCCGGACGGCGAGGGACTCGTGGAACGTGGCGTCGGCCCGGTCACGCTGGACTCGGCCGAGCACACTCTTTCACTGCCGGCTGCTTAGTCCCGGAACACGGCCAGCAGCTCGAGCCCCTCTCCGGCCGGGGCACCGCCCGGACGCGGAGCTTCGAGCCTCCGGTCGCGATCTGCGCCAGTTTGTGCCGACCTGCAGCCGGCCCGGCCTGCGGCTGCCGGCCGAGCTGACGGAGGGCTGCCCTGCGGCGCCCTGTGGGAGGACCGTCCGCCGTCTCCGGGGAGCCCCAGCAGCCGCGGGCGCAGCTCGGGAGCGCCGCCCCGGCCTTGGCGGCGGCTTTCACCCGACGGCGGGCCGCCGACCCCGAACTGGGTCAGCTGGGTCAGGTGGCCGATGCCCTGGCCGGCGGTCGGGCCGGGTACCGGCGGTCGCCCGCCGTGACCGGGCCTCGTCCTCGTCCTCGTCCTCGTCCTCGTCGCGTCATTCCTGCGGCCGTGACGCCGTGACGCCGTGACGTCGCGGCGCGCAGAGGCTGCTCCGGCGGCTCTGCCGGCCGCCGCGGCCGACGTCACGCGGCGAGGCGGCGAGGCGTCACACGCAGCGAGACGCCGACGACGGCGCCGCGTCGCGAACGGGCGGCGCAGCGCCGTCGAGCGCGGGCCGTGCGTGACGAGGCGGCACCGGCGCGAGATCAGCGGCTGTCGGCGCCGAGCTGGCCGCGGCGCTGTGCAACCCGCGGACAGGCGGACATGTGTTCGCTGCTGTACCGGTCAAACTGACTCGGTGAAGCTGAGCCGCTGAAGCTTGCAACGGCGTAAAGTGGCGGCGGCGTTTTGTCGGATAAGCCGACGGCTGACCGCGCTGTGCCGCTGCCGAGCTCAGGCGCGGCTCGGGGGTCGGAGCTGATCCAGGTGGCTCAGACGGGCTCGGCGCCGCGCTAATGGCTCCGCGCCGCTCCCAGAGTTTCGCTGGTTCAGAGTGTCGTCGTGCCGTGCCCGCAGCCCGTCCTTGGCTGCGCGTGCGTAGGTCGGGTTGCACGCTGGGCATGTGGTTGCGGTGACTTGGTTCGGCCACGATGTGCACTCACCGTGCTGAAACTGTCGCCCAATCTTACGCCTTCGTTGCTCGCGACTTTTTACCACCGCGAGCCTGAGAGTCATGTGGCGGCCATCGACTCAGCGTTGGTAGTCCACTCAGCGTTGGGTCTCTCGTAACCCCGACCCGTGGGTCATTTTTACGAGTGGTGCGTTCAGCCATCCTTCCCTCTGAGCCCCTGCTGTGCGGTGCCTGCCCTGGCCGCCGCGCCGCCCTCCCGCCGGGAAATTGGTCCGTCTGAGCCGCGGCGATCGCGACCTTCCGTCCGACCCGCCGCTCTCGTGAGTGGCGGTCTTCTATCTGACCAGACGGTCATGTGAATCGCCGATAACGCCGGTCGGCGTGCCGCCGTCCGACCGGCTGCACTTCCCGTCCCGCGCCACCGCCGGCCGGAGACCTGACGCTCCCGCCCTCCGGCGCTGTCCGACGGCGTCCGAGGCCTGTCTGACGCCGTCTGAAGGCTGTCTGTCGCCAGTCCGGCGGTGTCTGACGCCCGTCCGACAGTGTCTGAGGGCTGTTAGACGCCGTTTGTTGACCTGTGAGCCGCCTGGAGGCCGTCTGAGGGCTTCCTGACGCCGCCCTGTGGGCCGTCTGAGGACCGTCTGAGGACCGCGGGACGCCTGGCGCGTTGACTGTCCGGTGCCGCTCTGACGGTGAACGGCCACTGAGTGCCCTGGTGGCCGGGGGAGGGCCGCAGCGATGGCCGAGAAAGACGAGCCGGTCACCAGGCCGTTCAAAAAGGTATGCTGTATGTATGTCGGAAGTCGGTCAGCGCGTTATTCTGGGGTTATCGGATGTGAACTTTAGTGCCAGAACATGACCCCATTGTACATCACATGGCGGTACGGACACGAAACTTATAGCTAACCACGCCCAGAAACTTGTCGGGGCCTATGTGCTATCATTATCGGGTAACCTGAAAATTGTTGCTGCTTTATACGATATGTCTCGGTCCTGTGGCTTCACCCGCTGACGACGCGGCGCCATCCAGTTGATCGGGACGCCAGAGCTTTGGACCACCTTCGCGTTCGGCGATCCCTGGAGCTCACGCGGTCCTCAGTCGGGACCTGTTTGTTCGCTGGGTCGGGAGGTGCGTAGCCTGCCCCGGCCTCCCGGCCTCGTGACGGCAGATGAGGGCTTTCTGTCCTCGTGACTCGGCCCAAATGCGGCGCCTGCGCCTGTGTGCCGCGGCACTCTCAGGCGGCAGCGTCCCGTGACGCCCTCCCGGCTGTCGGCAGAGCAAACAGACCGGCCGGCCGCCGCCCCTCTGCTGCGGGCGAACCGCGCTGGCCGCCCCGGAGCTGGCCCTCTGCGCGGCGCTCTGCTCAGGGCACGGCCGAATGGCACTGGTCCGCTGCACGCGAAACGTGACGCGCCTTTGCGTCGAAGGGGCCGGTCACGAGTGGAGGAAGTTGGGCAACTAACGAAGGAATGGTGCCGGGGTGTTGTCCAACGGACTGGAGGATGAGTTAGGATAATGGCCGATGACGGGACTTTGGTGCCGTGAAGGACGTAGATCTGATGCGCGGCAGCTCAAAGCGCTCTGTAAAAAACTTTTTTTCAATACGAAGGAATGCACTGAAATATGTTCCAGCTTGGAATACGTCATTTGTTAAGATCCCATTCGTCTATCTCCTCAGCTTGAACAAAAATGATGATTCCAGGGTTAAGACTGGAAAGGGTGACCGTAATATTGCGCAGTCATTTTTGTTGAGATGATATCGACAAATGCCAGAAGTGATATATGGCTCGTAAAATATGCATTATATACAAGAAGGATCAAGGAAGTCAATAGGATTCAAGCACACTGCTCATGTTTTAGTCGCCAGGTTCTTTCCGTGCTCATTAGTAGTCGGTACGTCGCACTATATCTTGATTTTGGTAGTGCCCTTATACGTCCTGTGACGTCTTCCGCGAGGAATTTCTGTCGCGATAATCCCATCGTTTTGTTTCCATACTTCTGTTCCATATCACCGAGCTGTAAAAGTAACCTTTTCGTTTAGAAACTTACTACACAATCTTTTTATTTCTATATTTTTGCCTCAAAACGCCTAGTCGTTAAAAAGGAAAGATTTTTTTTAGAAACGTTGCTTTCTCGTGGTTGGCCCTAAGCCTTCCTGTAGAAACATTTGAGCGTTTAGTGCGCCCGTGGGCGTTGGAGCCATGGCTTACTGAGCCTCTGGCCGCCAAGGCCACGACTCGATTCTCGCCGGTCGCCAGTCGTGAGGAGCGTCGCGGCTTCAGGAGCTGAGTGCTCGTAACGTGCATACCGGCGCCTCATGCATATGTGCGGGACACGGCGGGGCCGGTCGGCTCCATGACTGGCCACTGCCTGGGCGGACGCCGCCGCCGCCGCCGCCGCTTGTGCATCCTGCTCCGCTCGGCAACCGCCCCCTCCCCCCTCGGAGGTGCGGGCGGCGCCGGCGGGAAGACGTCGTTACCTGCGCTGTTCGTCATCTCGTCTGCAGGACTGTCGAGGGAATGTCTTACACCGGTACTGGTGGGGTTGTACAGTCCGAGATGGTGTCATAGTAATGCGGTCTTCGTCAGTGTGCCTGTGAATCCACTTGGGACCGAGACCGTCCTGGGGCAGGTGGGCGGCCGGGCGGGTGCGCGCGGCCTGGTGGCACTGTGCGCGGTAGTTTCTTTATAGCGTCCCGCGCCGCCGAGAGGCGCCGCCCCGTCCACGCGCGGCGTCTGCAGCCCCGCGGACGGAACACGTCGAGCGGCGCCGCTGATAAAACGCAAGTCGATTTAAACCCTCTGAGTCCAATGCAGTTTCGCTTGTTTCGTGATCTCTTTACGTGCTATGGAGCATGCCGTTTAGCTTATTTGTCGATGGAGTGAGGTATTAGCTTCTTCGTGAACATGGGAATTTTTGATGCGCTGCTTGGTCTGCAGCAGTTTACGTTTATGATTGCATGCAGTTTTCTCGTACGAAAACCGCATGGCATGGCTCTGCCAGAACATCAGTTAAACACTGTTCAACAGCCATTCATGTCTGAACAGGATCGGGACACCAGCAAAACCACTGCCTAGACCGTCACGATTTTACGTCCTTCATCATGCTTATTGCGCGAGCGCACGAATGCGTCACGATTTCCACACTTCCGGAAGGGAACATCCAGGCGCATCCCCCCGGCATCGTAACCGCCACAAACGTGACGGCGAGCCAAGAAAACAACTGCGTCCCCGGCACGTTCGGCGAATGGCGTGTTTTTCCGCGCACGGCCGGGGTGTTTTCCGGCGTCTCGCTCACGACCCCGGTCTCCGTGAGACCGCGGGACGCGCTGTCCTCCGCGGACCTCGCCGGCCCGTCGTGTGGACCGCCTTGGCCCAGTCGCCGGACCGGGAGGCAGGGGACGGCCGGTGCTCGTGCACTGGCGGAGGGCGGGACTGTTGGACGCCGGCCCGCTGATCCCCGGGCCGGTTCGCGGTCTGCCGCCGCCGCCGCCCCCGCCCCCGCCCCCGCCTTCGGGTGGTCGATGAGCGGAGGCTGCTGGCGTGGTGGTGGCGGCTGCGGAAAACTGTCCAGTGGTTGTCCAAGCCTCGATATTTCTGTTTTCTATGCCTACACCTGTTTATTTGTGTCTTTGTTGGGCTTTGTCTGTTTATTCTGTTTCTGTCTCTGTCTTTTCCTCTGTGCCTGTTTATCTGTGTGCGTCCTTGCCTCTGCCTTGCTGTACATTTTTTTCTCCTTTGCACCTTTCCATTTTTCTCTGCTTATTTGTCTTTGACCCATCATATTGTTGAGGTGACTCACTCACCTGGTCATAACGCCAAGCTGACTTCGGCGGTATTCGCATAGGACAACCACTCGGAATGAGAGGCGAACACATTCTAATGAGGGAATGCTGATCTACGTTGTAAGTTGTTCGCCCAGTTCGTTGCTCGGGAGCGTATGGCGGCGGCAGTACTGGAACCATCTGTGATTCCAGGCGAAGTGAATACCTGATGAAATCCCGTCTTCCGTGGTGCTTCCTGTAATTACCCCCAGCCTGGGCGTCACTCCATTGATTTTTTTTATGTCTGCCTGAAACGCGATGATAAGCTCATGCCCCGTACAGCAACGGGTGTAATCCTAAAATAGCATGGTTTCTCAGAGCATGCTCACAACTTATCACGATTCATCGCTTCCTTCCGCCACAGTTGTGAATAGTTGCCTGTCTTCCAGTTTCACGGCCTTGCCCGCTCGCTCCACACAAGCCACCGAACGATTTGATCGGGGTTATCAACCGCGCCCGCCGGCACTGACCTCTGACCTTGACCTCCACCGCGCGGTAGTCATGTGACACACCTCTTATTCACGTTTGTTCTTAGACGCAAACAGCGGCCAGTGGAGGTGCATACCGGACGCGGAAGACGTTATTTGAATGTTAAGCTCTAAGGGTATTAAATCAAACCCGTTAGTTGCAGAGTCATTTATTAAATCGGCATTTTGGGGCTTGCTCAATTCGTGCACATCAGCGTAACTGTTCCGTCTCGCACGTCTATGTGTTCTTGCTGCCCGTTTCCAGTGTTTCTGTCATCGATTTCCGGCGTTCACGTCGCTGTCGTCGGTCTCCCGCGGTCTGTTTCTGTCGCCGGCCGGTGACCTGCCGTGCCCCTCGGTCCGTGTCCGGTCGGCGTGCGCGCGCCGGAAGCGCGAGCCTCCGGCCGGCCTGACCGCCGCTGTCCGTCCCGCAGCCGTACAACCGGTACGCGGCCGACAATGACGCCATGGAGGAGATGGAGAACATGTTCCGGGCGCCCGAGGAGCGCACCGACTTCGCCTCGCTGGTCACCGAGGAGGCCGAGCTGAAGCCGGCCAAACGCTACTCCGAGGACGACTTCCAAGGTAGGGGCGCCGCCGCCGGCCGCCGCCCCTCCAGCAGGCGTTCCTTGGCCCGCCGGAGGACGTGCGTGCTGACCTCTACACTCTGTGCTGCACCTTAGACAGTGTTACTGGCTGGCGATGCGAGCCCAGCGTGCACCTTTTCCTTGGTATTGGCACGCATGCGTGCACTGCGTACGTTGTGATCACACGCGTATCAGTGGCGTGATTTGGAGCGGGGTGTGGTGCGGACTGTTTTGTGACGTGGAAGTCTCAGCTCTGGCTGAGCGGCTGGAGCAATATGTTTGCCGTCGGGTGACGCAGAATTGCGTCTGCAGCCGTAGCCGATCGCGTGAGACCGTGCCTGCCGCCTGTAGCCTTTTCTGCTTCCCGTGCGCGACCGTCTCCGCCCCGGGCTTGCAGGACTCTGTCTGTCTCCCTCCCAATCCTGCAGGACCTTATGTGTCACTCCTCCCAGTCCTGACTGCCGCTTCGTTCCCGCAGGATTCCGTCCGTTGCTCTGCCCGGTCATGCTGGACATCTCTCGTCCCGCCCACTACCGCAGGGTCTTGTCTGTCGCTCCGCCCAATCCTGCAGGACCTTATCCGAAGCGCCGCTCATCCCTGCAGGACCTTGTCCGACACGCCGCTCATCCCTGCAGGACCTTATCCGACGCGCCACCCAATCCTGCAGGACCTTATCCGACGCGCCACCCACTTCCTGCAGCCGTGACGCAGTTGGCGCCAATCGGACTGGGCAGCTGCGTTTATGGACTGTGCGTTGTGTCGCAGTGATGATGGCGCCTACGGTACGGAGCAATGGCGGGCGAATGGAAGTGGCTTGTGGGCGAAAAATTCTTGGCGGTTGAGTCGCAAAAAGGAAACCTTGCGAACGAATCACTGAATTTACGTCGCATGTATATCGTGTGTATCGGTATGCATACATGTAGGCATTCGTCGTATGTTATGTCGCTACTTTTGCCAATCTCATTCTCAGTTTTCTCCTGGGGCTTTTGCAGTCCGGTTTTAATAAAGAAATTTGTGCTGTTTAAAAAGCAGCACCCTTAGTGTTTTCGCTTGTCCATCATCGGAGGTCGTGTTCATGTTTTTTATCGCCTTAAAGCCTGGCCCCTCCTATAAAATTTTCCACGCTATTGGCGATGGAATAATTCTGAATTTTTACAGAGGTCAGTGTGTAGAAACAGACGCTCGATTCTTTGTATCGGCTTGTGCTGGCCTCTTGGGATTTGCTTTGTTCTTGGCGGCGTGCCTTCTGCACGTTCCGTGCCAATCTCACGCTGCAGCCAGCAAAGCTTCTCGTTAAAACTATCGTGATCGTTTGAGCAATAGCTAACGGGTACTGTATTGCCGCCACGCCCGGGCGCCGGCGGGGGAGGGGGCGGCCGGCCGCGGCGCCTCCTCTTCATGACCTTGACATTGGCCTGTGGAGCAGCCACTTCCTGTTGTGGTAATGGGCGGACGGCGAGCGGGCCGAACGGCCGCTGGTGCCGAGTACCGTGAGCGGTCTGGCCCTGCTGCCGCCGCCTGCACCCCGGCAGGAGGCTCTCCGGGGTGTCTTCTGTCGCCTACACCGCTCTGTGTCGTCGGCTGGACGCGGTGGGACGTGAACGGTGCGGGTCTGGGTGGTACCGGCAGCAGCTGTGCGGCAGGACGTTGGCGGCCGCTGGGCTCGAATGGATTCTCGAAAAGGCGGCGGTCTAAAAGGGTGCCACTGCCGCAATCAAACAATTTGCGGAGGACGCCGGGATCTCCGGCGTTGCTCAATAAGGATTCGCCCGACGTCCGGCGAGTTGGTTAAATGAGATGGATGGCGCCTGAGGATCCGGTCGGCCGTGTTCGACCCGGTCTTAGCCGCCGTTTTGGGCGGCGCTGTCGTCGGCTGGCGGCTCTGGTCGCCGTTCCCGGACCGGGTCTGGCGACTCTGCTGGGTCCTGGCGACCGCCGGCGGATCACGGGGCGTCCGACCCGTCCGCGGCGGCCGGCTGCGTCCGAACCCCGCTTCCTCCATGTCGGCGTCCGTGACTGGGGGCTGGCGTCGTCCCCAGACGCGGTAAACCCAATCACGGCACACCCCGGTCACGGTACATCCCAGTCACGGCACACTCCAGTCACGGTGCACCGCAGTCATGCGCCGCCCCGTCACGGACGCCCCAGTCACGGCACACCCCAGTCACGGGGCGCCCCCGTCACGGATACGCTAGCCGCGGGGCCGTGGGAGGTGGCACGGACGGGCTGTCGGCCTCTCTGTGGTGGCTGGAGGGCTTGCATCTCATCACCATACAGATGCTGCAGCCGGCATGTGGCGCGGGGAGTGGGCGAGTGCTCGTGCTGAGGGATCGGCCCGTGCAGACCCGTCCGTTCGCATCACGTGGCAGCGTGCTGTGACGCCGCGGCTCCAGGGAGAACACTATCGGCAGAGGTGTGCGGTGACGCCAGGACAGGAGGCTATTCATGAGATTCCGGTAGCCACTGGTATTTTTCCACTGTGCAACGTGCACGTCTCGGCGAGCCTAGTCACAAATGCGAGCAGACTATCTTGTCGGCTGTGTTTTGTCGCGCGGCGCCTCGGCTGTAGGTGTGTCCTGAGAGCCATTGACCCTTGTGACCAGACAAAAGACAACCCGGTTTGAGATGAGTACATGTCGACCTCGAGAGGGGAACACTGTTGACGGTTTTTCCAATCCGTCCCTCTAGAGGTCGTACAATCTTCGAGCGTTTGTGTGTGTGTGTGTGATTGTGAGTGAAGCTTTGTGCAGCTTGACAGAAGCCATCAGATAGCGGTGGAACCCGGGAAAACAGATCACCATAATTGAATAAAATCGAGTACATGGCTCCTAGGTTTTAGACCCTTTTGGTCGGTGAGGCGTGTTCGGATCTGACAGATTCATGCGCCGAGACAGACACAAACGGGCTGCGTCTAAATAAGTTGTTAGTCGAGTCTGTTCGGCGACGTGCTGCGCCGAGCCCGTGCAGTGCCGGGGTATCACGATGGGTCACGGTTCCCCAATCCCCGGCCCGAATCACGGTCCAGGTCGCATGCCGTGGTCGCAGCCGCGCCGCCAGCTGTGAGTCGCATTCCGAATCACGACCCAAATCACGGCCCAACTCACTGTCCGAATCACGACCCAGATCACGGGCTAACTCGCAGCCCAAGTCACGGCCCAGATTACGGTCCACCTCACATCCCGAGTCACGACCCAGACCACGGTACAATTCTCAATCCGAGTCGCGACCCAGATTACGGGCCAACTGACATTCCGAGTCACGATCCAGATCACGGTCCTGCTCACAGTCCGAGTCACGACCGGGGTCACGGTCCAACTGGCAGTCCAAGTCACGACCCAGATCACAGTCCCACTCACAATTCGAGTCACGACCCGGATCACGGTCCAGCTGGCAGTCCGAGTCACGACCCAGGTCACGGTCGGGCTCACGGCCCAAATCACGGCCCAAACCATGGTTCGCGTAAACCGCGCGCCGTCGCGGTATGGCCACGACCCTCATGGGCGGCCTGTTGCCCTTTCCACCCACTCCCAGCAGGCAGACGCTCCTCGAGTCAGTCCCTGTCAACCTCCGACTCGGCCTCCGTGACCGGGGCCTGCCGCCACGGTGAAGCCCGAGCCCGGAGACCGGCCCGAGGTGGCGGCGGCGCACCGTGCTGCGCGCCGCCGCCGACCGCCGTCGCCAAACAGGGCCGGAGGTGCGCAGCGGCACGTGGCCGATACGGCTGCACGTGCGCCGGCGACGTGCGGTGTGCACGTGCCGCGCTCGGGGCGCCGCGTGTTCACTTGTTGTCGGCGAAGTGGTACTGGAGATCGGCCGCCGCGTCGGCTCTGCTGATAGTCGTATCGCGTCTGGCCTGGCCGGCGGGCTCGAATGCAGGAGGCCCGGCGGGGTGGGCCCGGTGAGTGGGAAAGAGGGAAGATCACTCCGAAGAGGCCCCGAGGAAGATAGCGGGGCTCGGGAAAGCCCTGAAGAAGATGAGACGCGAGAGAGGCTCGAACGTCGGCCCAGCTGTTTGTTGGGCCGACGCTCGTTGCAGACGTTCAGAAGAGCGGAAAATTCTTGAGACGGCAGGATAGAATTTCAGGGGGTACCCCGGGGAGTTGAAGAGACACAGAGAAGCCTCAGGCTTTGTGTTACTTTCATCACTGGATGAAACATTAGGTAGTCGGAAGTCTGACGCACTCAGTGGTAAATTGCTTTAGGTATGGAACTTCTGTTTTATGAAAAGGCACTGCTACAGCTGATTTTGTCCTTGGTCTTTCATTGACACTTCGATGGACAATGCCCTTCACGCAGAGATTACTGCGCCAATAAAAGAACCTGTGGCCTCTTTTTGGCCGTTTTTGACCTCCAGCGGTGGCTGTGCGGCGGCTGAGGCGATAACGCGCCTGTGCGTCAGGCAGACCGCCTGATCATGTCCGGCGGGCTACGCTAACATGTCAGGGGAACATCTCAACGACGTCTCCCGCACCACCTTTCTCGGCGGACCCAAATAGGAGTGGTGGTACCACTGCGGAGATAGGGGGGGGGGGGGCAAACGTGCTTTTGCCTCGTTTCTTTCCATGCAACGCCATAGGGATAATGTTCAATGTTGCTCAAAGTTGGGGGGGGCGGGCAACTTCCCCCATCCCCCTTCGGTTCCAAAGCCTCTGAACCCAAGGCTGTATTTGCCAGACCCTCAAATTCTCTGTGGGGCGAGGTTAATGCGCTTCTTAGATATGTAGCCAAATGGACCCATACGAAAGTTCTATTACCTATGTGTCATATAAAGACCATAGGTCTTTCCATGCCGTTGCCTTAGGTCGTCGCGTTTAGGTGGTCAGTTCGGCGGGCTGGCTTGGGCTGCCTTCGTCACTCACGTGCACGAGACTAGCGACTCCTGTCGTTTCCCCCTCAGGGCACTTCCGAGAGAACCAGTACGCCAAGCCCCACGAGCCGCTGAAGCCTGTCACCACAAAGAAGAAGAAGAAGAAGTCCGAAGATGAGACGGGCAAAAAGGAGGTGCGTTCACCACCGGGCCACTTGAAGATATGGAGTGTGGGAAGGATTTTTTTTTTGTTATCTCTTCTCGGCAGTGTTGCGCAAAATTCTTCGTGACTGAAGCTACAAAAGTAGGTTATTTGCGTTTTTCATCAGCATCAGGCAAGTCGGGTTCATAGTTCATGGTTCTTTCGTTCGAATTAACCGTTCATCAACTGTTCGTGATGCTCAATCGCCAGTGTCTGTTTGCGAGGCCGTCTGGTGTTGAATACCAAGGCTCTACGTGTAATGCTCCCTTAACCTGACGTGACCTGATTTACCTTGCCGCATGGAATCTGACCTGACCGGACCTAGCATGATCAGGTCTGACCTGCCCGGTGTCTTCTGATCCGACGCAGCCTAATCTGGCCTAACTCAGTTTGCCAGAAACGAACCTAACCTGCACCGACCAGACCGCCCGACCCGACCTTACCTGACCTGACCTGACCTGGCCTGGCCTGACGTTGGCGTGTTTCCGGCGCCGCAGACGGAGCCGGCCCGTCCCGGCCAGCCCAGCATTCCGGAGGATGGAGACGACGACGACGACCGCGACGAAGATGAAACCGAGCCGGCCGGAGCAACGTGAGTACCCCCCCATCTTCCCCCCTGACCTTGCCATCGTCAACTGACCTGCCGTCAAGCCGCCTTCCCGACGTCCTTGTTTGATTAGATGGCGATCAGGGCGAAGGACTTTCAATTGGCGCTCGATCGCATGACGAGAAACAAGCGCGTTGTTATCGGAGATGAGCTTGTTTTCGGCCTCGTGCGCCGTCATTGGCCGTTAGACGGCGAAAACGTGCGTCGGGATGGCGTCGCGTTTGATAAGCAGCTACGACGCCTGAGGACATTTCTCGTATCGTTGTCCCAGGTGTGCCCGATAGTGCGGGTTTTCAGAAGTAATTGGCTCTTTCGGGAGGGTCGCTCGGTGCAGATTTCTCCGTTATCTTTTTCTGATATTCGACCGTTTATCGTGACCTGCGTCGTCATGCGTTTGGCGAAGACTCGGCGTTTTTTTTTTGACAATGGTATTTGGACAACACGCCTTCGTAGACCGATCATAAATGGAAACAAACACTCGTAAATCGACTGACGGACACCCACCGGCTGTTGTTCGCTGCTCAGCTTGCCGGTCGCGGTCCCCGCTGAGCCAGCCCCTGCTCTGACCTGACCTGCCCGCCCTGACCTCCTCCACTCCGCCGGCCAGGTCGTCCCGGCCGCTGCCGACGCTCGTCGTCACCGACGAGACGCCGCAGGTGGACCAGCGCGCCGCCTACGTTCCCGACGCCGACGACAAGGACAGCCGGGTCCAGTTCGAAGGAGGTACGTCCGCCGTCGGCCGCCGTCCCAGTCCGCCGCGGAGATCAGGGGGATAGGTGACAGGGAAATTCCCGGTGCATCTGGCACGTTCCCGATGGCTCGGCGGTCGGAGGGGCCGGCTAAGCGGACGCAGTGCCGGAGTGTACGCCGGTCGCCGATTTCGTCCGGCTCGTTCGGCGGCTCTCGTGTTTCGGTTCGTTCGTCTTCGGTCAGGGTCGTTTCGGCTGGGCTGCCATTGGCGGCTAACACTACCCGTTTCGAGGAACTTGGGCAGTGTTAAAAACGTCGTCCGCCGTAACGGGGCCGTAAATACGGCGGCAATCCCGCGCCGGCGGCTTTCATCTCCGCCGGGACGTCCCCGCGTGCCTGCAGCTGCCGCCGCGCGATCTCGCCTCGGAGAGCCGTTCCGCGAAGCCGGCCGGCGGCAGACTCCGGGAGCGTGATCAGGAGGCGGTAAACAGCCGCCGGGCCGAACAGCAGCGCCCGATCGGTCGCCGCGCAGTGAAGCGGGAATCGGGCGCTTCGTCGAAGTTGGCGTGTTTGCGGTGCGCGCGTTTGCACGGCGGGACGCGTAACCGCCTGCGTTCGCGGACTGGTCGGCGCGGTTCTGCCGCTGGGGATTTCCGCGTGGTTTGCTCAACGCCGCGGCGGTTTAGCTGCTCGCTGCGGTGCGTTAGCTCGTGTCGCAACGGCCCTGATGTCGGCGCAGAGTGTTTCCGGGGATGTCGTCCGACTTAACCGGCGTAATCTCAGGAGGCCGAGCCGCGTGCCCGCCCCACTGACGTACTCACAAACGTAGCCTGCGAGACCGCCTCCCAAACACGCCGCCCGCGTCCCAGCTCATCGCTGACTCCGGGGCAGCCGTCTGAGCTGACTCCGACTCCCGCCGCGGCCTTCTGACCGCCCCCCCCCCCCCCTCGCCCCTCCCCCAGCAGGTCAGGAGAACGCCGGAGACGAGGAGGAGGAGCCGCCGCTGGCGCCGGGCGCCTCGCCCGGCCGGCAGGAGCACCGCGAGCGCAAACACCGCCGCCACCGGCACGTGGAGGACCCGTCGGTGCGGCGCGTGCCCGGCTCGGAGCGGCGGCCGCGGCGCACCTCCACCGGCCAGGGCCCGCTTGAGGACGACTTCCTCGGCGAGGACGGCGCCATGCACATGGAGGACATCTCCAGTGAGTGGGCGGCCGCCGGGCGCGGGCGCACGGAGGCCACGGCACGCCAGGTGGCGCTCGTGGGCATTACGGTGGCACGGCGAAGCTCTGCTTCAAATTCCAGGCGTTTGTGATTTCAGCCCCTCAAAGATAATCCCAGTTGTGTGCTGGCATGGATTAAGAGTTGACGCGAATACTGTGGAGGGAAATGCACAGTACTGGCGTTGATCAATGAAAGCGAATCAGTCGGCTCGTGCACTGAGACAAGGATGGCATGTGACGGACAACAAAGGAAACGGAGGTGCTTAAAACAGCACCTGGTTTGTAAGGCATTGTTTTGTGTTTGCAATGACCTGACCTGGCCGGCAGGCCATCGGTTTGAGGAGGCTGGTCACCGGCGTCACAAGGTCAAGAAGAAGGAGGACCGCAACATCATGAACGTGGTCCACCTGGGCGACATCAACACGGGCCAGACGATGCTGCTCGGCAAGAAGGCTGTCGACCGGACGCCGCATGACGTGAGTCTGCGGCGAAGTCGAAGACGGGAGGACGGAGCTGCGCCGAACGGAAAATGGCATCTCTTGAACTCGTCGTGATCGTGAATTAGGCAGCACTTTGATAGGTCTGGTAAATGCCTGAAACGTGGTCAGTTTTAGTCAATGTGCTGTGTTGATATCGCGCGCAGGATGATTCCTGAAGCCTGTGTGTGTTTGTTTAAGCTGGGCTTTGCGAAACTCCGCTCAGATTTTGTTATTGTGCAGTCCGGTCCTGGTATGCGTGGCGTCACCCCGCTTGCCTTTCCCAGAAATCTGTCGTCCCCTCCTATTCCTGCGTCGTTAATCAAGTGCCCTTTCCCGTTCATGGTGGTGACGTCACGTCAGAAACACCGGACATGCATTGCCTAGTTCTAAGCCGTGACGGTCCGAAAGGTACCGGCAGTAGTGCCATCTATCGGAGCTTATCGTGACCGAAGTTCCCGTTCCGTCCGCAGATGTTCGTCCAGATGGACGAACTGACGGCCATCGATAACGAGTTCGAGTGGCAGGAGACCGCCCGCTGGATCAAGTACGAGGAGGACGTGGAGCCGGGCGCCGACCGCTGGGGCAAGCCCCACTTGACCTCGCTCTCGTTCCAGAGTCTGATGAACTTGCGCCGCTGCCTGGAGAAAGGTGACTACCGGGCGCGGGGGAGCGCACGTCTTTCGTCTGGCGTAATGATGGACAGGAACGTTGGAACTCGTAGCAGGGGGAGATATCCGGCAAATTTAGGGAATCCCCTTCCCTGTAGCACTCTGGATGTTATGTTACAAGCTGGTAAAAGTTTGTGGCAGTTGTCTCCCCTTCCCCTGTCGTTTCTGCGCCGGTGACGCTGAACGTGCGTGCCCAGTTTAAGACAAATCTGGCCCAAATGATGGATTCTTGGCGAGGCATTCGCACGGTTTACTGGCCAAAGTCAGGCCGACTTCAGGTAGTTGCCGTCCGTGGTCGTCTTGGCTCCGTTTGGGGGGTTCCAGTGGTTCACCCTATCCCGCGGGACGACCGTCTCTCTGACACGTTCGGACAGGTCCCGCCCTTCCTTGTTTCCCGCTCTCCCCCCCTAGCCACCGCCGGAAATACCAGCCTGACCCCTGCCTGGGTAGTGGCGGCTTTCGAGATCCCAGGATTCGTGAAAGGCCGGCTCATTTCTTGGCGGACTCTTCCTGGCTCAGGACGTGTACAGTGCTGCGGTAAAGTTCGTATCAGCCCTTCTCCTTATCTCCATGACTTTATTTTACGCTTCAAAAATGATGCGAATTCATTTGCGTGGTTGTGTAACTTTTCCCCTTAACCGTATTCCTTTTTTTAATGTAACACACTGGGTCTCGTTTTTTAACGTCCATGCGATCTATGTGCATTTCTTTTCACGTCGGTAAGTGGATGGTATTGTTTCGTTCGTTCCTGGGTGACTTTTACTGCTCATATCGTGTCTGGGATCACCATGTGCTGATCTGATATTCCATTTTGGAAGTGGCGGCGATCAGCGTGGGTAAGCGAAGCGCAGCTAAGCTTTCTGGCCCAGTTATCGTTGATCATTCTGCACACGAAATACTGATGACCCATAGGTTCGTAGTTCGAAACCAGTCTTTCGAATAGGATTTGCAGACGCGCCTTTTTTGTTGACCATGGCGAAACATGGTGATTTTGATGGTGCATTAACATGCCATTTTTGTGCTCGCTTCAGGTATCCCTCCTTAAAAATACCAGCGCTGCATTGCAGGCAGTCAAGATAAACTGGTATGCGCCTTTTCCCTAGGGGTCAGCGAGGACATGACCATGTTTCTTCTTGTCGTAAGCGTGCGGAATTTTTGATGTCCTCTCGGCCAGCTGGCTCAAACCCCGCCGTTTTCCCTCGCGAGCGGAGGCGCCTCTCCTCATCCTCGGCACGGGGCCGCCTCCCCACCACCGAGCGGCGGCCGGCGACCGCCGACTGACCGCCGCCCGGCCCCCAGGCACCATCCTGCTGGACGTGGAGGAGCACGACTCCGTGGCCATCAGCCACCGCATCACCACCCAGCTGGTCAACGACGACCATATCAAGCAGCAGGACTTCGGCGCCGTGATGCGCACGCTGCTGCTGCGTCGTCAGCACGTGGCCGACAGCAACACGCGCGGACTGAGGAACTACATGAGCAGCCGCAACTTGTCGCGGATCACGCTGCAGGTGAGCACGGTCGCCGGTCAGATGGGGTCCTGTTGGAGGGGTTCCGCTGCGGTAGGGCACTCGCGGGCGGCAGGGTTTTTGGGTGAATGAGGTTACGTGCGGGTGCCAGCCGGAGTCGCGCCTTTGTGTGTCAAGGGACATAAAGAGATATATGATGTGTAGGATTAACGGTTTGTAGAGCATTAGACACAGGATGTTTGTGGTAAGTGGTTTTGATGCTAAAGATGAATGTTAATAGGGACGTATTCGAGACGTGAACGATAAATCATTCGGAGTATTACGCAAACTGTTCAACAGAGACACTGCATGTTCACCATAAAGGGGATGGAGAAATATCGAGGCAATCAACAAGCCCACGTGTGTGATTTTTAACTGCCCCGCTGGTCGCCTGAGTGACGGTGAACAGCCTGGTCAGTGGCGAGCCCACGGGGCGCTGCGCTGAGGCGGCCGTCCCCCACCGGTGACCGCCTGACCGTGTGGTCCTCCGTCCGGCAGAGCCTGGCCGACATGAGAAACAGCTCGGCCCGCTCCCTGTCCGACGTCGAGAAGGAGAAGTCGAAGAACCACCTGAACGTCATGTCGTCCTCCCACGGCCAGATCCCGCGCCACAACTCCGTGAGTGGCGCCAAAACTGGCCGCCGCGGTCGCCGCGCGGCCGCCGGGGCTTAAAGCGTCCCCTGCATTGATGCTCAGACGGGTGATACGGAGCTGGTAATGGGCTGTTGAGAAAGACGGGATTGGCTGTGACTGGGTTTTCGTCATTCAGTTGTACTCTGTAACAGAAGTAGACAAATGGAAAATATCCCTTGTATGGTCCAGGACATTATGTGAGCACTGGAGCGCACGCACTGGCTTGACAACTGTCTCAATCGTTGTTTGGCGCTCTGACTGCCCGTGAGACTGAACATGCGCTGTCTTTTCCAGTACATATCTCAGCCAGAGGTAACGTTGACCGCCTGTGTGTCTGTGTTCGTCCATGGCTGTTGCCGTGTGACCGTCTCCGGAGCGGCCTAACTCCCGACACGTGTCCGTCTTCCCTGAACTCCCTGCATCAAATAACACACCGGTCCGTCGTCCCGTCAGTGCCGTGCAATTAAAAACATCCCGTTAGGTCATAGCCTGGCGTGGTCGTTGCCTCCTCGCCGGTGAAGGCTCGCCTAACCTTTGTATGTGCGGGCCGGAAGTCTCCACAGGTGGAGTCAGGCCTGTTCCGCGCTTGCGAGCTTTGTAAATAACAGCTGGTCGGTTTCAGCTGAAATACCATCCCGGGAGGCCTCGAACAGTCAACAACGTAACGTACTGTGTTTCTGTGTGTGTGCTGTTCAGCTGCGCTGTAAACAATGCTTGTGGTGGCATCGAGCGTTTACTGCACGTTCTGCCATTTGATGCTTCACTTTTGTGGTTTTCTTTTTCTTTGTTTATTTATTTTGCTTTTTTCTTTGACAGCTTGATATATTTTAGAGTGCAAGTTCATTTACGGTTGAGGAAGCTAATAAGCCTGGTGACTGAGAGACAAAGCAGCTTACATTTTGGTCGACTGACATGGCCATCTGGTCTTTTTGCACGGCAGTGGCGCTTGCGCTATGCGCTTACTAGGCTATAAGTAGTATTGAACATTTAAATTATATTTTGTCCCTCGTGCTCGGTGCAGCTATCGCGTAGTAACTTTTGACTCCGGGTGGCGGACTTGTTAAACCAGCGCTGGACAATGCGCCTCAGAAAATCGGCTGCCCTCTCCTGGCTCTGGCATGGTGAAGCTCCTCCCGGGACCGGCAGGAGAGACTCCCGTGTGTCCGTTCTCTCCATACCACGGCCGTCCGTGATGGTGACTCACGGCCGGTAACCCCGATTTCTGCCGGTCCGGACTGCAATTGGGAGTCCCCCGCCCTCCCCGGCTCGACCCCCGACTGCAGCCTTTGATTTGGACGCCTGTAATTGCGTCGCCCTGACTGAGGCCCGCCACTGAGACGGCTGACGCTCTCGGCCCGCGGTTCAGATCGGCGGCGAGAGCATCACCAGCAACGAGGACCTGCGCCGCTTCGTGTCGCACCACAACATCCTGCGCCGGCTGGCACCCGGCACGGAGGCCTTCAGCGTCAACGTCGGCCGCGTCGACTTCGCCACGGGGCCCGTGGCGGCTTTCGTCCGCCTGGCTGAGGGCACCTTCCTGCCGGGCATCACGGAGGTCAGTGTCGGGTCACAGCGGAGTCGTAGAGGTCATTGTCGAGTTACAGTGGTGTCACAGGGGCGTAATGGATGCGGTTAAAATGTGTTTGTGCTGCTTGGGATAGAAACGTGCTCTTAAATTGATTAAATTGACTGACTGATAAAGTGACAGAGGCGTTCCACGAAAGCCTTTGTCGGGTAGATGCGATGATCGTTGTGTAAAAAGGTCCTTGCTTATGAAAAGAATCTTGACGGTGGATGGCAAGTACCAGTGTTCAATTCCTGCTACTCACTTACCTCAGACAGTAGGTTGTTCTCGCCAGTAGGGACAAAATCGTCAGCAGTATTTCTTGGTGAGTTTCTTCAGAGTTACAAATACCAAGACATGTCTCAGGAAACTGACCAGCCATGTCATTGACGCCGTCGCGTTGTCACTGCAGATGCCGCTGCCAGTGAGGTTCATCTTCTTCCTGGTGGGGCCTCACGACGCGTTCGAGGACTACAACGAGACCGGCCGGGCGTTCGCCACGCTCATGTCCAGTCCGGTGAGTCAGGACGACTGTCGGCCGCCGCCGGCCGGCGCCGCTGCCCGCTGTTGAGCCGACCACCGCTGAACGGCGGCTGAGCGCCGAGCACCAGACCGGTGCAGGACAGAACAGTCCGACTGGGGCAGCACTAAGTGGTCCTGAGGCGTCCTTCCCGGACCGGCTCGTCTTGCGCGTTTCTTGTCGCCACGTGTCACAGGCACTCTGAGATGTCATACTCGTGGTGATAGGACACTCACGCGGACGACTGGCGACATCCCTGCGAGTGCCTGAAGGTGACCAATATCCGCCGCCGAGCGCTGCCTGTCGCCCCTCGGTGGCGCTGACCCACCCCTCCTGCCGGCAGTCGTTCCACGAGGCGGCCTACAAGGCCGAGAGCCGCAACGACCTGATGTGGGCCTTCAAGGAGTTCCTGGACGACACGCTAGTGCTGCCGCCCATCGACTGGACGGCCAACCCGGACGTGCTGGACGTGCACGAGCTGCAGCTGCGCTCGCGCGAGATCCAGGAGCGCAAACGCGAGAAGCTGGCGCTGCAGAGTCGGCTGCGGGAGGGCTCGCTGTCGGTGGCCGGCGCGCCGGGCGGGCCGAACGGCATGGCCGGCGGCGACGGCGACGCGCCGCCGCCCGATGGCGACAAGGAGACGCTGGAGGAGGTGGACGACCCGCTGGTGCGCCGGGGCCGCCCGTTCGCCGGCTTCATCCGCGACATCAAGCGCCGGTGAGCGGAGGGGTGGGTGGCGAGCGATGAAGGAAGAGGGAGCAGTGGGGACGGTGGGTGGCGTGTGTGTCTGCGCGCGTTTTGTGTGGTCTGCAAACCTCTCCCAGCTCGGAGGAAAGAAGGGGTGTCCTGTTATCTGTGTTCGCCTGTTGATGTGCAGTACTAGCTGATCATCACCAGTCTCGACCCACCCAGGTGTGCGATAACGCTGCCCCCGCACGCCGCGTGCGCGTGTGCGTGTGTGGAGGGATCCAGGACCCGACCGCTGACGCTGTTGGACCCGGCCGTATCGCCGACAGGTATCCGTTCTACCTGTCGGACTTCAAGGACGGCTTGAACGGCGCCGTCTTCTCGGCGGCCTTCTTCATCTTCTTCGCGGCGCTGGCCGGCGCCATCACGTTCGGAGGCCTGATGAGTGAGTGACGTGCCGCCCCCCCCCTTCCGGGCCGGCTGGCGCAGAGGCGAACCGGCCATTGGCTGGAATTAGTTTTGCCGGCTGGGCTTTGTACCGCCGAGCCGTGGGCAGACTCCACAGACCTTGTTGGCGGATACTTGTAACGCAAGGCCAGCGCCCTGTCAGCTCAAAGCCGCGAAGAGCAAGCCTGCACTGTTTCTTGTTTTTTTGTGAACGATCAAGGAAAACTGCGTCGTTTTCAGATAGATAAAGTCACACAAAGGCGGAATCGGCTTGATCGGCGAAATGGGTAGCCCAGATCAGGAGGGAAAAATCAATATGAGTGACTCGATTGTGTTGTCTGTATTTTTTCAATGGCCCCGACGACGTTCAGCTGGCTCTGTCAGACTGGTTTGCACGCCTATGCCCGGACCTTGAGCATATCTCAGGGCGACGTTTGTATAACTGGAACACAGTTCAGGGTGCTGCGGGAAGCGAGCCCGCCGTTGAACTCCCAGCGAGCGCACTTCGCTGCGTTCGACGACAGCTACCGGCCATTCATACCGGCCGCCGCGGCCGTGGGCGCCGTGACGCCGTCGCCGCGGACGAATATCGGTTGCTGGCCGGGTTGACACGTGCCGCCGCCGCGTCCGTTCTAGTGGACAAGACCGAACTGCAGATCGGCATCTCGGAGACGCTCATCTCGACGTCGGTGGCCGGCATCGCGTTCGCCCTGTTCTCCGCGCAGCCGCTGATTATCGTCGGCACCACTGGACCCGTGCTGCTTTTCGACGAGGCGCTCTTCAAGGTCAGCAGAGCGCGCTGGCTTCAGGTTTTAGGGGGGCGGGGGCTTCCCAGGTCAGGTCGGGTGCACTTTGTTGAATGATTAGCTGATGTTCCACGGATAGCGTTGCATGGATACTTGATTTTAGCGCGCAGACCGAAATGAAGCCATGATGCGTATCTAGAGAATTTTGTGGCGCTGTTGCCTTCTGTTTTTGTTTTCACCGCGTGTTGCCGAACCGTAGGTTTGACCGGCGTCACCGGTTGTCCTAGTTCGTGACGTTGACGTTGATGTTGACGTCTCCGACCTGGCGCTACTTCTGCTGTCCTGCCGCGTGAGGCTTGGTCGCTGGACGCCGCATCTCTGGACTGACCCTGCGTCCGCCCGTTCTGACTGCGGGTCGCCGGGTTCCAGTTCGCAGCGTCGAACGGACTCGAGTTCCTGCCGATGCGCGTGTGGATCGCCTTATGGATGCTGCTCATCAGCCTGATCTTGGTCGGCCTGGAGGGCTCTGTACTGGTGAAGAAGTTCACCCGCTTCACCACCGAGATCTTCTCGTCCCTCGTCTCGATCCTCTTCATCTTCGAGTCGCTGGCTAAGCTGGCCACGGTATGTATGCCGTATTCGGGGAAGGAAAGCCGAAGTGCGCGCCATTGAGTGGTACAACGTCTGTAGTACCTGTTCTGAAATTAGCGCCGACTATTTGCGAATTGACGCACGGCGATGTAGTGCTTTCGCCATTATTACAGAACGTTAAAAGCAACTCGTTTCCGTCGCAAATGTATTCCTGTTTAACGGGGCGGAATACTTGCCCAAAAACGAGCAAAATGGCAACAAAACGACAAACATTCCCTTTCGCTGCACTCGACGACTGAGACGAGGGAAAACCAGTCACTCCGCTGTCAACCGTCAGCGTTGGCCGGGGCCCAGTGGCCGGCCGTCTGCCGGTCCGCCGGACGTCTGGGCTCCGCCGGCCGCTGACGAACACTGCCGCCGCCAGGTGTTCGTCAACCACCCGCTGCTGACCAACTACTGCGCCGACCCGCTGTTCCTGCGCTCGCTGCCGCTGGTCATGGAGCTGGTCGGCGAAGTGACCGGCAACACCACGGAGACCACCGAGCCGCCGCCGCAGCTGCAGGGCGACAATGGCACCGAGCTGGCCGGCTGGTGCGTGCCAGGCGGGCGGAGAGGCCTGCGGAGCCGGCCGTGTTGGCTGCCGGACGTGGATGGATTAAGGGGGGGGGAGGTTGTGACGGTGCGGCGTTGGTGGCTCGGATTTGTTCTTTTCGCGTTTTAGGGTCTGGATGCCTTCCGTTTGCTTTCTCGCCGAGATGCAGATAATGGGGGCTGGCCTTCACGGAAATGTCATGGTCACTCGCCCTTACCCTGAACGTTTCCGGCTTCAATGTTATGGGTTGGACTGAGTTTGCCGAATCCGAACAGTTTGTGCTGGTTAACTTGACCGCATCCCGAAGCCCCGCTCCTGTCTCGGCAAGAGTTCGTGACCGCCAGCAGCCGCTGACCTGTCCGCTTCTCCACCGACAGGGAGAACAGCACTCTGCTGGACGCGCCGCTGACGGAGCCGAAGAACCAGCCGAACACGGCCCTGCTCTCGTCGCTGTTGATGTTCGGCACGTTCGCCATCGCCAACTACCTGCGCCACTTCCGCAACAGCAAGTTCCTGGGCCGTCGCGTGCGCCGCATGCTGGGCGACTTCGGCGTGCCCATCGCCATCCTGCTGATGGTCGGCTTCGACATGTTGATCCCGCAGGTACGGTGGCGTGCTGTTGCCTCTGGAAGGTCCAGTGGTTTTGGATCGCAGCGGGGCTGAGATCGTTATGTTTTGTGTGGAGCAGCGACTGAAGAAGAGGTGAAGGAACGAGACCGCGTCCGACGTTTCGTCACGTCCGGTTGATCTGGATGCAGGTTTGAAACGCTGCGCACTGTTCACTTGAGTCAACGTTGCTTCGGTCCCATCGAGCGTGATGGATGATTCGGGGCCAGCCCGACTGTGATGTGGGATCCGGGCATGTTTCGCAGCCCCAGGGCTGGCCCAGACTGGTGAGCGCGGTGCCGTCACCAGGACGGCCGGTGACCGCTCCGTGCGCCGGCAGGTGTTCACCCAGCGGCTCCAGGTGCCGTCCGGCCTGACGCCGTCCGACCCGGAGCTGCGCGGCTGGATCATCTCGCCGCTCGGCCTGCACCAGAAGATCTCGTGGGTGGCCATCGTCGGCGCGCTGCCGGCCGCCGGCCTCATCTTCATCGTCATCTACATGGAGACGATGGTCTGCCAGCTGATCATGGCCAAGCCGGAGCGCAACCTGCAGAAGGGCACCGGCTTCCACCTGGACATCGTCGTCATCTCGGTGATGAACCTGGTGTCGGCGGTGATCGGCGCGCCCTGGATGTGCGCCGCCACCATCCGCAGCGTCAGCCACGCCGCCGCGCTCACGGTCATGTCCACCTCGTACGCGCCCGGCGAGAAGCCCAAGGTGGTGGGCGTGTACGAGCAGCGGCTGTCGGCGCTGCTGGTCTCCATCCTGCTCGGTCTGTCGGTGGCGCTGTCGGACGTGCTTGGCCTCATCCCGGTGGCGGTCGTGTTCGGCGTGTTCATGTACATGGGCGTGTCCTCGATGACCGGCGTGCAGATGTTGGAGCGGTGCGTGCTCTTCCTCAAGCCGGTCAAGTACCACCCGGACGAGGACTACGTGAAGCGGGTGAGTGGCCGCCGGCCGAGGCGCGGCAGGTCGGGGGGGGGGGAGCAGCTCGAGGTGTGTGCTCGTATTGTGGAGGATTTCGCAGATTAAAGGGATTCGCTGCCTCCCTGTGCCACGTAATCTCTTGCAATCGTCTTGATGCATTTTAAGTTACTCGACACTGAAGCGATGATCTTGAAGGGTATGATGCTTTCGGGGCCATTACTGACGAGCTTTGTAAAGCTGCTAGTCCCATTTTGTCATCCTGAAGAAGACATGAGTGAACACTGATACCTTTCACCGATTGGCTGCAGCGGTTAAATATGTTGCCGTGCCCGGAGATTCTCTGACAGCTCTCGCGGCCCGTGACATCGGCCGTTCACGCTCTGACTGTTTCTCCCGACGCCCGCCAGGTTCGCACGTGGCGCATGCATCTGTTCACCGTGATCCAGCTGCTGTGCCTCGGCGGCCTGCTGGGCATCAAGTTCACGCCGGCCGCCATCGGGTTCCCCTTCTTCCTGGCGCTGCTGATACCTCTGCGGCTGGTCGTGCTGCCACGTCTCTTCACGCCCGTGGAGCTCCGTGCGGTCAGTGGAACGACCCGCTTTGGTCCGCGTTGGTGAAGGGATGCTTTTTCCGTGACGGCACGGAAGGCGCTGGTTTTGCGTGCGTTGGGTTGTCTGTGCGGTCGGTGAAGAAGCTGGTTTCGGATGCGCTTAATGAAGTGGCAGTTACCAGCGCGCCTAAGAAAGGGATGTGCGTTTCGTGGTCCGTGGAGGGTGGAGTTTTCATCGTCGGTTCTGGCAGTTCTTTGCGTGTTGGCTGTGGTACCCGCTAGCTGGAATTCGAGCACCATAGGCAAATGGTAGAAGGAGGAACGTGGCAGACGATTCCACCGCAAATAACCAGTTTTCCCTGCCACATAGTGAATCAGGACAGAAGTGAACGCTGTCACTGACTGCTGCGATGAACGCCGTCTCACGACCTCAGGGGTTCTGGCGGGTGTCGCTGAAAGTCACTGTTGCTCCCAGTGACCGGAAGCTGCCTGGTATGCACGATTGCCGGCCTCTGTTAACCCTGCCTGATGCCCCCTCGCCCTCAGTTGGACGGCGAGGGCGACATGGACGACGAAGATGTCGACTTCTACGAGGAGGCGCACACGGTGCCGGCGGCGCCGTCCGCCCCCAGCTTCTACAGCAACAGCAGCCTCCAGCTGCTGCGCGTGCCGTCCGTGCGGCCGCCCAAGGTGTGACGTCGCGCGGCGTGACGTCACTCCCCGAACGGCCGTGGCGGCGTGACGCGCCCGGACGGCAGAGGCAGCTGCGGAACTGACGCCGTGGTGGGCGCGTGCCGTGTGTTGGCTGCGATGTGAACGGATCGGATGATGGTGCGCTCGGAAGCGCTCGCGGCGCTGTGGTGGAGACCTCGTCCGCCGCGCCAAGTGCCTGCTGCGCCCGCCCGAAGTGTACATAATTACATAGGTGCATATGCACAGTTATTCATAAATGATATTTTTCACCCGTTGGATCGATCTTATTAATACTGGCCTATTTAAGGGGCGAGCGCGGGCCTATCGGCTGCCTGTTAGAGGCAGGCGCTCGGGACCGGCGCCGGGACGGACGGAGCGCCTTGCACGCCGTCGACTCGGGCTGTGACCGTGCTGAGAGCGGCGTGAGCAGCGGCGCGTGCGGAGGGACGGCCGCGGCGCACCGAGGGCGGCCCGCCCGGGGCGCGGACTGACGTGTCGGCCGTGGCGGGCCGACGTGCGGGCGCCGGCGCGTGTTCTCCGCTGGTCAGGCTCGCTTGCCTGTCGTGCTCAACAGCGGCGGATGGTGCGGCCGCTGTGGGCGGGGGCGGACCGGTCGGGGCCCGGCCCGGCTGCCCAGCGCCCGTCGCACTGAGCGGCAGCTTTTCTATTGATCGTGTCGTGACGGTGATTGTATATTTGCGTCCGGCTCTGGCGATGATGAGAGCCGGCTCGCAGCCGACTCCCTCCTCCCCCCGCGGTCCGCTGCAGGGGACGGGACGGCCGTGCGTCGTCCGGTCAGAATGGCCCGCTCCAAGGTTGGCCGGCTGCGACGGAGCCGGCAGTGTTGAGTGTGCGGAGAGCCTGCTGAACTGATCCCACAGCGCTGTAATTCTCCCCCCCCCCGCCGCCGCCGGGGACTAATACCGATATCCGCCCTTGTACGCCCAAGAGTTATCGTCTAGAGTGAATGAGAGGGAAGAGTGTGAGCCCAGGCTCGATAAGGACAAATACACTTTACGGTGAGCGTAATGTTTGCACTAATCGTGAAACTCACTGAGCTACGCCCGCGGAACGTCACGACAGTCGTCCGAGCAACGCTCTACGCACGAATTAGTGTACAACGTTACATTGCGCGAAGGCATGCGCCGAAACGGACGAAGCATGCCTAGAAGCGAGCGAACAAAGGCAAGAGCATGACGTAACACATATGCTGAGAACATGGCCTCCTCCATACGGCGAAGATGAGTCCATTATCTGATCGGTAGCGGCTGTGTAGTGCGAGTACTTAGCACAACATGCAACATACTGTGAAAATGTCTAACTCAGAGAGAAATGTTGAAAACGCCGCCGCTTACACAGTCGTCACTTCAAAGTACCTCGCTGGCTCATGAATCCAAGTCATCTGTATTTATGAGACCCCTCCATCCTCACGAATGAACCAGGTGACCAGATTTACGGCACGACGTACAGTGCACCATTTCATCTTGCTGAACGGAATATTTAACAGCGAGCCCACGTAAAAAAATGCAGCAAGGCACATTGGTTACCTTAATCCTCGCCCGGCTGGCATCTCAAGCCACCTTAGCCAAGCAGGGGGGTCACGAGACCCCTCCAAAAATCTCGAGAACTGGAAGTCTCACAAAGCAGTTTCGTTGGAAAGCCCTCGGCGGGACCAGAAGAAATCACCTGGATTTTTTCCAATAAGATCGTTATTTAGACCACCACAGGTCATCATCGATCAAATGACCCTGTTAATATTTTTGGCAGAAATTTTTGGTCACAGAAACTCCTACGCGGTTCAAAAGGGTTTTAGTAGAAAGGAAGGCCTAATTTACCCATGTGGGCAGAAAAACGGGCGCTTGACACCAAATTTGGTCATTTTAACCCTATTCCCGGAGGGCTAGACGGTATGCCCGATTCCCGGCAGGGGGGGCGGATACGGCCCCCCCTGAGATCTCGAGAACTACTTGTCCGATTTCATTGCAACAAACGGCAATCGATTTGCCGTGACGTGAACTACATTTTTATAAAAAGAAATTTTCAAAATTTTAAAATTCGTGGATACAAGGGGCCAAAAATGTCGAAATGGGGGGTACTTTTGGACTTCTTATAACTCCGTTGTTTCTGGACCGATTTCGATGAAACTGGCATGAATCGATAGAATATAAATAAGGCTTTTACCATGGGTCCGCAAATCTGAAATTTTGAGAAAATTCATGGGCGTTCACAGGGTTTCAAAAATAGGAGGATTAGTTTTCTAACAACTGAATGAACAAAAGAGGAAAACACCCTTTTTTGGCTTCTGATAGTCATTTTATGCTAAATAAGTACAAATCGCATTACAATGTTTGTATAATGTGACCATAGGCGGTGCCAGGGACTTGAAAAAGGGGGCACTGTCATAGTCACACGTTTCTCAGATCAACTTGTGACCTTTGACCTTAAATGACCTCCAGTGACCTTGGGGTCACTTGGAATGATCTCGTGTGCATTTAATATTATCTGGAAACGTTTTCAATCATTTGAATTCACTCTATTTAAAGAATTTCATTTTATGGCTATTGCGTTGTAGGGTACGCGCACTGACATTTTAGGTCATAGCTCCGTGACCCGACCTGATATCAAGCTGAAACTTGGTACACAAGTAGAAGGCACCCTTTTACGTCATATATATTCCGGATTTGGCATTTAAAAAAACGGTACCGAAATTATTGCGAAAAAAAAACAAATTTTGACTTTTGACCTTGGCCTGACCTTGTAAAATGACCTCAGATAAACAAAATTACACCCGCACATTGCCCAACTATTTTGCTATGCACCCATATAAAGTTTTAAGTTCTAGCTTTAAACTCTGTTTTTGGCAGACATTTTTATTTTACCCTCAACATGGCCAAAAATGGCATGAGGTGCCTCCCAAAAACGTTGCCTGGCTCCGTCCCTGATTAAAATAAAATTGTGAAATTTTGTCACGGCGCGTAGAAAGAATAGCTAGGAAAAGTCACCAAGTTTCGTGAAGCTGCGTTAAAAAGCCTGGAATTGGCAAGCAAAAAACCCGAGGGGGGCGGATTCCGCCCCCCTGCCGGGAATAGGGTTAAGGGAAGTGAATAATAAAGGCAAGAAATCGTCTATGTGTGGGAGGAGTCTCGTTTTTTCAGAATGTTATAAGTACTAGTTAAGAAAGAAATTATTTTCCATTGCTCGAAGTCAATTTTATGCGCAACTCCATTAGATTATCAGGCGAACACTTCACAAATGGAGCACCTGAGCTCAGGGGTGCGGTGGTGTGCAAATGATTGAGGGCAGGAGCCAAGCCGTGGTCCCGACAAGCTAAACTCCCGCAAACATGGGTTTCTCAACGGATTTAGCCCACTTGATTTTGACCAACGGAAATTTATAAGTTTTTCTGTTACTATTTACAAAGTAAAAATTGCGCATATCCCCATATATGTGTATATACATGTGCATGAAAATGTATATATGTATATGCATGTAAGTATTATATGTCTATATAGATGAATATATAGATAAAGAAGTAGATGCAGATATCCGTGGCATATATATACCGCGTATATATATATATATATATATATATATATATATATATATATGCACGCATGTATGTATATATGTATCTGTACTGTCGGTCTGTTGTAGGAAATTTACGATTTCTGCGTTTGTCTTTCATTCCAACGGCCTGTTTTGCATGCAGTTGTGAGTTAAGATTTCTTTTTTAACCCTATTCCCGGAGGGCGAGACGGTATGGCCGATTCCCGGCAGGGGGGGGCGGATTCGGCCCCTTTCTACTTATCCGATTAGCCACTCGGACTACTTATCCGATTTCATCGCAACAAACGGCAATCGATTTGCCGTGACGTGAACTACATTTTTATAAAAAGAAATTTTCAAAATTTTACAATTTGTGGATACAGGGGGGTAAAAATGTCAAAATGGGGGATACTTTTTGACTTCTTATAACTCCGTTGTTTATGGACCGATTTCGATGAAATTGGCATGAATCGAGAGATTATGGATAGGGCTTTTACCATGGGTATGCAAATTTGAAATTTTGAAAAAATTCATGGGCGTTCACAGGGTTTTAAAAATAGGGGGATTAGTTTTCTAATAACTGAATGAACAAAAGAGGCCAAAAAAATTTTTTAGCTTCTGCTAGTTATGTTATGCTAAAGAAGTACAAACTGCATTACAAAGTTTGTATAATGTGACCATAGGCGGTGCCAGGGACATAAAAAAAGGGGGAACTGTCATGGTCACACGTTCTTTAGATCAACTTGTGACCTTTGACCTTAAATGACCTCCAGTGACCTTGGGGTCACCTGGAATGATGTCGTGTGCATTCAAGATTATCTGTAAACGTTTTTAATCGATTGAATTCACTCTATTCCAAAAAATTCATTTTTTGGCTTTTGCGATATAGGGTACGCGCACTGACATTTTAGGTCATAGCTCCGTGACCCGACTTGATATCGAGCTGAAACTTGGTACACAAGTAGAGGGCACCCTTCTACGTCATATTTTTCCGGGTTTGGCATTTGAAAAAACGGCGCCGAAATTATTGCGAAAAAACAATTTTTGACTTTTGACCTTGACCTGAACTTGTAAAGTGACCTCAGATAAACAAAATTACATATGCACATTGCCCAACTATTTAGCTATACATTCATATAAAGGTTTAAGTTCTATCTTAAAAAATCTGTTTTTTGGCAGAGATTCTCCTTTTACCCTCAACATGGCCAAAAATGGCATGAGGTACCTCCCAAAAACGTTGCCTGGCTCCGCCCCTGAGCGAAATAGACTTTCGAAATTTTGTCACGGCGCGTAGAAGGAATAGCTAGGAAAAGTGACCAAGTTTCGTGAAGCTGCGTTAAAAAGCCTGGAATCGGCAAGCAAAAAACCCGAGGGGGGGGCGGATTCCCCCCCCCTGCCGGGAATAGGGTTAAGAGAAACGTTGGTAAGGCCCAGAGGAACATTGGTAGGGCTTAAATTAACATTGGTATGCCCCTAGCACTACCAGGCCTCTAGAAACCAACAACCGTAAGCAGTGTGCCCGTTTCATCACAAAATCTGTCACTATTTCTTTTCTAAATGATTTAAATCACCTTATCCTTTTTCTGCGCTTTCTGCCTATCTCTTATCTATTGCACCCGTCCTTTTCGTTATTACGTATTGCGTCTTTGCCTTGTAAAAAACGGCAGATTTTTTTGGGGGGGAGGGGGCAAACCAACATTGGGAGGGCCCCAATCAACATCGGGAAAGGGCCCTCACAAAAGAAAACAAATCGACATCTCGCCTAACCGAAATGCTTCACTTTGGTCTACTTTTCAGAAAGATTTACTCGGTCCCAGAAATATGTTGCTCACTACCTTTTCATCACCGATTATCTGATATATACCTAGAACTATTTAGTACATATACATATATATATATATATATATATATATATATATGTATGTATATATATTATAGTATGATTATATTCGACCGTACTCGTTGTGCTCCCCTGTCTCGTCTGTTTGTCAAATACACGTCATTCGGCCGGCGCCTGGGAACGCTCGGGCGTGGGCGTCGCGCAGGCCGGGAGACGTCCGGATGGTTCTCGACTTTTCCAAAAGCCGTGTTCCTGTATAGGCGCTGGGGGTCGTGGCGGCCAGTTCAGTGAGGCGCCGTGCTAGGTAGACGATCGGCCAGTCTGGATTTCCGATCGCGTCAGGTGATCGGACGGCAGCGTGTGTACGCATCACGGGAGAGACTGGCTCAGAAGATCGCTGATCGCATGTCGAGCAGACGGCGGCGCATAGTTCTCGCGAGTTGCGCCGTAGCACACCGGTATCTGTGTAGTACATACATATCTCGAAGCCCTGTCTTGACGCTCACTAAAACACAGTTTGCCTTTTGAAGTCATTTGCAATACAAGTTGAAGAATCCTAAACGAAAGGCAGTTTATTTAAGAATATAATTAATTAGAAACCATACCATGGTCTCTTCCGTTGATCTACGACGCAAACGAGTATCATATGCTAACGTTCATTGGGTTGCGTTCCTCTGCGACGCCACGCAACTGCTAACAGGAGGACACGTTTGAAAAGAACATACGGAAAGCTAGCGGAAAACCCCTAGGAACCCCTTAAATATCGAGATGTAGTTTGATAATTATTAACCGATTTCCAACACCAGCACTGTAGTCTACATTTAAACTTCAGCCACAGCTTTGTTATCTTAACCCAAAACACGTGTTAAAAGAAGAGCGTTGCATTTAAAACAACTGTATTTGTGTTCTCACACATCTTTGGCAGTCGATAAAACGCTACCGTTTTTTTTACCACTTTGCCCATACGATCCAGCAATGCTCCGCACTTGATTAATCTTGCTAAAGATATTTGGATTTTCACACAGACGAAGGCACGTTAGGTGTGTTAGTGCATAGCACACAGCCACAGCTGCGCATCCAGCAGCAGCTGCATCCAGGACACTCAGTGTCGTGGATGAAATCCTGAATTACTCACGCAGTGCACGGAGCTGATAAAAACGAGTGAGCGACAACCTAAAAACTTATGTCAGTAACATCGACAGACCAATTTTGCGGATAAATTATCGGCACATTCCCCCTAGCACCATGACTAAAAGAATTTATGTCAATGGACTAATCCCCGCCAGAAAAAAAACTCGCAGTGACCGCATCGTTCTGAGTTTCAAAAGGGCTGGTGACCTTCTAGGCCTCGATAATCAGTTGGGTGAATGGATTGTGATGACTGTAGATTTATCGCCATTGATCAGTCGGTGCACCAAGGACTTCACAGCAGCACACATTTTGGTGGTCCCGACCCCAGCCCGGCTGTAGGAGCACACTGAGTTGCCTCCTTCCACCGACTGGCCGGCTTTAGCGCCTTCTCTCGATCTCCCTGGAGAGCCAGTCCAGGGCCTCGTACAGGCCCTCGCCCTGGGTAGCCGACGTCGCCTGCACGTGCCACGGTTGATGGGTCAGCTTGCGCAGGTCCAGTTTCTCGGTGACCTCACTCGGGGTCATCACACGCGGCATGTCTTGTTTGTTGGCCAGCACGACCACGGGGATACCCTGGAACAGAACAAGTCATCTCACTAAGGCTATAAATCCCCATAAGAAGTACAGATATTGCCGAATGCTACTTCGATGGTCCGTGAAAAGTGCATGCCGTTTGGCGTGATTACAAGCCTGACTTCCATTCGATTGCACAGCAGCGAAGCTCGCTATAGCGAGGTCGACATATCCCTAGCTTGGATAAACAATTTTTAAAACCTTAACAGTGCCAGATGAACATTCGATGTCTGGATGCAATTAAGCCTTACTTCGCAATGCCCACGACAAGGATCACGTGCTAAGATGTCGTTGACGGAGCTGGGACATATCTATTTACCTCAGTCAGCACATTTGACGGTAAAGCATTGATAGAAGCGCCATAAAAACCTCGCCATTTCCTAGCAACGAACCTCGAGTACACACACGCCTTTCCGCCATGAGATCAATTTTGCAAAGACCCGTCAATCATGCGCAGGGCTTTTGTACAAGTGATAGTCAATACACTAGACACAATGTGTGATACGCAATACACAGTGATACATAATACAGAAGTCAATAGCTCGAGTGTTGTCCCTCAATGACTCATGCGATACGTCCGCATATTCAAGGGTGGAACCTCTTGTACTATTGGTATTCAAAATGCAATACCAGTAATTCCGAAATCTATTATTAGGCCCAACACGATGTATAGAAAAATGGACTTTTTAAACTGTCGCTGGCAACACCAGTCCCCTTGAGATGTACCATTTTCGACCTTATCATACACCCGGCTCCTGGTATGTCCGCGTCTGCCCTCACCTGCAGGTCATGATGTTCCAGCATGTCCATCAGTTCACTGCCGGCCTCCTGAACCCGTTCGCGGTCCAGCGAGTCCACCACGTAGATGAGGCCCTTGGCGTTGCTGAAGTAGTGGTGCCACAGCGGGCGCAGGATCTTCTGACCGCCCACGTCCCACACGGTGAAGCTGATGTTGCGGTACTCGATCGTCTCCACGTTGAAGCCGATCGTGGGGATGGTGGTGACCACCTCGCCCAGCTTCAGCCGGTGCAGGATGGTCGTCTTGCCGGCGGCGTCCAGACCGAGCAGCAGGATCCGGACCGGATCCCGTCGCCTCACGAGGCCGTCCAGCGACTCCAGCACCCGCGACAGCAGCAGACCCATTCTGGCCGACGGCGGCGAACGCTTCTTCCACAACAGCGGGTGGTACCGCAAGTCAACCGGCGGTGGGTGTCTGTCGACCTTGCAGAGGTCGGGAAACCAGATGCAGCCAGGTGCTTGTCTCTGCTTCTCGCCCTTCCGCTTGACTCTGCGCCGTGTCGTGGTGCCATCGCTCCTTTAAACCGCCCGTCGTATCTACCACAACAAAGACTGCACACACGCCAGCGTGGCCGCAGCCAGCGTGGCTCCTGTCGCAAATCGTCGTCATGCTGTGTTTATCGACGCCGCGCCGAAGCCGGGCGGCCGCTGATTGGCTGAAGCTTCCCGCCGTGAGTCGGCCGGTCCGTGACGTCACAGAGCGTCATCGGAGGCCGGAGACCGACAGCGTCTGAGGTCTTTCCAGCTTGGAATCAGGCTTGCGCCCAGGCGCGGAACCACGAGTTCACTGCTACTGGGGAAGCTTTTTGCAGGTGGAGCCAATTTTTATGCCTTCTTCCACCCCCAACGCCCCCTCTCCCAAAAAAGAAACTCGGATTTTAGTCATTTTGTTTTCACATGGCCGTATTTGACACCTTTTCATGTGTACGCATAAAAAAATGATAACTGCCCTTTGAGGGACCTTTCATCACCGGAACACCCCGCCGGTCCCGTCTTATTCTTTTTGTTATCTCTCAGCGTGCATTTCAACGTGAAGGACTTTTATATCTTAAAATATATTTGTTACGAGTGCAATGGAGAACATGGATGGTTGACGTTTTTCGTAAAGGGATACACAAATACACATGGTACCAAGCCTACGAATAGCCTGTTTGAGGCAATAATGAACAGGGGCGCAGCCAGGATTTCCTTTCGGGGGGGGAGGGGGGCGGAGCTCAGATTGAACTCAAATCATACGAAAACTGTATGCGGGGAAGATGATGTGCAATGCTTTTTTTACAAAAAAATGCTGGCTTAAGGGGGGGGGGCGGGACCCCCGGCCCGCTTGGCTGCGCCTGTGATAAAGAGTTAACTTGTGATACGTCAGCAGGGACGCAGCCAGGATTTTCTTAAGCGTGGGGGGGGGGAGCTCCGTGTGAGCTGAAATCATACGAAAACCGCCTATCGGGAAGACGATGTGCAATGGTTTTCACAAAAAAATGTGGGCCAAAGGGCAATAATGAACAGGACCCCCTTAGCTGCGCCTTTTAGGACGTCAGCATATCTTCCACAACAGTCAACTGTCACGCAGTTGGTCATTTCTCTCCCTTGCGTCAATAACAAGCGATAATTAGCTTCATTTGCCAAATTGCTCACTTTGGAAGAACTGATGCTGTTCAGAGCAACATTAACACTGCCATGATATACTGATTTTCTGGTAACAAAGGTGTTCTTTGTTAATCATCACAGAGTTCTGATACTCAAAACACAGAACATGCCTAAAACAAACAGTAAAAACAAAGCAGACAATACCAAACCATGGCCAGTTAAGCTTGATATCGTGCTCTAAGCTGCCTGTGTGTTAACAACATCGTACAAAGACACGGACCGCAAGGTTGCCGGCTTGTCACCACCAGTGGTCCAAACTGTACCTATAGTTGGTTGGTTTGGGTTAGAGCGTCTCACTTTGGCTTATGCGTGCAGTGTCCAGTTCACGCCACACGCCTCACCGATCGAGGGCATGCGGCGTCGAGATTTGAACCCACAACCTTGCGATCGTGATTCCGAATATTTATTCACTAAACTAACGAGGAGGACAAAAACGTCATGGAGTACTGACCGGTGAAGTAGATTTGCGCATACTGCGGCATAAGTGAACCGCCATTTGTGTGATTCTAAATTTCCTGCTACCGTACTTAGATTCGGCAGGTATAACGGACTGCAGTAGGAGCTGGTAAACTCTAAAAACTACTGCCGAAATTCCCCACTAATTTTGGGGGCCGGAAAACTACTGGGAACAGGTTCCCCAGTTTCCCTAGAGGTGGAAACACCCATGCTTGTGTTTGATTCTCAGACCCGGAATTCCAGGAATTCAGGATTCAGAAATGCGTGTTTTGGTGTTGATTTAGAAACTGAATCGATTCAGCTAAGATCTGCCGTCATTCAGAATCAGAATTGGATCGCATACTTGTTCAAAGAACCAGTCGTGAATCGATTCGCAAAACCCTTCATAGTACTTATATATATATATATATATATATATATATAGCTGTGCCGAAAATGACTTCCAATGTGCGGTGCACAGCTGCACGAAACAAACTTTCCCGAGAGGTGGCCGATACCCTACGCTAGCAGAATTGAAGGGATTCGTGAATCGTGGAACATGGACCTTTGATAGTTTGCCTTTTCGTATCCGTTTGACTTGCACCGCCTTGCGATGTCATGTGATGCTTCATGATTAACAGCGTTGTCAGAAGGGGTGGGGGATTAGTGCAGTCATCCGACCTCCGATGGTCAGAGGTTTCCAAAAATTTGCCTTTTTAATCAGTGATTTGTTTAAAAGACGAAAAAAATTATCAACAGGTTTTTGCTATGAAGTCCCCGGGCGAGTTATGTGACAGGTCAAATCTCGCCGTGTTTGCAATAAAATCACCCAAGGAGGCTTTTTAATTTTAGCATTGACCCTCCTTACGAAAATCCTGGTTACGCCACCGCGTTCCAGGCAGCAACACCTTTTGCCTTGCAGGTGGAGAGGTACGGCAAGGATTTTGCTCAGGAAAGGGTCTGTCGCTGGGCTGATGACGTGATCGGCCGCGAGGGCGCTGACGTTCGGCTGCACGGGTGTTCCGCTGGTCCCGGACGGGACGCTTCGACGATTCGCATTCCTGACCATGCCTGGGCTCGGCCCAGGGGGGTCTGGGGGGGATACGACATTGTTGCAAACTGCGACGTAGTGACAGACCGCAGGGAGTTCCAGGAGGTCCCATCCACACGCGTTCAATATGCAGTCGAGGTCGCCCTGGCCTGCACGGCTTGAAACCGCCACTGCACACTTGTTACAAACGTATCTTTGAGCGATGACGCCGTTGTTCGATTTGCTATTGTGGATCACGGGCAAACAGAATTAATCTTTCCCGCTGGCTGTGATTGTGGATGGTAGTTCGTGTACCGTGAGACTTCATCTGGCACAGACTGGGAGCCGTACGGGCTGAGGCCTTACTGCGAATTGGCTTGTCGCGCTGCTTTGGATGACGGCACTAGTTCCGTGTCCACCTGTCATCCATTCTGTGGCGCCAGGATCTGAGTGCAGCTGAGGTGCTTTGTGGGAGCGTCTCCGCTACATCCCAATCTGTCCCCTCTGCGTCACCGGGCGTCAGTCAGTCACGCCAGTCAGGCGACACAGCCTTAGAGCTCAGAGCAAGCAATACTCAGTTGATACTGGAAAACCGCACTGCCCCGGCACCCACCGGACGACACTGACAGCGATGAGTCACGTCAGCCAGGGAGTCACGATCGGTTCTCCAGATTTGCCGAGCTGTAGTGGAATGCTTTGGTGAGCGGTTTAAAAATTCCATACGGCAAATGATGCGCTAGGACAGCAGAAGATGACTTAATTCCAGTGACTCAGCTTTATTGTCGCGAAAGATACTTTCAAGAAACATGAGAGATGGGCAATTTTCGCCCCAACATTGCATTTATTCATTTCAGCTACTTGGCCTTAACGGTGGCTCATATTGCCGTTGTGTGGATGACAGATGTTTGCAAAGTTTGTTTATCGGACATGTTTAATTAGAAAAATTTTCTCCAAGCACTACTGTACCATACAAAACCAAACAGGACACACAAGAGTAATTCAGGACAGGCGGAGACGATTGCATTGCAAACGGACGTTACCGACGACTGAAACGAAGTATTGCGTCCTGAAGTGGCACGTATTTATGTAGCTGTTGTAACAGTATTTCTTATTGGGAATAACAGGAACCCATGTCGCACCGAGTGAACGAACCGAGCGAGATCAAGTGGAAATACGCTAGTCGAAGGCCAGCCTTTTCCGCAAGATATTAATGTAACATTTATGTCAGTTCCACGAGCTCCTTGGACTACAAGTAAATACAATGTCAGCACCGCTGCATTCAGTGCAGTAGTTGTTTTTCTTTTCGTTTCGCTGCTGCAAAATAGGGATCCTCCAGATGATCAGGTAGGATGAAGTTTTTCTCGACGTCCAGGTATTGGCCGCCACGTGACCGACGGAAAACCCGGCATCCTCCGTGGTTTTTCCGCGGTATTACGTGCCTCGGCAACCAGCCTTACCAAGAAGAGCTCAGTTACGGAAACATGTCGCTCGCAGGTGCGACGCCTCCCGGGGTATAAGAGCGCCGGCCGACTCCCAGGCAGCGGCAGTCACACAACCGGAGCCACATCTGCAGCCTCGTCCAGCGGCAACGGGACCCAGCTCTCATCCTACGGAGCCAGGCCGTCAACAGACCACCGGAACGACCGGCGAAGACGGCAACGTAATCCTGCCGCGCGAAACTTCCAGCACACCAGCGACATGCTGCCAGGAAGCGTGCTCAGGTTCGCCTGCGTCATCTGTATTTTGTCTCTAACTCTCCTGCAGGTAAGTAAGTCTGTCCGGCGGTATGTCGCATTATCGTCACCAAATCTAATTTCCAACGGTCGCTTACCCTAGACGCGGGGACGTCGGGGCATTGTTCCGAGTTAGAAAATACTTCAGAAACATGATATAAACCCAACGTAACATTTCTGGACATTGTCGATGGTCCTTCAAGACTTTCGGACTGTAATGGTAATCGAGCAGGTTGTGACTTATTCCCATTAAACCGCAGTGTTCGAGCATCGGTATATTAAAGAATACGGATCATATCCACTGACTCCTACCCCTGCTACGCTTCCCACGTGCGGTCGGCGGCCCCACGCTCCTCCGTGCGTTCTGAATCGCTCCTCCTGTATTATCGCTGACTGTCTCTCCCTCCCTCTTGCCTCAGACGAACGGACAGCTTTCCCGAAGGCCGGGAGGAAATTCCGGATTCCCGGAACTTGTGCTGCCCCGTGGGTGCAGAGCTTTCGACAGACCTTGTCCGCCTGCATGCCGCCCCTGCGGCACACGCTTCTGCTGCCCGAGGCCGCCTGCCTGAATGGCGGCCGGCCAACCCGCGCCTTTCTGCGGACGCTGGATACAGGAGCGCACGTGTCTGGAGGGGAGTCGCTGGAGCGGTCGCAGAGGCAGATCCCTGTTAAAGGCACGGTCATCGTGACCGGCCTCCAGCGCATGACCGGTCACCGTGACCGGCACCTGTCACAGCAATGTCGTTAGTATGAGATCATTTCGTCACAGGGCTGGTCATCGTGACTGGTGTTCGAGGCGAAAGTGACCATTGTGAATGAAGACTGTCAACAACTATTTGGAAAAAGGTATTCTCCTTGGACTATTGTCGAAGCAATAATTTGTTGTCTGTAAGTCATTTTAGCACGTCCTTTCGGCGCAGATGTTTTGCATTGACATGGATGCCGCCAGCGGGGGTAGTCGGTCTGGGTACACCCGCGGGAGCGGGTAGACATTCTGGAAGCGGGGGCGCAAAGTGTCTTTTTCCGGGGTCTGCTGTGTTCAAGTGTTTGTGGTGCTATGCAATGCAAAAATGGAGCCGAATTTGAAGGACACTTCACTGGGTCGCGAGGCACGGTGCATATGGGACAATATACGATGCGATACTATCCCCGTCTTTTTACTCCAAGGCAGCACTTCGACGCTCTGGTAACAGATAAAGCCGGATTGGCATATGCGATATTATACGATACGATACTATCCCCGTCTTTTTACTCTAAGACAGCAACTTCGACGTTCCGGTAACAGACAAGCGCGGCGTGCAGCCGTATCTGCGGCTACTCCGCGACCTCAGCCTTAAGCAGACCGTTGCCATGCCCACCCTCAGGAGCTCCTTTTCCACGCTTCTGAACCACCTGAGCACGAACACACCTGAGATCAGTTGGCAGTCTACTGCGACACCACGCTCCATCAGCGATCGCGGCCTGGTTTCTTCGCACGTCAGAGCTGCCGGCGACTGAGACCGTCCAAGGCAGATCACGGTCCACTCTCTGACAAAAGAGTCCCGGCTCCCTGAAGCCGGACCTGCTGTTCTCGTATCGATCTCCGATGTACGATCTCTGATGTGCGAAGATGACTACGTTTGCTGGAAGCTGGACGCTTTCCGTGCTACATTCCGCTAGGGTACCGATGCCCGTATGCCAGTCATGGCTTTCATGACCAGACGTCTACGGCGGCCCTGGGCCGCTGATGACGCGGAGCCGCAGCGGCTGGCCCGCGAGCGAGACCAGGCTCGTGCTGCGCCAGATGCCGCTCCAGACGATGGAACGGTGTCGCAGCGGCATCGTGTTTACCGTCACGCTGGCAAAGGCGCCGAACACCGGACGCGCTTTGAGTATTTTGATTGAGAGCACTTTATGAGTCACCGAAAATTGCTGGCCCATTGTTCACCACAGTATCATCAGAGATGAACGTAACTCCGGAACTGGCAGCAACGATCCTACCTCCAGCTGGCAAAACAAACTTAACTTTCACTTTGTATCTGTCGGACCTTCTGTGGCCCAGTCTTTGGCACAGATGGCGGCCGGGGAGCCTCTGTTCCCGCGCCCTCCACGCTTTGTCAGCGGTGCATGTCGAACCCATCCCATCTGTCGGAGCTGTCCAGGGCATGGGGTCTGGGCCAGGGCATGGGGCCCACCCGAGCAGCGGGCTTGAGTGGACATCACCAGGGCATCACCCTTGAGATGATGAAGCCGACTTTTTCCATTGTCGGGCCACACGTTGTACATCTGGCAAATTCTTCGATCGCTTCTGGCGGTGTGCCTATTTTGTGGAAATTTCTGTCACGCCTCTGCTTAACCCCATTCCCCCTGGGGAAGGCTGAACCCGCCCCTCCTCTCGGGTTTTTGCCGTCGCTTCTTGCCGTCGTTTTTGCTAGTTCTGGGGTTTTTGACGTCGCTTCACGAAATTTGGTGACTTTGCCTACCTATTCCTTCTGCGTACTGCAACAAAATTTCGTAATTCTGCTTTACTCAGGGGCGGAACCAGAAATTTATACTCAGGCAACCTTTTTGAGAGGCACCTCGGGTCATTTTTAGTCCTGTTGAGGGTAAAAGGAAAATGGCTGTCAAAAAATGGCGTTTTTAAGATAAGGCGTAAGACTCTATATGGGAGCATAGGTCAATAGTAGGACAAGCATATAAATATGATTTTATTAATCTGAGGTCACTTCACAAGAACAGTTCAAGGCCAAAAGTCAAAATATTTTCCAAAATGCCAAATGCGGAATATACATGACGTAGAAAGGTGTCCTCTACTTGTGTAGCAAGTTTCAGGTCGATATCAAGTTGGTTCACGTAGTTATGACCTAAAATATCAGTGCGCTTACCCTATATCACAACAGCCGTGAAATGGAATTTTAGAAAAAGAGTGGATTCAAATGACTGAAAACTTTTTCAAACAAAATAAAATGCACTCAAGATCATACCATGTGATTCTAAGATCATTAGAGGTCATTTAAAGTCAAAGGCTGTAAGCTGACCTGATAAACATGTGACCATGACAGTTGCACCTTTTTCATGTCTCTGGCACCGCCTGAGCCAACATTACGCAAAAAAATGTAATACAATTTGTACGTGTCCAGCATAACACGGCTAGCAAAAGCTAAAATAGTGTTTTTAATTCTTTTTTGTCAATTGAGCTTCTGAAGAACTAATCTTCTCATTTTTTAAACCCTGTGAACACCTATGAATTTTCCCAACATTTCAAATATATGGGCCAGTGGTAAAAGTCTCATCCATAGTCTCTCAATCCATGCCAATTTCATCAAAATCGGCCTATAAACAACAGAGTTATAACCGGTCTAAAAATATCCCCCATTTTGACTTTTTGCCCCCTGTATCCACCCCTTTGAAGACTTCAGAACTTTATTTTGTGCGCATTTTACGCATTTTATACACAGTTATAGGCATTTTACAAAAATTCGGGGCTTGGGCCCCCATTTTTTGCGAAAACTATTGCACATCTTATTCCCAGCGGCGGTTTTCCAATGATTTCAGTTTACGCTGAGCTTCGCTCCCACCCGCTGAAGAAAATCTCTGTTGTACGAAATTCATTGTACGACGATCATTGTACGAAATTCATTGCACTCTCTGTTGTACAAAATTCATTTTTCTTGCCTTTACCTTATATTCCAATGGACTTTTTCACATAAAACTGTGATTTAAAACTTGTTTGCTAAAAAACAAGTTTTAAACAAGACGTAAATATAAAGCCCAGAGGAATATTGGTAGGGCTTAAATCAATACTGGTAGATCCCCAGTACTACCAGCGCTACGGTAATCGATACCCCGTTTCACCACAAAATCCGTCACTTTTTTTCTAAATGATTTAGTCCACTTTATGCTTTATTCCATGCCAACTGCCTATCTCTTCTCTATTGCAGCAGTCCTTTTCATTACTGTTCCCTATTCCCCTTGTCAAAGCCAGCAGAAAAATTGGGGAGGGGCAAACCAACATTGGGGGACTCAGATCAACATGAGGGCAGGGACTGAAATCATCATCGGGGGAAGGGCCCCTACAAACGAATATGAATCGACTCCCCTGGTTAAACGTGTTCCAAGTGGGCTTGTGCCTGATTTACCCAAAGTGAATCGATTCATTCCCGGATTTCCAAATTGAGGAATCGATTCTGATTCGAATTCAGTGCATTTTTTTCAGTGGATTGATTCAGTTTGAGACCAGTCATATGTGAATCGTTTCGGTCTTAATTCATTTCAGAGGCACATGGGCGCAGTATGTTTATGTAATCAATGCGCATTTTTATTGAATGCTGAAATACAGGTAGCAGGTAATACAGATACAGGTAGTGTCGAAAATGTAAAGGAATGTAGCAAATGTAGCTTGTTTAATTTGTCATTGTACTCTATGAACCTCTTGGTGAATCGTTTCACGGCTGATTCTCGGCAAAGTATGCGATTCAATGTTGATTCTGATTTCTGAGTTACCTTCTGCAGGTTTTAACGGAATCGATTCAGATTCTAATTCACGAGAAAAACACTAAATTCCTGCATCGACCACGCGTTGATTTGATTTTATTCAGAATCAGGCACAAACCTGATTCCATGCTGGTAAAACCTCAACCACAGTCGGTCTCCGGCCTCCGATGACACTCTGTGACGTCACGGACCGGCCGACTCACAGCGGGAAGCTTCAGCCAATCAGCGGCCGCCCGGCTTCGGCGCGGCGTCGATAAACACAGCATGACGACGATTTGCGACAGGAGCCACGCTGGCTGCGGCCACGCTGGCGTGTGTGCAGTCTTTGTTGTGGTAGATACGACGGGCGGTTTAAAGGAGCGATGGCACCACGACACGGCGCAGAGTCAAGCGGAAGGGCGAGAAGCAGAGACAAGCGCCTGGCTGCATCTGGTTTCCCGACCTCTGCAAGGTCGACAGACACCCACCGCCGGTTGACTTGCGGTACCACCCGCTGTTGTGGAAGAAGCGTTCGCCGCCGTCGGCCAGAATGGGTCTGCTGCTGTCGCGGGTGCTGGAGTCGCTGGACGGCCTCGTGAGGCGGCGGGATCCGGTCCGGATCCTGCTGCTCGGTCTGGACGCCGCCGGCAAGACGACCATCCTGCACCGGCTGAAGCTGGGCGAGGTGGTCACCACCATCCCCACGATCGGCTTTAACGTGGAGACGATCGAGTACCGCAACATCAGCTTCACCGTGTGGGACGTGGGCGGTCAGAAGATCCTGCGCCCGTTGTGGCACCACTACTTCAGCAACGCCAAGGGCCTCATCTACGTGGTTGACTCGCTGGACCGCGAACGGGTTCAGGAGGCCGGCAGTGAGCTGATGGACATGCTGGAACATCATGACCTGCAGGTGAGGGCAGACGCGGACATACCAGGAGCAGAGTGCGTGATGCGATTGGAAGTTGTGCCCTTCAAGGGCTTCAAGGGATTCAAGGCTTTGGATAATGATTGGTGTTGCCAGCGTCGTTTTAAAGTCTATTCTTTCGATGCGTCACCATGGGCCTGATGCCAAATTTCGGAATTATTGGTACTGCACTGGCGACACCAATAGTACAAAAGATTCCACCATTGAGTATGCGGACATACTGCATGAGGCATTGAGCGGCGACGCTTCAGCTATTGATTGTACTGATCACTTGTGCAAAAACTCTGAGCATAATTGACGGAGAACTGAAAAATTGATGAAATTGCGAAAAGGCGTGTGTGCACTGGAGCTCCGTTCCTAGGAAATGGTGATGTTTTCATGACATTGCTATCAATGCTTTGCCGTCAGGTTTGTTGACTGAGGTAAATAGCGATGTCCCAGTTCGGTCGTCAGTATCTTAGCATGTGATCCTTGTGATGGGCATTGCGAAGTAAGGCTTAACTGCATCTTATTTATCCAAGCTAGGGATATGTCGACCTAGCCACAGCGAACGTCCCTACTGTGCAATCGAATGGAAGTCAAACTTGTAATTACGTCAAACCAAGAGCGGCGGAAATGGGGGGACAGGGGGCAGCTGCCCCCCCCCCAGTTGTGATGGGTCTGGGAAAAGATTATGTGTCTGCCCACCCCATTTATGATCTTGGGGGTTCACAGGAAAATGAACAGAAAAAATGGGAATAAAAGCGACGAACACGCTAAAAAAAAAAAAAAAAAAGCCAGGAAAATGCAACTATGCTGGCAAGGAAGTAGGCACATGGCGTGCGTGTTCTTTCAGGTCTTTGTTAGAGGCCTCAGCTTTCTTCCGGTAGGGGCCTCGAACAGGTTGGACCCAAAACTGGCCAGAGACCGGGAATTTACAATTTTTAAGGGACCTCGCTGAATGGACCCGGCTGGCCTACCCCGACACACAGTTCGGACCCTGCTAGGGGGTCCGGCTTCCATTCAATAGAGGGCTTCGTGTTGATTACACGCAGAGGTGGTCCAGCGACCAGAACTCATGATTTTCAGGGACCTCAGAACTAATGGGCTGGGGTGGCTTGCGCTGAACGGGGGTTCCAACTCTTAGGGGGCCCCGGCTTAGGTCTGAATGAGGGCGTCGTAACGATTACAGTCAAAGGTGGTCCAGCGACCACGGCCTCATAGTTTCCAGAGGGCCTGACAGAATTAATGAACCGGTGTGGCCTGCGCTAGACCGAAGTTCGAACCCTGCCAGGGGGCCCCAGCTTAGGTCCGAAAGAGGGTTTCGTACCGATTATCACTCTAAAGCAAAACGGGGCCCGGGAACCTACAGTTTTTCGAGAGGCATCATAGAATGGACCCAGGGACCATGGACGTGGTTGTAGACGTCAGGAGTTCACGGTGGGACCAAGTTGTGCAGCACGTGCCGAGTTTAGCAATTGAATGACAGAGTTCGGACAACGCACGATTGGATCGTGGACTTACCTTGCCCACTCGGGCGAAATACGGCTCCCATTAAGCGAAATATGGACTTTGGGGATGAGGGCCCTTCGTAGGAAAGAGGGGCCTCTCAAGATCAAGGGGCCTCGAAATTTTGCTTTGCCCCATGATCAAATACGATTCGCCGCCACTGCTCAAACGATATGCAGTTTTCACCGATCAACGAGGAAGCGCTCGGCAATTTGCATACTTCGTATAGGAATTTATAGCCTTAGTGAGATGACACGTTCCATTGCAGGGTATCCCCGTGGTCGTGCTCGCCAACAAACAAGACATGCCGCGTGTGATGACCCCGAGCGAGGTCACCGAGAAACTGGACCTGCGCAAGCTGACCCAGCAGCCGTGGCACGTGCAGGCAACGTCGGCTACCCAGGGCGAGGGCCTGTACGAGGCCCTAGACTGGCTCTCCAGGGAGATCGAGAGAAGGCGCTAAAGCCGGCCAGCCGGTGGAAGGAGGCAACTCAGTGTGCTCCTACAACCGGGCTGGGGTCGAGAGCACCAAAATGTGTGCTGCTGTGAAGTCCTTGGTGCACCGACTGATCATATGTTGTGTGGCGAAAAATCCACAGTCATCATAGCCCGGCCATTTAACTGTTTTTCGAGATTGTAGTTAACCGGCTTCGATAATGCCACGAGCTTTCTTGAGATTTGTTACAATGTGGTCAGCACGGTTTTTCTGGCTGTCGTTAGTCCGTTGACGCGAATTTATTTGGCCATGATGCTAGGAGTGATGTGCAGACAACTCATGCTCAAAATGGATCTGTCTATGTTGCTGATGTAATTTCTTAGGTACGCCGCATTTTGATTCGCCTATCAACTCCGTGCACTGCGTGATTAATTCTTGATTTCGTCCATGACACTGGATTTCCTAGAGCCACGCGCATCTGTAGCTATGTCCTACATCCCAGTGTAAAGATCCATATGCCTTCTAGTATGATTACCCAAGAGCGTGACCTTTCTTGGTCGTGTGGGCAAAGTGACAAAAAGCAGTAGCAATTCTCCACTGCCGGGAATGTTTGAGAAAATGAATACAGTTGTTTTGAAAGGAACCTTCTTTTAAGATGTGTTTTGCATCGAAACAGCAAAGTTGCAGCTTAAGCTAAAATACGGATTACAATGTTAGTCTGGGAAATCGACTGCAGACTGCCAAATTATATCTCAGCTCTACATTTTCAGGGTTCCAAGGGGATTTTTCACGAACCTTCTTGCCCTTTCCAACTGGTAGATCGTTTTTCTGATGGACATTTATGTATACGTACGCAAACGAGTTAATTTGATGTCATTTTGTGGGGCTCGTCGGCGAGGTTGGGGCTTCTTCTAGGAGGGAGGGGGCGGGGAATCATGTTTGCCCCGACTTCGGATGGGGGAGGGGCAGCTGCCCCTCCTACCCCCCCCCTCCCCTTCCCTATGCGCCACCTTTGCAACTGTGCTCTATTGTTAGCTGTTGCGTGGCGTCGCGGAAGGACGCAAACCAATGAACGTGAGCATATGATACCCAATTTACGTCATAGACCAACGAGAGTTGGGAAACGGAAAAGATTTAGTTTTTAATCAACTGTATTCTTAAAAAAACTGCCTTTTGTTTCGGGTCCTCGAATTTGTATTGCAACTGACTCTTCAAAACGCAGCCCGTGTTTTAGTGCGCGTCAAGACAAGGAATTGAGATATGCACTACACGGATACCCGTGCGCCACGGTGCAACTCGCGAGAAATATGCGCCGCAGTCTGCCCGACACACGATCAACACTCTTCTGAGTCAGGCTCTACCGCGAGCTGTCGTGCACTCGCCTCGCACGATCGGAAATCCAGACTGGCCGATCGTCCATCCAGCACGGCGCTTCACTGAACTGGCCGCCGCGGCCGCCGGCGCCTTCTACAGGAACACGGCCTCTGGAAAAGTCGAGAACCATCCGGACGTCTCCCGGCCTCGCGCGACGTCCACGCCCGAGCGTTCCCACACGCCGGCTGAACGACGTGTATTTGACAAACGCCGTAACGGACGAGACGTGGGAGCACGACGAACACAGTCGAACAATGCGTGATACTCTTTACATGATTATATGTATATGTCAGCATATGTCCATGTTGAAGAGGTGATGAACAATATATTTCTGGGATCAAACGAAAACTTTCCTTCAAAGTCGACCAATGTACAGTATTTTCATTAAGTTCATGAAAGGGGTTTGAGAAGTGCAGCTTTATCTGTGACGTGTTCTCTTGATAATTTACTGCAGGTACGCATAGAGCTGACCTCGAGCAACGAAAAACAACTTGGTCCTTACTACCTATAAAACCACTATAACCATGATGAGCACTGCCAAAGCTATCTGCTAGGCATCAGTCATACACGAGAAGTTCGTGCTGCATACCAGACATCGTAGGATTATCCAAAAGGGCTGGTGGGAAGACGTTTTTCCTATAGCTACAGTGTTTCCCAAAAAGTGGTGCCCATATAGTTCTGCCCCCCCCCGCCTTTCCCATTCCCATGAAAGACATCAAACTTTGTGGAATGGCTCGGGGGTACCCGACCATGTATTATCTTATCATACAGATAGGCACTAGGCATCTTCTAGACTCCAAAAAATTGCGACCACTTCATGTGGTCGCATGTTAAATTCTCCGGTCTTTGTGGGTGCTCAGTCAATATTTGGGGGTGCCGAACCAGCCACAAAAACATAAAAAACTACATCCGCGGTATCTGCGTTCTATATCTTGATACAAACCTCTGTGGCAGGTGCATCATTGCTTACACGTTTCTGGTGATGTAGCGGCTTTTCAGATCCTGCCATACCTGTAATTCGTTTTTCGATCAAGAGATAGCGCTTACATAATCGCATTTCCCTCTTGTACGTTATTCGTCTTTTTTTTAATTCTACGCCTTTCTTCTTCGTGATGGATTCGTTGCAAACTTGTGTCTAGCTCATTCGCACAAACGAACATTTTCATTGCCGTCACAGTAGCTGTACCATTATCTCTAACTAGAGCAATGTTTTTTTACAAAAAAAATGCTGGCCTAAGGGGGGGGGGGCCGCCCTCCTTGGCTGCGCCTGTGATAATGAGTTAACTTGTGATACGTCAGCAGGGACGCAGCCAGGATTTTCTTAAGCGTGGGGGGGGGGGGGAGCTCCGTGTGAGCTGAAATCATACCAAAACCGCCTATCGGGAAGACAATGTGCAACGGTTTTCACAAAAAAATGTGGGCCAAAGGGCAATAATGAACAGGACCCCTTAGCTGCGCATTTGGACCTCAGCATATCTTCCACAACAGTCAACTGTCACGCAGTTGGTCATTTCTCTCCCTTGCATCAATAACAAGCAATAATTAGCTTCATTTGCCAAATTGCTCACTTTGGAACAACTGGTGCTGTTCAGAGCAACATTAACACTGCCATGATATACTGATTTTCTGGTAACAAAAGTGCTCTTCGTGAATCATCACAGAGCTCTGATACTCAAAACACAGAACATGCCTAACCAGTAAAAACAAAGCAGACAATACCAAACTGTAGCCAGTTAAGCTTGATATCGTGCTCTAAGCTGCCTGTGTGCTAACAACATCGAACACAGACACGGACCGCAATTACCGACTTGTCACCGCCAGTGGTCCAAACTGTGCCTATAGTTTGTTGGTTTGGATTAGAGCGCCCACTTTGGTTTGTGCGTGCGGTGTCCAGTTTACGTCACACGCCTCACCGATCGAGGGCATGCGGCGTCGAGATTTGAACCCACAACCTTGTGATCGTGATTCCGAATATTTACAGTAATCCCTCGTTATTCGCGGATAATGCGTTCTAAACCCCTCCGCGAAAGGTGAAAATCCGCGAAGTATTGTCACCCTCTCATTTTTAACATACGTACGTTTTTTGTGTATGAATAATATCAATAAGTGTATATGAAACCATATAAGTACATATGTTATCATTAGAACATTAAAGAATAGTTTCAAACATGTAAATAAAATATTAATAGAATAAATAACATACATAAAATAACGTATAAATATAAATATGATACGTGTGTGTGTGTAACATACGTAGATGTAACTAAAGTGTACATACTGTAAATATGTTTTTAGAACTCTTTTATTCTTATAACAATTTTTCTTTTATAACAAGGCACGTAACTCGCCTCTGACAATAGCTTCTCTTTGCTTGATCTTTATAAATGTCGATGAAACACCTGTGCAGTACAATGGAGGTGAAGAAGATGAAGATGATTTCCTGCACAGGTTAATGACAACTTTACTGCTCCTCAGATGACGCCTCATCTTCAGGTGCTAGGGGCGCTGGATCGTCGCGGGCAGCTTCGGATAGAGCTGGGGTAGCTGCAGGAGGCGGCGTAGAGGCAGCAGAAAGAGCTTCTGCAAAACGTTTTCGGCGCACAAAGAACATCGTGATGGGGAGTTGTGACCGTTGTTTTTTCTTCTGAGCAAAGATGCCCTTGTACAACGCCATTACACCGTCAATACGGTTACTGAATTCTACGGCTCTGACCATGTTGTCGTCGATTTCTTGGGCCCTTTGTTGCAGAGTCCGTGCTATGTTGCAGAGCTTTTGCAGGTTTTCCAAGGTAAGGCCACGTTCTTCAGCTTCGTTGTCGTCACCGTCGTCAGCTACCTCCTCTTCTTCCTCACTTGCCGATCTTGTCATTTCGACGAGTTCCTCGTCGGTTAGGGGGTTCGAGTGGCACTCGATCAGTGTGTTCACTTCTTCCGTCGTCATGTCGGAGAACCCTTCAGTGGCTACCAACCGAGCCAGCCTCACAGCCTTATCTACGGCGGAGTGGTGAACTTCGTCAGGCGTAAATCCGACGTAAGCATGGGTGACGTTTTTTGGCCATAATTTCCTCCAACTTGCAATCAGTGTCTGCTCTTTCATCTCATTAAGAGCATTCTGAATGTTGACCAGGCACGTTGCAATGTTGTATCCCCGCCAATAATTCTTCAGGCTGAAGGCCACGTTGTCTTCGTCGATGGAGGAGATGAGGCCCTCCATCGTTGACCTCGTGTAAAGGGCCTTGAAGGCACGAATGACCCCCTGATCCATGGGTTGTATAAGGGAAGTGGTGTTGGGGGGCAGGAACTCCACTTGGACCCCGTCATAATGGAGACTAGTTGCATGTCCTCCTGCACAGTCCATGAAGAGGACGACCTTTAAAGGGCAGCCCCTTTTCAGCGAGGTACAGCTTCACCTGCGGGATAAAGCAGTTTACAAATCAGTCGAGTGTGAGGGCTTTTGTTATCCATGCCTTTTTGTTGTGCATCCAGTAGACGGGCAGCATGGTTCAGCATGGTTCGTCCTTGTAAAGGAACGTCCGGGACGGCATCCTCTTCCAGAAGAGGCCAGTCTCACCCATGTTAAAGACCTGCTCCGGGAGATAACCACCCTCATCAATTATCTTCGGAAACTCTTCCTCGACGTAACGAAGAGCTGCCTCTTGGTCTGCCGAGGAGGCCTCCCCATACAAAGGAACGCTTCGAAGACCAAATCTCCTCTTAAATTTCTCGAACCAGCCCTTGCTGGCAACAAAACTACGTTTTTCTCGTGGGGTAGGATCACTCGAGGCACTGGTACTAGGCTGAGGTTCATTTTCGTCGTCATCACCGTCGTCGTCTTCGTTCAACTCTCCTTCAGGAACGAGGCTATCATACAGGGCTTTGGCTTTAGTCCGAATCATATTGGTATCGAGACTAACCTTCTTTTCCCGACAGTCCGATATCCACACTGATAAGGCATTCTCCATTTTCACATTTCGCTTATTACGAGAAGTCACAACTCGCTTAGTGTCCTTGCAGAACGATACCGATGCAGTTTTACGGATATTCACTTCATCTTTTTTTATGTAGCGAACCGTCGATTCGTTCAATCCGTAATGGCGTGCAACAAACGCATAGCTATGGCCTGCCTTAAGCTTGTCCAATAAATTAACTTTCTCGTTCACTGTCATCATTTTTCTCTTCTTCTTGGGTTCACTAGAGGATTTAGAGTGTGGAGGACGTTTAGGAGCCATTTTCAAGGGCGTCACAAGCACTATTTTGCACAAAGAGACACAAGAGAACAGCAAAAATTAGCACACCTCGAGACTAAGCATCACTCAAACATTGATTTGAATGAGCGCGTTCATCTTCGCTGGGTATGAAAGCGAAGGTGGGGGAAACGTCTAGGCCAATCAGCTTGCGAGATTCCCGAGTCGGGAGAGATATCAAATGGCGGGATGCTAGCCAGCCAATCAGAGACGTGGATTTTGAACTGTGTGGGCACTCCCTGCCTTCTGCTGGCGTGCGAGCAACTTTCGCGCCATAATTCCTCAACTTTGAGTTCTTGATGAATATTTTTGAACAATCCGCGATGTACTGAGGCCGCGATAAACAAACCGCGAAGTAGCGAGGGATGACTGTATTCACTAAACTAACGAGGAGGACAAAAACGTCATGGAGTACTGACCGGTGAAGTAGATTTGCGCATACTGCAGCATGAGTGAACCGCCATTTGTGTGCTTCTAAATTTCCTGCTACCGTACTTAGATTCGGCAGGTATAACGGACTGCATTAGGAGCTGGTAAACTTTAAAAACTACTGCGGAAATTCCCCACTAATTTTTGGGGCCGGAAAACTACTGGGAACTGGTTCCCCAGTTTCCCTAGAGGTGGAAACACCCATGCTTGTGTTTGATTCTCAGACCCGGAATTCCAGGAATTCAGGATTCGGAAATGCGTGTTTTGGTGTTGATTTAGAAACTGAATCGATTCAGCTAAGACCTGTCGTGAATCAGAATCAGAATTGGATCGCATACTTGTTCAAAGAACCAGTCGTGAATCGATTCGCAAAAGCCTTCATAGTACTTATATATATATATATATATATATATATATATATATATATATATATATAACATATGTGTGTATATATATATATATATATATATACCTGTGCCGAAAATGACTTCCAATGTGCGGTGCACAACTGCACGAAACAAACTTTCCCGAGAGGTGACCGATACCCTACGCTAGCAAAACTGAAGGGCTTCGTGAATCGTGGAACCTGGACCTTTGAGAGTTTGCCTTTTCATATCCGTTTGACTTGCACTGCCTTGCGATGTCATGTGATGCCTCGTGATTAACAGCGTAGTCAGAAGGGGTGGGGGATTAGTGCAGTCATCCGACCTCCGATGGTCAGAGGTTTCTAAAAATTTGCCTTTATAATCAGTGATTTGTTTAAAAGACGAAACAATTTATAAACAGGTTTTTGCTATGAAGTCCCCGGGCGAGTTATGTGGCAGGTCAAATCTCGCCGTGTTTGCGATAAAATCACCCGAGGAGGCTTTTTAATTTTAGCATTGACCCTCCTTACGAAAATCCTGGTTACGCCACCGCGTTCCAGGCAGCAACACCATTTGCCTTGCAGGTGGAGAGGTACGGCAAGGATTTTGCTCAGGAAAGGGGCTGTTGCTGGGCTGATGACGTGATCGGCCGCGAGGGCGCTGACGTTCGGCTGCACGGGTGTTCCGCCGGTCTCGGACGGGGCGCTTCGGCGATTCGCATTCCTGACCGTGCCTGGGCTCGGCCCAGGGGGTCTGGGGGTACGACACTGTTGCAGACTGCGCCGTAGTGACAGACCGCAGGGATTTCCAGGAGGTCCCATCCACAGGCGTTCAATATGCAGTCGAGGTCGCCCTGGCCTGCACGGCTTGAAACCGCCACTGCACACTTGTTACAAACGTATCTTTGAGCGAGACACCGTTGTTTGATTTGCTATTGTGGATCACGGGCAAACAGAATTAATCTTCCCCGCTGGCTGTGATTGTGGATGGTAGTTCGTGTGCCGTGAGACTTCAGCTGGCACAGACTGGGAGCCGTACGGGCTGAGGCCTTACTGCGAATTGGCCTGTCGCGCAGCTTTAGATGACGGCACTAGTTCCGTGTCCACCTGTCATGGCGCCAGAACCTGAGTGCAGCTGAGGTGCTTTGTGGGAGTGTCTCCGCTACATCCCAATCTGTCCCCTCTGCGTCACCAAGCGTCAGTCAGTCACGCCAGTCAGGCGACACAGCCTTAGAGCTCAGAGCAAGTTATACTCAGTTGATACTAGAAAACCGCACTGCCCCGGCACCCACCAGACGACACTGACAGCGATGAGTCACGTCAGTCAGGGAGTCACGATCGGTCCTCCAGATTTGCCAAGCTGTAGTGGAATGCTTTGGAGAGCGGTTTAAAAATTCCATACGGCAAATGATGCGCTAGGACAGCAGAAGATGACCTAATTCCAGTGACCCAGCTTTATTGTCGCGAAAGGTACTTTCAAGAAACATGAGAGATGGGCAATTTTCGCCCCAACATTGCATTTATTCATTTCAGCTACTTGGCCTTAACGGTGGCTCATATTGCCGTTGTGTGGATGACAGATGTTTCCATAGTTTGTTTATCGGACATGTTTAATTATGAAAATTTCCTCCAAGCCCAACCGTACCGTACAAAACCAAACAGGACACACAAGAGTAATTCAGGACGGGCGGAGGCGATTGCATTGTAAACGGACGTTACCAACGACTGAAACGAAGCATCGTGCCCTGAAGTGGCACGTATTTATGTAGCTGTTGTAACAGTATTTCGTACTGGGAATAACAGGAACTCATGTCGCACCGAGTGAACGAACCGATCGAGATTAAGTGAAAATACGCTAGTCGAAGGCCAGCCTTTTCCGCAAGATATTAATGTAACGTTTATGCCAGTTCCACGAGCTCCTTGTACTACAAGTAAATACAATGTCAGCACCGATGCATTCAGTGCAGTGACCGACGGAAAACCCGGCATCCTCCGTGGTTTTTCCGAGTTATTAAGTGCCTCGGCAACCAGCCTTACCAAGAAGAGCTCAGTTACGGAAACATGTCGCTCGCGGGTGCGACGCCCCACCGGGGTATAAGAGCGCCAGCCGACTCCCAGGCAGTGGCAGTCACACAACCGGAGCCAATCTGCAGCCTCGTCCAGCGGCAACGGGACCCAGCTCTCATCCTACGGAGCCAGGCCGTCAACAGACCACCGGAACGACCGGCGAAGACGGCAACGTAATCCTGCCGCGCGAAACTTCCAGCACACCAGCGACATGCTGCCAAGAAGCGTGCTCAGGTTCGCCTGCGTCATCTGTATTTTGTCTCTAACTCTGCTGCCGGTAAGTAAGTCTGTCCGGCGGTATGTCGCATTATCGTCACCAAATCTAATTTCTAACGGTCGCTTACGCTAGACGCGAGGACGTCGGGGCATTGTTCCGAGTTAGAAAATACTTCAGAAACATAATATAAACCCAACGTAACATTTCTGGACATTGTCGATGGTCCTTCAAGACTTCCGGACTGTAATGGTAATCGAGCGGGTTGTGACTTATTTCCATTAAACCGCAGTGTTCCAGCATCGGTATATTAAAGAATAAGGATCATATCCACTGACTCCTACCCTTGATACGCTTCACACGTGCGGTCGGCGGCCCCACGCTCCTCCGTATGTTCTGAATCGCTCCTCCTGTATTATCGCTGACTGTCTGTCCCTCTCTCTTGCCTCAGACGAACGGACAGCTTTCCCGAAGGCCGGGAGGAAATTCCGGATTCCCGGAACTTGTGCTGCCCGGTGGGTGCAGAGCTTTCGACAGGCCCTGTCCGCCTGCGTGCCGCCCCTGCGGCACACGCTTCTGCTGCCCGAGGCCGCCTGCCTGAATGGCGGCCGGCCAACCCGCGCCTTTCTGCGGACGCTGGATACAGGAGCGGACAATGTGACTTGCGCACTTGTCTGGAGAGGAGTCGCTGGAGCGGTTGCAGAGGCAGATCCCTGTCAAAGGGATGGTCATCGTGACCGGCCTCCAGCGCATGACCGGTCACCGTGACCGGCACCTGTCACAGCAATGTCGTTAGTATGAGATCATTTCGTCACAGGGCTGGTCATCGTGACTGGTGTTCGTGGCGAAAGTGACCATTATGAATGAAGACTGTCAACAACTATTTGGAAAAAGGTGTTCTCCTCGGACTATTGTCGAAGCAATAATCTGTTGTCTGTAAGTCATTTTAGCACGTCCTTTCGGCGCAGATGTTTTGCATTGACATGGATGCCGCCAGCGGGGGTAGTCGGTCTGGGTACACCCGCGGGAGCGGATAGACATTCTGGAAGCGGGGGCGCAAAGTGTCTTTTTCCGGGGTCTGCTGTGTTCAAGTGTTTGTGGTGCTATGCAATGCAAAAATGGAGCCGAATTTGAAGGACACTTCACTGGGTCGCGAGGCACGGTGCATATGGGACAATATACGATGCGATACTATCCCCGTCTTTTTACTCCAAGGCAGCACTTCGACGCTCTGGTAACAGATAAAGCCGGATTGGCATATGCGATATTATAAGATACGATACTATCCCCGTCTTTTTACTCTAAGACAGCAACTTCGACGTTCCGGTAACAGACAAGCGCGGCGTGCAGCCGTATCTGCGGCTACTCCGCGACCTCAGCCTTAAGCAGACCGTTGCCATGCCCACCCTCAGGAGCTCCTTTTCCACGCTTCTGAACCACCTGAGCACGAACACACCTGAGATCAGTTGGCAGTCTACTGCGACACCACGCTCCATCAGCGATCGCGGCCTGGTTTCTTCGCAAGTCAGAGCTGTCGGCGACCGAGACCGTCTAAGGCAGGTCACGGTCCACTCTCTGACAAAAGAGTCCCGGCGCCCTGAAGCTGGACCTGCTGTTCTCGTACCGATCTCCGATGTACGATCTCCGATGTGCGAAGCTGACTTCGTTTGCTGAAGGCTGGACGTTTTCCGTGCTACATTCCGCCAGGGTACCGATGCCCGTATGCCAGTCATGGCTTTCATGACCAGACGTCTACGGCGGCCCTGGGCCGCTGATGACGCGGAGCCGCAGCGGCTGGCCCGCGAGCGAGACCAGGCTCGTGCAGCGCCAGATGCCGCTCCAGACGATGGAACGGTGTCGCAGCGGCATCGTGTTTACCGTCACACTGGCAAAGGCGCCGAACACCGGACGAGCTTTGAGTATTTTGATTGAGAGCACTTTATGAGTCACCGAAAAATGGCTGGCCCATTGTTCACCACAGTATCATCACAGATGAACGTAACTCCGGAACTGACGGCAACGATCCTACTTCCAGCTGGCAAAACGAACTTAAGTATCACTTTGTATCTGTCGGACCTTCTGTGGCCCAGTCTTTGGCACAGATGGCGGCCGGGGAGCCTCTGTTCCCGCGCCCTCCACGCGTTGTCAGCGGTGCATGTCGAACCCATCCCATCTGTCGGAGCTGTCCAGGGCCTGGGGTCTGGGTCAGGTCATGGGGCCCACCCGAGCAGCGGGCTTGAGTGGACATCACCAGGGCATCACCCTTGAGATGGTCAAGCCGACTTTTTCCATTGTCGGGCCACACGTTGGACATCTGGCAAATTCTTCGATCGGCAAATTCTTCTGGCGGTGTGCCTATTTTGTGGAAATTTCTGTCACGCCTCTGCTTAACCCCATTCCCCCTGGGGAAGGCTGAACCCGCCCCTCCTCTCGGGTTTTTGCCGTCGCTTCTTGCCGTCGTTTTTGCTAGTTCTGGGGTTTTTGACGTCGCTTCACGAAATTTGGTGACTTTGCCTACCTATTCCTTCTGCGTACTGCAACAAAATTTCGTAATTCTGCTTTACTCAGGGGCGGAACCAGAAATTTATACTCAGGCAACCTTTTTGAGAGGCACCTCGGGCCATTTTTGGTCCTGTTGAGGGTAAAAAGAAAATGGCTGTCAAAAAATGGCCTTTTTAAGATAGGACGTAAGACTCTATATGGGACCATAGGTTAATAGTTGGATTAACATATAAATATGATTTTATTAATCTGAGGTCACTTCACAAGAACAGCTCAAGGTCAAAAGTCAAAATATTTTCCAAAATGCCAAATGCGGAATATACATGACGTAGAAAGGTGTCCTCTACTTGTGTAGCAAGTTTCAGGTCGATATCAAGTTGGTTCACGTAGTTATGACCTAAAATATCAGTGCGCTTACCCTATATCACAACAGCCGTGAAATGGAATTTTAGAAAAAGAGTGGATTCAAATGACTGAAAACTTTTTCAAACAAAATAAAATGCACTCAAGATCATACCATGTGATTCTAAGATCATTAGAGGTCATTTAAAGTCAAAGGCTGTAAGCTGACCTGATAAACATGTGACCATGACAGTTGCACCTTTTTCATGTCTCTGGCACCGCCTGAGCCAACATTACGCAAAAAAATGTAATACAATTTGTACGTGTCCAGCATAACACGGCTAGCAAAAGCTAAAATAGTGTTTTTAATTCTTTTTGTCAATTGAGCTTCTAAAGAACTAATCTTCTCATTTTTTAAACCCTGTGAACACCTATGAATTTTCCCAACATTTCAAATATATGGGCCAGTGGTAAAAGTCTCATCCATAGTCTCTCAATCCATGCCAATTTCATCAAAATCGGCCTATAAACAACAGAGTTATAACCGGTCTAAAAATATCCCCCATTTTGACTTTTTGCCCCCTGTATCCACCCCTTTGAAGACTTCAGAACTTTATTTTGTGCGCATTTTACGCATTTTATACACAGTTATAGGCATTTTACAAAAATTCGGGGCTTGGGCCCCCATTTTTGCGAAAACTATTGCACATCTTATTCCCAGCGGCGGTTTTCCAATGATTTCAGTTTACGCTGAGCTTCGCTCCCACCCGCTGAAGAAAATCTCTGTTGTACGAAATTCATTGTACGACGATCATTGTACGAAATTCATTGCACTCTCTGTTGTACAAAATTCATTATTCTTGCCTTTACCTTATATTCCAATGGACTTTTTCACATAAAACTGTGATTTAAAACTTGTTTGCTAAAAAACAAGTTTTAAACAAGACGTAAATATAAAGCCCAGAGGAACATTGGTAGGGCTTAAATCAATACTGGTAGATCCCCAGTACTACCAGCGCTACGGAAATCGATACCCCGTTTCACCACAAAATCCGTCACTTTTTTCTAAATGATTTAGTCCACTTTATGCTTTATTCCATGCCAACTGCCTATCTCTTCTCTATTGCAGCAGTCCTTTTCATTACTGTTCCCTATTCCCCTTGTCAAAGCCAGCAGAAAAATTGGGGAGGGGCAAACCAACATTGGGGGACTCAGATCAACATGAGGGCAGGGACTGAAATCATCATCGGGGGAAGGGCCCCTACAAACGAATATGAATCGACTCCCCTGGTTAAACGTGTTCCAAGTGGGCTTGTGCCTGATTTACCCAAAGTGAATCGATTCATTCCCGGATTTCCAAATTGAGGAATCGATTCTGATTCGAATTCAGTGCATTGTTTTCAGTGGATTGATTCAGTTTGAGACCAGTCATATGTGAATCGTTTCGGTCTTAATTCATTTCAGAGGCACATGGGCGCAGTATGTTTATGTAATCAATGCGCATTTTTATTGAATGCTGAAATACAGGTAGCAGGTAATACAGATACAGGTAGTGTCGAAAATGTAAAGGAATGTAGCAAATGTAGCTTGTTTAATTTGTCATTGTACTCTAATGAATCTCTTGGTGAATCGTTTCACGGCTGATTCTCGGCAAAGTATGCGATTCAATGTTGATTCTGATTTCTGAGTTACCTTCTGCAGGTTTTAACGGAATCGATTCAGATTCTAATTCACGAGAAAAACACTAAATTCCTGCATCGACCACGCGTTGATTTGATTTTATTCAGCATCAGGCACAAACCTGATTCCATGCTGGTAAAACCTCAACCACAGTCGGTCTCCGGCCTCCGATGACACTCTGTGACGTCACGGACCGGCCGACTCACAGCGGGAAGCTTCAGCCAATCAGCGGCCGCCCTGCTTCGGCGCGGCGTCGATAAACACAGCATGACGACGGTTTGCGACAGCAGCCACGCTGGCTGTGGCCACGCTGGCGTGTGTGCAGTCTTTGTTGTGATAGATACGACGGGGCGGTTTAAAGGAGCGATGGCACCACGACACGGCGCAGAGTCAAGCGGAAGGGCGAGAAGCAGAGACAAGCGCCTGGCTGCGTCTGGTTTCCCGACCTCTGCAAGGTCGACAGACGCCCAACGCCGGTTGATCTGCGCCACCGCTTGCTGTTGTGGAAGAAGCGTTCGCCGCCGTCGGCCAGAATGGGTCTGCTGCTGTCGCGGGTGCTGGAGTCGCTGGACGGCCTCGTGAGGCGGCGGGATCCGGTCCGGATCCTGCTGCTCGGTCTGGACGCCGCCGGCAAGACGACCATCCTGCACCGGCTGAAGCTGGGCGAGGTGGTCACCACCATCCCCACGATCGGCTTCAACGTGGAGACGATCGAGTACCGCAACATCAGCTTCACCGTGTGGGACGTGGGCGGTCAGAAGATGCTGCGCCCGTTGTGGCACCACTACTTCAGCAACGCCAAGGGCCTCATCTACGTGGTTGACTCGCTGGACCGCGAACGGGTTCAGGAGGCCGGCAGTGAGCTGATGGACATGCTGGAACATCATGACCTGCAGGTGAGGGCAGACGCGGACATACCAGGAGCAGAGTGCGTGATGCGATTGCAAGTTGTGCCCTTCAAGGGCTTCAAGGGCTTCAAGGCTTTGGATAGTGATTGGTGTTGCCAGTGTCGTTTTGAAGTCCGTTCTCTCCATGCGTCACCATGGGCCTGATGCCGAATTCCGGAATTATTGGTACTGCACTGGCGACACCAACAGTACAAAAGATTCCACCATTGAGTATGCGGACACACTGCATGAGTCATTGAGCGGCGACGCTTCAGGTATTGATTGTACTGATCACTTGTGCAAAAACTCTGAGCATAATTGACGGAGAACTGAAAAATTGATGAAATGGCGAAAAGGCGTGTGTGTACTGGAGCTCCGTTCCTAGGAAATGGTGATGTTTCCATGACATTGCTATCAATGCTTTGCCGTCAGGTGTGTTGACTGAGGCAAATAGCGATGTCCCAGTTCCGTCGACAATATCTTAGCATGTGATCCTTGTGATGGGCATTGCGGAGTAAGGCTTAACTGCATCTTATTTATCCAAGCTAGGGATATGTCGACCTAGCCACAGCGAACTTCGCTATTGTGCAATCTAATTGAATTCAAACTTGTAATCACGTCAAACCAAGGGCGGCGGAAATGGGGGGACAGGTGGACAGCTGCCCCCCCCCCCAATTGTGATGGGTCTGGGAAAAGATTATGTATCTGCCCACCCCATTTATGATCTTGGGGGGCCTCGTAAGAAAACGAACAGAAAAAATGGGAATAAAAACGACGAACACTCTAAAAAAAAACAAAAAAGCCAGGAAAATGCAACTATGCTGGCAAGGAAGTAGGCACATGGCGTGCGTGTTCTTTCAAGTCTTCCTTTGTTAGAGGCCTCAGCTTTCTTCCGGTAGGGGCCTCGAACAGGCTGAACCCAAAACTGGCCAGAGACCGCGCATTTACAATTTTTAAGGGACCTCGCTGAATGGACCCGGCTGGCCTACCCCGACACACAGTTCGGACCCTGCTAGGGGGTCCGGCTTCCATCCAATGGAGGACTTGGTGTTGATTACAGTCAGAGGTGGTCCAGCGACCAGAAGTCATGATTTTCAGGGACCTCAGAATTAATGGACTGGGGTGGGTTGCGCTGAACCGGGGTTCGAACCCTGTTAGGGTGCTCCAGCTTAGGTCCGAAAGAGGGCTTCGTACCGATTTTCACTCAAAAGCAAAACGGGTCCCGGGAACGTACAGTTTTTCGAGAGGCATCATAGAATGGACCCAGGGGTCGTGGACGTTGTTGTAGACGTCAGGAGTTCACGGTGGGACCAAGTTGTGCAGCACCTGCCGAGTTTAGCAACTAAATGACAGAGTTCGGGCAACGCACGATTGGATGGTGGACTTGCCTTGCCCACTCGGGCGAAATACGGCTCCCATTAAGCGAAATATGGACTTTGGGGATGAGGGCCTTTCGTAGGAAAGGGGGCCTCTCAAGACCAAGAGACCTCGAAATTTTGCTTTGCCCCATGATCAAACACGATCCGCCGCCACTGCTCAAACGGTATGCAGTTTTCACTGATCAACGAGGAAGCATTCGTTTTTTTTTTTTTTTTTTTTTTTTTTTTTTTTTTTTTTTTTTTTTTTTTTTTTGTTTTTTTTTCTTTAAAAACCCCATGATTACGTCTTTGCAAATATTCATGGCGGAAGGCGTGTGTGTACTCGAGTCGTTGAATGGCAGGTTTTTATGGCGCTTCTATCAATGCTTTACCGTCAAATGTCTACTGAGGTGAATGACCGCTCCGTCAACGACATCTTAGCACGTGATCCTTGTCGTGGGCATTGCGAAGTAAGGCTTAATTGCATCCAGACATCGAATGTTCATCTGGCACTATTAAGGTTTTAGAAATTGTTTATCCAAGCTAGGGATATGTCGACCTCGCTATAGCGAGCTTCGCTGCTGTGCAATCGAATGGAAGTCAGGCTTGTAATCACGCCAAACGGCATGCACTTTCACGGACATCGAATTATTTTTTGTATTTTTTTTTTTTTTATGGGGATTTATAGCCTTAGTGAGATGACTTGTTCTGTTCCAGGGTATCCCCGTGGTTGTGCTGGCCAACAAACAAGACATGCCGCGTGTGATGACCCCGAGTGAGGTCACCGAGAAACTGGACCTGCGCAAGCTGACCCATCAACCGTGGCACGTGCAGGCGACGTCGGCTACCCAGGGCGAGGGGCTGTACGAAGCCCTGGACTGGCTCTCCAGGGAGATCGAGAGAAGGCGCTAAAGCCGGCCAGTCGGTGGAAGGAGGCAACTCAGTGTGCTCCTACAGCCGGGCTGGGGTCGGGACCACCAAAATGTGTTCTGCTGTGAAGTCCTTGGTGCACCGACTGATCATATGTTGTGTGGCAAAAAATTCACAGTCATCACAGCCCGGCGATTTAACTGTTTTTTCGAGATTGTAGTTAACCGGCTTCGATAATGCCACGAGCTTTCTTGAGATTTGTTACATTGTGGTCAATGCGTTTTTTTCTGGCTGTCGTTAGTCCTTTGACGCGAATTTATTTGGTCATGATGCTAGGAGTGATGTGCAGGCAACTCATGTTCAAAATGGATCTGTTTATGTTACTGATGTAATTTCTTAGGTATGCCGCGTTTAGATTCGCCCATCAACTCCATGCACTGCGTGATTAATTCATGATTTCGTCCATGACACTGGATTTCCTAGAGCCACGCGCAACTGCAGCTATGTCCTACGCCCCAGTGTAAAAATCCTTATGCATTCTAGTATGATTACCCAAGAGCGTGACCTTTCTTGATCGTGTGGGCAAAGTGAAAAAGCAGTAGCGTTTCTCCTTTGCCGAAAATGTTTAAGAAAATCAATACAGTTATTTTGAAAGGAACCTTCTTTTAAGATGTGTTTTGCATCGAAACAGCAAAGTTGCAGCTGAAGCTAAAATACGGATTACAATGTTAGTCTGGGAAATCGACTACACACTGTCAAATTATATCTCAGCTCTACATTTTCAGGGTTCCAATGGGATTTTTCGCGAACCTTCTTGCCCTTTCCAACTGTGCAGTGGTGGCAGATCGTTTTTCTGATGGACATTTATGTAATACCTACGCAAACGAGTTAATTTGATGCCATTTTGGGGGGCTCGTCCGCGAGGTTGGGGCTTCTAGGAGGGAGGGGGCGGGGAATCATGTTTGCCCCGACTTCGGATGGGGGAAGGGCAGCTGCCCCTCCTACCCCCCCCCCCCGTATCCGCCACCTTTGCAACCGTGCCCTATTGTTAGCTGTTGCGTGGCGTCGCGGAAGGACGCAGACCAATGAACGTGAGCACATGATACCCAATTTACGTCATAGACCAACGAAAGAGTTCGGAAACGGAAAAGATTTAGTTTTTAATCAACTGCATTCTTAAAAAACTGCATTTTGTTTCGGGTCCTCGAATTTGTATTGCAACTGACTTTTCAAAACGTAGCCCGTGTTTTAGTGCGCGTCAAGACAAGGCTTTGAGATATGCACTACACAGATACCCGTGCGCTACGGTGCAAATCGCGAGAAATATGCGCCGCAGTCTGCCACACGATCAACACTCTTCTGAGTCAGGCTCTACCGCGAGCTGTCGTCCGTTCGCCTCGCACGATCGGAAATCCAGACTGGCCGATCGTCTATCCAGCAAGGCGCTTCACCGCACTGGCCGCCGCGGCTGCCGGCGCCTTCTACAGGAACACGCCTCTGGAAAAGTCCAGAACCATCCGGACGTCTCCCGGCCTGCGCGACGTCCACCCCAAGCGTTCCCACACTCCGGCCGAACGACGTGTATTTGACAAACGCCGTAACGGACGGGACGTGGGAGCACGACGAACACAGTCGAATAATTCGTGATACTTTTTACATGATTATATGTATATGTCAGCATATGTTCATGTTGAAGAGGTGATGAACAATGTATTTCTGGGATCGAACGAAAACTTTCCTGCAAAGTCGACCTATGTACAGCATTTTCATTAAGTTCATGAAAAGGGTTTGAGAAGTGCAGCTTTGTCTGTGAAGTGTTCTCTTGATAATTTACTGCAGTTACGCATAGAACTGACCTCGAGCAACGAAAAATAACTTGGTCCTTACTACCTATAAAACCCTTATAACCATGATGAGCACTGCCAAAGCTATCTGCTGGGCATCAGTCATACACGAGAAGTTCGTGATGCATACCAGACATCGTAGGATTATCCAAAAGGGCTGATGGAAAGACGTTTTTCCTATAGCTACAGTGTCTCCCAAAAAGTGGTGCCCATATGGTCTGCCTCCCCCCCCCCCCGCTTTCCCATTCCCATGAAAGACATCAAACTTTGTGAAATGATTGGGAGGTAACCGACCACGTATTATCCTATCATACAGATAGGCACTAGGTATCTTCTGGACTCCAAAAAATTGCGGGTGCCCACTTCATGTGGTCGCGTGTTAAATTCTCCGGTCTTTGTGGGTGCTCAGTCAATATTAGGGGTGCCGAACCAGCCACAAAAACATAAAAAAACTACAACCACGGTATCTGCGTTCTTTATCTTGGTACAAGCCCTTATGGCAGGTGCATCACTGCTTAAACGCTTCTGGTGATGTAGCGGCTTTTCAGATCCTGCCGTATCTTATTGCTGTATGCCGTAATTCGTTTTTCGATCAAGAGATAGCGCTTACATAATCACATTTCCCTCTTGTACATTATTCGTCTTTTTTTCTAATTCCACGCCTTTCTTCTTCATGATGAATTCGTTGCAAACTTGTGTCTAGCTCATTCACACAAAGGAACATTTTCATTGCTGTCACAGTGGCTGTGCCATTATCTCTGCTGTAGGAACTAGATACCACCATCACTGGACTTCCACATAAAGCCGAATCGGACAAAGCAGTTACGAGTAATGATTGCAGTTGGTGCATAAACCTTCACATATTACATAAACCTTATGTCGCCGAGTGTAACGAACCTCGGGTCACAAGATGTCAATGGCCGGGTCCAGGATTTCACCAAGGGGAAGGAGGGGGGCGAACGGTGAACGCCCCCCCCCCCTTTGCTCCTCAGATATGAATAAAATGTTGGCCTGCTTGGGTCCAGTTGAAGCAATTGATGTAATTCTGCGTTTATTTTTACCACATGAAATAACTGAGAAAAACTCAGAACCCAAAATTCGTTTCAGAAAATTTTATGTTGTCTTCTCCTACAAAGTGACCAAGCTCTGACAACGGCTGGACAACAAAGGGATTTTAAGCGGCTGCGTTCCTTTCCCTACTTAAAATATAGTGTCTATATCTCGTCCAGGAGCCCCTTTGCTCCCTTGTAGCTTCTTGAGACTTTTTACTAGATTTCTGGTGGTTTCGGATCGTCTGCCGTGTCAGAGCCCTCTAATGGTCTCAGGTTCCTTTTACAGTTTCGCGTGCTCCCTCGGGACTTCTCAGGAGTTCCTTTGGCAGTTTCAGGGGGCGCTTCGGGCAGTGTCATGGATCTATCTAACAGTTTCAGAGACACTAAGCCAACTTGGGTTTCCTCCGGTCGTCCTCGGGGAATTTCGGCCGTCTAAGAAGTCCCTCAGACAGTAACAAGAGCCCTCTATAAGTCTTTCTCTGCTGTGACACAGGCGTCTCTGGAAATGTTTGAGGTCCTTTGGCCTTTTCAGGAACTGTCTGGACGTCTCTAGACTTAGTAAATTCGGGGTACTTCTGGTCGTCTCAGGGGCCCCTATTGTTACAGACTGTTAGCTATCAGCCTCAAAGGCCCCTCTCTAGCAGTCTCAGTGGACTCCCAGTTGTCCTCGGTGCCCCTCTTGTCGTCTCTGGGGAACATTTTGACCGTCTCAGGGCCCTCTGGCAGTTACAGAAAATCTTTAGGCGGTTTCAGGGCCCCTGTGCAGTGTCATGGGCCCTCTAAACGTCTCTGGTAGTCTCGATTGCTTTATCATGGGCCTTATTCTGTTATATGCGGCATATCTGGTAGTTTTAGGGCCCCTCTAATAGTACCAAGGACCTTTGTTGGTGCTTCATGGGCCTCACTAGCAGTCCCAGGGGAATCTTTTCTGTGCCAGGAGCCCGCCTTTGGAGAGTTTCAGGGGACTTTCTATCCATCTAAGTGGCTATCTTGTCATCTCAGGGTCTCATTAACCCTCTCGGAGGCCCTCTGACTGCATCAGGAATTCTCAGTTGTTCACACAGACCCGTGAAACCCATTCGGGGCTCATACGGTATTCCAGGGACCCCTATGTCGTCCTAGCGACTTAACCCTCATCTTGGGCGTCTCAAGGGCCCTGTGACCCTTCTGGCGGTCTCAGTGCCAATCTATCGCGTTGGGCCCTGTTGTAGTCTAAGGGACCCTTTGGAAGCTTTATGGGAATATTTTGATTTTCCTCTGCGCATTATCTCGTCCTCGACCGTCTACTCAAGAACTGGGGGGTTTCCAGCCCCAGTTACTAGACAAGGTAAAAGTGATTCAACATTAGTATATTGTTCGGATACCATCTCCATTTCTAATAATATACAAGTGGTAGCATGCCGGCCTCTCAGATCCCTCAAGGCACAGGTGCAGAGAAACAGATCTAAGGAATACCGCTTCACTAGTTACATCCGACAGAACTACGTACGGAGATTACCATGACCAAAAGTACTTAACCACTACTACTACATATTACGAGGTGAGGTACACAGTCTACCAAGTTCCTACAAGACCGAGTATTTTCCGTTCTGGCCAAGCCAGAACGGAATTTCGGCAGTCTCTTACATGGTTTCGCCGGTGGGAGGTCGCTTCCCTACGTCAGTCGAGACGGCGTCACGGTGTGAGCCCAACGCAGGAATCCCTCGAACTCCCCGCCTACCGGCCGGCGGAAGCTTTTATACCCCCTCGCGGTTCCAAGTTTACGCGTTCTCCGCCCCCGGCGCCTACTGCTTATGTCACGTGACGAGCTGACCCGCGCGTGGCGTCAACAACCCGGCGGAGAATTCCATGCGCTCATTTGGCGGCCATCTGCTCAGGATTAGAAGTCTTCGGTGCCCTGGGTCGCCTCCGGGATCGATGGCCGTGATGTATGTGGGTCGTTTTCCTTATTCTAGTGTCGTTGTGGCACGCCAACCGCGCATTTGCGGCCATCTGCTCAGGATCAGAAGTCCTCGGTGCCCTGGGACGCCTCCGGGATCGATGGCAGTCTCGTTGTGGTACGCCAACCGCGCATTTGCGGCCATCTGCTCAGGATCAGAAGTCCTCGGTGCCCTGGGGCGCCTCCGGGATCGATGGCCGTGATGATTGGGGGTCGTTTTCCTTATCCTCGTCTCGTTGTGGCACGCCAGCCTGGCGTCAACGGCCCGGCGGAGAACTCCATGCGTCGTCCTGGGGCGCTTACGCGTTCTCCGCCCCCGGCGCCTTCTGCTTATGGACTCGCCCTGCCGGTCGCCGGTCGGCCGCCGGTGCCGAGGAGGGAATTTGTTCCACAGCTTTAGAGGGTCTTCTTTGCATCTCAGGGGTCATCTAACTCTCCAAGAGGGCTTCTGACTGCATCAAAAATCCATCTCGTTTTCGCAGAAACCCCATGAAACTCATACGTGACCCCTTCGGGGCCCCTTTTGTGTCTAAGAGGGGCTCCTTTGGGGCAGGCCCAAGAAGGGCCCCCTCGTGGGGTCCCCTCTCAGACCTCAGGAGGAAGGGGCGATCGTCCCCATCGCCCCCCCCCCCTTGAATCCGCGCTTGGTTGGTGGCCTACGGCAGTACCTATCGCACAGTATGGTCGAGAGCAGCTAAGGTACTAGTTTACATTATGAGTCCCCGGCCGGCAAGGGCTTGTGTTTGAGTTTTAGGTGCAGAGGCGTAGCAGTGCCGTACCTGCTACATTAGCCGTCGTGATCGGCCGGGACGTTCACCGTACGCCCAGCGACTCGCCGCGCGTTCTCGCGGGAGTGTTTGACCCGCTACACATCTTTCCAGGGCCTATTTTAACATGTTAACTGGGGGGGCAAATGCCCCCTCAGTCGGACACTTTGCACCCCCAGTCAAGAGCCTTTGCCCATGCAAAGAAAAAAAACAGCCAGGTGTACTAGCGTAACCAGGACAGTATTCCATAAAGCGCTGCGCACGAGAGTCTCGCGAAGCAGCATCTTATCAACGAAGGATATGTTGAATCATTGAGTAATGTGGGAGAACACTTAGAAGCATCACTTGATAATACGTATTGCAGGCACAACTAGTGACCGCTGGCGAGCGTGTTTCGTAATTAGTACGCCAGCACCCGATGCCACGATTGTCTGGTGGGAGGCCAAGGCGTTTCATTGCATCGTAAGCACGTTAAAAATGGTGATAACCATCTTTGATGTGTTCAAGCGCAAGAAAACTGAAGGGTGAGCTGGTGGTCAGAGCGATTTCGTTCTGGTGAGATAATATTTATATGAATGCGGTAACAGTCCAGCAGTGCTGCAGTCATCACCAATCATCCTGATCCGAAAACCCTACTAAAACCCCAGCACCTAATTGGTAGAACTTCATTGAACTAGGCGACTAAACCCGAGTTTTACGCGAGGAAAACGGAAAATTAATCATTCATATATTAAAACCGTCACTCTTGCTGCTCCTTGTGCATGGGTTTGTGCATCCCATGAGCAAGCTTCATCTGCTTCACGAACATGGCATAGCCCAGACTGCAGATAATGACGAGTGTTGATGATACCTCACTGAGGCCGGGCTAAGGCGAATATTTCAATTTGAGGTGGCTTTTTTTATTTTGGGGCCGATAATGTGGAAATGGAGCAGTTTGTTCTGCCTGTGTTGGGAAGCTTTTGCACTTTTGCGCAGTGTTGAAAAACATATGGCCAAAATTCGGTGAGAAACTGTTTTTTGGGGATAGATTAGATCAACAGAAATTATACCGGACAGGCAACCTACTGCCTCATTTAGGAAAGAATCGAAGCTGCCGCAACATCTCGTCAATATTCTGGCCATCGTTTACAGACTGTGACATATATTTGAAGTACCAGACCTTGCCATGCCACGGTAACCCACGGTGCCGGTCTCGCAATTTCCCGCGCGTTCTTAGACGTCAGGATATTTAAGGACCACCTGCGTCAATGCAGAAAGTACCTTTTATAACGGAAGTCTGTGCCACTATGGCTGCACCACGAGAAAAAAGCCGAACTTTGGTTGACCGGTGCTCAGAACTGCCTTCGCGGGGAGAAGTGCTGCAGCAATGTTTTCAGTCCCACCGTGTGGATAGGCTTACCCAGAGGTACGTCAAAACACAGATCGTCCGCGAAATGAAGGTGCTGAACAAAGCCCGTATTCTCACTGCACCGGAGCGGAACGTGATTTTGGAGCTCAACAGGAAGCTTGACCAGTACCAAGCTGTCATCAAAGGCAAATGCTGGAGGTCTACCCCGGAAATTGACAAGAGGAATGGATTTAGGGACAACCTCAAAAACCTTTTTGACCTTGCCTTTGTCGGCACCATTTAGATCATCAAAACCAAGAGGATAAAGACATTCTCCAGGCCCAAAGGGAGCCAGGTCGTCGAGGCGTCATGGTGTTATTTGATAAGTTTCCTTCTGAGGAGGAGCGAGCTCTTCAACGACAACAGTAGGCCGAAGCTTTAAAGGGTCCGCCGTTAGACTAAACAACAGGCCGAGCTGGAAGTAACTGCCCAGCTGGAATACTCGTCTACCGACAACACACAACTGACAGATTAGGGTGACCCTCAGCCCTTGGCCATGCCTTCGAAGCGGCCCTGCAGGAGAGCAGGGCCGCTTCGAGAACACCCAAGAACATCACCACTCCTGGTCTGGCAGCAGCCCTCGATCGGACCAAGCTCAATGATCGCTCTGCAATCCACTTTCTATCGGCGACGGCTTCGGCCCTCGGCCACGACTCCTCTGAACTGGCGATCATAGAAGCTCGGCCAGGCGGGCATGTAGATTGCAGAGGAAAGCAATTGCGGACGAAATCTAGCATTCTTTCTCCGCGCCACCCAATCTGGAGATCCACTGGGACGGCAAACTGTTAACTGACGATGGAAAGGGAAAGGTGGATCGACTCCTTGTCACTGTAACCGCTCCAAGAAGTGTCGCCAAGCTCTTCGGTGATCCGAAGTTTGCAAGTAAAGCCGGAGCAACGCCAGCCGACGTTGTCGCGCATTGTCTGGAAGACTGGGAGGTTTCGGACAAGGACAAGGCACGAGCTTCGACACCACCTCCAGCAATACTGGACAAGTTGTGGGAGTAAGCACGCTTCTTCAACAGAAGCTTGAGTGACAACCTATTCACTTCGCTTGTCATCATATCTTCGAACTGGTGGCAGAAGCGGCTTTCTCCACGCGCTTTGGTCCGTCTTCGGGACCGGGATCTCCTTGTTCAGGCGCTTCAAGAAGAGATGGAGGCAGATTGATTGGAGCAAGTTTGAATTCATGATGTATGAAGACCTGGAGCCAGCAGTGGCCGAGACGTTTTTCTCCTCCAAGGATCGTGTTGTCGCCTTCTGCTGTTAGAAGCTCACCGAAATCCAGCCTAGCGATGATTATCGTGAGTTCTTTGAGGTCTCGATCATCCCCTTTGGTCAAGAACCTCCACGGGGAATCAAGTTCCCCAACCAGGTGCTCTCCAACGTGCCAGATGGATGGTTCCATCGTGCCAGATGGATGGGGCGCACAATCTGCGGGATCCAGATCTTCTTGCTTTGCCGTCAGTTCTCCGTGACTCTCAGTGAATTGGGAGCACTCAAGCGCTTCGTCTCTTTCATGGTTGTTTTGTACGTCAGTGCATGGTTCTGCTCTTTATCGGCGATCAACGCTCCCGTGCACAACCTGGCCGTTCTGCAAAGCCTGATTTGAATGCTGAAATCTCGAAGGGGATCTCGGAGGAGTTTACTAATCACCTATTATCTATTATGACTTTTTACGACATATAACTGATTATGACACTCATCTATCATGGTACCCCAGCGAAGAACTGGCTGGTGTGTCGCTCTTCGACGAAGGCGTGCCATGTGAGATGAAGAGAAGGATTGCGGCACTCCAGGAACAGTGATCGGAGAGTCCTCCCAGCGAGCGCAGGTGGATCTCGCAGCAAAGGAGATTCTCCTCTCAGGAAGATCATCGTCGACTTCATTACCGCAAAGGCGGTGGGCAACCTGAAAGCCTAGGGTATCAGCATGGACTTCCTTGCCGCCGATCCCGCTGATTGGGAGACAACACCTGGCTTCAAGAACGCTAAGGAAGTCCTGTGCGGGATAGAGGTAGTTAGCGACTTCGCCGAACGAGCTGTGGCTGTTATCCAAGTGTACAACAAGGTACTGACGAAGGATGAAAAGCAAAAGCAGTACCTGCTGCAAGTCGTCGAATAGCATCGTCGCTAGAACTCTGAGACCACTAAGAGGGTTGAAGTATCATTCCCACCTAAGCCACACTGCTGCCGACAGGGCCAGTGACCTATGACCTGAGACAGAATGTGAAGTGTCTTTCGATCCAGTGTGTCAAAAGGAGTACTATGATGTGCTTTTTATGCATATCGTGCGCTTGGTTTAAAAAACTGAAGCACAAAACGCGTTTGGGGGCATTTCGGACACACCTCTCCCTGAACAAATCTCCCAGGGATCACAAGTCCATGGAGAATGAGTCCTTGCTGGGGATAAATGGAATGGTGTTCTTTGACTTTAATGGGCTCGGAATGCACAAAAGCCGGCGCGAATTTCATCAAAATAAAATAAAATCCAGCACAAACGACATACAATCTTCATGTGAAAGTGGCTGTGTTGGACCAATGCCATATTTTGCACATATGATTTCCTCCAAAAGAGATATCAGTTAATGAGAGAGCACTGGAAAAGTGTTCATCGTAATTCGCTCTTATACATATATATATATATATATATATATATATATATATATATATATATATATACGGAGTGGAAAAAATTCAATAAGGAGAACGCAAATGCCGGGGGGGGGGGTCTCGGCCATTGCGTCTCATTAGCAGAATTGCCCCCGCAGTCATTTTTCCTTAAAATAGGCCCTGCATCTTTCATCAGGTAAAAATGGTTCGGTGTTGATTTTAGCTAGGACACGATATGCAGCTTTATCCGGGCTATTTTTCATGACATGGTTATTGCCGTTTCTAATAACAGATCTTCAATAATGAAAAAGTGGATGTTCGGTGACCATCTGTAGCATGGACCCGAGGTGCAGGTAACGTACGGTGGCGGTTTATATGGAGAAATGGGGTGGTTTTATTGCTGTTTTAATCAAAGAAAGTGTATTTTGTCGATATCTGGTGTATCTTGATGTAAAAAATCGATTAAAAAAACTCCTTCATATGGATGGGCATTTGGCATAAATGATGATGATTATGCCTTCTAGCTTCTATCAGCGTTTTAGCCGTTCCCGACAAACGGATGAAAGCCAACCTTGATCCGATTTTGAGTCATACTCCTCCATGCATATCCTGAAGTGGCGCAAATGCATGGTGATTGTCACGGTATCTTAGTAGAAGGCTTGGGTACATTTCGTATAATTTTGCGTCAAATCTTGAAGACTGGTGCATTGATAATATATTTCCTGCAACAAAGATCGTTGTGGACGTGACAGAAATGGCACTGGCTCAAGTGGAAAGGTAAGGAAATGCAGAGGAACGATATCAGAAGGTCCGGAGACTGCGCCTATTTGTGTTTCCCGTCCACCCTTCACTTAATGGGATATTAGTATGCTCAGGAACTGGTTCAAAAATCAATCAACAAAGTTTCAGCAACAAATACCAGAAGCTTTCAGGCTGCATAACACATTTCCACCAAGCGCTTAATTTCTGACTGTCGAAAGGTCACACAAATGGTAAAGAACTCAAACAGTGGATGATTTTAAGACAAATACTTGCAGTGAAGTGCTGCATAATATTACCAAAAAAAGGAAAAAATTATGGGTTAATATCATCACTTGGTCTACCATGCACTGCCACAACCTCTTGGTTTGAATTCTGCTGGGATTCTGTGACAAATTCAGAAAGGGCAGCTTGCAAGGATGGCATATTTTGCACCTCATGACATCATTACTATATCAAACTCAATGAAAAATAAACAAGATTAATAGGATACCTAACCCAGTGCAACCTAACCTAACCTAACCAAACCTAACCTAACCTAACCTAACCTAACCTAACCTAACCTAACCTAACCTAAACCAACCCAACCTAACCAGACCTGACCTGACCTGACCTGACCTGACTGGACATAACATAACTTGTTTAAATGTGCAACCTAATCTCTGTTGGACAGAGCAGTGTGATTGCACCCTTTGTCATTCTGCAGCCTCAGTTATCATATACCACACCTCCAGCACAGGGTTGCACCTTTAGCACAACATTATGCCCAGTGATTGCCCTGTTATCCATCTGTGGCCTTTAGTGGCATGTACCAATGGCAATGAGTTCAGGTAATGTTTGTTTATGGTGGAATATAACTCCATTTCCTTTGGAAATAATGCTGTTAATGTCACCATTTCTTTCTTTTGTTGGAAAGTTTATATTCTGTTGTGCATGATATATCTAGCAAAAGCAGGCTCTGAAAAGGTGCAAATGTGCTATATTGCCACTTGTCAAGTATTGCATACTAGATGTGCAATACTTAGTCTGTACTGGGCTGGATTGAGGGTTTGTGAACTTAGAACTTTACATTGTTTTTCTAAAACATCCAAAACTAGAGGGGTGCAGAGACAAGGATCATTTTAATACCCAATGCTTTCATGTTGTAATTTTTTTTTATATTTTGAGTCACCTCAGCTCACTGATCTGGGCTGGGTCAGAAATGACCATGTTCATAGAAGAGTGAAACTGCACAAAATTTTGTGAAATGCACTGATTGGAACAAAACTTGCCAGATTGACAGATCATGATGGTCTCTGTTCTGTTGGCCACCAGACAAGTGAAGATGATGATACTGAAGAAAAGGGATTATGCAATGCAGAATATGCAGGCTACATATGAAAAAGTGTCATTTGAAACATCTCAGGATGATAATTTTGATGAAACATACTAATGAAAAGTATTCCATTAGTATGTTGTGCAGCTCTGTGGCTGTGGTTTGAGGTGTCATTATTGTGGTTGTCCCATTGAAAGCAGAAATGGGTCACCATCTCATCACTGTTTGTTAAGTGATGCAATATGTGAGAGGGAAACCTTTTTGATAATGAAACCCCATAAGTATAAAATGATCAAAGAACAGGAATGAAACAAGAGTTAATGTATGGAAATGAAAATGAAATAAGCACCAGCTGTAGAAAGGGCTAAAGTGTCAGTAAGTATTCAAGGAAAGATGATTTTACAAGATACAATAAATGTAACTTGAAGCAAATAATTTGATAAAAATTGAAACTTAGTGACTATAGAAATTGTATAAGTACAAGGACCATAACTGTCAAATGAAACAAGAAGTGGTAATTCTGGAAGAAATTTTAAAAGCTTAAACCATACTTCATATGCTACTGAACGATCACTTGATCTTACTAGCAGTAATGACAACTGATCAGGCAATCATTGTCCAGTGATGTCTGGTCATTGTCAATGATCAAAAGAGTCTTCATCTTATATTAACAAGATTCTCTGCTGGACAAGTGCCATATTGAAAGATAACCAGCATGAGAAATGTAACAATTGTATGTCAAATTGCTTTCCTGGAATTTGAAGGCAATTTGCCTTCAGTTGGTTATGTTAGGTCAAACTTGCTGTCTTTTTAGGGTTCTTGAAATTTTGGGTCTGGTTTTGTCATTCTGTTTGATAATTTACTTGCCATGCTGACCACCACATGGCTGTGCTGCACCCCCAGTAACATGTTGTACTTTGCCACAAAATTGGACATTATCTGGACTTGCACAATGGAGTGTAGGGTCTGGAGTCTGCAACAAGCTCTGCGTAGCACAGGCTTGATCCCTAACATCACGTCACTAGGCTCCGTGGATCAGATTTAACAGTTATATATGTATTGGTGATTCTCATGCCCTGTGACTGGGTAATTTGCAATTTGGCCTGTAACATGGGACACTGGCCTGATGAAGGCAGAGGCAGAGGCTTACCTGTCAAGGGTTAAAGCAAAAGTATGACATCCAATTTATGAGAGAGAGGTCATGATATAAGTACATGAGGATATCAGGCTAAATGCTGCTTATCTGGTAGCATGATGAAAATCATATTATGATATGTCATGATGTTAGGGAAAATAATGAAATGTTTTTCACAGTTTTCACTTACTTTTGCAGTGATATTTTCCCAGCCCCCAGCCCCCAACTGGTAGCCCAGCCCAGCCCAGCCCAGCCCAGGCCAGCCCAGCCAAACCCAACCCAGCCTGATGCAATATTCATGGCCAACTTTGAATCCCACTTGTATATCCTACACTACTGCTGCTCGTCATAGCTGATACATTTGTAAATATTTATGTTCCCTTTTGCTTTGTTGGTTTAAGCTGAGCAGCCAGATGTGCATACTTCAGCCACAATTTGGCATGCTCATGGGGTTTATGTAGTTTATTTTTCATTTCAGCTATGTTGGAATGTCAGACATCTCATCACCAGAAGATTTCAGTCGCCATACCTCATCAAAAAGATCTCATAGTGCATCACCTGAAGATGAGAGGAGAGGAAGGTCATCCCACAGGTCATCAAAGAAGAAGAAAAAGCACCACCGATCCAAGAGCCATAAGCATAAGCATTCAAGCAGCAGACACAAGTAAGAGAAAAACTATTTGAAAATGGCGTGACACTGAGGGCTAGTTGTCCATTTCCTAAGGTATTGGATCTTTGTGTGCCAGCTATCTTTTAAACTGTCATCGTAATTGTTGCAGTTATTTGAGGCATTAGAATCTTTGTTGTAAGATGTGCCTCAAACAGATATCATAAAACATACAAACATCAGTGCAGCAATATGTGGATTGATTCTTGCTGGCACAAAACATGTATGGTTGTCTACAGCATTGTGAGTAAACAAAATGAAAACAGTTGATTTGATAAGAATTCAGGTATAAAAGTTAATTTTTACATCTGATGAAGGTTCTTTAATTATAGGATGTCATCCTGCAAGAAACAACCAAAATGATTTACTAGAGGTCAGCATTGTGGCACTTTGCAATATCAATTGAATCATTTTTTGGACCAGGAAATGCATTAGGCGCTGTGTTGATATAGTCTTATAATATGAGTCATGAATATAATTTGTAAAGAAATGGTGAAGTATATTGGGTTCTGGGTCATTGTTTGTGTTACCTTGTGTCATTCATTGATGTTCATCATTGCACTGTAAGACCTTTGGGAATGAAGTTTTGACTGATGAAAGGAACTATGGTATCCTTTTTCATTCCATTTATTGTTGCATGGGGGCTTTTACGTCTGATAACGCTATTTAACAGAGCAGTTGTTGCTGTTAAATTAATATGATATTGGTCATGTCTTGATCATTGGCATTCTCCTGACTTGAAGGATACGTCCTCATTATGGCGCCAAATTACCCCGTTTTAGAGGTCACTGTAGGGATTCGTGTACTAGTAACAGTCAACGCCTACCTCCCTCATGATTCCATTCTACATTGCCCGAATCCCTCCCCCCCCGAGTGAGCCGAGGGTGACGGTGCGCCCGCCACTGACCGGCGGCGGTGCGTCGCGCAGAAAGCACAAGCGGCACCGGGACCGTTCGCCGACCGAGGCGCGGCCGGAACGGGCTGCCTCGCCGGCCGCCGCCGTCGACGCCAACGGCGCGCCGCCGCCGCCGCCGATCCGGCTCGTCGACGTGGACGACTCGTCATCGGACGGCGACGGGGAGCGGTCCACGGCCGCCCAGCCGCCCGTCATCAGCAACGACGTCAGCATGGACGTGCCGGCGCTGGAGGACACGCTTGACCTGGACGCGCTGATGCACCAGAAGGTGGGGCCGCCTGGCCGTAGCGGCCAGACCGCCGGGGCCGGGGCGGGGACCGGAACGGACGTGCTGGTGTCGCTCGATAAGACGGGGGTGGGTTGGCGTGGCTTCGACAAGGCTCGGTGGGCTGCGGCGTGTCGGCAGGATTACAGGCGGTGGTGTCGTCTGTGTCGTCGTCTGTCGTCGTGAGCTGCGGACGGCGGTGGTGAATTTGCCGTCGGCGGTGCTGTTCTGTTTGCTGGCGGTGGCAGTCGGCGGTCGCCTCGGCCCATGCTGACTGCTGGGTTGCACGGTGGCCACGAATGCTTCGTTATGTCGTAGTGGTCCACCGACCAGATAGGCCGTTGTGGAGAATGTGCTGTTGAAATTTTGCCGTGACTTTTGCACTAACACATTCACATTCTCATTCGCGGAATTTTGCCGTGACGTCTTGTGGCGCGCTTCGTCATTGTTGACTCCCCGTTCTTGGCGCCGTGCAACCAATGTGTCCCCACGTCCATAACCAATCAGTCAGTCAACCAGAGTCAGCAACCAACCTGCCGCTGTGGCTTTTGGCAGGCGATGCTGCAGGCGCGGCTGGACGAGGTGTTCACCGAGGTGCGGGAGGAGCTGGCCCAGAAGTCCGGCAAGCCGGCACCGGCGACCGAGGTCATCCAGCTGGACGCCGGCCCGACCGAGGCGGAGGTCATCGAACTTAGCGACGACGAGCCGCGGCAGGAGCACGACAGGAGGAACACCGACAGGTGAGCGGTGATGTGGAGGAACACGGGCAGGTGAGCAGTAACGGGAGGAACACGGGCAGGTGACCGGTAGCACCCAACAACAGGAAGGAACACCAACAGGTGAGCGGTAGCGGGAAGGACTAGCCCGAAAATTCGGCCAGCCGAATTTCTTACGGGGCACCGGATGGTGCCCCGGAAGAATGGTGGGAACGTAAACCTCGATAACTCAGATTATATTGCAAAGATCCGTCGGCATATTTTCCTGCTGATCGGTCAAGACAACAGTGGTTATTTCTTTTTTGCCAGACTTCGTGCAAATTCACTCACCAGGCGAAAATTAGGAGTGGGTTTTCTAGACTTCCCCATCCTCACCAGTGCCTAGGTGGCTGGGGCGTTCGCTGTTGCGAAATTTGAAGTCCAGTCGCAGAAGAGAATGTTCCAGATTTGAAATGTGTTGAATGGCGGGAGGTTTGCCTTTTCCCCCTTATTTTGTCGGCGCCGGCTAATGCAGCTGGCGAGCACTGACAGAACCGCAGCTGACCGTGCTCTCCTGTTTCAGGTCCGGCGAGCGGGCACGTTCGCGGCGGCACTCGTCCAGGTCCGGCAGGGACGAGTCGCGTTCGCGCCGGAACGAGTCCCGCTCTCACCGAGACGAGCCCCGCTCTCGCCGCGACGAGTCCCGCCCTCACCGAGACGAACCGCGCTCTCACCGAGACGAGTCCCGCGCTCACCGGGACGAATCCCGTTCTCGCAGGGACGAGTCGCGCTCTCAGCGGGACGAGTCGCGCTCTCAGCGGGACGGATCCCGCCCGCACCGGGACGAGTCGCGCTCCCACAGAGAGGAGCGCCGGCCGGGCCGTGACGAGCGGCGCCGCTCGGCCGAGGCGCGCGCCAGCCGGCCGGAGGAACGCGCCCGGCCGCCGCGGCGGCCCAGCCGGGAGCCGGCCGGCCGGCCGGCGGCGCGCGACCGCGACCCGGAGCGCCGCGCCGGCCGGCCGGACAGCCGGGAGCGCCGCCTCAGCCGGGAGCGGCTGATGGAGCGGCGCGACCGCCGCCGGCTGGAGGAGGACGGCAGGCGGCCGCCCGGCGACCGCGACAGACGGTACGGCGCTGCGGCCGGTCGCCGAGTCACGACTCGCCGGCTGGTTCTGGGGCTGCTGGCGAGAAATGGACGCCAGCTTAACGCAGTGACGCGCGATTTTTGTCAGCTTCTATTTTCTGTTCTGCCCTCTTTTTTAACATGTCTGACTCAGACCTAGAAACTCGAACATAGTTTTTTATGTTGAAAAATGGCATTCCGGTGCAGTGAACACGTCTGAAGGGAGGCAGTGCTACCGGGGATTTGTACCCCGTGCCGTCCGCCGACAGAGCATGTTATCTGCGCATCCCGAATTCTCCTGCGATGGCAGCCGGTCGGCCTCGATGTCACCTATGTGTCCGTTTTCGCTGTACTCCGTCGTGTGAGCGTTCGCTGCGTGGAGGATGGCCGTTGACCAGTGGTGGAAAAACTGTGGTTTTCTGGTATCAAGGAGCACCAAAAAAATTATACTTCAAGAAAAATTTTGTACTCCAAAATGGTCATTTGCCTCTCCCCCAAAAAGCATGGGTATTCCCACTCAACCAGAGTTTGAAGTTGCCTAGCATCCACCTCCTCCTCTGGTTGATGGTTTACCATTTACAATCGGCCTCTGAAGTACACTGAACCCATGGCCAGCCGCCTCCCCCCTCCCCCGGTCAACAGCTCTGCTGACCATGTACCATGTAGACCCAGGAAACTGGTTTGCCCCCCAAACGGATGCACTGGATCCGCCGCCTGCTGGTCACGTATGCCTGCAAAACACCTAGTTAGTCCATGTTTCCCATATAAACGCATGACATTTTGTACTCCAAAAGAGAATTGGTACTCCGACACCTCGGAAGAAAAACTAGGTTTCCAACACTGCCGTGGACCATGGTGCACCCCAAGCATGAGTAGCCGGGTTAACAGCCTACGAGCGCAAACATTGTCTGTAATTTAGAAGAGTACAGTAATGTTGCCAGGCAAATTGTAGATCGGAGGCTTAAAGATTGCTGTTCCTTTTGGCATTTGGGATCTCTCGTCGTCGTTCGTGATCTGTCTTCTACCTGCCGATCTCCATGTGGCTGATAAGCAACACGCCAATAAGGTACAGTGGTCGGCGTCGGACCGACAGGAGTATTACGCTCCGCGACCTACGTCCGCTCTTCTGACGCGTGCTCCCCACTGCAGGCGGTCGCGGTCGCCACGTGACCGCGACAGGGACCGGCGCCGGCGACGCGACGACCAGGACAAGTTCAAGGGCAGCCTGTCGGAGGGTTTGGAGGGCCAGAAGGAGGAGGATAGTGACGACGAGTGAGTGGCGTCACCCCAGTCAGGACTGCGGTTATAAGCTGGTTTGTCTTGGTGTCTGTGACAGTTTGCCCGCTGTACTTCTGTGTGTCCTCTCCCCTGCATCCAGGGAAGCATTAGCACTACAGGTTGTGTGGAAGTTGGCATGTTTAGACCGCCAAAGCGCCGAATGTTTTTTACCCGGCAAGTTGGCGGAATGCTCTGCGTTACTGGACGGTAGGCGATTGTCATGGTCGTTAACGCCCCGTGGTAGCGTGTTCAGTCCCTCTCGCCGTCACTTTGCTCACCACTGGCATCAGAGGCGTAACGCCGCCGACGAGTCGGCCGGCGCAGCCCGTGCAGGCCGGCCTTCCACCCCACCGTACCTACGGTCCCGCGGTCACGACGGCCCCCTGCCGCGGTCCTCAGGCTGCTGGACCTGGAGGTGGACGAGGACGACGACGAGGAGGCGCAGATCGAGCGCCGCCGCAAGGAGCGCGAGAAGCTGCTGCGCAAGCTGGGCCTGGCCGCCGAGGACTCGGCCGCCTCGTGGTCGCAGCCGGGCAGCCCGCCCGAGCTGCGGCTGCTCGAGAGCCGGGACGTGTCGCCGCAGGGCAGCGCGCCGCCGGCCAGCGGGCCCGAGACGGACAGGTGAGCGGCCGGAGCGGCTGACAAGGCCTGCGGACAGGACCAGGGCATCGACCCTGTCCCAGGCTTCAAATACGTCTTGAAGTTGGCGCATCGCGGACTTGAAATGTCAAAACGCCGCATGTTTTTGGGTCACACGGGGGATGTTCGGTTATCTGACAGGGTTTTTTGTATTTAGAAAATATGTTTCTGGATCGGAGCGGGAAAGTTGGTTATGAAGTCTTGTGCAGTTTCGGTATGGGCTCATACATACCGTGGTATAGTGTCGTTGGTGGAAGTAGTCGCAGTTGTTCTTTGTTTTTTTTTATATTGTCATTTTCTTGTACAAAATGCTTCCCGTGTGGGTATTTTTGCATGTGAGGATGACGTCCCCTTACCCACTTTGTGGATAAAGAGCGGATGGCGTCAGATAATCTGTCAGTGATTCCCAAGAGAGTCAATCGGTCAAAATCCGCCCTTGACCTCCGGTAGCTCCGTCCGGACAAACCCCGCCTATGGTGGCCCATCTGTCCGTTGCCTCCCTTCTGTGATGACCCGTGACCCGGAGTTGCGGCGGCAGACGGCCGCTGACGCGGCGCTCTCGCCCCAGCGCCGCGGCCGAGCCGGAGCGGGCCCGGCGGCCGAGCGGGGCGGCCCGGCCGGCCGACGAGCCCGGCCAGAGGGAGGAGCTGGCCGCGGCCGCCGCGCGCCGCAAGAGCCGAGACCAGGCCGCGGCCGCCGGCACCGACATCTTCGCCGAGCACTTCGACAGCCCGGGCGCTGGCGAGCGCCAGGTGACCCACTTCACCGACAACCCGCACCTGCGCGACAACTGGGATGACGCCGAGGGCTACTACCGGGTCCGCATCGGCGAACTGCTCGACGGCAGGTGGGTGCCGCCGGCCGGAGATGGGTGGACGGTGTCACAGGGGATGTTCAGATGACACCTGGTGACGGTGGTGACCTTCTGTCAGAGTGGTGGTGTCTCGGAGATGTGGGCATCTGGTGACTGTTGCCGGTCATTCAGGTGGCCTGAGACGGGGCAGGTAGTGTTTCGGAGATGCCTGACGACAGGTGGTGTTTTTTGTCGCCTTGTGGGGGAGGGGGGATGAAAATGTAATGGCGTGAAAATGCGATTGTGTTAGGGGCGTTTGGTTTTGGTCGAAGAAAGGCCTCGTGGAGTGGAAAGACATTTGATTAGAGAAGGGGATATATTGAGGTAGGCCCGCACTTTCCGCGTAAAAAGTCATAAGTTGCATTGGTAGTGCGTCACGATCCCGATGATCAAGTCGCTGCAGTTTTGGGATCAAATAAAACGATCATGGGACATGCAGTTCGGTTCCTTTTCTTTTTTTCAATTTTCTGAACAAGACATTGATCAGGCTATAAATCAAAATATCTGGTTTTGGCCGGCGGGAAGGTGTAAACCAGATGTTGTGGGATTGCGTCGGGTTTACGTGGACATTACTTATGTCATGGATATCATTTGTGGCCCATTGTGTTTCATCCATATACAAGGGAAACATACGTATGGCCCAAGGCCACCGGCTCTTCAGTCATCTTTCCAAAAACTGCGATTGCCTTGATAACGTTGATTTTGAAAAGACGAAATTTTTGTTGCATGGTTTCCCCAGCTTTGTTTTGGTTTTTGTTGACTTTTATTTTTGATATATTTTCGTCTGTTTTTGCGGTTTTCGGATTCGTTTGTGTTCCTGTTGTCTCGGCGTTTCTTGTTGATCTCGAGATGTTGAGATGTTATATGAAATCATATGGTGTTGGCCTTCCTTGCAACGCTCTGCCTCGTTTTTTTATGTGTCAGGAAAAGATATATGGGCTCTTTTATTCACTCATTTCAAAACATGGAGTTTTTATCGTCCTTCAAACACAGTCGTGTGGTATTTGATTCATTGATAGTCTGGTCAATAATGTTTTGTTCAGTCTGGTATCAGTAAGTCGTACCTCATCAGATTTGGAAAAGTAATTTGAAGGATTACTTCTATTTCAGTTCGATCTGCAACTGTTCACTTGGTGTTGTGCAGTAATTGGTCGTTGCATTTACGCATTGCTGTGGAGTCAAATTATGAAGACGTTTATTTTCGATGATGAAATATGGCCTTGCAAATCTGTACTGGTACTGTGTAGTTTCTTACCATTTCATGGAGAGGAGGGTAGGGGGTAGAAACGCAGGGCTGCAGAGGCAGCTGCCCTGCTACCGTAATTCGAAAAATACGATCCTGGCGCTGGCTTAATTTAACAGACTGGTTTCATGTGACATGAAAAAAAAACATGGGAAGACGTTTTCAAAAGCTGCAAAATTCTGTCGCATAGGTATCGGTTCATAACGTGTTGCCTGATGCTCTCATCTGAGGTAATCCGGCAATATGTCATACACAGGACTAAAAGTCTTGTCTGAAGTATTCGTGCAATGTGCCATGCACAGCAAGGTACGTAAGGAAAAGGTCATATGACGACCATTGTTATAAGAAGGTTTGATTCTGCCACGCACAGTTTTGCACCTTCATTCTTCGCAAATACTTTGCTGTGCTTTGCGTGTGGTAATTGTTTTGTGCGGTGTCCATGACCGTTGAAATATGACTTTTGTTTGGGGATAGGACCTTTATATCCACCGTAGCCTTGTGTCCCGTAGCGTTATGTCCATCGAAGCATATAGTTAGCACAGGGCGGATTCAGCTTGATTGATTTAAACCCATTGGGGCACGGAATTAGTGTCCCGTGCATTTAGTAATTGTGAAGAATTCGATTACTCAGAGTACTAAGATTATTTGTCGTCGGTAAACGGCTGCTCCAGTATTAGTCCAAATTGGAATAGCTTTAGTTATATTTTGACGTTTGAAAATTTGGGAGGGGCAGTCGCCATTAGTACCCAGTCGGGATTTCTTACTGTTTCAGCGTTGTCGCCTTAAAAGTCTTGTATCTGGAGAACAGGCTATTACCGTCTTTGGTCCGGAAAGCGAGCTCACGATGTGGAAATATTTTGTGTTTGCTGTTTCGGTCGACCATGATTATGATGATAATGTCTAAGAGGCATATAAGGTTAATTACGTCTTGAACGGGTACCATGGTCTCTACAGCCTTTTCTATCACGTTTTGCTTAAGGTTTTCGATGCAGATATACAGGTTTTAACCTGGTGCCCCTTTTTCACCTCATATTCGTCGGGGGTAAGAAACCGTTTTGTTGTCCCATTAGTTTTTTTTCTTTCACTGGTCGTTTTGTTTCAGTCTTAAACGCTTTTCGATTGCGCGTTTTAAGCTTTGGTGCAGATTTTCTGGCGGTCATCCATAGTCCATTCAGGCTAAATTCGTTATATTTTATTTTCATTTGACTTTGATAGGATTTTTTTTTATAACAGAGAGTAACCGATGCTGGTTTAAGACGGGGTGTATTGAATTTAGACGAGACTGTGGTACGGAATATTTTGACAAAACGACGGGACAAATAAGGGGCATAACTCATTGTTCCGCACCCTCCTCTTCCTCTTCTTCGTCGAATTCTCCCTCCTCCTCCGCAGTAGCGTCCTGGTACTGCTGGTACTCGGACACCAGGTCGTTCATGTTGCTCTCCGCCTCGGTGAACTCCATCTCGTCCATGCCCTCGCCGGTGTACCAGTGGAGGAAGGCCTTGCGCCGGAACATGGCGGTGAACTGCTCCGAGACACGCTTGAACAACTCCTGAATGGCAGTGCTGTTGCCGATGAAGGTGGATGACATCTTCAGCCCGCGGGGTGGAATATCACACACTGCGGTTTTCACGTTGTTCGGAATCCATTCCACGAAATAGCTGCTGTTCTTGTTTTGGATGTTAAGCATCTGTTCGTCGACCTCCTTCATGGACATGCGTCCTCTGAAGATGGCGGCCACGGTGAGGTAGCGTCCGTGGCGCGGGTCGCAGGCAGCCATCATGTTCTTGGCGTCGAACATCTGCTGGGTGAGCTCCGGAACGGTGAGGGCTCTGTACTGCTGGCTTCCGCGGGAGGTTAGGGGAGCGAAGCCGGGCATGAAGAAATGGAGACGCGGGAAGGGAACCATGTTCACAGCAAGTTTCCTGAGGTCAGCGTTCAATTGGCCGGGGAACCTGAGGCATGTGGTAACGCCAGACATGGTGGCTGAGACCAGATGGTTGAGGTCTCCGTAGGTGGGCGTTGTTAGTTTCAGAGTGCGGAAGCAGATGTCGTATAAGGCCTCATTGTCGATGCAAAACGTTTCATCCGTATTCTCCACCAGCTGATGAACGGAAAGAGTTGCGTTGTATGGCTCGACGACGGTGTCAGATACCTTGGGAGAGGGCACAATGCTGAATGTGTTCATGATGCGGTCAGGATACTCTTCTCGAATTTTGGAAATGAGCAGGGTGCCCATGCCGGAACCGGTGCCGCCGCCCAGAGAGTGTGTCATTTGGAAGCCTTGCAGGCAGTCACAGCTCTCCGCCTCTTTCCGTACAACGTCCAGGACGGAATCGACTAGCTCGGCACCCTCTGTGTAATGACCTTTGGCCCAGTTGTTTCCTGCTCCACTCTGACCGAAAACGAAATTGTCTGGCCGGAAGATTTGTCCGAATGGGCCTGCGCGCACCGAGTCCATGGTTCCTGGCTCCAGATCAACGAGAATAGCACGCGGCACATATTTGCCTCCGCTGGCTTCATTGTAATAGACGTTGATCCGTTCCAGCTGCAGGTCCGAGTCTCCATGGTAGGTTCCGGTTGGGTCAACGCCGTGCTCATCTGAGATTACTTCCCAGAACTTAGCACCAATTTGGTTTCCGCACTGGCCTGCCTGGATGTGGACAATTTCCCTCATTTTCGTAGTTTTCGTTCGTTACTTGCACACAAAAGACAAAGACAAAAACACACAGCTATAAAAAGAACGTTGATGCAACGTTCAAAAACCCCGATATATCCCTAAAATTTTTTAAGTCCTCACGCAGGACAGTGATTTTTTATTGCTTCATTGTTAACCGCGCGCAGACCCGCGTGCGCTTTTTGCATGTCGATATTTCTTGCCCGCTGGTTTGCTTTTTTTGCTCCTCGATCCAAAAAATAGTTCATTTTTTTTTGGTATGGCGTTCTTTGTCTTATGCTACGTTCATTGCGTGGTTGGCAAATCATCCGCATAGATTAGGGTTGGTGGGGGCTGTTAATCATTACCAAAATGCAAAACAAAGACGGATTGGTTTGCAGATTGGGTATGCCAGAAATAGAGACTTCTCAACCACTGTATACAGCGTCGAAAAGACCATGCTGGGAACATGTATTCCGGGGAAGAAAAAGAGCGCGGATGTGAAGAGAAAGAGGTAATCTTTTTGAGATGTCCTCTTTGAGAAAGAGCACGCTTTTGCATATAGCGGAAAAAATATGGCATAAAAGTAATACAGTGTTGGGTCCTGATTTGCGTCGATGACCATGAACCTACGCATTTTATTACGCTATCGACGGACCGCTAAGCCCCCAGCGGATGACAAGCTGTCAGGTTGTCAGATTGTGTTCAGATGTTGTTCAGGTTTCAGATCAGACCAGGTTGCCAATATCGTGGTTTGTCCCAAAAATGTTTTTTCTGTTTTTTTTTCCCATCTTTAAAGGATTGTTTTAACGAGACCGCATTTTTGGAAAGTCAGTGGACATTTTCCGCAGTTCGCGGTTTCGAAGGGATGTTGAGAAGTCGGGTTAGGGAGCGACGGAATACGTATTTTGTTTTTCCACCTGTACAAATCATCGGTAGATGATTTGCAGTGAACTGCAAGATTAATTCATCGCAAACCAAGTGTTCTGCAAAGAGCAGGATATTGTATGGTTAAATGAACAACAGGGTCAGCGACATGCGGTACATTATCGTTCCTTTGAAAAAGACACACATGGAAGCTGAGACTGTCGCCTCATGCGAGCCTTTAAAAAAAGAAAACAAGTATATTACATTCCGAAAATTTGATAGTTGGTTGGCTTTGCTGCTAACTATATAAGTCAGAGTGCCGTTGGAGATATGCTTTTTCAGCTGATTGCTTTGCCCCGTTTTGCGACTTCGGGGCAGTAAAGGGCAGTATTTTTGGTTTGTGTGGGCTTGAAACAGTTGTGGCTCTTCCAGACGTGAAGATTCCAGAAACTCATTCTGTTATGAGAGTCAGTGGTGCTTTAGTTTCATTCACAGTGTAGTGGACTATGACAAGAAGTTCGTTATCGCTTATGATGGCTTAAAGTTGTTCTATAAAAGGTGCCATTTTATTGCGCATCTTTTTGAGTGGAATGTCGGGTGTTGTGTAAATATTGCGCTTGGAAATGTAACAGTTTCTTGTTTTTTTGTGGGGAGGGGGACTTTTATGTGTTTAAATTTCGTGTAGCATGGAAGATGGCGCCTGATATTGCACACCTGTGAATTGTTTCGTCGTGGTGCTCATAGCTAATATGTGCATGAATTCGTGCATTGTGTATGTTCGTGCGTTTAATAGTGCATCAACCGGTGTTTGTTCGTGCTCAACTTGTATGGGTCGGAATCAGCGGGCGGCATTTTGCGCGCATGTTTTATTTGGTCGACCAGGATATGCCAGCCTTGCTGCTTCTGTTGGACATTCATTTTGCATGTGTTGTGATCTGTCCATCCCCCCCCCCCCCGCCGCTGCCAGTCTCAGACGACAGTCGTCTGGTGTGGATGTCATGCAGCGCCAGCCTGACCCGTGGTGTTGGTGGCAGGTACGCGGTATACGGCTACACTGGCCAGGGAGTCTTCTCGAACGTGGTGCGAGCCAGGGACCAGGCGCGCGGTAACCAGGAGGTGGCCGTCAAGATCATCAGGAACAACGAGATCATGTGAGTTTACCGGACTCGGCACCGAGCTGTGAAGCTCGCGTGGTCATTCGTTAGGTCTTGACAGCTACAGAAATGGAATCTCACAAGTGGCCTTCATTATGTACGTGCGATATCATGCCGCTTTAAGCATAAATGATGCAATAGGTTTTGTACTCGACATTCTGCTTTTTCGTGAAGAATGGTTATTGGGGCACGGTAATTGTTTTGACTTGTGACGTTTTAGCGGGCTCGCTCGTGTTTCATTATTGACTTTGTTTGACGCGGTCGCTCGAGTTGGAATTGTACATACAAGTTGTATTGTATACAAATTGAATTGTATAAACAATTGTACAAACATGTCCTACTGCATACTGTGCGAAATTTAAAAGTTGAAGCGTTTATGGCTGTTATGCACGCCTAGACGCCTTCCGAGACATCTGCCTGTATGGGTGACGCAACTGCTAAAGGGCTGTTTGATTTTTTTTGTCGCATTAGAAGGCAAATTTCACTTTTCCGAACCGGTTATTTCATAGTTGGTTTTGAACTGGTTAGTGACGCGAAGGACAGTGGTGTGTGAATTTGCCTTAAATTTGTTCCCGTTCCTGACGTTGAATCAAATGCACCGTTTACAGGCACAAAACCGGTCTGAAGGAGTTGGAAACGCTGAAGAAGCTGAACGACGCCGACGCCGACGACCGCTACCACTGCCTGAGGCTGTTCCGCCACTTCTTCCACAAGTCCCACTTGTGTATGGTGTTCGAGCCGTTGTCTATGAACCTGCGAGAGGTGAGTTGGCGCTGTGGACCACGCTGCCCGGTGGTCGGGATCTGCATGCGAAATTGCCGCAAAAGTGCCGTTGATAGACATGTAAAAATAAAGGATCCGGCGTAGAACTTGGTGGTTAATGCGTGCAGTCAGTCTGTGCAGTATCACGAGGCATAAAGGAAATTAATCATGCACTTACGAACTTTCTGAGGTTGAGAAAAACGTGGCTTTGGGAGGTGAAAACATTAGGCGTGGCATTTACTAGGATTTCTAGCCACGTCGGCGACCCTAAACCACCAACCAAAATGGTTTGCCACAAATACAGGTTGTGCTTAATACCAAATGGACACGTTAATACCTTGGTGGATGAGTGGTGATATTTTTCGAGTATTTCACGTTAATTGTTTGCAGTCATGGAACAAAGGGTGACATATGTTTGGGTTTTTAACCTCCATCTTCGCATATTGGCCGTTATCAAACGGCCAATATGCGAAGATGAACGTTTGATATGTGAGATATTTGTGTCGTTACAATGAGTCGTCCTCTTTCATGCCACGTGGCAGGTTAACCTCCCGGTGATAAGACGGTCGAAGGTTAACACGACTCTTGGCGTGCCTCCCGCAGATACTGAAGAAGTACGGCAAGCAGAACGGCAAGGAGATCGGCCTGCACATGAAGGCCGTCCGCTCGTACGCGCAGCAGATGTTCCTGGCTTTGCGGCTGCTCAGAAAGTGCAACATCCTGCACGCAGACATCAAGCCGGACAACATCCTGGTGAGACGTTCGCCGCCCCTGGCGAGGGCTCAGAGTTGACTGGTGTGGTTCAGAGTTGACTGGTGTGGTCGTGGATTCGGCGTTTGGGAGGGTGTGTGTCGAATTCTGTGGCTGTGCTGTATGGACGTCCCCATGGTCATTGCCATGTTCCGTGCTACGCTGCTGTGGTTTTTTGCGTCGGTAATCCCGTCCATGGATGGAGTTCTGCACTCTGTAAACTCTGTAAATGTTGATTTAGTATCAGGTGTGGGAGCATTGCCATCGTGCTTAGCGTTTGAAAATGCAATTTAAACATCGTGGGGTAAAATATTGCTACTGAATGCTAATATCAGCCCCAGAAGTGAAGATAAAATGTGGATGCTTTATATACTGCGACTCATTCATTTTATCGTCTAGGTAGCGTTTGCTTTGCTGCGGAATAAACGGATCGATGTATCTGTAACCAACAAACGACAGTTTTCCCAACTCTCCACTGTGCCGACCCGAGCTACTGCGTGGCGGCCGGCGCATCCAGTTGTGCGGTCTCCCTCACTGCATCCCGCCAGCGTCGCCGCCGTCGTCGGCGGCGACGGCGGGGCGTCTCGACCCGACCCAACCCTGACGCCGTCGGCCCGCGGCAGGTGAACGAGAACAAGCTGGTGCTGAAGCTGTGCGACTTCGGCTCGGCCAGCAACGTGGCCGACAACGAGGTGACGCCGTACCTGGTGTCGCGCTTCTACCGCGGCCCGGAGATCATCCTGGGCCTGCGGTACGACTTCGGCGTGGACACGTGGTCCACGGCCTGCACCCTGTACGAGCTGTACACGGGCCGCATCATGTTCGCCGGCAAGACCAACAACCAGGTGAGCCGGCGGCCGGCGGCGGCGCCGCCGTGGCTGGGACACAGTGGCGTGGCCAGGGCGTGGTCGGAAGGGGCATTTTTCTATAGATTTGGCCTGGATGTGTTCAAATGAGTGGTGGTGGGATTAGAGTCCTCGTTAAGCCGAGCTTGCTGCAGGACCGTGACATCTACCTAATTGTCCGTTCTTGGAGCGTGACTCGAACTCAGTACCTGCCACGCACCGGACTCTGTTGTCCGGTTAGTTGTCCTCCAGGCCGCAGTAGAAGCCACCAGGCCAAGCATTTCTAATGTGTTTCGTCCTCTTCACTCAACACCGCCCGTATCATGAAAATCCTGGCCTTGCTACCGTTGGTGTTTTGGAGGGGCTCTCGGGCCGTCATTGGTCGGAGATAAAGACGCCGTCAAACATGCTCTTAAACGTCCCACAGTCCCAGGTGATCTGGAAGTCAAGTTTCATGGGCGTGCTCGTGTTTACTTTTCATGTATTGTGTTACCCGACCTGTTTCCTCGCCCTATTCTTTCAGACCCCATGGCCCCTGAAAAACTGTGATTGCAGTGTACAGTAAACATGGGGGCTGATATGTGCAGACCTTATTGTTTTTGCACTAGCATATCTCAGAATATGGACATGGAGGAAAACAGCCTTCGTCCAGTCGTGGCATTTCATTTCTGACGGACAGTGCTCTTCTGTGATATGTTTTGTTTGTAGAAAGCTTCGTTTTGAAGGGTTCTGAAAGGCTTTTCCCTGCATCCTTTCATATTATAGTTATGAATATGTGCATAGGAGGCAAGGGGTATTTTTATGTGAAGAAGTGCATGACTTTAATTTTCGGAGCAAATTTGCATGGGTTTTATTGGATAGACCTTAATTCTTGAAATGTGGTACTGGGATCATAGTTTGTAGTTGTTCATGGTAAGTTAAGCTTTGATTCTGCCCCTGCTGCCCAAGTGAATGGAAATTTGAAGTCCTGTCATACCATGCTCAGAATTAAATGGTGCAGAAGTTATTGGCATGCCATCAGTGCTGTAACACTTCTGTTTTGTGTTCTGACAGATCCTATGGTTGTGGGTCTAAATGTGGTGGCTCCTGAAAACTGAACTGTAAAGCCTGCCACACACTGGCTATGGCTCTGCCTGGTTACCACTAAACCATGGAGATGACAGGGTTTCTGTAGTGGGTTTCTGTATGCAGAAACAACTGTGGAACAAAAGTGGTCAGTGCAGTCATTTCTTTGGTTATGCCAATGATATGGTGATACCATGTGGCAATAGGGAATGCGTAGAATATTGGCGCTAATGCACACTGCTTCTTATGTGTCCAGATTGAGATGCTTAAAATGGCCAAGGACAGAACAAAATGCCAAGCACAAAAGAGCCATCAACACTGGGACAATACAAAGAACTGCACACTGTGTCTCCTTTCATATGGCTGATGTGTGTGCAAATGGAAGCATGTTGGGTAATGGTGCATAGCATTCGTCATTGGACAGGAAGGTGCTGCTTGTATGAAAATTGAGCCAGCAATGGTGGCATCTTGTATTAAACATATGCTTTGTAACAAATGAGATTTTTGGGTTTTCACCAAGGTAGCTTTCAAAACTTTGTTGCAAGAACTAGCTGAAATCCCCAGAAGTCATATTATGCATTCAGTTTCTGCTGAATGCATAATCTCCAATCTCATAGATGCCTTTCTTTCATATCTTCCTTGCAGAGCACACATTCCATGTGCAGCGCATCTTTTACAAAAGCATTCACATTCGTAAGTTTATTACAGTCATTACTTCTGTTTGCACTGTCAGTCACATTAAGACAGCTGGAGAAATACACTGGCAATCTTTTCATATATGACAAAAAAGTAAAGCATGCTGCATGTTGTCATAGCCATTTCACATGAATTAACAGCTGTGGAACTGTTAATTCATGAACTGCAACTGTAAAACAAAACTGGGCAGTAAAATCAATCTGTTGGAGACACTGCTGGTACTACATAGCAATAGGAATTGTGTAGAAATTGAACTTGTTCAACAGAATTTCTACAGAAATTCAATTGAACAGGGGATTGTAGGTGATCCAGTGGGCTGTCTGTCTGGTTTGGGCTGACTGGTGGGTGGTAAAGAGGGATTTGTACACATCAGTTTTCTGCTCATCTTTGGCCACACTGTATGATGCTGTGGCCTTGGCAAAAGCAGGGTCCAGCAGTTTGCCATTGTTGGGCAGGTTGATTGATTGCCCTGCTTGCAGTTTGGCTGACTTCTCCTCTTGCTTCCTCTTCTTTGTTTCTGGCTGACCCACAGCTCTTTCTTCTGCTGTCGCAGCACGCTTTGATTTCTTCATTGCCTTGGCTCTTGCCCTGCGAGTCTCCATTCTGGTTCTCATCAGGTCAAGATCTTCATCTGCAGGGTTGAGGATTATGACATCCTCTTCAGTGAATGGGGTGTTGCACTTGTGGCAATTTTCAGATTTAACCATCTTGATTGCCCTTTCTGAGAACACACACCCACAGGACCACAGGAACACAAATTTGTACTTGCCATTCATTTCCAAACCAACCACAGGGCATACATAATCTGAAACTTCAGTATCAAGGTAAATGTCACCTTTGGATGGCAGAGAGGACCCTGATGTGTTTTCTGTAAGATTCAAAACCCTCACATCTTTGAGTCCCTTGATGTGCTCTGCAGCAGCAGGCTTGTTGTCTTTGTCCAAGAGTGCCTCAAGGACAGAGGACTTGCTGTACATGTTCCCAAGTTCGCAACCAACTATTGGCTTCTCAAGCTTGCTTTGACTGATTGTGCAGTGGCGCCACTTAAATTTTCTCACAGAATCTTTGTCTTTCTGTTCCTCTTTCTTTTTGGTTCTGACAAGCTCGTCCCTTCGGGGAATAGTTCCGCCATCACATCCCATGGCTTTCTGCTTTCTTCAACTAGATCTCAGTTTCTCGTAATATCTTTATAATCTGCAAGGTATATTTTGCTCGATTAGTGCTACTGTATTGCCACAGTTATATCAACGTAACTGACTCACGACCGTTTTTCGCAAAGGCGGAAGCAACCAGTGCTAATGCTCTTAACACTGCGTAGTTTGTTCTATTGTGGAGCGAAAGTGGCGCATGTGGGTCAGATGCTGTAAACCGCTGCCAAAGTTAGTCTTAAAACGCAGCATTTTGCGCGAATAGCAACGAATATGACCAATGTTATTGCTTTTGTTTTGTCAGTGAAGTTAACTGAAATGGAAATCGTATTTTCAACAGCTGTGCGCAGTGTTTTGAACGTTTTGACCCCAATGCATGAGGACGATTCCTCGCATTTCCGTAAATTTGTGTAAAGGTTTTTACGGTGATTTCAGTTTCTCGTACAATCATGGGACAATTATATTTATACAGCTGTATGACTATTTATACAGCTGTTAGTAATAGAGTCGATGCACATGGGTCCGGGCATGCTTTTATCTTTTGTGGAAATATCTTGATTATGGAAAAGTTATTCATCATTGTTTGAAGTATTGAAAAGTTTGGCACCGCCTGGGGAAGGGGGGGGATGTCAAATAATACATCCCCTCAGTTTTTCGTGAATAGATTCTGAACTGCTAGTCAGCCCAAACAAATTTTCAGCACCTGTCCATCAGTCAGTTCGACATACTTTGACATCAAAACCATTTCCATGCTAGGCCAGGTCATGGAGATATGACTTCATGAGTGGACGCTTGCATGCATGTTTTCACTTCTTTGGGCGGTCGTGCGAACATGCTTTTTATCATACTCGCGGATATCATGTATGGGTTATTTTGATTTACATACACGGTCCCCGGAAAGATACACAACCGTGACTCGTCAGCATAAGAGGTCATGCTACGTTTAGATGACATACATGATGACAGTTGGACTGATTTGCATTGCAGGTGATAGAAGTGGTTGCCACTGACCTTCCCCATCGTTCAAGCAGACTAGCAAATGTATATGCGCCTTTTAGTAAGGTTTACCTAATGCGACGTGATGTCATGTCAGGTCACATCCTAGTTTGTTGTCAAAACGAATGGAATACAGCGTTGTCTGCGGAAGACCGTTCGGTAGTAGCAGAGAGCAATTGTTGTTCATAGTCAGAAAATGCAAAATGATCCGATCCTGACCTGGCTTGACCTTGACCCGATAACGAGCAGATAGAGCAGATTTAATTGTCAGGAGGTGTCATTTCTGTTCTTGACTTAGGCAGTTAAGAATCCCAGTGAGTAATTATTGCTCTTTGTCAGGAAGAGTTATGCAACCTTATCTGACCTGACCTAGAATGACCTTGACTGGACGAAAAGCAGGTAATGCAAAACTGATCACGAAAAGGTTTCACTTCCGTTGTTTTTGTCACGTGAATCAAAACGGCTCCGAGTTAGTTTCGATCTTGGGCATGTAAAGTAGAACTAGTATTTCACGTGACCAAGGTTGACCTTGACCCGACATTTTCGTTACATTTTGGCATGCTTCAGATGTAGGAGATCGTGACCTTCCTTTTGATATGTAAATGAAGGCTCCAAGACCATTGTTACCGATGATTTGATGTACGAACCAGTGTCAGTTTTTCTGGTATCATGTGATGCGTTTTGCGTGACCTATGACGTCATGAGTCAGGTGACTAGGACTTGCACAGTATTTTCCGAATCACAAGACTCGGGACTATCGATTAGTGGTAGACCGGTTTAGATCCGATGGTTAGATCTTGAGATAACATGGGGGCGTCCTTTTTGGCACCCTCGAGGCGGTCGCGGGCATAAAAAAACAGGCATTGCCGGGTTAAGATATTCTTATTGCCTTTTTATTAGAAAGCATCTGAGGTGCTAATGCTGTTCTATGCATAAATTTTAATGAAGGTTTGTGTTGCGTTACAGCAGTCCTTAGAGCGATATCGCCTTCATGTCGTCAAGGTGGCGCACATTTTGGGGTTATGCTTGAAATTTGAGATGACTTTGTTCTTCCATCATGGATCAGTCGTGGGCTCAGTTGAAAGGGATGGTCTTCAGAAGTGACCCATGGGCGCATAATTAAAAGCGTTGCGCTTGTGTCAGGCGGCTGCGCTTGATGGGCCCAGTACCAGCGAGCATCTTTGAATGAACTCCAGTGTTCTCGTGCCCCGTACCGCGTCAGTCCGCGGAACTCTGTACATCCTGCTCGTGTCGCGGTGGGCGCCTGACTCCTGTGCCGGCCGAGCCGGGCGGCCCGGCTCTGTAATCAGAGCGGCGTCGCCGACGGCACGGCAAATAGCGCCCGGGCAGGCTGATCGTCCGGTCTGGGCGGGCTGCCGTGCGGCGGCGCTGAGTCCACAGAGCGGCCGTGTGCCGACAGCGGGCCCGTCGGGCGGCCGCCGGGTCCGCGCCGCTCGGTCCAGACGGTGACGGCGGTACTGGGGTCGGCGCCGACCGGCCCCAGCAGGTCGGAGAGGGCGGGGCCGGCCGGCGCCGGGGCTCGCGCTCCATGACGGGACCTTGGGACGGGCTCCATGGTCGCCCACATGCGTATGACACGCTTGAATTTTGTGCAGAAAGGATGGCAGCGCTTCATTCTGCGTTAACAGAAGAGCAAAAGCCGTCCGGTCTGTGCATTGGTTTTGGAAGCGTGTGGATTGAGCGTTCTGTAATTGGGCTTGGTGGTGGTCATCGCAGTGTTCATTTGTCAACAGGGCGTCTTAGTCATCGCTAAACGTATTGGGATGTTGCAGATGCTGAAATTCTTCATGGACCTGAAAGGCAAGATCCCGAACAAGATCGTGAGGAAGGGCCAGTTTCGGGAACAGCACTTTGACGCCAACTGCAATTTCCTCTGCCAGGAGGTGGACAAAATCACGGAACGGGTCAGTGAGCGATGAGCTGTCTGCGGATAATGCTATAAATAATAAAAGATAGCTTTCTTGCATTGCCTGACCTATCTGCAACTAATTTACCCCGGGTCACTCATACCGATGTGTTTGGCCTTGGTTTGCGACATTTTATAATAGGTTTTCTTTTTTATTTTTGTTCTTTTGATTTATTTTTTGTATATTATGATAGATGTAATACAATTCATTGTTGCCTTGTTGATGTATGTGCGGTGATAATGAAGGCCGTTCGTTCACATTCCGACTGCGCGGGTGCGTGCTTTTGGGCAAGTTCATGTTTGGTCGTTGTCGTTACCGTGATGCTGCGGCGTTTTACAGGAGAAGACGATTGTGATGTCTTCCATCCCTCCGACCAGAGACCTGCTTCAGGAGCTGATTGGTGTACAAAACCTGAATCCCGACCACCTGAAAAAGGTGTGTTCTTACGGCGTTCAGCACACTGATGCCGGGTTGCCGTGTTATTGGCCGTCTGGTTGCATGATGTTCCATGACAGAAGATGAGCACCCTGTCTTGTCATTCGCGTAATTCGCGTGCACAGAAACTATATTTTATTTGCATTTGATAGAAAATCGCAAGAAAACCGTGGCCAAAGCGCATAAGTCATAAAGTACGCGATTCCAGCGTTAGTGTTCCAGAATCATTGGAGGTCGTTTTTGCCGCGTACCCTTAGAGAACGTCTGTAATCCACATCAAGTGTATCAACACTGGGGGAATAAAGGTAGGTTAAGTAAGGAAGTTTCAAGGTAATGTCGATGAAAAAGTCACCGAAGACTTCATAATCAGCAGTTTGAGTTTTCCCCAACAGTCAGAGGACAGCTAAAAAAAAACGAGCAGAAAACAAACAGAACACTGGACCAGGACAGTGTACTTCAGGGGCTTTGGTTACTTATTCAGGCGTTTGATAATTTCTGTTTTCCACATTGGTCTGCCAAACAAGGCTTGGCCTCATACACCCAGACAGTCGTATTGCTGGGGTGGCGGAAGGGGGTTCCCCGGTCAGCGTTACGCCGTCCCGCCAGCCGACCTCTCTCTGTGTCTGTCTCTGTGTCTGTCTCTCATTCTGTCTCTGTCTCTGTCTCTGTTTCTGTTTCTCTCTGTCTCTGTCTCTGTCTCTGTCTCTGTCTCTGTCTCTGTCTCTGTCTCTGTCTCTGTCTCTGTCTCTGTCTCTGTCTCTGTCTCTGTCTCTGTCTCTGTCTCTGTCTCTGTCTCTGTCTCTGTCTCTGTCTCTGTCTCTGTCTCTTCTCTCTGTCTCTGTCTCTCTCTCTGTCTCTCTCTCTCTGTCTCTCTCTCTCTGTCTCTCTCTCTCTGTCTCTCTCTCTCTCTCTCTCTCTCTCTCTCTCTCTCTCTCTCTCTCTCTCTCTCTCTCTCTCTCTCTCTCTCTCTCTCTCTCTCTCTCTCTCTCTCTCTCTCTCTCTCTCTCTCTCTCTCTCTCTCTCTCTCTCTCTCTCTCTCTCTCTCTCTCTCTCTCTCTCTCTCTCTCTCTCTCTCTCTCTCTCTCTCTCTCTCTCTCTCTCTCTCCCTCCCTCCCCGTGCCGCGGCGGCCGTGAGTGGCGAGTGCTGCCCTCTGCCGGTGCTGACTAGCTGGCCGGCTGTTGCAGGTGCACCAGCTGCGCGAGCTGCTCGAGCGGGCGCTGATGATCGACTCCAGCAAACGGATCTCGCCGTCCGAGGCGCTCCGGCACGCGTTTGTGCAGGAGAGCTTCTAGCCGGCGGCGGCGGCGGCGGTGGCCGCCGGCCGGCCGCGTCCGGTGCCTCCTATGTCTCGCTCTGAGTTTGTGTGTGTGTATGTGTGCTCGCCCGGGCCTGTGCGGTTCGGCGCGCTGACACCAGTTTGCTCTCTGCGCGCAGGTGCTGGACTCGCTCTGTGGTCGACGCGCGCTGTTGTAGGGTGGTGCGAAGGTATACAATGGTACATGGACGCACCCTCACCCGGTGTGCGGAGTGTGTGCGTGAGTGCGAACCACGCCCAGCCTGGCGGCACAGTGGCACCGTCCGGTGCGCTGGCCGCCAGACGGCTTGTTCGATGCTTTTGTTCGGCTCGTAAAGCCTAGGTGTTAGCGATTGGAAACATGGATACCGGAGGCCAATCTGGCGAATCAGCTTTTCGCAAACCGTTTGAGACGATTTCGTTCATTTTCTTATCAGTTCTACGTCATTGTACTTAGGATGTACTGTAATATGCCCATACAGTCATGATCCCTTGCTTTGACTCTGGTTGTAACGTGATCAGTGTGGTAGCGGCCCGAGGCGGTCCGATCTCTGCCCGCGAGGTGTGTGGGTCCGGTGTGACCCACCCTGGCCCCGCAAACTCGGCGGCCGGCAGATGCCGCCGGCCGACCTCCGCCCGTAGCCTGCCCGCCAATACATGCCGCGCGTGTGCGCGCGCGGCCCCGCCCCGCGCCGACTCTAACACGTTTCCCGACCTCGCTAGCGCGCCGCTCGGCCGACGGGAGCCGAGCCGGCGCGCCGATGAGGCCGGTCGCCGCCGCCACGCCGCCGGACACGGCCGCAGGCTAAGTTACGTGCGCCCGGGCGCAGCCAGACAGACAGACGCGCCGAGGGAGCCGCGCAGGGCTGGACGGAGGACGCGGCCGCTGACGGTACCCGGCCAGCCGTGTCGGAACCACCGCCAGCTGACGGTAACGAGTGCCGGTAGTAATGCCCCCCCCCCCAAAAAAAAGACTTGTTTATTGTAGACAGACGTTTGTTCCTTGCATATATTGCCGGTCAAATTGGAAAGAATTTGTATCCCTTCTCGATGAAGATTATTTTTAGAGCCGCTACATTCCTTGCGATAAATTTAGGTACTTACCGAAGCTGGCGGTGGTTCACACGCTGTTTTACAAGATTTTAGCTGAACTTCGTATGTGGAAGTAACAAAAAGAAAATGAGCACCAGGTTACTTTGCGTCGATGAACAGAACAGCAGCCTTCTCACCCTTTCCGAGTCTGTCTCCCACTTTCCCCTTGATCCACTGGTGCCACGGCTTTGTCCCTCTCTCGGTCAGCCCAGACAGTGTGCTCCCCTCCTGCCTCCGACCGTGCCCCTGCCGCGCCCCGTCCTGCCGGAGTCCACCCGCAGCCGACCGCCACCCGTGTGAGCGCTTCTCTGGCTGGTGCGCTGTTCGTTTCAGGTGGCGGCCGAGCGGGCCCGCTGCGTACCGGCTCTCCTCTGCAGCGCCGCCGCGGCCGGGCCGGGCCGGGCCGGGCCGAGCTCGCGGTCTCACTGCCGGGTCAGTGGCCGGTGGCGGGTCCTCCTCCCCTTCACACAGACACACGCACACTGTCTCTCTGTGTAAGCTGTACAACTCGGCTGTTGAACCGACGGGTTCGCTGGCCGGTGTGGCGCCAGCCGGTCACGTGGCGGCTCCGTCGCCGCCGGCCGCCGCCACGTGCCTCGCGGCCGCGGATAGCACGGGCCGGAATCGTGGGCGGCCGTCCGCCGGGCATGAATAACCCAGCGGGCGGCGGCCGGCGTACCAGGCGACGTGGCCCCTCCCTTTCTCCTCCCCTCGGTGGTGGCGACGCAGCGGCGGCGGCGCGACCACCCGCGGGCGCGGGATTTGTGTTAATACAACTCTCAGGAGAGTTGTGGTTGTGGTTGGGCCGACTGTGGCCCGATTCAGACGTAGTATGAGGAAAGCGTTTCGGGCTGTTCTATCTCAGGCTGACAGGCGTTAGTAGATGCAGAGAAAGACACTGTGGTGATACCGGTCTGTGGCCCGCAACCGTGTATACATCACGAACCAGACCATTTTTTTACAATCATGACAACAGTTACCCAGACACCTCGTCACGATCTATATTGCTATGGGGCGCTCCGTTATTGGGATTGTTGGAAGTACATCAGTACGCGAGGTGAGGATGCGCGCGTGGCGGGCCAACTTTCACCGAACACGACTCATCAGCGCGGCAAATCCACCTGGTCATGTTTCCGCGTGATTTTTGGTATGCGAGGCCGATTAGGAAAAGATATAAGCGGCTGCTCGCCGTCATGGCACACTGCGCCGGAGACAACACGCAGCGGCTCACAGCTGACATCTGACCTACCTCAGCGCACCCCTGACACGACAGCGGCGAGCGAAGAGCGTTAGGACTCCCCCCCCCCCTCGTCCGCCGCGGCGGTCTCTGTTTGTGCCTCCCTGTTCCAGGTGGAGCCGGAAGCGGACGGGATAGCGGCTCCTCCGCGGCCGCGCTGCTCGACCGTGGCATCGCCCGGCTGCCGGCGTGTGGTGTTCGTTCTGCGCCTGCTGTTTGTCCGTGTCGTGTCAGTCGAATACACCGCGTGACCTGATTGCTGCCTGTTTTGGGACGCTGGCCGGCGGAGATTAGCAGTGATCCGGCGCAGCGGCGTCAGGCGGCCGGTGGGCGGGCGGTGAAGATCCTCAGCAGATGGGCGGCCGACGCGGCTGGACCCGCGCCGTCGCCGAGCAGACAAGGGGCGGCGCCACCACGTCGAGCCGTGACAGCGTAACCGGCGCGGTGTCGGGCGGTGCCGGCCGGCCGTCCGGCGGTCCGCGTCCGTCAGTTGCCGCCCGCCAGCACGGCCGGCCGGCGGCCGTGCTGGCGGCACGGCGGGGCACGGCGGGCGGTGCCGGCCGCCGCCTCGCGGGAACAATCGGCCGCCGCGACGCCGGTGTCACGCACAAGCGTCGCCGCCGGCTCCGACGCGGCCCGGCGTCGGCACGAACCTGGCCTCTGGAAATGCACGGCCCAAAGACTGCCCTTCATAAAGACGGCCAATTTCCGGTCCCCGGCGCCCACAAAGCCGAGCTACGGTTTTCAAACACGAAAATAAACGACTTTAACTGCTTAGAACTGTAGTTCGCTATCAGCACGCGGGAAATCAAAACCGTGGGCTTGAGAAGGGTCTTTAGCTGTTCTGCCAGCACGCGATTCTCGCCCACATAGGTTTTCAAACTGAAGAATATCCCATCATCGTTCTGGAATGGAGAAACTGGAGAAAGATGTTGCCTCGCATAATAGCCGCCCATCCGAATGCCAGTCGCTTCTAGAGCATATGTATGGTCTCGTCTAGAGTAAGCACGGGGGCTCATTGATACCACTTCGTGTCTTGACAAGTATTTCGACTCCTCTCTTGAACATCTGATGTTTTTGACTTCAGGTAATGATATCGAAAAACAAGTGAGTCTCGGTGTATGGAGACAGTGATCGACAGCACGCCTTTAATTAACGCAGCTTACGGCTTTCGATACGATGCTGGCCTACACAGTTTTAGACATTTACAGAGCAAACGCTGTTAATATGTTAGTGGCTAGCGCTGCTTTCAGACCAGTAATCTCAGCTACTTTCAGCATATTGAGAAATCATCATGCCTCTTCGTACTCAAGAAAACTTCCCTAATTCACAGAAATATGCTCTTGATTTCGTTGTACTTTTGCACCAGGTTATCTTCCTAATCGTCACTATGAAACAGTACAGGATACAATATTTACTTAAATGTTACCTTATTTATTTAAATGTTACCATCCGTACAAGAAGCGAAATAGCAGACAAGCTGTGTGCTTGTCAGCGAAGAAGGCCCACAAAGACTGCGCAAAGAAGTTACGCAATATATAATTCGTTAGAACAATTCCATACTCTCAAGGGCACCGTCACAGGCCACAAACTTTTGCGAAATACAGCGTTATCGCCATGGGCGCTGCATGAGAAGAAACGCATTACAAAACACGGCGCCCCCTCACCCTAAAGAAATGAACGGTGGCAAAGTCGGCTTGAGAGCCGGGACTGATACGTGAAAGAGCTTGTCAGTTCCAATAACGTTCCGGCGACCGTCCGCACGGTGGCCAATTGTTCTTTTCCTAACCATTTCACCAGACAAATCCCAACGTCACTACCGCAGACATCGACAGCAGACAATAACAGCGTTTGGGAAGACGTCTAGAAATAATGCATGGCAAAAAGCTTGACGACGTTCTTCCCAAGCTCCCCCGAACTTCGTGGAACAAGAAATCCCGGCGTTGGTTCACCACCTGGCGGCACTGGCTGAACGGCCGCGAGATGCCGACGACCGCCAGCGCCCAGCAGCTAACAAACAGCACACCAGCGCCCAGCCGCCAACGACTAGCGCCCAGCATGACGGTCGGGCCGCCGCCGCCAGGTTCACCGGAGCCTGGTCTGGACGGCGTCCGCCGCCGCCGGCGGCGCCAACTTAGGCCGGGCGCCTTTCTCCTGGAGCGACAGGTCGGACAGCTCGCGGCCGGCCGCCTCCACCCCGTCCTCGTCCGCCGGCGCGGCGGCCGCGCGCTTCCGGCGTCGCTTCCGCCGGAACCGGGGTACGCCCGGCTTGCGCGGCCCACCCTTCTGGCGGCGGCCGGCGGCGGCGGCGGCGCCCGCGCCGTTGATGAGCGCGTTGACGCCCTGCGCGGCGTCCTGCTTCTCGTCCTTGTCGTCCACGATCAGCCGCGAGTAGCAGTCGTAGCTGTACTCCTTGCAGGCACCCTGCGACGGCAGCGCCCGGTCAGGACTGCACGTGGAGCCTCGGTGTCCATTGAGATTCAAGGTGCGATTACTTTCATTTATAAAAATTAACATCAATACAGTTACTGAAGACTTCACAAAAGATTACCACACACCAACAGAAGAATGCACACGGATATTGCATGGGCATATCCCGATAATGTTGCAAAAGTTCTGCTCCTGCTATGTATCTGCTGGGGACCGGGGGGTATTTCAAGCTGATTGCAGAACGATATGGCTGGTTCGCAGTTACTGGCAAGAACAGAGACGTATTTACTGTTCACCATTTCGCGCAAATGTGCCCCAGCCGCCAAGGTCAGACGTCATGCGAAGACCTGCCCGCGCAAATCGTGGCCCTTACAAGACAAATGACTGGGATCCACAAGTAGCCCTTCCTGTAAATGACACGACCAGCGAACCAGGTGCCTCCAGGGCCAGCCACTGACCTGGCAGAGCTCCTCCTGGCACTCGCGACACGACGGGAACCGCATCTCGACGGCCTGGCCCTTGCCCCGTTTGGCGGCCCTGGTGCGGGGCACCAGCTGCGGCAGCGGCGGACCGCGGTACGACTTCCTGCAGTCGCGCCTGTTGCGGGCCAGCGACACCAGCCTGCCAGCGCCCGGCCGGAGTTAGACCGCCGTCGGAGCACGAGCCAGACGGTGGCACCGCCGGGACTCAGAGAGAGGCAGTGGCACCAGCCTGCCGGCGTCCGGCCGGCGTCAGACCGCCGGCGGAGCACGAGCCAGGCGGCGGCGCCGCCGGGTTTTCGGGGACGGGGTGTTGGTTCCAAGGTAAGGGGCATGGAAGATGCATAAATATAACCATGTCTGTAGCTGTTTGTGTATTCCTTGCATGCCTGCAGTTTCCAGCAAGAAGCCACACAGTATTAGGTGGATGTCATGCTGAACAGGAAAGTTCCTTCTACGCTCTATTTCTGTCATGTCTTTTTCTCCCAATAATGCAACATTTTCTCATTGTGGTGGCAAGTGCTTCTTTCGGACACCTGTCTGCACTGCCACATTCCATCCAAAAAGCCAGGAGTTCTCGACACAATTTATTACACCAGTCATAATCATGTACATCACAACTGGTATGTGTACAGCACAAGGAGCAGATTGTAGTGAGATGGTTCAGCATGAATGACACAATACCATTTGCCATTTCACCTCAACACAAAGCAATCAGCTTGACACATCTTCAGTTAAACAAGGGATTGTAGGTGATCCAGTGGGCTGTCTGTCTGGTTTTGGCAGACTGGTGGGTGGTAAAGAGCGATTTGTACACCTCAGTTTTCTGTTCATCTTTGGCCACACTGTATGAAGCTGTGGCCTTGGCAAAAGCAGGGTCCAGAAGTTTGCCATTGTTGGGCAGGTTGATTGATTGCCCTGCTTGCTGCTTGGCTGATTTCTCCTCCTGCTTCCTCTTCTTTGTTTCTGGCTGACCCACAGCTGTTTCCTCTGCTGTCACAGCACGTTTTGATTTCTTCATTGCCTTGAGTCGTGCCCTGCGAGTCTCCATTCTGGTTCTCATCAGGTCAAGATCTTCATCTGCAGGGTTGAGGATTATGACATCGTCTTCAGTGAATGGGGTGTTGCACTTGTGGCAATTTTCAGATTTCACCATCTTGATTGCCCTTTCTGAGAACACACACCCACAGGACCACAGGAACACAAATTTGTACTTGCCATTCATTTCCAAGCCAACTACAGGACATACAAACTCTGAAACCTCAGTGTCAAGGTAAATGTCACCTTTTGAAGGCTGGGCTGCTGAAGCTGTATTTTCTGTAAGGTTTAAGACCTTCACATCCTTCAGTGCCTTGATGTGCTCTGCCACAGCTGGCTTGTTATCTTTGTCCAAGAGCGCCTCAAGGATAGAAGCTTTGCTGTAGATGTTTCCAAGCTCACAAGCAACTACAGGCTTTTCCAGTCTGCTTTGACTTATGGTGCAATGGCGCCACTTGAATTTTCTCACAGAATCTTTGTCCTTTTGCTCTTCCTTTTTCTTCGTCCTCACCAGTTCATCCCTGCGCGGAATAGTTCCACCATCGCATCCCATGCTTACTTTCAGTCCAAGACGAATGAACAATGGCCAGGTTTACAGTGTCTTCAAGACAGCGCTTTTGCTTTTCGACACTAGCAACAGCGAACTTTCTAAACACCCCAGAAAGTACAATCCACAGCAACCCTCAACTCCACACTCCGTAAAATACAGGACGCCGAGGCAAACATTGCGCAATATTCGCGAAACGTTCAAGTTCGGGAAAAAGGAAGGATACTTCTGCTACTAACAGGACTGCCAGCCTATGACGTCATTAGTTGGTAGTGATGTCCTTGGGCATACCCGATCTGAAGCTTTTAGCAGGCGGTTCTAGGTGATTTGGTTATGATTATCTATTATTGCAGTGTCAGGGGCACGAAAACTCCCCCACAGTTGGGGGTTCTTTGGAGATAAAGAAGCATTCTGGGTCCATTCTCAGCAGTCAATGGCCATGGGGTCAATGTCAAATTTAAAAAAAATGGGTGAACTATGATGTCGATTGATCCCACTAACTCGGTGCATGGGTTCTGCTAACAATGAACTGTTGAAGTTATATAAGCTGCCCATTCCCTCACGTGATCCTAGGACACCGAATTTTATCTCATGTTTGTTTGTGTTTATCTGAGTCATGTTAAATGTCACCGTAAGATGTCACGTTAAGTGCCATGTTTATCTTGCACGTCAGGTCCACTGGTGAAAGTTGGAAATTTGGAGTTGTAATGGGGTCGGGTATTCGGGCGGCATTTCCACCGCTTTTATCACACACTTTCGTTTTTCCGGTTTTGACCAGACACACGGTCGTAATATATTCAAAATGTTATGAATACTGTGCACGCCACGTCGCTTGTTGTCATAACACCTGTTGTTTATCTGCCGATCTCATGATATTGTTTCAGACGGCCTTGGTGGCCTGTCAAGTTCATATCACCCAAATTCCAATTACAACACAATTACAAGTCCCCATCCAGCCAGGTCTGACCCTCTCATGATGGTTTGCTAGGCCTGCCCTAAACTACCTAACTAACTTAACAGAAAAAAACATCAGACGCAGCCAACTGAATGGCAATCAGCCTTTCGATCACTGATGGGCTGGCTGTTGGATGCATAAACAAAACAGGAAAGAGGCGCAGAGCCTCTATGCCCTCGGGATCCGGACTTGCCCTTAGCTTTGGAAGGCGGGAAATGTAACTTCTGTCCTACAGCCATAGGTGGGCACTGGTCCGTTACTCCGTTACTCCGTTACTAACGAAGTTACTTTTTTGAGTAACGGAGTAACGGACCCGTTACTTTTATTTTACTGTAACGGACTGAGTAACGGAAGTTACTTTTGTGGTCCGTTACTCCGTTATTTTTTGGTCCGTTACTCCGTTACTCCGTTACTCCGTTACTTTTTAAACTCCTTACAGACACCGCCCGGCTTTATTTGCATCGGCACACGCCATTGGCTACTTGAATAGCCAACACCCAATAGCGTGCGGCGATACAAGCTTGGCTGGGCGCGCACTCAGCTGACAATCGCGGAGTCGACTTGTTGACAACATTCGTCAGCTGATAAACGTTGACGGCAAGCTGGCGGCAAAGGTTCAGGATAAAGGCCAGCTGACTTTGGTCTCTTTTGGGACAAAAGTGTTGAATTATGCGTAAGTTTGACATGCCTTAAAATTATAAATTGATCAGTCGTCATTTTTCGGGCTAAAAGATATCAAAGTTATTGTCATTTATACTGGAACAGCCAGCTGACGGCAGTTTTCAATGTTGTCTCAAGTCAGTCACGGATTGCTTACCACCGCCACACGGTTCCCCGCCAAGATCACTCAAGGCTGTTGAGCACATGATTACTGCCGGCAGAGGACGAGCCCGGTATGGGTCACCCATGGCCACATCTAGAAACGTACTTTGAGTTTAAGGAGGAGGGGAAAAACGTCATTTTTACATATGTCCTGTGCCGACCGAAAGAGGTTATAATCAAGGGTCACAAGAGTAGCCTTTCAAACCTAAAGGCACATATCAAGAGGAAGCATTATTTACGGTATTTCCAGGTGAGAACAGAATGTGCACAATAAGTTGTCAGTAGTGAAGCATAATTATGAAGCTTGTCGACTATTCCTTGGACTATTTGCCTTAACCTAATATTCTCTGCAGGCAGTGAGGTTCACATTACCCTGGGGGGGGGGGGGCAGATCTGCGGTAATCTTCCTTTCGGCCGACGCTTACGCGTACTTTTGGAGACGCGGAAGTGGCAACACAAGTTGTGTGAACAGTTTAGCCCATTCAGGTATTTTTCTAAGCACTGGCCCCTACTGGATGTGTAAACTGACTTGGTTAGGTAACTCTTGAATTTTGATTCAGTTGACACATGTTTGCCTTCAGCCGATTCGAGCTATCCAAACCAAAAAACAGGCAAATTGAACCTAACAAAAAATTAGTTTTACATGCCCATCTAGGGCAATCCCTGCAAACATACAGTAGGTTTTAGGTTAGGTTAGGTTAAATCATTTTTAACTTGGAGGACAGGCTACATTGTCCATGCGATTCGAGCTACCACTTCTGCGTTCCCGAAGAAAAATATCAACTGGCCGAAACACCTTTCGGCTGACACATTATTTTTTGTAGACGCAGAAGTGAGGACCCAAACTCAAACATGATGTGAGCCGTTGCCACTTTTGCACCTTCGAAAAATATGCATTGGCCGAAAGGTGAAGATTACCAATTCTGCCCCTCCCCTCCCCGCCCTTCCAGAGATCTCGAGATGCATTCGTCCAATGTCGATGGGATGAATACCATTTAATATGTTTCAACGAGATCTCCAATGCCGGACCCCAAAAATTCAAAAATTGCGAAAATAGGGCGTGGGGGCAAACACTCCAAAATTTGGTGATTTTTGAAAGGTCACTGCGGCCGTAATTACCAACCAATTTTCATGGGAATAACACGGTTCAGCTTGGAATGTCCAAGTCTTTTATATACCGAAAGCTGAAATTTAAAATAGAAAACCATAGGCAGTTCCAGGGAGGGCAAGAAGGGTGATTTTTGAAAAAAGAAATTTCCTTTATTTTTGTTTGTTTTGGGTGATATAAACATCAGATGTACAACTAGCAAGCCAGTTTAAGTTTATATGTAGCGCAGAGGTGGATCCAGGTAAACAAAATTTGGAGGACACCATAAGCACAATAGTGTGCTCCCCCATTTTTTCAGTACCTGGGTGTGCGTTCGCCTGAAAATGTGTGTGCATACGCATTGTTTAGGATGTGTATGACTATATAAATGAGTCAGTGATCTTTATTTCTACTCAGAATGTCACGATAGTGAACCGCACAACTTTGCAGCTTCACGCACAGTACATTACCGCCGAAAACGGGGGCTTGGAACCGCCTCTGCGGGACCGATTTTTTTTTTAAATGTTGACAAAACACGTGTGTATGAATTCCATGAAATGCCAGAAAATCTTGTGGCGCTGCGGCAAACAGTGTGGGAGCGACAAGCAAAAAGACACGGGTAGCACAATCTGCCCCCCCCCCCCACAGGGAATAGGGTTAAATGAAGTGTTTTTAACCCGTCTCCGGCCGGGCTCAGAATGCCCTTTGCCCGGCCGGAGGGGGAGCGCGTATTTCCGCACCTCCCAGGATCTCGGCTCCCATATATCGCACGGAGAAAAGGAAAACACCGGCGGAATGGTTTTGTCAAACCGGGACGAAAACATTTAAGAGTTTTGACCTCAGGTCAATTTTGAGGCCACCAGACGCCATGAAAGGTCAAAACACGTCCTTGGAATTAGGTAAATAGACTTAATACCTTGTCCCTGAAAAGCTGAACTTAAGCGACATATACTGAACCGTAAGACAATAGCGAGTTCATTGATATCAATTTTGGCCTTTCACAGGGGTCAGGTCAGGTCACGTCATCGTTCCAAAATGTTCCACTTGTGAACGGCTAACATCCTCCGTTGCATCTTACTTATGACCATGTTTTTATAGCTAATTTGTCTTTTCAAGGGTGCTGAAGAGGTACTAAAGCACCTTTTTTAGTGTTTTATTTCACAATAATAAAATCCATATCAGTCATGTTTTTTTGAGTCCTTCGTCATTTGGTATTAAAAAAACGTCAGGGGTATCAGGAATTTTACCTCCACGTACGCGCACGTACACAAACTAATACACACACATAATTTCAAAACAAAACAAGAAGTTCGCGAGACCGAAACGAGCTCTGAACGGAGACCATTATGTTCAGGGCGGATACTTCGAAAGGCATTGTTGATCAAACCCAGTCGATAGATGTCCGCTGTTTGTCGCATTTTGCATGCGTCCGCTCCAGCGCCGGTTGTTCCCGCTCCGTCGGCGCCGCGGGCAATGAACAGGAATTCGTTGGTTTGAACATTGTGGCTACCACAGTGGTAGAATACCCGCCGCGGCTGTTGTCCCGGCGCCGCCGACTTTACAACGGCTGGTGAGGGCAGTGGGCAGCTAGCGGAATGTTTGGGGTAAGCGCTATTTGTTTCTTCCCTTTGTATATGGAATGCGTTTTACAACCACAAAGCAGCATAAAAGACTTGAAACCCGCGTTCGCTTGATTTTCACTGCATTTAAAAAAGTAACGGAATAACGGAGTAACGGTAACTTCCGTTACTTTTTAAGGCAGAGTAACGGAGTAACGAGTAACGGACTGGCTTTTTTGAGTAACGTAGTAACGAGTAACGAAGTTACATTTTTTAGTAACGATGCCCACCTATGCCTACAGCGTATTCTGAAAAACGACTTTGGAGCTCCTGCTCCTACTCATTTCACAACGTTCGGCTGCTGAACCAATTAACAGGGAATACCGAGCGCGCACACCTCCTCGGCAATCTATTACACATATACATTTTCCTACTGAGTCCAAGCGGTCTCTGTTCGCAAGCATCGAAGACAAAAAAGGGACCCCGAGCACCAGACCTTTCCTAGATGGACGGACTATTTTTCCTCCACCTAATCAGGTCATCCCTATACAACGCGGGCGGCAGTCGACGGCGAGCCGCCGCCCGGTACCGTCCGGTGCCAGGCCGCCAGCGTCACGCGCCACGCTCATCAGAGTCTCCAGGGCCGTCAGCAGGCACCGCCGCCGCCACCAGCCGCTGATGATCCGGCCATAACACCAGGAAGGCTGCACGGCCCGACGGGCGGGGTCATAGCCATGATGACCGCGGAGGCGGTCAAGGTTACGACCGAGGCTGGGACCCTCGGGAAAGATCATGACACGGGCGACATTCCCAAGAGGACCATCGCATTCCGCCGTGTGGAGAACGTCATGCCGCGGTGGCCAGCCCCGGGTGCAGCATGAGGCGCCTGCAGCCAGCGGGGCATCTCCAACGGCGTTATCGGAGAAACACGCCGCCGCAGTGACGCACGAGATCCCGCGGGCCGCACGGGCCGGACGATGCCGCTATAGGCAGCAGTGTATTGCGCCCGCTGGACGGTCTTGGCCGGCCGCGCTCACGCACGGTGTACGCCCGTTACTGTTTCATTCCCATGCACCGCGGTGTACGCTCATTACTGTTTAACTCGCACGCACCGTTGCGCGCTACAACCGCCACCGGAATACAAGCGTTTCTTTTCATAAATTTGATCTGGATGGTTTGCATGGGTGCTTTGGGATCAGAGCCCGCGATAAGCAATGACTGCTGCACGGAATCTGATCCCTAGACCTGACTGTTAGGCCAGGAACGCGTGGGAATGTTAACATCAGCACACGAATGCTAAGCATACTGTTAATCTACTACAGACAGCGCTGCTTGCAATTATTTATCATTTCCCCAACACCCCTGAAACCTGAATACGCAAAACAGACACATGAAAAGACAGGCATTTTGTGAACTAATGGAAAACTGCAGCCTAAAACACACTTGGTACTGCCTTTCATCACGCTCAAGATTCTGCTCACGCTGGCGGTCTTTTTTTAGTTCCGTGTCATATCGGCAACGGGAAACGCCCCAAAAGTTCGGAGCCTGGGTCTCAAAATTCGGGGTTCTTATACACTGCAGACGGCGTAACGCAGTCCGATTCCCGCGCACCCACGCGCAACCCAATTTCCATTGCCGACGACCTAAACTCCGTCTGCCCATGTCGAGCCTTACTTTGAAAAGTACTCTTCCTCCTGCTTGTTCTTGGGCCGCGCCATGGTCAGCATGCGCCAGCAGATGTCGACGTTGCAGAGGTCGTCCAGGCTGACCGACGCCATGCTGACGGGCATCGGGTCCAGGTAGTTGTGCTGTGGCGGCTGGCGCTCCGAACGGGAGCTGCGGAAGTGCACAGCTCCCGACACCCGGCAGTCCTCCGGCCGGACCTGACCAGCAGGCAGCCCATCAGAGGGGAGAGAGAAGCCACCGGGCAATCCATCAGAGGAGAGAGGGGACCAGCCGGACAGTCCATCACAGGAGACAGGGGACCCGCCGGACAGTGCATCAGAGGAGAGAGGTGACCCACAAGACAGTCCATCACAGGGAAGAGAGAAGCCACCGAGCAGTGCATCAGAGGAGAGAGGGAACCCGCCGGACAGGACATCAGAGGAGAGAGGGGACCCACCGGCAGTCCATCAGAGGAGAGAGGGGGCCCGCCGGACAGTACATCAGAGGAGAGAGTGGACCCACCTGACAGTCCATCAGAGGCGAGAGGGGACCCGCCGGACAGTCTATCAAACGGGAGAGGGAAACCACCACTGTCGCTGATCACGTCGTGGCTTAGCGAAAAGTCGGAGGCTTCTTGGCTGAGACTACTTTCTCTCGTGTTGATTAACACGTACTGATACGGACGGTATTTTGCGTATTAGTATTTAGTTTTGTTGTCTTCCTTTCTTAGCAGGGAGTGTCACGGCTTGTATTATTCTCTTTGGTTTTCAACTTTGATTCCCCTGGGAGTAACTGTAAGGTGATCTGCGTCGTGGGGGATTGGGGCAGGAGCACTCCTGGCCACCTGATAATAGGTGGTGGGTAGAAAAAAAATATTACCAACCATAAACGGCGGCAGAATTCCTCTGGTGTGCCTCCTCGACCTCAGCCAGTGCCCTGATGTTACTGACCATTCAAAACTACTTCTGAAACTGGCTCAGCAAGGCGTTAATGCTTCTTGGTTTTCTGCCTACCTCCGCGGTCACACCCCGAGTGTCAGCTTCACTGACCCTTCTGGAAGGAAGCACGCCTCTGGGAAGCTGCCCAACAGCATGGGTGTGTTCCAAGGCTCATCTCTGGGCCCTCTTTTGTACAGTATATTTGCGAATGATGCCAGTCTTTTCACCGAAAGCGCTCGCATTCTTCAGTGCACTGATGGCACACAAGCTCTCATGCGCGGCAAAAAATATGCTCTTCCGGATCTCATTCTGCATGGAAAGCGTCCTTTGTTCGCTTGACTTCTGGCTGCGTGCGAGCTCCTTAAGTGTACACCAGAAAAACTGCTCTTCGGCAGTCGAGGTTCAGAGACGCACTGCTGTTTCCTGCTACCATTGTGAAAAGTCTTGACTTGATTTTCGACCCTCTTCTTTCTTGGCACAAACATGTACCGGCCATTACTAATCGCTGTACGGGCTTGCTGCTGGGCCTTGTACACCGGCGAAATTGCTTTCCGAGCCGGGCACTGCGACTGTCGTCCCAGCCCCGTCCCCCACATTCGGCATACTGTCTTGCCAGTTACGGCAGTAGCTCAAAAAAAGAAGCTGCGTGGGCTGAAATGATGGTAAAGTTTTCCGCACACGCCATTTTGTTGGACGCAAACTGACCACATATCCGACCTGCTGCAGTTCATTGGCTGACTACTCAGACAACATGGTGACGCTTAGAACGCTGAGCTAGTCCATCAGGTGCTGTCCGGGGGTAAGCCCGATGACAGGGCTTCATTTTTCGTCAGGAACAACGAAATCCGTGCACGCCATACCCGGCGAGACCACCATTTCCGCCTCCCCCGCCCGCGTACAGAGGCAGACAGCGGATGTTTTCTTGTCGCGCCTGCGCTGATCTCAAACGGCTTCATTCTGACTCGTCTTCGCTTTCCGTTTCTCAGTTCAAAGCCACTGTCTTTTCCCATCTGAGACCCACTGTTATCTATCCAACCTTCGCTTTGCGCTCTCCGCGGCCAATGACGGGATGAATGATTGAGTGCGCGCTTAACTTGTGTTTAACCCCTGTCTTTGACTCGGGCCTTAACAGCCACGACACGTATTTTATCACTGTTGACGTCTCCACGGTGCGCAAGGCAGTAAAATACAACACCACGGGAGGGGGGGCACCAGCCAATACATCAGAGGGGAGAGGGAACCCATCAGACAGTCCATCAGAGAGGGAGAGGGGAACCACCAGGAAGTACATCAGAGGGGAGAGGGGACACCACCAGTCTGTAAGAGGGGATATGGTCTCACCATTCAGTTCGTCAGTGGGGAGAGGGGACCATCGGACAGTCCGACAGAGAGGAGATAGGACGTCCAGACAGTTCATCAGAGTGGACAGACGACTCAGCAACAGACAGCCCATGAGACAGGTTCAAAGGACCGACCGCCCGCCAGACCGGCAGGATTAGGCCCGCTGAAATTTCGTCAGAACTAGCCAAACATTCTGCAAGAGATGTTTAGTTTTCAAGCTGTGTCACGTGTACATAACACACATACGTCGACGAATGCGTCGCCTTCTCGGCAACGTATTCGTCATCCGCGAAGACACTCAACATTGTATATTTTCTTTTGAAGGATATCCACTGTCGTGTCAGTGCCTCATCAAGCATGCCTCGAGGGAAAGTTCGGTCATCAAGCCACAGAAAAAGAACACCTCACAGAGAAGCAAAACGGGAAAAGGCAGGAACAAAAGGAACGCACGCACCTTTTCCGGCTTTGTCTTGTAGTCTGGAACTTTTTCAAAAGCCTTGTCGAAGTCCTCTTTCGTTTTCATGCGGACCTTGGACAGGTCAAGAGCTGGAGGAGGCCCTTTCTTCTCGTTCAAGATGTCGTCCAACTTGAACGCCATGTTTGTTTTTCAGCCTACAAGCTTGTCAGAATTTTCTTAATGCATTGGCTGCGCGATGCTTCGTCGCCACTGGAATGTCATAACGTTCTTGACACTTGAACCAACCTGAAGAAGAAACGCTGCTACGAAGATTGTCCCATGCTTAACAAGAGATTTCTAAAACAATACTGGCGGTGGGGGCCACATAAGATCTCAAACTGTTTCCCTCCAGTCAATGCCAAAGGCCTAGTGTTAAAATCATTGAACATGTGGGAGGCCGGACCCCCATCCCCCTTGGGATCGCCTGCCATGGCCCTATGTTTTAGTATGACACGGGCTCTCCGCTCTTACTCCGGAGTACGTACCACTTTTCGGGTGGAAAATTACGGCATTATGGGAGAACGACTGGTCACTAGGAAGGGTGCGAAGAATGTTCCGATTTGGTGGGCTCGTATCTACAAATGGCCCTTTTTTTGCAGATGAAGAGCGATTTTGCGACGCGCTTTCGTTCGACATTTGCCATTTTTAACCTCAATTCCAGTTTTCAAATTTAATGCTTGAATACTAGTCGCCGCATGTAACGCAGAGCAACATCAGTCTTAAGAATGTTTTACAAAACCCCGGAATACCTCATTTAACATCACATTCCACTCGTTTAATCCAACATCAATAGTAAAACCGACATGATGTCTGGCTAAAGACATGTGACCATAATATTTACAGACGCAGGACAAGATGTATATGACTTCGAGATCAGTGGTCAAGTGAGGCCTAGAAGCACGGGCGGATCCAGGATTTCGCCGAGGGAGGGGACGAATGGTCAACGCGGGGAGCCCCTCCCGGCTGGCCCACCATTTTCTTTTGCTCTTGCGATATAAAAAAAACGTTGATATGCTCGGGTCCACGCTGAAATATTTGAGCTATGTACCATATAAAGTAACCGGAAAAATGCAAGCGCGTCACCTCATCTGTGAAAATTTTGCGCTTTTTTCCCTAAAAAGCGGCCGAAATATGATAACAATGCGGGATTTTAAGTGGCTGCGCCCCTCTCTCTGTTTGAAATGTCGTGTCTGTATCTGATCCAGGAGCCCCTCTGCCCCTCGTAGCTTCTGGAGACGTATTTGCTAGCTTTTTGGTGGTCTCGGGCCGTTTACCGTACCTGATACGGTAAATGGCTCATAGCGGTCTCAGGTTCCTTTTAAGTTTCACTTCTCCCTCGGGACGTTTCAGGCGCTCCTTTGGTAGTTTCAGGGACAGCACGGGCAGTATCATCGATGCATCTGGCAGTTTCAGAGACATTTAAGCCATCTCGGGTTCCATCTCTTGTCGTCCTTGGGGAATTTTTGCCTTCTAAGGAGCCTGTCAGGCAGTAACAAGGGCCCTCTATAGGTCTCTCTCCGCCGTGACGGAGACGTCTTTGACAATGCTTTAGGTCCTTCGACCGTTTCAGAACCCGTCTAAACGTCTCAAGGTTGAGCAGCTTCTGGGACCCTTCTGGTCGTCTCAGGGGCCCCAATGGCTACAGACTGCTATTGTTAGCAGTGTCAAGGGACCCTCTCTAGCAGTTTCAGGGAGCCCCTGTTGTCCTAGGTGTCACTCTTGTCGTCTCAGGCGAACATTTTTGATGTCTGAGGAGCCCTCTAGCAGTTGCAAAAGTTCTTTTGACGATTTCAGGGCCTCTGTGCAGTGTCATGGGTCCTCTGAGCGTCTCCGGTGGTCTCCATGGTGGTGTCAAGGGTCTTCTTCCAGAGGCCCAGCCAAGGGGGACCGAGGGGCCTTAGCCTCCCTTAGGTTCGCAGTTTTTGCGAAAACCATTGCACATCGTCTTCCCGGCACGCGGCTTTCGTATGATTTCAGTTCACCCTGAGCTCCGCCCCCCGCTTTAAGAAAATCCTGGCTGCGCCCCTGTCCTCTTATATTAAATGGATACCTGACGTTTCCCAGGTCCCACCAAGCCATATCAGGGGCCTTTGTTGGCGCTTTAGGGGCCTCACTGGCAGTCTCAGGACTTTTCTGTGCCCGGAACCCGCCTAACACACTTGGGGCACTCTTGCCGTCCAGGGCGTCCACACCGTTTCAAAGGTCTTCTTATCGTCCTTGCCTCGCAGGGATCCTTCGAACCTTTTGGCGTTGTCAGGGACCATCTGCCGTATAGGGGTCCATCTTGTCGTTTCAGGGCCCACCTGACCTTCACGGGTCCCCTAACGGCATCAAGAGCCCACCATTTTCCCAAAACACCGGTGTGGCTCATTTGGAACCCCTCTCGTGGGTAGGAAGGTTACTGATGAATCCCTGTTCTGGGCGCGTCTCTGGCTGGCCAGGGTCTCCTTATGCTGTGCTAGGCACCCTCTTAAGTTCTTGCCGTCTCAAGGGCCTCTCTGGCACTTAAAGCAGTCTCATGGACCCTTTGTCGTGTTGGGGCCTCTTGCGATGCCCGGAACACTTGGAGAGTTTCAGGGGCTTTTCTACCCATCTCAGGAGCCATTTTTCCGTCTCAGGGTCTCATTAACCCTCCTCCTAGTTCTCTGACTGCATCAGGAACCTTCATTGTTACATCTCACACAAGTCCGTGAAATCCATTTGCGACTCCTAGGACATTCCAAGAACCCTTAAGCCGCCTTAGGGACTCAGTCCTCATCTTGGACGTCTAAGGGGTCCTGTAACCCTTCTGGCGGTCTCAGGGGCACTCTGCCGTGTTGGGGTCCTACTGTAGTCTCAGAGACCCTTTGGAAGCTCCGGGGGCCCTTCTAGGCACCTCAGGGGTTATCTAACCCTTTCATAGCCCCCTGACCGCATCAAGAACCCGTCGCGTTTTCACAGACCCGTGAAAAAACCAGGCCCCTTTAAGTCTGAGAGGGGCTCCTTCGGGGCCACTTGAGGGAACTACCGTGGGGCCCCTTTTCAGGTTTCAAAGGGGGATCGCCCCCATCGCCCCCTCTTGGATCCGCCCTGCCAAGGGATCTAAGCTTTTTGGTTCCAGAACTGGAGAATAAATTGGCCGACATGCGAGGAGTTTTTGGTTTTGAGGGGGATTAAATAGGTCCTGGTCCTCTCTTTGGCGGAATCTTGGTTACGCACCTGTTTGAGAGAAATAGACGCTGAATACTTAAGTCACGATACCAAAAAATACAAAACCTGGGGTTTTTCACGCATTCAGAGGTCATCGTGAAGTCAAGTTCCAGATGCCGTTTAACGTTCTGTCTCCGGCTTCGTGTCCAGTCATACTCACGGTCGCGTTGCAGGCCTGCACCACCTGCTCTGCTCTTAACATTAACCACAGTACCGACCAGCTGACCCCTCCTCTGCCACATCGGGGCCACACTGGCACGTTCCATCCCTTCGGCTTTGGTTGCCTCAGGCGACGGGCGCCAGTGGCGCCACTCCAACGTTTCCATGACAACGGCCCTCTGGCGGCTTTGCAGAATGGTGCTGGGCGCGACAGCAGGTGCAGTCATTTCCTATTCCTGAATGCGTTCCATTCGTAGGTGTTGTTAATGCCCTCAGCATCACCACGTCCAGCGCCCTATTGAGAAATCCATCCAAATGTGGCGCCATAACCATGCTTCTAACAAGGCAATAGGACGAGCCCATAATCAAGATGCGTGGAGCCTGATATGCAACGTCACAGGCTCCGCGCAACTTGTACTTTTGCTGTTGCATATATATCGTCAGCAATGCCAAGATGTACTAGATCCGAGACAATGCGTGGAAAAGAATAGACCCGCAATTGTTCGCGACAACGCCAGTACTTCGGACGTGGTTCAACTACTGCAGCGCAGAGTCCTCTAAAAAGCCGCGACAGGACATCCAGCTCACTTACCCTGATCAGGGGAGTATTTAGAAATTGACCAAGGGGGATGCCATCATGTTTCAGAGGGACGCTGCGAGTTTAAGTGGCGTCAGTACATTTGGTGGGGGCTGTGGAGGCAGCTAAAGTCAAAAAAGTTTTTTTCTTTGTATTTTGACGTGTAAAGGTTCTGCGGGAGATGGCCCGCGTCACTTGGGATGACAAGTAGCTGGGCACTTTTTGTCATTACACTGTGCCTCAGGTGCCATTTTTAGTTCCCAGGGCACGTGATATCGCGGTGGCTGGGCAGGATCTCTATCACTGAACTACTGGAATACGGGACTGAGCGTGACACACGGGAGCGAATCGTTGTATGCGAGTGGTTCGCGACGATGTTAAGGTGCAGCACACAGATGGGAGTCTCAGCCTTCCTTGCATTAGATTGTCTTTGCCATGCTAGGCGCTACAGGCTCCCATGTGTAGACTAATTCTACACATGTTAAACACTCCATATTCAAACTAGATGTTAGCGGTATTCGGTAACCGTTAATTGTCGGTGATCTAATGACAGCATTAAACTGAGCACCCACATGAAACAAACCAGCCGCTCTGTTACGACGCATCAGTCATCCAGTTGCATTTCAGATCACAAGGGCGTCCTTTGAGCCCCTGGGGCGTCCGTCAAGAGTTTGGGGGGCCCTTTTGTTCTTTAGCCACCGGGACACGTATTTAGACGTCAGGGGCGCCGCTTGAACTCTCGTGAGTGACTCTCCAGGGGTTTGGAGCCCTTCTGTTTTTTAAGGGCGTTCTTTGAGCCCTCGGGACACGTTTTCATACGTCAGGGACGACCTTTGAGCCATTGGCGGCACCCTCCAAATTTTGGGGCGCCCAGAGTCTTTCGGCGTCTTTCTAATACTCGAAACATATTTTCAGACCACGGGGACGTCTTTTGATTTTTCAGGAATGTCTTCCTGGTCAGTGGTGCCGATTTCTGTAAATGATTCGAGGGCCGAACCGATGGCCCGACTACCTAACCTGCCCCCAAATATGGCTTTCTCAACGGATTTAGCCCACTTTATTTTCATCAAGGGAACAACGGGGATTTGTAAGTTTTTTGTTAATATTTATCAACTAAAAACTGCGTTTACCCCCGGATATAAATATATATGTGTATATGTGTATAGCAGATAGATAGACGCATCGCTTTAGGATTTGTTTTTTACTTTCTGCCTATCTCTTATCTGTTGCGACCTTTCTTTTCGTTATTATTGCTTATTTTCCTTTAAAGCTGGCACAAAATATCGGGAGGCCAAACCAACAAGGGGGGCAGCTCAACATTAGCTTGGCCAGGGCCTTTTCAAAAGAATGAAAATCGACGCACCTGTTCCTGGTTTAGTTCCTGGTCCTTTTTATTCCTTTATCTTTCAGGGAGTTCTTCTAGAGCTGGGTTTTGTCAACAATATGTCCTGACATATTGTTAGACCACAGGGGCACCCTATGAGTCCTCGAGGCATTCCTTTAGGATTTGAGTGTGCCCTTTTATTTTTTAGAGCCTCCGTCTAGACCTGAGACATATTATAGACGACAGCGGCGCTCTTTGAGCACTTGTGGCGCCCCTCCAGGGTTTGAGACCCCCTTTTATTCTTTAGGACGTCCTTCTAGTTCTCGGGATGTGTCTTCAAACCCGAGAGCATCCTTTCGAGAGGTCGGGACGCGCTTTGAGCCATCGGGGGTGCCCCTCCCGTGTTTTCTTTTTACCACTGGAGGCGCTCCTTTTCTTATTAAGGGCGTCTTTTTGCCCCTAGAGTCATAGACTGCCGGGTGTTCGAATGAGCTCTCGGGAGGGTGCCCCTCCAGTCCGAGGGCGTAGGACTGCATATTATTCTTCAAGGTATCCTTTTAGACTTAGGACATATTTTCGGATCACAGGGGCGCCCTCTCAGCCCTCGAGGGCGTCCTTCCAGGGTTCTGGGCGTCCTTTTGTTCTTCAGGGCGTTCCTGTGGCCATCGAGATGCTTTCAGAGCTCAGGTTCTCGGGGGAGGTAGGAGGCTCTCCGGGATTTAGGGCGCCCTCGGGTCTTCATGACCATTAAGTTGAATTGTGTTAGATTTTCCCCGCATCCACAGGACATTTTTAGGCCTCTTGAGTTGCCCTTCGAGGCCTCGAGACAATAACGTCAAGTTCGGAGTCCTATGAGCCAGTAAATGATGCCACCGACAGGGGCGCCTTCGGCGCCCAAGGGGATGCTATGGCCTGATGGCATCCCCACCCCCTATTTACGTCCCTGACCCTGACTCAGATACTGAGCTCGCAGTCCGGCTGTTGCGGGGCGGCGACCGTTGAGATAAAGTGATGTCACCAGTCATGGTTCCTCGGCGTCGAAGAGTGGTACACGAACGCGGAGTGGGTGGTCCTGTGGATCTTTGTCGCAGATCTTAACCCTATTCCCGGCAGGGGGGGGCGGAATCCGCCCCCCCCTCGGGTTTTTTGCTTGCCAATTCCAGGCTTTTTGACGCAGCTTCACGAAACTTGGTGACTTTTCCTATCTATTCCTTCTACGCGCCGTGACAAAATTTCGAAATTCTGTTTTGCTCAGGGGCGGAGCCAGGCAACGTTTTTGGGAGGCACCTCAGGTCATTTTTGGCCATGTTGAGGGTAAAAGGAAAATGTCTGCCAAAAACAGAGTTTTTGAGATAGAACTTAAAACTTTATATGAGTATATAGCTAAATAGTTGGGCAATGTGCATATGTAATTTTGTTTGTCTGAGGTCACTTTACAAGGTCAGGTCAAGGTCAAAAGTCAAACTTTGTTTTTTCGCAATAATTTCGGCGCCGTTTTTTCAAATGCCAAACCCGGAATATATATGACGTAGAAAAATGCCCTCTACTTGTGTACCAAGTTTCAGCTTGATATCAGGTCAGGTCACGGAGCTATGACCTAAAATGTCAGTGCACGTGCCCTATATCGCAAAAGCCAAAAAATGAATTTTTTGGAATAGAGTGAATTTAATCGATTAAAAACGTTTACAGATAATATTGAATGCACACGACATCATTCCAGGTGACCCCAAGGTCACTGGAGGTCATTTAAGGTCAAAGGTCACAAGTTGATCTGAGAAACGTGTGACCATGACAGTTCCCCCTTTTTTATGTCCCTGGCACCGCCTATGCTGACATTATACAAACATTGTAATGCGATTTGTACTTCTTTAGCATAACATGACTAGCAGAAGCTAAAAAAGTGTTTTGGCCTCTTTTGTTCATTCCGTTATTGGAAAACTAATCCCCTATTTTTGAAACCCTGTGGACGCCCATGAATTTTGTCAAAATTTCAAATTTGCATACCCATGGTAAAAGCCCTATCCATAATCTCTCGATTCATGCCAGTTTCATCGAAATCGGTCCATAAACAACGGAGTTATAAGAAGTCAAAAAGTACCCCCCATTTTGACATTTTTGCCCCCCTGTATCCACAAATTTCAAAATTTTGAAAATTTCTTTTAATCAAAATGTAGTTCACGTCACGGCAAATCGATTGCCGTTTGTTGCGATGAAATCGGATAAGTAGTTCTCGAGATCTCAGGGGGGGGCCGAATCCGCCCCCCCCTGCCGGGAATCGGCCATACCGTTTAGCCCTCCGGGAATAGGGTTAAGCGAGGTCTATCGTCAAATTATATCTCAAGCGTCGATGCGTCAGTATGACGCGTAAAATGTTCGGAGTTCATTGTACGCAAGCTACTGTGCTGACGATATACGCCAGAGCAGCCGCGTAGCCACAGTCTTACCCGGAGGGGGGGGGAGAGAGAAGTGAGCAAATGCCAAATTTTGTCATATGCCACTGGCATACGACGAAATTCATAGGAAAGCAACAACTTTACGCAATTAGCCCCGTATGTAATGCACAAGAGAACATATAATGTTTGCTTTTGCAGCATATATATATATATATATGATCCGCTATTTCGTATTCCTGCGAAATCGTTAAATATCTAGCGCAGACCGCCTGGCTCGGGGGGAGCATGGCCTCCGTGGCCCCTCCATGGCTACCTGTCGACGTCAGAGTAGTAAAAATGGCATATTTGCACAGATGATGACATTATCAGAAATGGAGTCACATGACTAGTTGCTGTAGTTTGCAGCCAATGTGCTATGAATCCCTGTGTGTGCCAATAAATACGTCTTCGTGAAAAGTGTATTGACGATTTTGAAGGCAATATGCATATTTTAGAAACGCGTCGTAACATAGATAAGCCAAGATGGTGCAGTTTTTTTCTAAATCCACCCGTATTCATGGGTGATATCCAGAAGACGTCAAAAGTCCGCAACTCCATTCAGCCAACAATCAGTAGCCTAATGCAGAACGAACAACAGGTGCTCAACAGTGTTGAAAACCCATGAATCATTGAAAAAGCAAAGCCGTGAAGAAAGCATAATATGCTGCAAAGCGCTAAGGCCACAATAACATCAATATATTTGTATTCAGCTTATGCAAAAAAGTGCTACAGGCAAAAATACTAACGTTTCGAAAAATTCCGACTTTTTAGTGGCGGGAGACGCAGGGCACTACGCTGCGCGACGAACACTACTACATTCCAGAGAATACTCGCCAAAATACTGCCGCCGGCTTCTGTCGCGGACCGAGGATTCCATAAACTACTATACATCGTCTACAACGCAGCATGTGGTATGAATAAGAATAATAGGTTCTAAATTTCTTTTTGGCAAAGCTTCTGCTGTTTGCGGCCGCCGGTGTGGGCCGCCACCTCGTCTGACGTCGCCTCGAGGCGCCTGCTGAGTCGGCTGCCAGCATCAGGCGGCCGCTCAGTCCTTGTGGGGGTTGACGTTGATGACCGAGACGCCGACCTTCTTCTGCTCCATGCTGGTCACCCTGGTCTTGGCCTTGTTCTTATGGTAGATCACCTCGCCGGCGAGGGTGATGAGCGCCAGCACCAGACCCGCCAGGGTGGCGATGAACACTCCGCCTGGGAACAGGTGCGGCGCAGGTCATTGCGGACTCCGAGCATGGGCTAGGAGATGCCAACGTCTGTCGACGGATAGCGGATGGCGTAGGAGAGGAAGAAGAGGTTGCGCAGCTCTCTCCTTAACTTTTGCGAATTTTTAGAAGCGACGTGGCAGGTGAGCGTTCCCAATGTGCAGCGGAGTTTACATTGTACGGCTCGGGACTAAAGTTCGCCGGCTGCAAAAATATTACTCAGAAGTAATTGTTCCGCTTCTCCAGGAAAAGAATATCCGCACCGCGCCAAGTGCTGGCTGTGAATCACGTCTCTTTGCCAGTTTAAACACGAATATTTCCCAACCGTTTTTTCGGGAGATTAAGTTTAACTTTTCAGCCCAATGGACTAGTTTCACTTAACAGCGTATATTCGGCTTCAACACGACCAAAGCATTATTTGAGTCTGGACCTGGGCTGTTGCCGCTTGAAGTCGATCCATCGGTTCGGTGCCGGCCGCGGCCGTCTGCGAAAGCTCACCGAGACTGTGCAGCGTGATTCCCTCGCTGTCCCCGCGGCTGGGGCATTCGCCTCGCAGAGAGGCATTCCAGTACTTCGCCGTGAGGCTCTCGAAGTAGCGGTCCTTTTGCAACTTCCAGAATACTACCCGAAAGCATTCGCAGGTGAGGTAATGGAATTTGTGCTCTGAACTGCAGGTATAACACAGCTGACACTGCTCTGATGAAGTAACGAAGTAAATGTCCTGCGGCTCCAGAATACTGGCCAAAAACATTTGCTGGTGAGGTAACGAAACCCATGCTCTGAACTGCGGGTACAGTACAGCTGACACTGCTCTGATGACGTTCTGGCTCATGAATACTTGGGATAAATTTTCCAGTGCAAGAGATACGTCATTTGCAAAGTAAATGAGAAAGAGTTTGGTAGATCAACATCGTCACCGTTTCTGTGGCTTGTATCACTAACTGTGGTGAACTAATTATGTTCTCGCCACTGGCGGCTGTGCTGGTTTGACGTTCTCCTTCACCCATTTTTTTGTATGTCATACGCCCGTCAAGCATAGCTGTTTTCTAGCGCCTTACAGACCCCAGGCCAGTCACGTCTCACCACATTTCTCTACATTCGCATCAACCCAACGTTTCAAACCTCAGAACCCGACCCAGTACCAACAAAACATTCTCTTCACCCCTTCCTGGCGCCTCTACCACATAGCTCCCCCATCTTCTCCGCCCTCGAGTCCTCACCGTCGGACACATCATCCTATCCTCGTCCCAACATCCCCTCTCCTCCATCCCCTCCCGCATCCCACCACCCACTCTCCATCCCGCCATCCCCTCCCCCCCCGCAGCGTGCCGGCCGGGCGGCGCCGGCGGCGGGCGCACTTTTTGCTGATCTCGTCCTGCAGGTGGCTGCCCTGCTGGACGGCGATGGCGTACGGCTGCTCGGCGAACGGCTCGCCGACCTGCGTCAGGTTGCAGTCGCGGTACACCTCGTACCGGACGATCGACGCGTCGTGGATGAACGCGAACTCGCCCTTCTTGTTGGCGCGCACCTGCCGGACGGCGAAACGTCAGCGGACAGGTTGGAGAGACGGGCGGCGGCGGCGTCCAGGAAACGGAGGAGAACCGGAAAAAAAGGAAAAAGGAAAACATCCAGGCTCCGGTGGATGCGGAGGCTGGTTTCATCTCATCCTATGTGCAATTCATACTGCGCCGTCGAACAACGAAAAGAAAAAAACTTGATAACGGCCACGAAGAAATAGAGCCCAGCTCACTGCCAGCCTCAAACGACCACTCGGAACGTTCTCACTTGAAGAATGTCATGCGGGACCGGTCGAGACGCGTCCAGAGACCTTTTCAAAGCCGACGGTGTCGTTGGCCACCATGCCGGTTTTCTCGATGACATTGAGAATGTGCGTGTACTGCTCCTTGATCGGGTAGTCCCAGACGCGGTACTTGGCCTGGTCAGTGGTCGAGTTCAGGGTCATCTCCTTCCAGACTCTGGTGCCGGGCAGGGATGAGGGTCAGAGAAATGATTTCACACGCGATTCTGCTGTAATCCTTTGCTCCAGTCTCCAAACTACCTACTTAGCCTACGATGTCACTGAATTTGTCTGAGATCAACGAATGCTTATACTTCACGTAAAGTAACACCAGTGCCCACGAGTGATGCTCGACCGAAAACCGGAACACGTTTGAACCAGCTGGCACGGTGACGCCACATTCCCCTGGTATTCTGGTCACGCGGTAAGCTAGCCAGCCATGAAAACTACGGCAAACCGCGGCCGCTTACCGCGAGGCCACGGTAAAACCGGGCATAGACGTGCAGTACAACAGGGCAAGCTCATGCAGTTACCATGCGGTACGGGAAAGGCATAAAGGAAAGCATTGTTAGGTATTAATATGTTAAGAGCTTAGGCTACCACGTAAAGATACCACTCAATGGAATCTTGACAGACATAAACCAACTGCTAGGCGTTACGATTTTTCACTTTTTTAAAGTATTGCTCTAATAACAGGGTGCTAGTTAGGAATTCTCTTCAGAAACACTGCATTCCAAAGGATAGAAGGAACTGATGGAATGGTTGAGCTCTCGGAGAGTACGCTGGATGATGTTGTACGACATTCTTGGAGATCTTAATGGTAGCTGTTGGCCTGTATGCCGTATAGTGTGGCTTGTGGCTCTTAGAAGAACCGGGGAGTAAGGAGACGTTTCGACCGCTTGAGCACTTCTGTTACTCCCACCTCCCGGCCATCGCCGCACTGAAGAAGCACTGAAGAGAACCAATGGCCAAATGTCTGCTTACTTCCCTGCTGTTCTGAGAGCCACAAGCCACATTACACAGCATACAGGCCAACTACCACCAAGAAGAACCGATGGAATATTTCCGTATGGTTACGAGGTAAGGTTTCCTGGCGTGCACCCATGTCATTATGAACACATCAGCATTTAAGGATGAACACAACCATAACATGGTTGTGTTCAAACAAACAAAATCAATACCGGGCGACGTTGCTAGCTTGCTACCTGCTTGCCCGGTTCGCGAGGCCCTTCACTAATTATCGTCGGTGGCGGGAGTAGATCTAGGGAAAAGGAATAGCGGGGAATGGTGTGACCAGAAGTGATTCTTGAAGTAGTGTAGAAACCGTGGTATATCACGTAATTAGGTCACATGGGCATGGAAGGGCATTCTTGCCTACCCATTAACAGGTAGAGAATTATAAAAAATGGGCCATGCGTGTTTCTCGAAAACAAAAACCATTGAATTTCTCTTGAAATAGAACAAAATGAGAATAAAAACAAAACTGTAAATAACCCGCCTCAAAAATTACGCGTGAAGCAACATAATAATTATCCCAGGCACGAGACAGCATATTCTGGAATATAATCCCAACCGTGTTGTTGATGTACGTCACTGAAGCAAATTTGATTTCGGCAAATCTCAGTGAATAGTCAGTGGCGTATTTGGCAATTGTGAAAGAGCCTCAGAGCAGAAAAGGCATTTTGGTCTCAACTAAGACTGATTTTGTACTGATTTGTGTCCAGCACTGACCTTTTTGGGACAAAAAGTCATGAAGCACGTAAACTTTACTGGTACAACTAACTGGTGACGAAAGTCGAAAACCGCGTATTATATTCAAAGTAAACAACGTATTGCGTTGTATTGCAGCATTGTAGCCCATCCAGTACAGCATGACTATTAAGGAGCCAAAATCATAAGTAGATGGAGCTTGTGAAATGAACTGGATCACCCGCACACATGTATACAACACAAGTCAAGCACTGAAGGATAGGTTAAGAATGTGTGACTGGACTTGGCTCAGGTGGCGTTTGATCCCTCGTTCAAAGCGGTTCAGTGAAATTAATGGACAATGTTGCGAGACCAGAGACAACGTTTCCAATGAAAAAGAACACCACTGCAAAGAGGCCACAGCGAACAGCAGCCGGCTCACCTAAACAGCTCCTCCTCGGCGGTGGCCATGTTTTGGAAGTACTCAAGGATGGAGGAGTTGGATACTACCGTGTACTCGATGCGCGACTGCCGGGCCAGCTCCTCCAGCGACTTGACCGTGGTCTGGCGAGCGGCAAACGCAGCGCAGCGCGCCGTTACGACGGGCGGCAGACGCGGCTTGATGCGCTGTTATTGTTGTTTGGGTAGCATACGCGGGGTGACGCGCTGTTGTCGTGGCCTTTATGTGGACGCGCTGTTGTATTTGGACAAGTGCGGCACCCTGGCGAAAGTTCGCATCACGTGTCTCAGGAAGGCTACTGTGTCCTGATCTGACGACTTCAGGTGTTCCAGTCCCAGCGAACGGTAATTGGCCCGTCCATTTCAGGGGTCTTTGGAATTTCCAAGAGGAGAAAAGTGCAAATCCGGACTTACAAGGCCACCCCTTTGCCCCGTTCTTCACAGATTTGCGATTCACATGTTGCCGGCACGTGACGTCATTAATATGGCACAGAACCTTCGGTAGCGTTACCTGTCTTGGTTTTCGTTGCTTTACCGCAAAAAGCGCAACAAAATGCTATAAAATGTCATAGACACAAATATTCGTGACTACATTACTCATGAAAAAGTGGACTGGAAGTATACTGTGCGGAGCAAAACTTGCAGTGTCGTGTGAACACGAAGCCAGATGAGATGTCGTACGTATAGAGGTATAGCTATCGCTATATGTGCGACAGAAGCCAGGTGAGATATGAGATATGAGATGTAGCTATAATTTATACATCGGCTGTCTCCATCACTAGATGGAGGAAACTCGCACACTTCCATTCAAAACTCTTCTCTGTTGCGAGGATTGCCGAGTGGCACCATATTCGGCGAAGCGGCAGTTCACCGTACAATTAAACACGGAACACCTGTCCGCATGACGAAACACCAACTCCTTTGAACTTAACGTCAGATTTAACACGGAACTTGGACATTCGCGTACACCTTCTCGGTGTTTAGGATCCAGGACAAGGACGAAGGTTGACTTTTTGTGCAGGAAAAAATGGCAAATACGAGTATCCCGCAGTCCGCCAAACATGCTCTAAAACAAAGCTGAATATCTTACACGTGCTGTGCGTTTGAGGGCATTCATAGAAACAAGTATTCTTAACCACAAAACGAAACAAAAGTAACGAAACAAACAAATATTTTTAAAAACATATGTAAATGAAAATCTTCGTGGACTTCCACTTACGCATGAAGTCATGCATACGACAAAAGCCTTGGCTGTATGAAGCCCCATGTTCCAAAGCGTCGTAGGGTGTCGATGAAACAACCTTAAATCCCCGGGCGTTGACCTTAAGTTCAACATTTGCATGGTATGAAACAGAGGAGGTCTCCGCCGTTTTCCACATGCTGGTCTTTCTTCGGTTTGGTGTTGAAAACCGATGACATGTAAGTACTCCTTTCGATGAAGTTGTCAAACATTTGATAGCACCCCTTACATATCACGTCAGATGAAAAGAACCCCAATGAAATTCTTTCATGATGTTACAGTGCCCAGCTTACAAAATCAAAGTAAAGGCGACTTAAAAATTTCAGTTAGATCACATGATCTTTCTTTTAACAACAGCTGTCTCTGCCCCAGTCAATTTTCGACTCCCTGGACATTGGTTCTCAAACAAATCTAAACACAAAATAACGGAACAGAACCATACATCTCATGTTACCATAACCCCGAGAGCGGTAGTGACCAAAGACAAAAGGCATTACGGCTTACGAAAATTAAGCTTCAGGTGCACAATGTGTGCCAATGTTGCCCGATGCTCACCACAGCTATCCAAGCTCATCCTCGTAGGCATGTCCCACCGACAGCACGTTTAATACAAGTTGAGGTCTGAAGAGATCGGCACACCGATGGCAGCACAGCAGCCTCCACGTGTCAGCTTGTTAATTCGATTGAAGGTGCGTATCGAACGGGTGAGCGTGCCGAAACGTGCTGTCGTGGTCAGCAACGCACTCAAAAAAGCTCGTCTGTGATGCCGGTCCGGCCTCCAGCAGTTCGTGCACGCGATAGTCGCAGTCGGATTTTCACCCGAGATGAAATGTCTGATTTTGTAATGTTTTCGATGCGTCGACCAGAGCGAGCACAAACAATGGGTAAACTGAAGTCAACAGGCCGTTTTTCGGGTGAACGAACTTACATGCAACTTCCTTGCGACGTCTTACCAACACGAAATACAAACACCTGCGCAATCTCCCAGCCTAAGTTATGCGGAAAATTAACTGTCATTTCAAAGCAAGTTACGCTCGCTCATCGTTAATGCACTGTGTATTCGCAAAACATCGCAAAATGCAATCAGCCTTCGACCGAACTTTCGACTGAACGTTGCCTGTTTCCATCTGCGGGTGGAAATCCGATCGTAACTGCAGGAAGTTCGCGCGACCATGCGGTGCGTGTGTGGCACTCCAAAACATCTGACCACCTAAACAGGGCGTTCTCGGCATGTGCCATGTTCTCAAAGTAGGCGGCCACGGAGCTTCCATCCACCACAGTGTAGGTGATCTTACTCTGCTTGGCCAGCGCCTCTAAATTCTGCACCGACGTCTTCAGAGAGAGGGGAAGCGAGTGAACGGACACGCACAATGGCGGCGAGCAAGACGTTGTTGAAGTTGCAGGGAAAGATGTTGGTTATTAATCGGACAAAGTTATCAGCATGCAGAGGAGCGTTTAAGCCAACTTTATGTTCCGTGAGGCAAAACTAGTCCGAAATTATCTTTGGAAGTGCGCAATATTCACGAACACCGTTGACATCCTCCCACCATTCCGAGCTTCAGGCATACCTGTCACCTATATTTATCGCCTCCGATCGCGTTTTCCCAAGCTCTCAAAACGATCATATCCTCACACACACCACCTTCTCTCGTTCACGTTGACATGAGCCACACGTCAATATCTCAAGAACGCCAGCCACCACTGGTTCCTCGTTGCTCCCACCTGCATCCTCTCCACCGTGAGGAAGGCGGCCAGGTTGGCGGTGAATGTGGCAAGCATTAGTACCACAAACAGCCAATAGGCGGCGACCAGTGTCCGGCCCGAGAGGGCCTTGGGCGCCTCACCGCCTCCCTGGGGCGTGAACGACGTCAGGGCGAACCAGAAGCTCTCCTTCAGGGTGAACGTCCTGTGAGCAGACAGATTCTTGAGCCCTTAGAGAACTCCGCAATCACAAATAATAGGACTCCAAACTCAGTGGTCCCACTGCACAGCTCTCCACCATCTGTCGCAATAGGCGGTGCACGTTGCACAAACCACTCCGGCAGAGTAGTTCATGCTACTTAGCAGTAAAGGTGATCATAAGGGACCTATTGGGTCACGTGAATTGCTATCGATTCCCAGGTACCACATTCAGACGGTCCAGACGGTGCAGACGGTCCCCACCTGCACGGGTATGGGTAGTTGTCCGGGTTATTCTGAGCGCTGTAGGGGGAGAACTTGTCTAGCACCCAGATCATGAGGCCGGTGACCACCAGGGCGCCGACGATGCTGAACCAGACCTCCTTCTTCAGCACCGTCATGAAGCGGAAGATGGAGTATTCGGGCTCCTGTTTTCTCACCACTGAAGTGCGGAACGCAGCGGGGTTAACGCGGTATCCGGTTGAGTGTTTTCCTTCGGGCGATGGAAGAACACTCATTTCTGAACGACGGGATGGATTTAGAGTTGAAGCAACTCTAATCAATAAACTGCTGGTGGCAGTACTTACCGATGCTGATGCCGGACTGGTCAAAGTAAGGCGCCACAAAGTCAATGACCTCTTCTCTCTCTGAGGTCATAGTCAGAGCCGCAATCACGATGTCCGTCTCCTGCCAAAGGAGCATGACCGACTTTAGCTCAATGTCCCTCTGCTTCCCTCCGCCTCTCTTTGCCTGGCCCTCCCCGAGACTATCACAGAACTCTGATAAGGCACGGTCATGCGCCAAAACACAGCACGCTGCATGTCTGTTGATCGGGATACTTTTCTTTCTCGTTACGGAAACCTGACGCTCAGATTCGCAACAACTGCCACTGGTTTCTGTTCATGGGGAGCCGTGCACCGGAAACCTATTTCGTAAAATCCATTGTGCTCTCTCTGCACAGTGTAACAGCACTGAGGTTCACTGCGAACTTCCTATAAGTGGCTTTACCTTTTTTTGTTGCGCTTGTGACCGGATTTCGGCTATCCAGTTATTTATTTCTGGAGATTATTGAGGTGCTCGGACATTGCGCTCGCAGCCAGCAGTGCAGAGGTCGGTCAGATGTAGCACTCCTCACACACGCGGACGGCACCAGCGCAATCGGCACCCTGCCGCCGACCCACCTTCTTGACGAGGTCGCCCACCAGGCCGTTCCACTTCTTCGTGGTGACGTCTTTGGCGCCGTACGAGCCGTCCGCAGGGAACACCAGGTCGTAGTTGAACTCCATCTTCTCGGCCAGCTTGTTCAGCAGCTCGATGCAGTAGCCGTCGTACACGGGCTTGCCGGCGCTGTCCGTGACCGTCTTGCCGCCGGCGCGCTTCGTGTAGGTCCACGGGGTTGGCCTGCGGGGAGGCGGATGAGCTGAGGGCCGAGGTTCGCGAGCTCTGTCGGTCTGCGCGCTGGATGGTCGGAACGGTCTCAAAGCGGCACCGGAGAGATACTGAACGAATGTGAAACAGCAGATTGTGTGGAGAGAACGGCGACTCCTGCGTGGGGCATGAAATGGGAAAAACAGCGGCCTGTCAAAACAGCATCGATGACATGATGTTCACGGATACCAGCCAGGGCGTCAAGATCCCTCATCCCTATGGCAAGTTTTACGTCACATTTTTTCCGGCTTTTACGTTCTTTCGGATCGTAAGGATGGTAGTTGCCTGTCAGTATACTGAAGGCCATGTAAGGATTAAGAATAAAAGCGCCTGCCTGAAGTTCGCAATAAATCAGACATCAAAGTTTTCTATTATTCGTTTTTCGTGTGAAACATCTAGCAGCGCCATTTCAGCCGTGGAACTTTTGGCTCTGGCGCTTTACACCAATAATAAGGCTTTTTTTCCCGAGCGTTTTCATTCTCGCGCTGGAAAGGTGCGCATGCAATTTCCCACGGACGAGGACCATGACATAACGACTCAACGGGATGCCGCTTTACACCCGCAGTCTATCGACCGACGAAGCCGAAAAGCTCCTGCAGATTGGATTTCGAAATGAAGTTTTGGATTTATCGCACACGTGCCCAAACGGTGAAAAAAATCGTCGAGAAACTTTCTCCCCAGAAATCGATTGCCTTGTTCCTAGTGTGTCTTGTCCAACCACGACACGTTCACTGCATAGCCGGCGGTGAGTCCGGTTCACACGCGCGTATGTTCACGCGTCGACCCACGTCGGCGTTTGTCAGCAGCCGGCAGGGTTTGATACCCGTGAAAACTGGGTTTTATGCAGTTCTCGAAATAGTCAATGCCTTTATCAAAATTGGCATTGCAATGTAAGCCAGTTTATAAGAACCATTCGTTTATGAACTCGTAACAATGAATCCGAATGAGTAATGCGTAATTTTGAGCGTGCAGGCGACAGGGGCTATTCCTTTCTATCACAAATCATGACAACTTGATCCGTAAAAGTTTGACAATTCTAGTCCAAGATAGCTGTCGTAAATCCACGTTGTGCAATGTGGAATAGTTTAAGGTCAACGCCATCGCTCTCATAAATGAAAAGAGACTGCTTTCCTCACCGGTCGCGAACGGCGATCATCACTGCGTCATGACTGCCAATAGCCGATCTGTATAGGCGGCAGCGCGGAACTCGGCAGGGCGCCTAGTGGCCGCCACGGTACCTGCATTAAATTTAGCAGCGACCCGACGGCGTTGCAAGCAGAAAAACAACGCAAATGGCTTTCGCTTCACCCCCTCTCCCGCCCGTCGTCCTTTCCACTCCTGAACTTCCCAGTACTGCTGAGTAGACGGCTGAAATCAGTTCACATCCGCTACTATCACCCGGCGTCAGTTCTCTACCCGCCCGCATCCGACTGGCATCAGTCCACATCACAACAGGCAATCGACTGACGTCGGTACCCACCACCCCCTGGATCCTAAGGCCGTCAGCCCACAGCCCGCCCCGCCGCCTAATGACGTCGTGACGTCAGCCCACATCACGCCCGGCGGCCGACTGACGTCAGTCGGCGGCGCTGCTCGCGGGCATTCCGTGGGAACCCACCGCTGGCTATTTGACGGTCAATTTGTTACAAAGGCGGGCCGTCGGCGGCGCGCAGGCCGACACCTGACGCCCCGCTGCGCCCTAATTGCTCGGACTGTACGGCGCGTCCCACTTCATTGTCGGCGGCGGCATCGACCGCCTGCGGCGCGGCCGGCCGGGGGTCACAGGGACGGCACCGCTGACCTGAAGCCTGCTACACCACAGCTGGCCGGTCATAGGGTCCCGCTGAGCTGAGCCCTGTTACGCCACGGCTCACCAGTCACTGCGGGGTGGCTAAATTCAGTCAGTTAGGTGTCAAGGATAGACTGAAATTCATGCGGTCAGATTTGTTCCTGTCATGGCTCTGAATCGCCGCCGTTGTTTATTGGCCGCCTCTCCACTGACCTTTGCACCCTTCGCTGACCTGCCCGTTCGATTTGTATTGCCTGGGGCAGTTGGGGCAGTTAGACACCAGCTGTCCTCTGCTCAGTGCTCATTGGTTGGTCTCAGATAAGGGGAGGAGCAATACAGCTGCCAGAAAGCCGAACAGCAGAACGATCCAGTAGCATTAATTAATATTTACATCCTTGATACCAAGCTGGCTGAATTTAGCCACACTGAGTCACAGGAACGGTGCCGCTCACCTTTTACGCCCTGTCCATGTTCTTGTTGCTTTTAAGCCCTGTTACACCATTCTGTCGGTCTGCTTGGCGAAAAATGGGAGAAGGGGAGGGGGAAGGCAAATGGCCAAAAGCGTTGTGGTTCATTGGCCACATCGCTTCCTCACAGATGCATCTATGCACTGGCAAAATGCGTTTCATGTTCGATCAGCTGTATACTCAAGGCAATTCCAAACAGAACTGTTCAAAATTTGTGTGTTAAAATCTCTTTGAAATGAAGTTTATATGATACCAAAGACTACCTCAACCCTACAACCACCTACTTAAACGTCAAAAAAACATGACGCATCAGTTGTGGCCAGAGCACATGCCAGTTTTAAGGGATGAAACAGAAAATCCAGCTCTCTATCGAAGTGTCTGATCACAGCCTATAATATGTAACTCCGCGATAGCAGAACGTGGCGCAGTCGAAACCGTGAGTGTCCCGAATAATGAAACGAAAGTTAGCTCTTTTTCAGTGGATCATGTCGGTAAGTACGTAGTGGCCGTTTATGCGTTAAAATACGTAAAATATGCAAACCTTTAACAAAAGGGATTACAGGAGAGAAAGGGTTGTGAGAACCAAACCATGACAGTAGATTTCCGAAAATTGTGGAGGGTCTGAATAGGATTTCAGGCCATTTCTTTCCAGGCATTGTCATAGACGTACTGTTAAATTTTCTAAAAGTGGGGGTCTAGATCCTCCCAGCCCCAAGGATATCCAGGCATACACCAAGCACGTGGAAATACTGGGGCCAAGTGTACCGGCTTAAAACGTATTTGCAGTTATGGGTTTCAGACGATATTTGAAACCCATTCATAAACAAAGTCCTGCAGGCCATCCGCTGGCCGCACATCAGCCTTCCAGGGCAGCCGCACATCACGCGTCACACGCACCACGATGACGCCGATCCTGAAGTGGCGCTTGATCTTGGTGAAGACATGGTTGGGGTCGACGACGAACTCCGACGAGGGGCTCCAGCTGCCGAGCCGCTGCTTCTTGGTGGCGTCCATCTGGTACAGGTCCATGCCGGCGGAGGGCAGCAGCGTCGTCTCGTCCTTCAGCTGGATGGTGGTGCTGCCGGACGCCGCCTGTGGAAAACGCCGGCGTCGCTGGAGCGGTGGCGGACTGCAGACGTCAGGCCGAAGCCGCCTACGCTACAGTCACGAAGCAGGAACAGAGCATGCTACCGGCACGAAGCAGAAGGCCCCTTCGCAGGTCCTGAGCAGCCAGTGGTTGGTGAGGAACGGCAACAGTTGGACCCGGAACAATGTCGCTTCCGCCGGTATCACAGCTACGGAACACTGAGCTCTGGTGAACGGTGGTGAGCTCAAATACGAAAGATCCATAACCCGTCCCCAGGAAGACCAGCAAAAAGGAACAGAGCAGAGAATCAAGGCGAGAAGGGTTTCCAGTAAGAGCTGACGGACACAGGTGAGTATTCTTCTCTGTGCAGGTCTCCGTACTTACGCATGGATGAAGACAATGTCACATGTGTTGTTTAGTTGTGTGCAGTCGAGCAAATTTATTGACCTCATATGCTTTTAACCTGCGAAAACTGGAACGTAGCTCAGCATGCTGGTGTCAGCGCAGCATGACCAAATCTTGATTTTCATTCCGACAGTGGGATTACCGTCTCGACAACAAAACTAACTAAGTCTGCAATTTCACGCTACACTCCTCGTTGCAGTGTCTCAATGATATTGCTAAATAGCATTTATATTCTGTGTTGTAAAACACGAACAAGGGAAACAGTTTCTTAGAAATGGAATAAAATGCAGGATCCTTTTTAAAAGGTGATGCGAGCAGCATTGTTGTAGAGCTCCCCAAACGAAACTATCCTGTGTCATGACATACCGAACTGCGACGCCAACCTCGCAATAGATTTTCTTTCGGCATTACCTGAATGCAGCCACGTCAGCGAATGGAAAACCGCCATTGCCTTTGGCTTCTCAGAACCACGGGCGATGCCTTCCGGCGTTCGACGTCCCATGCACAAGGAGAATGGGCCCTATGCATCCACGGGCAGCAACTGCCCCCTTTGTGTTCCCTCATTGATCCTGAGGCCGAACTGGCTTGCCCGCTACCACCGGCTGCACGCACCGCGCTAAACTACCCTGTTGGCGGCGCCGCATGGCCAATAGGTCTACGTCCGGACGGCCAAATCGGCCCATGTCTCGTGCCGCCCGGCGCTTTGGCAGGGGAACCCTGCTGACCGCCCGCGGAGCCTTGACGGACGATTGTCGTCCATTGCGCGGCACCCTGTGCAGGTTACTGCCCCGGGGCCTCTAGGTCGGGCCCTCCTTTCCCCCGGGGCACTAAAGGGCTCGTGACGCAGGGAACGGTGTCATGAGTCCTCCAAAATTAGGAAACAGTTGGTGTTCGGAAGCTGGGATAAATGGTGCACTCCACATGAGGTGATTCTTACTTTCAGCACGTATTCATAGTTTTCAGAGACCTGAAAGATATCTTTAAAACAAAACAAGGGCCTTCGTTGCTGTTACCGTAGTTTCAACAATTTTGACTTGAAAGGAAACGGAAAGGACATAGAGCACAGACGTTGAAAAACAAGAGTCAATTGGCTTTCACATACACGAGAAAAGAAGGGTGTTTTGGGCAGTACGGATTTGCTATCTGTCCAATCAACTGATGGGATTGCAAAGACCCTCATGGGCTAGAAAATATAAATTTTCTCGATGCGCCGGATTGGTTAAAGCCTCACTAACTCACAAAAGCGGGTGAATGTTTAAACATGCCCAGCATCGCACACGCTGGCCGGATTGGCCGGTCGGATTGGCCGGTCGGATTGGCGGATTGGATTGGCGTGCGGAGGGAGGGGACGCGCGATGAGGAAGGGGACCTGGTGAGAACCGCGGCATGGCGCTTCTTCAGACGGCTCCCACGGCATTTGTCGTGGGCGGCGGGCGGCGTCAGTTTGTCTGATGGCCCGCAGTCAGGAGGCGATGAATTACCAATGGTCAGGAACGAGCACCGCCCCAAGCGGGCCGTTATGCATGATGAATCGATTGCGTGTCGTGACGCTGCTCCGGCCCGCGAGAGCCCTGCAGTTTTCAGCGCGTGTACACAGCACAGGGTCGACTCTGTCGGCAGGTTTTCAGTTGTAGAGAGGGCGGCAGGACAGCAGAGGGCCGTCGCTGCTGCAGCCGTGTTTGATAAATACAGCGGCGAGCTCCTGCCGGAAATGGACACGGGCCGTAGAGTCGCCGCAAAAACACCGTGACATGGGTAGCTGCTCTTCCTAAGTGACTGCCGGCACTTTGACTAGCTGGTGAAACGCGGGAGAAATTTGTGGACTGGGTGCCGAACAGCGGGAACAGACCTGGCAAGTGCTAAGATCGTTCTTCATATACGCATAACGCAAAATGTCAAACTGCACTATATGCTTCCAGTCGCAGGGTGTCATCACAAGATGCTGGTGCCTCTTACACGTCTTAATAATCTTCATATTTTCCGTCCTTAATATTTATAGGCGCACCAGAGCGGGTGAGGATATTGATTTGTTCCGATCATTTCATTGTTGTTTAAGGCAGAAAGTTTATTTTTCAACCACTGATGAGCACTTAGTTTGAAATATTCATATCCTTGTACACTCGTAATCCAACGCAAAATATCCCCGTAAACGTTTTAACTTTCATCGATTCACGTCCAGTATTCACAACGATATCTTCTTATCGTTTCATTGCCGACTGAACACCTCGTCTTTTTCTCCATTTACTTGGGTTGGTTTCTTATTTTTACTCCACGTCAGGGATGTCGACTTGTATTCTTGGACTCTGACTCACCCAATGTTGATTTGAGCCCTCTAAATGTTGGCTTGCTCCCCCCGCCATATTTTCTGCCAGTTTTTAAAAGAGAAATGAGTAATAATGACGAAAAGAAAGGCCATAATAGATAAGGGATAGGAAGGAAGTAAAGAACAAAGCCTAATGCGATGTATTTATCCATCTTTCTATCTTCTTTTGTACATGTACCTACATGCATGGGGAAATATGCGATTTTTTTTCATAAATAGTAACAAAAAAATTTATAAATTTCCTTTGGTCAAAACAAAGCAGGCTAAATTTGTTGAGAAGCCCACATTTGGGGGAAAGCTTCGGTCGTCGGGACCTCGGCTCAGCCCCCTAATCATTTACAAAAATCGAAGCCTCTGCCCTATCTTTAACTCGACCGTAACATCCTCATATATGTCTATTCGTAGTCACAGTGCATATCCCTTGCCTGCATTCCTTTATCACACCACCCATTCTAATCACACCACCTACCATTGCCATCCTCCCTCCCATTCATCACCTCACACCGTCCATCGCCAGTGCCCCCATCTACATCCTCCACCCCCTCCCGTCGCACCTGCGCCAGTTTCGCGGAGAAGTCGCGGCGCATGCTGTCAGCCAGGGCCGTAGTGCGGCCGCAGTCCAAAGCTTTCGGAGTCGTGGCTTTGCTGTCCGCTTTCATCTGCACAAACGCTTCCAGGACCACCTTTATGCCGTGAGCGACCGTCAGCTTCGGCAGCTGAAAGCGGACAAAAAGACGTCCAGCGTTACCTACAGATCCACCTCAGGAGTCGTCAGATCTGGTAGCTGAAAACGCAAACATACTATAGGCTCATTTTTTAAATTTTAAAGTGGATGTCCAAATAATAGCACAAATATGACCCTGATTTTGGGTGTCAGTACCATCTACAGAGAAAATCGAAATACGCGACGGTATAACTTATGTCGATCTCTGAAGTTTGCGGGATGATGTCATTCTTTCCTCTTTGAATTCTTTGCCTCTTTCCTCTTTTCCTCTTGGCGATGAGCCGGAATGCGTAAAGCATGAAGGTTTCCGCACCAATTCCAAAACGGATTTCCCTCGAGCGCACCCATATGGAGCACTGTGAAGAACACAAGAGCGAGCCACAGCCATAAAATAATCCAACAGCCATCTCCCTGAACCCAGCCGACCGGAGGCCGGCTCCGTGGCCTCGCACTCACATTGAAGTCGTCCGGGCAGACGCAGTTGGCCGGCTGGTCGGTCATGCTGCAGCAGGTGCTGGCCGACACCTGGATGTTGGTGATGGCCGTGGGCAGCACCGCCTGATTGAAGCGGCCGACCCGGCCGTCCGTCAGCACCACGGTCCACCACGAGTCCTTGGTCATTAGACCCGAGGACGTGGCCTGAGGTCAGAGAGAAAGAGGGGTGTCGAGACTCCAGTCCAGCATGAGTCCTTGGTCGTCAGACCCGAGGACGTGGCCTGAGGTCAAAGGGAGAGGTGTACAGACCTTCGCGACATTTTTGCCATTTTTGCGATCTGCGCCTGCTATGGTTTATATCAACAGTATTCAGCTTTTTCTCGGCACACATGCTATAGCCAACTGCATTCATTTGTTCCGTGGACATTGCACCAGCATGAAACTCATGCGTTCCAGTGACGCCCAACAAAAAGCAATTCAATCACCCAGGCTTGACAGCTGGCTCGTTTCGGTCACGGGCGTGTAGCAAACTTAGGTGAAATAGGCCGTTAGCAAAGCTAGTGCGGCCAGAGAAATGTTTTGAGACACGTAGTTTACTTGTTAATATTAATTACGCATGAAAAGTATGAACTGCACAAAAAGATGTTCCACATGCTTCCAATTATGCCCTTAGGAAATGCAGCACACACAAATACATGCGCTCATTACATCCGCAAATATACCAAAATTTGTAGGCAAATACAATCACGCAAGCACAAACATACAATGTCTAACTGCCATCTGCACAGAGCACCGAAGGCGCAGTCACGTGCTAACCCGTGCACAAAACACAAACGAATTTAACACTTCTGTACGCCTCAAAACTTAAAATAAGTACAAACTTCGGGAACTCGAAAATCGAGTGGCCGAATGCCGAAGAGTTCTTCGTTTTGAATGTAATCAAGTTTGCCCCCGTACCCTCCTTGGCGCATCCCTGGGTGCACTCCTGCCCGCACATAATGCAACAAAATACAAAAGAAAAACGAATTCCAAATACATACAAACACAACCGACACTCGCCATATGGCCTTGACAGCAGTAAACGTCAAGTTTGCTCGCGATCTCCCGAGGACTCACGTCGGCCATGAGCTCATTGGCACGATCGGTGTCGGCGAAGATGACGTAGTAGGTAGGCGTAGGCCGGATCTTCGTCAGGTCCTCCACGATGTTGCTCTCCAGTCCCTCCATCACCACCACGCGCAGGATGGTGTTGCCCAGGAGGTACAGGATCGACTGGTTCATGCCTGTCGAGTCCGTCAAGGGAACACGACTGATGACTTCGAAATAGCGAGCTGCATGCACTTCGCTCTTGCTCTGCGCACGTTCTAGCGTTCCGGTTTCGTTGTTTCGACGGTGCTTTTTCGATGCGATCCCTGCGAATCGTTTTACACCAGGGCAAGAGGCACGCGGATGAACGCAGGATTCGTCTCGCCGAAACCAGACCCCGAATCTCTGGCTCGTACGTCCCGCTGGTGACTGGCGGCTGATCTGCCCAGGCGGCGCTGAACCGCTCAGGCCACTGGGATCCGGCGCACCTGAGGCCCTCTCAGAGCTCTCAGCGGCGACTTGGGTCGCATGTCGGTGAATGCGCATGACGCATCTTTGGCAATGGACACGGAATCAGGCACCGCGAGGATAAAAGGAGATGAATCACGTTCTAATCACTTTCCGCAGATGACAAAATGTTCTGGCGGCATCTGAAGGCCTGAAACGCGCGAGTTTTAAGCTCTGCTCGAGTGTCTGTGAACGAAACGTACAGGACATTGCTAAAAAACGCTCACACACGCATACAAAAACGAGGAACGAACATACAATAACTGCAACCTTTGGCAATTTTCGCCATACGCTTTTGACTCCCCCGTTCGTTGGACCTCACAGAGGCGCCCAACGCACGGGAGAGCTGGTCAGCCAGCTACAGTCCTCAAAATGCACGTGCAGGACATGTCTGCGTTTTTAACGCCTCGCGCGATACTACAGGAGCTTAACATACTTGTGCCATTGCATTTCAAAACAGCGCAAACATCTCCTCATTGATTATTCAATTAGCCATCGTTTGTATTCCGTGTGCTCACAACACGTGACTCAGAATTAAGAATTCCGCACACTCGTAAGTCTGTTGGATGGTATGCACTGATCACACCCTGGCGGACTGGTCAATAGGAAGTTATGAGACGTTTTCAGTGCCTGCCGTGGCGACCATCCAGTGTCGCCGCACTGAAAAGGCAAGATGAATGCCACGATCATCGCTAATTGCACCCACTGTCGTGTAGGCCCACTGCACAGCAGTTATTTCAAAATGACAGGAACGCTAATGCCCAGACGGTATTTCGAACTGATGAGCGCTCAGTTCCGCTTCGTTTCGCATCCTTCATCGTTCGGCCGCACCTTTGTCCCACGCGCCCGGTTTTTCGTCTTGTACTTGAAATGCCGTGTAGCTGGCTTTTAGAGAATCCGCGACGTCCGCAGGGAACAATACAGCCAAATATCGATCTGCACGCGTTCGGCGCCGACATTGTCGACAGCAGGTCGGCGTTCCGCGCTTTGTTCGCCGGTAGCGGCCAGCGACGGCCGCTCGTGAGGAAACAACGCACATCGACCGAACCCGGACGGTTTGACCGAGTGGTCGATGAGGGCCGTAAGTACGGGTGACGAATGGGGAGGACAGGGTCGCTGGAGTCCCACGGAGGCGCGCGAACCAGCAGCAATGGCTTAATCAAACTTTTTAGCGACGTCCGGGACATGGCGGTAGAGTGACAAGACATGAAAACGCTCAGCAATGGAGGACAGTGAAGGTGGAAAAGTTGGAAAGGTAGCTCAGGAGGAATTGGTTGGAGGAGTTTTTCTGCACAGACCCAGTGGAGCTAGCAAAACGGGGATGTCAATGCGAAGTTGCAGGACGCGGACATCTGTGAGTCATGTGGTAAATTGACGTTGAAGTAGGTGGATGCCAACATCCATAAGATATTGACAGAGGGATGGTAAGGCCTAGCTTCACGTCGGCCACTGCGAGACAAATGTAACTGCTTCTGAACCGAGCAAACTCTTCCCCGCCACCTCTACCGCCGGCGTTTGTGATTTCAGCGTCAGCCTGGTTTCCTCCCGAGCCATAGCGAACAAGCTTCTCAATCGCTTCTGCACTGATAAAGGGCAAGACGAGCGCAGTCTCGCCAGAGGTCGCTCACCCTTCTGGTCCTGGAAGATGAGCGCGGCGTCCGTGGCGTTAGCGTACTTGAGGTAGTCGTCGGCGGCCTGAATATGCGGCCGGTTGGTGACGTCCAGTTGGGCCCAGGGAAGGTCGGAGAGCCGGGCAGCCTCGCTGACCCCGCTGACCCCGTCCCAGGTCAGGTCAACCACAGCTGAGTAAGCAGACCGCGCCTGACCGCACACTGCCGGCGGTTCAGCTCAGGTCAGGTCAGGTCAGCAATCACTGAGTGCTCAAAGCACCATAAGAGGGCGACTGCTGGAGATTATACCAAGATAAAAGGTTAGAAGAGACGTCTCTGAAGGGGAAGTTGGTGGATCTTTGCATTTGGGTCCACAGTTAACTATACCGTAGGTTCTGTTGCCTAGGCTGTTGCGTCAGGCCTATTAACACAGTTCAGCCATGTCAAGGGTTTTCGGAGTCCGAGTTTGAAAATGTGTTTGTGTTCCTTACCGTTATCAGAAATGCGAGGAAAATTTTTAAGCCTTGACTTCTCTGGTAATGGTGACTAGGTTTCGTGCAGAAAAAAATGTTTGCCAGCAAAGCTATCCGAATTTCATGCAGCTTATCAGTCTTGTTATTCAAGACACGCATTTGCTAAAGCACCACATTTTTCCGTTATTGATTGCAGTCAATAACTTGGGGTTCGGGAGGCCACTGCCGCGGCCAGCAAACATCGTGGCACCAAGAACACAATGCCAGTGGGCTGCCAACGGGCGGCACACAATGCCACAATAACGATTTCTGTTTAGGTGCTTCGCCTGAGGGTGACAGTGGCCTTGTACTGACGGCTCGGCCACGGCGAGTAGGCGGTTGCCTTTACCGTCAGAAGTGTTCGCAAGCGCGCAGTCACAAATGCATCCCAAAGGCGACTGGAACGTTCGATCGGCCAAAATCGCTATGTTTCATGGATGTCGAGATGCAATTATCTCGCACGTTACGGCCTTTGTCGCGGACGTGTTGGGTACCGGGAGTCCTGTCGATTACATGTACATCATGATGGCTTATTTTGGCTTGCTCTGTTCAGGTTTGACCCAAATCACTCAAACACCCTCTTTCCTCACGGTTATTGAAGGAAAACCGTTTCGCTTCTATGGGCACGACCGACCATTTGGTGGTTCGAAGACGGTCGTAAACGCTGACGATACAGACGATAATTGCGCTGCTCAGCTCCGCCATCGCCGCTAATTTACGCTGCGCTGGAGCCTGGCCTATATCCCGTCCCCGAATGGGGGGGGGGCAGTTGACTGCCCCCCCTGGAGGTTTTCTGGGATTGCGAGAGAAAGAACAAACTCAGGGTCACGAAACTTTGTGTACCTTTTGCTTCATCAATTTCACATCTCCTGTCAAAATTTTGACCTCAGGTCAGGTCAGGTGCCTGACCTAGGTCAGGTCAAAAAGACCTATGTCAAAAAAAGTTAAGCGCCCTGTAACTTTGTCGGAAAACAAGATATCTCAATAATACTTTCAGGGATTAGTCATCGTGATAGATGCAACAAATCTGTTATCTCAGACTACTTGGAATTTTCCGGGTCATTGACCTAAGGCCAGGCCCATTTTTAAGACATGTCGTTTTTTCGGAAATTGACGGAATATTTCATAACATTTTTAGTGTGGATTGAAGCAGACATCTAGGTTACCGTCATTGGGCAAAGTATCAGTGACTTCCGGCCATTGACCTGAGGTCAGGTCACGAATAACTGTAGTGAGCCAAAATGTACCACCGTCAAAATCGACGATGAATTATTCAGAATGGGTAGAAAATGGCAGGACTAGCTTGCACAGACGTAAGTAATACCTGGAACCCCAAAAAGTTGGAAAAAATTCCATATTTTGGAAATAAACTGGCTCTCGCAAATAAAGCTCCGCCAATTGTGTAGATTGGTAACTAATGAATTTTTCCTCAATTTAAGCATGAAAAACCATCACAAGAATCTCTAAGATCAATAAAATTTACATAGATAAGCTTCTGTCGTGAAAATAAAGGAACGCTAAAATTAGTTCCCGTCAATTTCCTACTGCATACGACTGCGGCGCACGCCGACAGCCGGCGTGAGAATTACCTTGTCTTTAACTCAACGTTTCGGCGTATATGTTGAACAAATCTGAGAAATTAGACGCGTATCGGCATCCGGGGACCTTTACTTGTGCGCTGGTGCCTTTACCTATGCGTTATTAATCACAGCCCTTGAGATTCAGGCCATTTCTCGGTTTCATGCAGTCGACTATGAGAAAACATATATAGGGCGTAAATTGCCTACATATTATCTAAAACTAAAAATGAGACCAGTTTCGAGCTCTACGCGTCACAAGCTTTCCAACGGTACGCTTATTTTTATCGTGCGACCAACCGTTCGTGAGTTAGAGAGGAGGGCGGCCAACTGCCCCGCCCCCCAAGTCGCCCATGTTCGAAACCGACCGACGGTCGTGCGCGGGATATAATAGCACCGATCGTGCCGCCACCAATGACCCGAGCTCGTGCCGCGGAGTCTGACCGCCGGAAAAATGTTCGGGAACGTCTTCGGGACGATGTCTACCCGATGCTGCTATTTATCCCACCATTGCTAATTTGTACGCTGCGCAGATTGTGGTCTCCACGTTCGATAACGCAGTTTTGATAGCGGTCAGAGCGGGAGCGCCCATCTGGGCATTCACAGAATGCTTCTAGGAGGAGCAGCAGAGGATATATGACGCCGCCACCCGGTGACGGCTCTAAGAATTTGAAAGGGAAGTTAAACAATTTGGAATACGAAAAAATCGCTAAAAATAGTCATGGGTAGAACTAAAGTCTTGTCAGCGCCCAGTCTCTTTCTCTATCTCGTTCGGTCTTTCCCTCCCTCTCGCTCTCTCCGTCTCTCTCTCTCTCTGTCTCTTTCTCTCTCTCTCTGCAACTTTCTAGTTCTATCTTTCCCCCCATTGTCCTTTTCTCTCTCCCTCTCCTTCTCTCTTTCCTACGTCTCCCTCTCTTCCCCCTCTCGCTCTCCCTCTTTCTTGTTCCTCTTAACCTGCTCAAGGTAAAATGAAATACAGCCGCATTATTTTCGGCGCGAATTTGACGAGACGTCACTTGGACGGTTTTTGGCGGCCGGTAGTTAGCCATATTAATTATTTCTAAAATTTTCGTTTGAAAATATTAACACTCCTCACTAACCCAACATCTTTTGCAACAAACCTGATGTCCATTGAGTTTGCATTCCGACTATGTAAAAACCAGTTCTTCACCCCTGACCTTTATTTATTGTCAAAATTACGCCCTTTGGGCCAAGAAACACGAAGCGCAGGACATCAGAAGCAAATGTTAATGTGAAGCATCATATCAACATAGGAACGAAGCTAGCCATGGCTTTTACCTTTCCCCGGGGAAATATGCCATGCCATGGATTGATGAGTCGACAGCCCTCACACGAACTCATGGAATTAGGGACGTACTTTCCCTAGCCATATGATTCAAACATATTCGCCACGCAGTGGAAGGTGACATAGCTTCGTGTGAGTTAACATTTTATATGGCCTTTTTATAGTCGTTGTGCACCAGTAAGATTAATCTCTGAGAATGTCTAGACACTTTCAATTAAACATCTGCATCTGCGTCAGTGGTGTCAGCTGGTTAATTGGCAGGGCAACCAGTCATATAGCCGAAAATGTTGGGGTAGTTGTGTCAGGGGCATGTGGGAAAAGCTCTGTTTAGCCTGTCTGATGGTGCTCCCGCGGATGCGTACTTCGCTCCGGGTACCGTGATTGGTAGCTCAGTTGACAGTCTGGTCTCCCCGTCCTGGCGAGGCGTGCTCAGTTAGCCTCGGTTCTCGCTGTTCACTACCAGAATCAGCTAACATCTGGTTCAAAGACGGCCATGCTGCTAAGCATTCGGTCTTGTAGTTTAGACAACACTTAAAATACTTTCGTCACAAAATCAGACGTCATCTGGAATGCATTCAGCCTCTGACAACCAGTGAGGGGGCTCTGATCACATAACTTTAGCAAATATTCAGATTAAATCTAAAGCAAAAACATTGGGCCTTTGCGGTAAGGGCGGCGAAAGTGGGTGGGGGCAGGGGGACAGCTTCCCCCCAGTTATGATGGGTCTGGAGCAAGACTATGTTTATCCCCCCCCGTTTATGATCTTGGGGGCCTCGTCAGAAACTGAGCAGGAAAGAAAATGGGAATAAAAGTGACGAACACGCTAAAAAACAAAAAAAGAGGACAATGCAATTATGCAGGCAAGGAGGTAGGCAAATGACGTGCGTGTTCTTTCAAATCTTACTATGTTCGAGACCTCAGCTTTCTTCCGGTAGGGGCCTCGAACAGTTTGGACCCAAAATTGACCAGAGACCGCAAACTTACAGTTGTTAAGGGATCTCGATGGAATGGACCCGGCTGGTCCACCCCGACACACAGTTCGGACCCTGCTAGGGGGCCCGGCTTCCATTCAGTAGAGGGCCTCGTGTTGATTACACTCAAAGGTGGTCCAGCGACCAGGACTTCACAATTTTCAGGGGGCCTCACAGAATCCATTGACCGGGCTGGCCTGCGCTGAACCAGGGTTCGAACCCAGCTAGGGGGCCCCGGCTTAGGCCCGAAAGAGGGCCTGGTACCGATTGTCATTCAAAAGCAAAACAGGGCCCGGGAACCTACAGTTTTTTCGAGAGGCCTCACGGAATGGACCCAGGGGCCTTCGCTAAACCAGTCCGGGTCTCAGGAGGCGTCCCAGCATCCGTCCGTAAGAGGACCTTGCCCGACGACGCTCTGACGCTCAAAAGTGACCGGGAACTTATAGCTTTTAAGGGGCCTCGCGGAATGGACCCGGCAGGCCTCTGACAGAGTTCGGACCATGTTAGGGGGTCCCCGGCTTCCATCCAAGAAAGGGTGTCTTGTCGATTATACTCAGAAGTGGCCCAGAGACCAGGAGCTGACAGTTTTTAGAGGGCCTCACAGAACGGGCTTGGGCTGCCTGCGTTGAAGCAAGGTTCGGATCTTGGAGGGTGTCCCAGCTCCGGTTCGTAAGAGGGCCTCGTGCTAATGTTACTCAAAAGTGAGCAATAGACTGGTAGATATTTAGATTTTTAGGGGGCCCCGCGGAATAAATCCGGGTGACCTGCGCTGAACCGGAATCAACCCCGCCGGCTTCCGTCCGTGAGAGGGCCTCATACCGATTACACCTAAAAGCAGCCTAGAGACCTGGAACCTAATATTGTTAAGGCCTCACAGAATGGACCTGGGTGGCCTGGGTCCATTCTCTTACTAAATCGTTGCCTTGACCCTGCCTCGGGGCCTCGGCTTCCGTCCAGAAGAGTGTCTGGTTGGTTGTTGGGTTAGTTAAGGGCGTTCTGAACCAAAAGCGGAGATGTGGACATGAGGACATGTGGACTGGCTGTGGACGTCAGGAGTTCACGGCGGGACCAAGCTGTGTCGCACCTGCCGAGTTTAGCGGTTAAATGCCCGAGTTCGCACTACGCACGACTGTATCGTGGGCTACCCCACCCGGTCGGGCGAAACACGACTCCCATTAAGTGAAACATGGACTTTTTTGGGGATAAGGGCTCTTCGTAGGGAAGGGGGCCTTTTAAGATTAGGGACCTCGAAATTTCGCTTTGCGCCCCCATGATGAAATACGATCCGCCGCCACTGCTTTCGGTAAACAAAACGGCTGTCTACTAACTTGCTTAAGCCCTAGAGATAATTATGTTCTACTGGTAAGTACAATTTTCTATCAGTGAGAAGCGTTGTGGGGTACATGACGATCATTACGTTCTGTGTCTTTGTTCAAATCTGGAAACACAAGTTGCACCTCGTTTACTAAATTTATTTTCCTTTGTTGTGTTTTCAACACAACCAAATATTTCTCGACCTATTTTAGTATTTTGCATCAGGGGACAAGGGCGCAGGAAGCGGGAGCAGGGGCCGCCTCCCCCCCCACCCCGTCCATCCCCCCCCACTAGGGTCAATGTTAAATGTAAAAAAACTAACACCGACTCTATGGACATTGACTGGAGAAATTAGCCCAAAATACCTCTTTGCCCCCCACTCACTGTGGATGAATTCCCGCTCCCCTACCCGGAGAATGGACCACTCAACGTCACACGTGTGCGTGGTAGTCTTTGCCGTCCTAAAAAAAAAAACATTGAAAAACGCCTACAAGCGAACCATCACTACCAGAATAGTTAAATAAACAAACCTGACGGAGCCACCCACTTCCACCCTTCCGCTTCTGTCGCTTCCACCCATTCTGGCTACAATGCTTCTGACCTGATCCATGTAACTATTGACCCAATTTGGCCGTCAGTATTGACGTCAGTGAGCTGCCTTTACCATAGCACGACTTCTGTTCTGTTTTTGTCACAAAAACAAAATTATTTCTACTACTTGTTATACTATATTACTGCCACTATATTACTTGTTATAAACTACTACTAGAACTATTACAACCACGGTGGTTGTAATAATTCTAGTGAAAAAGAATAATGTCCTGAATTTGAGTCATTTTGGAGAAAAAAACTGGCGACACGCTTCGGGTGAATTTTAGACGACTGAGTTACGGCAGTGTGACCGCGCGGGTACATCCACATTTATCGAGATTTCGATAAAAATTTCCCCTTTTTGGCGGGCCATTTCCCTAGATACCGTGTATCGCTAGTTTCCATTACCAAAATATCGTAATAACACTCTTCGTCCGCACACCAGTGTGCGCAGCATGCAAAAAGGATAAAATCATGCCAGGTATGATCAATAAACGATGTAATTCAACGGGCCGAACGGCGCGCAGTGTTCATCGTAGGCGGGATTATAGCGGCCTCACCCGCGAAACGAGAGCTAGACGAGCAACCCAGTGCGCCAGCTCAGCCGATCAGACCCTGCCGTAGCCGTTGCAATAAGACTTGCTTTAAATAATATTTTATTCAATAAAAGGATATTCTGAGACTTAAATTACCCATTTTGGTATATTTCACCTACCACACTATTGTTTAAGTATTTTGGCAGCTAGGAGTGTTGCGTATTTGCACACAGTGTCAGGGAAAACGCTAATATATTTGGTGCGATAGAGGTAAGTTAGAGTATGCTCATAAAATTAATTAGGTAATTTGGGCAATTTGCAACCAAATGAGGTAGTTTGCAACCAAATGATAACGTCTGTGCTGAGGAAGGAAAGAGAAGCGAAGTTTTCATCCTTTTTCTGCCTGAAGGTAGCTTTGATTTGTAAAACTTAATTAATTAAATGAATTAGGTATCCCACAGCTGAAAAATTTCCCGCAGATTTCAGCCTATATTCCCAGATTCCTCAGATGCCAGCCGATTTCCTTAGAAAAGGGATATTTCCCTAGATGTGATCACACTGCGTTACGGTGTTCCTAGCCGAAGAGGTAGCGTGGGCTGCAAAAACGGGCAAGGCGGGAAAGGTAGAATGACTAATCGTGTAGTGAGAAGACGAATATGCAGTTTGTTCATGCGGTCCGCATGATGTATCCGCGCACAAAACTATGCTCCAACCAAGAATCACAGCACTTTAACTCGGTAATCATGTCCTGTCGAGGACAGCAAAGTAAAGGAAATCGAAAATAACCAAGAACGTGGCAAGGTGCTTTACGCATGTGAAATGAGATAAGTTAAGATACGTTAGTGTGGACGTTTACGCAAACGTCCTGAGACGTCCCTTTGCTGTGGGAGAAGACAAACTGTTTACGTTTGCTTGGATTTTTGTTCAGTTAGATTGCCTCCGAAGATTGCCTTGGAGCTTCGCTTTTCTGCGTTCCTGTCCTTGTTATGTTTCGTGCTGAGAAATCCAGGCAGAGCAGGGACTTCGTTGGTGGCTTGTATTGTTTACGTTCGTCAGTTTGCATTTTGCGGATCTTTTTTGCTGGCAGTACACTGCATACTTGAGCTATGAGCCATATTTATTTGATACGGAATGCGGTCGCTTACGCTTTTTTGTGCGTCGAAATGCCCACTGTTAAGGACGGGTTCGTACCCGGGAAAGAGTGCATATAAGAAACATCAAGAATCATTGCCCTTGCGCTTCGGAGATTTTTCGGGTTGTATTAACTGGTGCGAAGGGCGCTAAAGAGGATGTTTTGAAACACGGCGCGGCAGTCCGCTATTGTTTTTGCAGTGTTTTAGGCTGATCACACCACTGTGTCAGACAATATAGTAGTCGCGTGTTTGTGACGGACGATTTAAATGGGTGGACAACAGCAATAGTCGAACTTTGCTGTTGTCCCGAAATGGAAACGTGTGAATGCCGTGCTTCAAACGTTTTCCGGTGTTTTTTGGTTGGACTTTTGGTACAAGAGGCATTTAGGCGTTATTTGAATGTTAATATTTTTTTTTCTTTGTAGCTATGCGATTTTGCTGTAAAAGATTCACTTAGCTTACGGCCTCGCTCGTCACAAACATCACCAACAGGCAGTCTCTAACATCAAGAACACTTCTACTGGCGACAACCTAAGCCGCCGAAGCAGGTGCCTGGTGTGGATAAAGGGACTCAACACTCTTCGTCAGCTTGGAACTTTAGTGGAATCAAGTGGTTAGGTACATAGACAATCGGCATCAGTACTGGTCGTGTAATCGGATCAAAATGAGTTTCAGTTCCGCATTGAAAGAATGTTGGCGGAATATAGATGTTTGGCAACGCACATGCTTAAATGTTCTGTTCTGAATAAAATGTATCGTTATGCGTGATAAGAATATATTTTTGTTTTCTACAGCGTAACTTCGACCAATTTTCACACGATGGCCTCTCACCATTTCATCCAGAATCAACCCCGACTCCAGTGGTCTGGCACAAGCATGTACGAAATCGTTGCTCTTACTGCCTTCCGAAAACAACAAGGATGGAGGTTTGGGAAAATCATTGGTGCTGCCAGAAACAGTCCAAAGTTCACTTTCCTCATACATCAGGCGCACTGAGCGTAACCGTGAACTAATAGGATGACTTACGATGCATTGGTAACACCACACTTTGGTTCAAGAGTCTCCACCTTGTCCGCAACCGTCCGGTATGAACTCTCTGTCTGAGATCCCCTACAATGACGCCACTTACCGAAAGTTTTCCGGTCATCGTCGGTCAGGGTGTTGTCCACCAGGACGAAGCGAGGAGTGACGGTCAGGCCTGCGGTCGAGGACGTCATCTGCTGGATGGCGGTGTTGATGTTGGTCTGTAGCGCCGAGTCGTGGGCATCCAGCAAAATCACTGCCAGACACAGCACGCGCCGCCTTTGGAGTGTTTGCCGGCACCCTTCATTGCGTTGCAATAGCCAACATAGCGTGATTTCCGCTAACATGGCTGTAGATATGATGTTCCTTTCTTATCATTCCACATGTGACGGACAACGGAGCCATTATTAGAGCGCGCAGCTCCTCAAGACACATGCAGGTCATCGAAGCTATCCTTCTCCGCTGATCGGGACCACTGTCAAACAATTTCAGTCCGGTGCGTGCTTGAAATCAGGGCCAAACATAATTTTCCTGGGATCATTTTTCATTATCTGAACCTTTTCCTCGTTCGCTTTGCAATGCGTTAATATCTTTTGCCAAAGTCATCAGATACCTTACTTATGGAAATCTGTATTTGCCTCCTTTCCTATCACATCCCAATTTTCGCACCCATTGAACAAACTGTGAGAAAGACCACAAAACCAAACTGCCCCAATTGCATTCCTTTTTATTTCAGGGGACGAGAGCGTCATTTTCCAAAGACCTAAAACGAATAAATTCCGGTTACAGCTTTAGCGTTTAACGTTTACAGTTTGGTTGACCACATTTTCCTAAGCTGCCTCTTTCAGTGACGATAAGCCTAGGTCTGCCTCTGGTAGACTTCGAAAAAAGATTATAATTTTTGAGCCCGTGACAGCGATCGCGAAGCTGAGAAAACCTGTTTGCCATACTAGACCGATTTTTTCGGAAGTATTCGCTACCTTTCCGTCGTGCTATAGCTCTGAGCGGTTGCAATCGTTTACATGATATGATATAGAGTTCTGTTTAGAAGCGCTGTTCTGACGCCGTAGCCAGCTTCGCAGCAGCAGTCGGACGTTTTCACAAAACGAGCAAACTGTGAATAGCATTCACGAATCTGGATGCACACCTTCCATGATGCCGAGCTTTTCAACGACATCATTTTGAGGAGCTGCTGGCTTCCATGAAGTGGATGCTCAGTAAGTTGGTTCATATTTCATGCAAAACGGCAAGTGCGTCACCGCCTCCAGGACTGAGCTCCTGTATGCCGGCAGTATATGCCATATCCGTCCAGCTGAATAGGAGAAACTTTGGACTAGACGTCACGCGGTGGGAAACCTTGATCTCTGAACGCACGGAAGGCTACCAACTAAGAATACGAGTCCGACATCGATGGCATGATGAGCGAGTACAACGGCCTAACAGCCCAGGACGGAGGCTGGATACCGTCTTGTTTTCTTTACAGCACGGGTGAAGAGTTTGAACCAAGATCGTAATATTTAGAAAAGCCTTTCAGTACTCATCTCTTTTAAGATTCCGTTGCGAATAACTTCATTAGAAGACAAACGAAATAGGGGCGTTGAAAATTTTCGGACCAAGAATATTTTAGATATGAAATCCCCCAACTATTTCAACGCCTATCTTGCCTCACTTGGATATCCCGATTTTTATTGTTTTAGGGCCACTTTAAGACCCACAGTATAGGTTAAGCACCCTCAATGACTTCTGGGCTTAAAACTTAAAACTTAATAAAAAAGATATGAAGGAACACCAACAATATTTTGAGTCCCTGATGGAATGCATACATTAGCTGCTCCATCCGATAAGTAAAGCGTTTAAAATAATCGCATTCCGCTTGCAAATTTAGTTCTGGCTCGTCTTAGCCACCTCTGCAGACTGTGCGGCAATGACGCTAACAACCGAATGCTAGAAAGGCCTCAAAAATGTTCCAAAAAGAAGCTTTGCTGCGCGGGTCATTCACGACAGCCTTAAGTAGATATGTGTAAGTGATAAGTAGATAAGTAGATTGGCATTGGCTTGCACTGATGCTGTACGTGAGATCGTTGTCCAGTCCAGATGGCCACATATTTAGCTTTTTCATGGACTTTCATTTGACCACGGTTGTACGTTTTTTATCATCCAGCTGCACGATATCTCTGGTGAAGTGTTACATTTCACCAACAGCGGTACAAATAGATGCAATATGGTCTGCGCTTGCACATAGCAACATCGACCGTGATACCTGAAACTATCATTTTGTGTTGCTACACCTTTCTCCCCAATTCTCTGAGATCCAAGGAATTCAGTCGCGCGAGAACTTCCCGAATTTGATCTCCGTCAGGATGGAGTCAGTTTGTTTGCCTGCAAACCGGTGTTGCTTGTTCCCCGGCGCAAACATCCAGAGGCATTAAACCAATCCCGGCTCTGATACTCACGGGGTTGAACGTTCTGAGCTGCACATAGCCACGCCTGTAGGGTGACAATTGCCACCCTGAGATGCAGTGAGCACCTGAAACAACGGCAGCGGATAAACGCCATGTGTGTAGCAGCCCATAGGACAGGTAGGGCAGCGGTCCTACGAACTTGACGGATGCCCCACCAACCTGAAATAGTTGCATCGTAAGCTCTACGGTGTTGGATGGAAAGAAATTGTTAAAAAAATAGCTCTGGCCCTACCAACTTTGAGAACGTTTCTACACCAAGCGTGATTCGAAGTGCCATAGGTCTCAGCAATGCAGCAATATGATATTCCGATCCAGGACACTACCCTTCCCGCCATCTGACCTGAGTTTGGTAATAACGCTTTAAGTTAAGTTGCTCAGTTAAAGCTGTTCCCTCGAAAATTTTGGCATGTGAGACACGGGTGCATTACCGGCTGAAAACCTTGCTGGCCCTTGAAAAAATATTTGCTGATGATTTCTTTTTTATTGTATTCGCAAATCAATCCCGAACTCCCCCCCCCCCCAACCTCTTTGAAGGCTCCTTGGTGTGAAGACCTTTAAGTGCCATCCCTGTTCACATCCATGGTTCCTCTGCGGAACGGAGGGTTTCCTCTGGGCCGGGTTTGCCGATTATCCCCATCGCGCTGTGCAAGAACCAAAATCCGATGACGAGGAAAGCAAACTCAAGATGCAGCATTCACTTGAGGAAACCGTCTCTCAAACCGTGGGCGGGAATCACAACGAGGAATTCTAATTAATTTCGGATTATCCTCGGGTGCTGGGTCTGGGTTTCTGGAACGTGTCATGAACGGCTTACTCAGGAACACAGGAAAAGTTTATCATCTTTGTACTTGTGTCACCAGCAAGACCATTTCGCAAACAGTACAGTTATTATGGGGTAATAACCGTTTCATGTGTTTTGATCGTAGAAACACGCAACAAGGACGACACCAACATTTGCTCAAGAGGAGTTGTGTTCTAAGCTGTAAAACTGAATAGTACCGAATCTATTAAAGTCAACCTTCACTTTAAACGGCTTCTTTTCCACAAATGAGCAAATCTTGAACGGACACAGAAATTTTGTAGGAAATGACCACACAGAGCTATAAATAAAACAGAGAACATAAGCCCGATATCGTATCTCTCATTCTGAGAAAACAGAATTGTTCTCTGGCCTCCTACGCCATGCTTCCACATGGTAAGGAGGTGCACAAGCAGTAAAAATTCATCCTCTTATCAAATGTGGAGGAATCGGAAGCGGATCTAGAACGAGAAAAACGGGCTTGCATTCCGTTTTTCCCCAGCTACTTTTTTAAATCTCCAGAGTTGTTCAGCAGTGGGTCGGGAGGCTGGTTAACATTACCCGAACGTGTCCCTCATATGTACCGAAACTGTGGAAATCTCCTCATAGGCGTACCGAAAAGGGGGCGCGGGTCATGGTCCCACCCTAAGGACATCGGTTAGAATAATCAAAGGGCGTGTTTCATAGTTCAACGCGGGAACTCAGATCTGACACATACAGGCTGTGTCGTTGCCAAAAGCCGTTGTTGAATAGATAATTACATCCATTAGAACCTTGATCCTCTTAAATTTCGGATACAGATAGTGCCTCCTGTTGAGGTACACTGCTTCGTTTAACCCTTTGTTTTCCCGGCATGAGGGGCTGAATCCGCCCCCCCCCCCTTAAGGTTTTTGCTTGCCAATTCCAGGCTTTTTTATGCAGCACCACCTGGTGCTTAGAAAGAACAGCTGGTGACTTTTCCCAGCTATTCTTTCTACGCACTGGGACAAAATTTCGAAATTCTGTTTTGCTTAGGGGCGGAAGCCGGGCAACGTTTTTGGGAGGCAACTCAGGTCATTTTTGGCCCTGTTCAGGGTAAAAGCAAAATGAATGCCAAAACTGGCGTTTTTAAAATAGAACTTAAAACTTTACATGAATGTATAGCTAAATAATTGGGCAACGTGTAAATACAGTTTTGTTCGTCTGAGGTCACTTTACAAGGTCAGGTCAAGGGTCAAAAGTAAAAATTTTGTTGTATAGTTATCTTCGGCGCTATTTTTTTGAAATGCCAAACCCGGAATATATGTGACGTAGAATGGTGCCCTTTATTTGAGTATCAAGTTTCAGCTTGATATCAGGTCGGGTCACGGAGCTATGACCCGAAATGTCAGTGCGCGTAACCTATATCACAATAGTCGCAGAATGGAACTTTTGAAATAGAGTGAATTCAAACGATCGAAAACGTTTACAGACAATGTTAAATGCACACGAGTTCATTCCAAATGACTCCAAGGTCACTGGAGGACACTTAAGGTCAAAGGTCAAGAGTTGATCTGAAGGACATTTGACCATGACAGTTCTCCCCTTTTTCATGTCCCGGGCACCGCCTATGCTAACAGTATACAAACACTGTAATACGATTTGTATTAGTTTAGCATAACATGACTAGCAAAGCCAAAAGAGTGTTTTTGCCTTTTTTGTTCATTTAGTTGTTGAAAAACTAATCCTCCTATTTTTGAAATCCTGTGGACGCCCATGAATTTTCCCAAAATTTTAAATGTATAGACCAATGGTAAAAGTCCCATCCATAATGTCTCGATTCATGCCAATTTTATCAAAATCGGTCCATAAACGACGGAGTCATAAGAAGTTCAAAAATATCCCCCATTTTGATATTTTTGGCCCCTTTGCCCGCCCTTCTTAAAGTGTGGAAAATTTCTTTTTATAAAAATGTAGTTAACGTCATGACAAATCGATTGCCGTTTGTTGCGATGGAATCGGAAGAATAGTTCTCGAGATCCAAGGGGGCTGAATCGCCCCGTGCCGGGAATCGGCCATACCGCTAGCCCTCCGGGAATAGAATAATAGAATATTATAATAGAATATATATAGTATACTATACTATAATAGAATAGAAATAATAGAATAGCCCTCCGTGTTAAAATTTCTTCCCACGTCCACGCCTAATACACATGATCACGTGACCCGCGCGAAGCCACCGCTGACGATTCCTCACCTCATGGCGAGGTCAACACGTGGCCCAGGGGTCAACGACAAGGTCAGCCGGCTGACCTGACCGTCTGACCCTGCCCGCCGCACTGCACTGGTCGGCCACCGCGGCCACACCTATCGACCATCAACGTGTTTCTCGACCCCCCCCCCAGGCCCGCGAGCCATTGCCATTACGACGCATTGTCGCGCCGTGAAGGCCGCTTAGTGAGCGCTTACTGGGTCGGGGGCCCGCATTCGAGCACGCGACGGGATGGACGGTGCTCGCGTCCGCTCGTTACCAATAGAGACCCGGTCAACAGAGACGGGCGAGGTGAAAGGCTGCCGATGCACGCACATTCGGCCGGTGCACGCCGCACCGTGCACGGCCGGCTGTCGGAAAAGCCGCTGGTTCAAAGTCCGATACCATGTTGGGCCGGCGCGAGCTTGCTGGTCGCGTCTTTCAGTCATCCAAGACACGCCGCGGGCGGGGCGAGCTCTCCCGGCTTTTCTGACCCGGCAGTACTCGACGGTGGACCCGTGACAGGAGCTGGTGAAGAGACTTGCTGAGCAGGTGCCAAAACGGCGGGAATTTGCGTGAAGCGAAATCGCTTGCACTGCAACGCAGGACGAAACTCGAAAACACACGAATCACAACAAGGACGGAACAAAAACAATATCGTTGACGGTTATCTGTGCACCCCAGTATAGGCATTCTGGCCTGCTGTTTTGCGTCTCCAAGGTCACACACAACACTGCTGAAATTATTTTTCGCCCCGCACAGTTTCAGCCATGTGTCACGCTAAGTTTCACACAGACTAAGTCAGCCCTGACTGGGAGGCCATCTGAGGAAGGCAATGCGACCAGGATGTCTGACTGTGATTTTTGATAAAGTCTACAAGATGGGTCCATCCTTCTGATTTCATATTCTCTTTCGTGGAAGAGAAACAAAAAGACACAATCGTGTTTTTAAAACTGCGCCAAGTAAGAAAAGCAAAATTACTCGCAGTTACAGATGATAATCGAAGTGACTTTTCACCCATGCACTCTTTGGGCTGCATGTCCTTCCTACTCTTATTGGGATGCTGTGGATCAAACAAGGCACTTTTTGGCTTTCGATGACTATTCAAAGAAGGTTGTCACATCTAGTGTTTTTTTTTTGTACAAACAGAAAATGGTCTGCGGTGCATTATTTGCCCTCGTCAAATTCGCCAATATCAAAATCCGGAAAACATCGCTTTGGGCATTGTTAACTGCAACTTTTCCGTTCTGATCTGCGTGTTCACTCTGTTACTGTCCCTATCGGCACATTTGCAGGCCAAGAGCCAAGAGCAATCACCGTGGGTTATATTCGAAAAATTTAGGTTTTGTAGTTATTTTCGGTGGTGGCCCTTCCTATAAAACGCGAAATATTCAGTGCATGCTTCATTGACTTGATGCATTTCCGCAGTAACTCTCAAGCACTTCGTATAGCTCTTCGTATAGACAAGCCAAAGTTAAGCAAGTATATTTTACTGGCGTCAACGTGAAGTGTCCCCAAACAGCGCCGAAGCATAAAACCATTGACTGTGTCTCATTCCTAACCGTTCAACGGTACAGCTGTGAACAACCGGTGTCTCCCGCCAGTGTTATCTCCTTCGTCACCTGAAAGATCGGAAGAAAAATCGGCGAATGGTCGACATCTGTTGTACCCGGACTGAGCAGACTGTCTGGCGAGTGGCGACATAGAAGCAGAAATGTTAATTTTATAAGCAGACAACTCCTGAAACGATGTGGCTGCAGGACGAAATATGTCTGTTGGCCTCTGAGGAATGCATTAACGTTTGCTGTGTAAAAGCGAAGATCGTGTTTTCCGCTGAAGAATCCTGCTCCACACAAGGGACGTAGTCAAGGGGCGGGAGCAGGGTGCCATGCCCCCTTTGTGAGATTGAAAATGCAGCCTTTTTACTCACCAAAAATGAAAATTAGCAATAAATGCCGGTACTCAAAAATGAGGTGGCGGAAATCCGAGGAGTTTCCGGTTTTCAGGGAAATTGGTTTTGTACTGACTTCCTCCTTGGCGAAATTTTGGGTGCGCCCCTGGTTCCATGAGACCAATTAGTGTCACGTTTTGAATACCTTGCAACACGCAATAATCCATTTCAGGTGCCAGGCAATTGCCGTGTGGCTAGGAAATTTCTAAGACGAGCAAAAAGGACAGGTGCCTACCTGTCTGGCAACTGTTAATGCTACCTTTCATAAGCCAATCATGCTTTTATAGCCTGCTGTAGACTACTCTCACAGGCCACAAAATAGGTACAGCAATAACTTTTGAGTAACATGTTCCTTGTATGTTTGTATTCACTGGGGTCATGACAAATGTCTCCGGGGAAACGTCAAAGGTCGATTTCCCATGGCATGCAGTCAATTGAATATACATCCATTACCGAGCTAATGCATTTTGTCCTTATGTGTCTGGTTACGATGACAAACAGCCCGGGCACGATCGATAACTGGTTTATCCCCGTGACGTTTTGCGCTCAAACAGCGTTCGGCAGTAACGCCGTTTCCCCCGTTTACCTCTTGCTCCAGATCAGCTTTGCTGTCGAACTTCGTTGTGGAGCAAGAAATGACCGGTTAGGTCAATCATTTCCGTTCTCGAACGCCGCAGTGTGGTATCGTCCACTGCTCTCCCCGAAGTGTTCGTTGATATCCGGGCGGAGAGGCAACGTCGGCGGCGGCCTGATCTAGGCTGACCCGCCTAGCTGTTGTAAATGCGGTACAGTCTACCGTTCCAGGCCGTCCTGGGTGCGGACGTTATTCTGGCACGATTCACCCTATTCCCGGCAAGGGGCTGAATCCGGCCCTCCCTTGTGTTTTTTGCTTGCCAATTCCAGGCTTTTTAACGTAGCTTCACGAAACTTGGTGACCTTTCCTAGCCGTTTTTTCTACGTGCCGTGACAAAATTTTAAAATTCCATTTTGCTCAGGGGCGGAGTCAGGCAACGTTTTTGGGAGGCACCTTAGGCCATTTTTGGCCATGTTGAGGGTAAAAGGAAAATGTCTGCCAAAAACAGCGTTTTTAAGATAGAACTTAAAACGTTGTATGGATGTATAGCTAAATAGTTGGGTAATGTGCAGATACAATTTTGTTTGTCTAGGGTCACTTTAAAAGGTCAGATCAAGGTCGAAAGTCAAAATTTTATTTTATTGCAATAATTTCGGTGCTGTTTCTTCAAATAACAAACCCGGAATGTGTATGACGTAGAAAGGTGCCCTCCACTCATGTATCAAGTTTCAGCTTGATATCAGGTCGGGCCACGGAGCTATGACCTGAAATGTCGGTGCGGTTACCCCATACCGCAATAGCCATAAAATGATTTTTTTTTAACAGAGTGAATTCAAACGATTGAAAACATTTACAGATGATACTAAATGTACACGAGATCATTCCAAGTGACTCCAAGGTCACTGGAGGTCATTTAAGGTCAAAGGTCACAAGTTGATCTGAAGAACGTTTGACCATGACAGTTCCGCCTTTTTCATGTCCCTGGCACCGCCTATGCTAACATTATACAAACATGGTAATGCGATTTGTACTTTTTTAGCATAACATGACCAGGAGAAGCCAAAAAAGTGCTTTTGCCTTTTTTTGTTCGTTTAGTTATTAGGAAAACTAATCTTTCTATTTTTAAAACCCTGTGAACGCCCATGAATTTTCTCAAAATTTCTGATTTGTGTACCCATGGTAAAAGTCCTATCCATAATCTCTCCATTCATGCCAGTTTTATCAAAATGGGTCCAGAAACAATGGAGTTATAAGAAGTCCAAAAATACCCCAGATTTTAACATTTTTGCCCCTCCCCCTGTATCCATACCTTTCAAAATTTTGAATTTCCTTATAAAAATGTAGTTCACGTCATGGCAAATCGATTGCCGTTTGTTGCGATGAAATCGGATGTGGAGTTCTCGAGATCTTAGGGGGGGGGGGGGGGCGAATCCGCCTCCCCCCCTCTGTCGGGAATCGACCATACCGTCTAGCCCTCCGGGAATAGGGTTAATACGTCGTTGATATACAACTATTCAACCATTCAGTCTATTCAACATGACTATTCGTCAACGCCACATTGAAATCAAAGGCGCATTGTAGTAACTTGCATGGGTTGAAGCAGGCAACATCCTTTGAACAGCTGTATTTTAAGTTTGTTTTTCTCCGCCGACGTTGGTTTTGGAAACGAGTTCATTTTCATCATGCACCTATAACGTGCAACTGGCACTGGGCTCTCAACTTTCAACCAGCTTGACCCAAACATCTCAATTAACCGCAAATCATAGCTCGAAATAAAAATGGTAAAAGGGCAAGAAAAGGGCCGGTGAACCTCTTGGTCCCCGATTTTTACCGAACGTTTCCATTGCCTTTGGAAACCTGTCCACACAAGGGGAAAACGGGGAAGATTTCTCTCACCTCTGGACCCGCGTCTGGTAAAGTCGATGAATGGAAAAGCGGCAAATTTCGCAGACATGTCGGAAGAGGTTGCATGTTGCCCCCGGACAGCAATGCAAGAGTGCCAAATTTGCCTCTCTAGCAGTCATCCCTCAACACGCCCTGCTAATGATGATTGAGCTGGCTTTTACCTAGATTGGACCAGTTCCATATTAAACGACTCCTGCAAAAGGCGTGCAGCTGTTGGCTTTAAGAGCATTACCGCGCAATGAAGAGCACTTTCGCAACGCTTCTAAATAACCGGGCGGTGATGGCGTTGCCTGTTTGCATCAGTTATTCATGAAGCTTCCATAGAGATTCAGAAGATAAGACCACCTGCACTGTGCTGGCGACGCAGCACTTGAGGTGCAGGCAAGCAAGACAAATATAACCTACGTTTTAATAATTTCAACATACGTACGCTAAGCACATTGCCGGCTGGGGAAATGTTCAAGTTGACTGAGCAGAGTTCGGACATCGAAAATGAATATAACGTGTAACCTGTGCAGCTGGCCAGTTTCTGGTCGGACATTTTGCGGTTCCTTATACGTTAGCTCGTTTACTTTAGAACGATACGTCGCTTTTCCGCCGTATCAAAATGGCAACAATTCTAAGCAAAGTTGGTATCCGTAAACCGTGCAACTGAAGACGGTAGATAAGCTTGTTTTAAACTTAACGTTATTTTTTATATATATTCCATATATTTAAACGTATTGACTATAGAGTTCTGGAAAGGAACACACATTACCAGTGGGTTTCGTCCTCTGTCATTTGTGGATATAGTTCAGCTATCTCGTTAAACACAACATGTAAAAATGAACCATTTCTTCAATGCAAGGAAGCACGGCACAAAATATGTCACGTCAGGAATCGTTTCATAGTTCCTTAATTTGATTTTGGTGGTTCGGCTCGGACCAATGAGCCTCGCATACTTCAAACGGGTGCTTAACCCGGCAACGTTCGGGGGGTGGTGTCAAATAGGGCACCCTCGTTTTTCTTGAGTGACTTTTCTGACCCGTTAGAGTCAGCCCAATCAAATTTTCAGTACCTGTTCAACAATCAGTTTTGCATATTTTGACATGAAAACCATTTTTATGCTAGGTCAGGTCATGGGCATATGACGTCATAAGTTGAACCCTTGCATGTTTACCTGTTCAGGCGGTGGCACGAACATGCTTTGTTTTTCTATGATATTTGCGAGTATAATGCATGGATGATTTGGATTTGCATAGGAAACGGTCCCCAAAAGGATATATGATCGTGACATGTCAACATTAGAGGTCATGCTAGGTCACATGCATGATGGCAATTGGACTGCTTCGCATTGTGGTTGATAGGAGTTGTTGCCGCTGACGTTCCCCATCGTTCAGGTGAAACAAGCAAATCTATAAGCACTTCTTAGTAAAGTTCACCAAATACAACATGAGGTCATGTCACGTCAGGTCACGTCTTTGGTAGATGTGAAAACGAAATGAAATACAACATTGTTTATGGAAGATCGTTCAGCAGCAGCAAACAGCAATTATTTTTCCTAATCAGAAAAAAGAGAAATGACTATTTCTCCTGACCTGGCTTGACCTTGGCCCGCTAAAGAGGAGTCAGAGCATACTTAATTACCATGAAATGTCGTTTCAGTTCCGTACTTGACGCAGTCAAGAATCGCAACGAGTAACGTTTGCTCTTTGTCAGGAAGAAAAATGCAACCTTATCTGACCTGACCTGGAATGACCTTGGCTAAATGAAACGCGGATGTTGCAAAACTGATTATAAAAAAGTTTCACTTTTATTCTTTTTGTCACGTAGATCAAAACGGATGCGAGTGAGCATCGATCTTTGGTACGCAAAGTAATACTAATATTTCGCCTGACCTAGGTCGATCTTGACCCGGCATTTTTCACGTTTTGACATGCATTTGATGCAGAAAATCGTGACCTTTCGTTTGATGCCCAATTGAAGGTTCTAAGACCATTATTAGCGATGATATGAGGTGCAAACCGATATCAGTTTTTCCGATGTTGTGTTATGCGTTTTACGTGACCTATGACGTCGTCAGTCACGTGCAGGGGCGCAGCCAGGATTATTTTAAGGGGGACCCTGAGCTCAATGTGAAACTGAAATCATATGAAAACCGCCTGCCGGGAAGGCGGTGTGCAATGGTTTTCACAAAAACTGCGGGCCTAAGGGGGAAGAACTGGGTCCTCCGGGCCCCCTTTGGCTGCGCCTGTGGTTACGCGACCAGGGCTAACGTAGCAATTTCTGAATCGCAAGTCTCAGGGCTGTCAACTGGTGGTAGACTGGTTCAGATCCCACGGTTAGATACTGAGATAGCAAGGGGGTGCCCTTTTTGACACCAACCCCAGGGCGGTCGCGGGTACAAATACGCGCCAGGCGGTGCCGGGTTAAATTCAGATGAGAAATCTGCTGCTTAACATTCGCATCCTTCAGCTGGTGCAAGGTGTTCTCACGGCTGCCCTGGCCGCTGAATGGGAAGCGCCAGTGCTCCACGCCATTGGTCTAGGCGACATTTTTAGTCCTGCACTGCCGCCATATAAGAACAACGCATGCAACCTTATTTTGAAACAAAAATGACTGCGTTGCAAAGTTCCATCTTTGCTTCGAACCGTTAAAAATAGAGACATGCTTCTTTCCTGTAAGGGGTCACGATGAAACTTGAAAGCGTTAGAAAATGCGATATTGACTGTAAATGGGAGCGCACCCCTCTGAACAGAAAATCAGTGAACCTGGATCTACGTCTTGTTCCGCACCTGTGAACTTCGCAGCAGGACATCTATCTCCACATACCTGAAACTGGCTCAGATTCAACGTCCGCCAAACGCCCAACACAGCAAACGCCCGCCTTCATTCGTATAAAATCTTTTATTTGGCGATTAACACTAACAATGTACAAAACCTATGTATGGATGAATGATGGTCGACGCGTCGGCGGCGTCTCACCGGCGCGCTCGCCGGCGGCGCCGGCAGTAACGACATACCCAACACACGGATCGAAAGACTGACACCACCGCCACGGATGATGCAATATCAGAGCGCCCCTCCGCACGGCCGGCAGACTATCACTTTGCCGCCGCCCCCCCCGCGATCGACCCCCGCCGGCGGCCGTCAGACGCGCGACTCGAGCGGCGCCGGCTGCAGCGGCAGCAGGTCGAGGTCCACCAGGCAGGAGGCGGGCCGGACGGCGGCCGCCGCGCCGCCGGCCGCGCCCCGACTCGCCGTCACCAGCAGCCGCAGGAAGCGGTCAATGTCCTTCGAGCCGCCGACCGTGTGGCGGCGTTTCAGAGCGCGCGGCGAGCCGGCGGCGCGCGCCCGCTGCGAGCCCGGCGCGCGCTGCTCGAACCGCTCGCACATCTCGCGGATGCTGCGCTTCATGCCCTTCTTGGCCTCGGCCGGCTCCGGGAGGCGGCGGTCGGCGTCCGGCGGGGCGGCGCCGCCTCCGCCGGCCCTCTCCCCGCCCGCCGAGCCGTTCATCATCTGTCGGCCGGAGCGGAGCGTCAGCCAGCACCGAGCAGACAACGTCAGCTCACACAGAACAGAGAACGTCAGCTCACACAGAACACAGGAGAACGTCAGCTCACGCAGAGCACAGGAGAACGTCAGCTCACGTAGAACAGAGGAGAACGTCAGCTCACACAGAGCACAGGAAAACGCCAGCTCACACCGAACAGAGAATGTCAGCTCACACAGAGCAGAGGGGAACGTCGGTTCACATCAAGCAAAGGAGAACGCCAGCTCACACAGAGCACAGGAGAACGTCATCTCACACTGAGCAGAGGGGAACGTCAGCTCACACCGAGCACAGGAGAACGTCAGCTCACACCGAGCACAGGAGATTGTCAGCTCACTCCGAGCAGAAGAGATTGTCAGCTCACAATGGACAGAGCATCAGATACATCAGATATAGAACAGAGCAGAGCGTCAGAAACTCAGCGGAGCGTCAACTAGCACTGAGCAGAGCTTCACCAACACAGCCTCAAAAACACATCGCACTGAGCACAGTGAAACAGAGACAATGACAATGAGCAGAACAGGGCGTCCGAAACAAAGGAGTATCAGAAACTGACCAGAACAGAGTGTCAGACGCTCCGAGAGATGGCGGGCCCAATCCCAGATATCGCATCAGGTTACAAACTACATCACAGCTGCAAACTAGCAAATATGATAACACAAACGGCCCAGGTCCTCACGGAACCGAACAGCGTTTCGTGCCTCACTCACGTGCCGACGACGCGGGTAAGTCAACTCCACGAGAACGCTCCTGGCCTGGCCTGGCCGGGCCGGAAAGGGCGGCCGACTGACCTGCAGCTGACTGCTGGCGCTGTAGCTGCGGTGCAGGCTCGGGTCCCGGTACATGGCGTCCGAGCTCCAGGAGGTGCGCTGCTGCGCCGCGGCCGGCGCGCGCGACAGCTCCTGCATCTTCTGGTCCAGGGTGCGCACCAGCGTCGTCACCAGGTCACAGCCCTCCTGCGAGAGACTGGGCACCTCGGCGGCCGTCGTCTCCGGGGAGCACCCGCCGCCCTGGGGAACACCCGAACACCGTGACGTCACCGCCCTCCTGTGAGAGGCCCAGCGTCTGACGTGAGCCCATGATGACGACGGAGATGGAACGCCGTGAAGCTAGTCACAAGCAGCGTTTACAAATGAATCGTCGTTTTCACAAAAACCTCGGTTACTTCTCCGAGAGAATGAACTGCTCGATAACCACGCCAAAACAAAACGCCACCGGAATGTCCGGCCGGCGGCGGCTGCTGACCTCGTCTCGGCTGGAGCCGCGGCGGCGCAGCGTGCCCTTCAGCGCCACCTTCATCGGGTCGAACGCGGCGCGCGACTTGAGCGCCATCTCGGAGCGCTTCAGCTCCACCTTGCGGCTCTGGTGGGCGGCCACGTCCTCGGCCGAGCCGCCGCGGCGCACCGGCCGCGGCGAGCGGTACAGCCGGCCGCTGGGCGCCAGCCACCGGGCGCGCGCCAGCTCGCCGCCCTCGGAGACGCGCCGCGAGGCCGGCGGCGCGGCGGCCGGCCGCAGCGGCAGCGAGTCGGCGCGCGCCCGGCCCGGCCGCGGCCCCGTGCCCGACGACATGGTCGAGTAGCCCGAGCTGAGCGTGTCCCAGGTGAAGGCCGGCGGCGGCGGACAGCGCGAGCCGGCCGAGCCGTCCGACGCCACCGACAGCCGCTCGTCGCGGTCGGCGTCCGGCGCGCGGCCCGACAGCTCGGCCATCCGCAGCACCGCGTCTGCGCCCACAGCAGGGGGTCAGAGGGCCGCGGGGCGGGGGGGGGGGACGAGAGCCGATAGATGACGCCGGCTGTCACCGTAATGGCAGACTTCACCGTGGCCAAACAGAGGCGGCCATAGATTATCAACACAGCGAACAGGCATGTACGACAGCTATGGTCACAAGTCCAGCCATTCGTTCGCAAACGTGAACAGTGGGCAATTCAGTTATACGGCAGCATTTTAAGCTTATGGTGGCAAAGCTGGGGGCTTTATACCGTCATCGCTTTTATCCCCCCAAGACACCGACAGGCGTGTTAGCCAACACTGTTGGTTTATTATTCTGGTATGTTTACCCCCAAGCTATGTTGAGGCAGAAAAGCAAACGTAAATGAAAACAACCAAAACGGAACGCATTAGTACAAAAGAACACGCGTACAGCTACCAACAAGACCCATCAACAAGCCTACCGACAAACGAAAGACAAACCAAAACAAACAAAACAACAAACAGCAGGTTCAAAGACATCTATCTACCCGACGAAGCCGTTCGCCAGTCGATTAGTGCCGGCTCGGCCGGGCTCCACTGCCGGCCGGCCGGGAGCAAAGCTACGGCAGACGCCGGGCGGGACAGCGGCAAGCATGCGCTCGGCGCCGGCCCTCACACCACACCACACGGCCACGGCTAGCGCGGAGAACACGTCACCTGGGCGGCGGCCTAAGCGTTACGACGTCGGGACGCTATCGGGCCACCGGGCGGCGCCGGCCTATCCACTAAAAGGGTACCACACGCCTAGGAGGCAGAGAGAGAGAGACCGTCTGTCGGCGCACAGGGAGGCGACGGCGGCGGCCGGCTCAGGCGCCGGGCCGGCGGCGGCCGCGGCCGGCGGCGGCCCGGCCCGGCTCTAGAACGGCCCGCCCACGTGAGCCGCGCAATGTCGCACGCCGACGGACACGGCCCGACACGCGGACACGACCGGACACAACCGGACACGATCGGACACAGCGTATGTGCAGTCACAAGAGGACGTGGCCAATCGTGGCAAAAACAGGGTTTAATAACGGTTGCTTTTCCCCAGTTTTTGAAAAAGACGGGCACGCAAAAAGGAACTTTCCACCGTACGGAACGCCAGCATCTAACGCAGAATCCAACAAGTGGACGAACAAAATCTAACTCAGGAAAGAAAAACAGGCACAGTGTGGAAGGGAAGTTAACAATATTCAACAGACACCACCGCTTTATAGGTTACGCAGAACAAAACAATGGGTAAAGTTAGACGTCTGAGGGCTTCTCTGAATACGTAGCAAATGAGACATAAGAAATGCGTTTTGCTTTGCGAAGGTTTCTCGTGGAGCAGACCATCAAATACCGCAGCATACCATGGCCAAAACTGAACACGTAAACAGCTCCTGGACGAACTGAAGGCCACTGCGACTAAAAGCACACCACAGGACCTCCGCATTCAACCCGGCAAGCGACCTGACGCACAACAACCGACACCAGCAAAACGCTACCCCTGAAACCCACGACCCAGTAACGCTCACTTGCCCCACATTACCGCGCCCACAAGAGCGGGAGGCGCGCCCGGAGACGGCGCGGCGGCCGGGGGAGGCCACTCACCCGCAGGATTGTCGGCCAGCTCGTCCAGGAAGTCCGGGTGCTCCAGGTCCTGTTTGGCGCGCATCCACTCCCGCTCTATCCTGGCACGCTGCAGGTCCAGGTCCTTGGCCTCCCGCTCCCGCATCTTGTCCCTGGAGGCGGTCACAGGTCGCGTCAGCGGAGCCGCAGGTCAGTGGGTTACGGGTCGGGTCAGTACGGCCACAGACCAATATGTCGGCGTCGCGGTACGCCGCTGACGGTGACGTGACAGAGTCGAGAAAACGCATGGAAAATCATTGAAAAGAAATGAAGGAAGTGATACGCTAAACCATAACACCGTTTTATAATCCTATTGCATAATTTTCTCGACTCGTCGAAAGCAGGCACCGACTTTCAATTACCATCCGTGGAGGTTCACGCGGCGCAGGCGACACGAGCTCCCATCAGCCACCAGACTCCCTCCCACCCGCCACCTCCGGCCGGTGCCGGCGCCGGCGCTCACCTCTGCAGGTTGGCGCGCGTCTCCTCCTCGAAGCGGCGGACGCGCTCCTGCGTGTTCTGCGAGAGGCCGGCATAGCTCGGGATGGCCGTGTCGTCCTGCGGCCGGCCCGGCCCCCGGCCCGCCGGCGCAGGCTCGGAGCTGCGGCAGCCCAGGCGCCGTCAGGGCGGCCGGACGGACGGCCGCCACACGGCAGGCCGGCGGGGGGGGGGCACGGTAGCGGCGGGGTGGACGTGTTAGGGGGCCGAGAACGACGCACCTCAGACCAGGCCTTGTACTAGAAGTGACACTGGCGCCGCCAATGTAACGATGAAAACGAGCATTTCTGGGAGACATCTAAGTTTTCTTACACCTGAAACTAGTCAACGGAGCTGTCGGCTTAGAATCACCAAGAACTGTAAGACAACAGTCACATAAAAGCATCTTCGGGCACAACGCCAGCTCAGCCTCAGTGTCCCGGTGCCATCAGGCGGGACCAGCGGGAGGTACCGTCCAGCCCTCACCTGAGTCTCTGCCGGAGGGCGGCGGAGGGCGGCGGCGCGGCGCCGGCCGCCACCGCCGGCTCCTCGGCACGCTGGATCGGAATCACGTGCACGCGGGGGCCCGGCTCACTGGCGAGCGCGCACGACGACGAACGTGCCGGCTTGATCTGGTTGTTGTTGCACTCGGAGGCTGAGGAAAGGACGTCGCCGGCCGGCACCGCCTGCGGGCGCGGGCCGGCCGGCGGCGCGTCAGCGCGACAGCCACCTCACCCACGTCAGTGACGTCACTCGCGACAGTGACGTCTAACGCCTGGCCGGAGCAGATCTCCGACAAGAACGCCGGAGGAGCCGGGGCTCTTGACCAAACTACCGTCCATGCAGCGGCCGCTCTAGACATCTAGCCCACGTGACGTGGGGAAAAAGTCCGCTACCCCGTCCGAGTGACGCTCTACAGGCGACGGCGGCGGGAGGGGGTGGGGGGGGCGCCGGACGTACCGTCGGCTGGCCGGCGGTCTCTTCGCGCTCCGGCCGCCGCACCTGCTGCGACTTCCTGTTGGCCGCGAATATAATACTGCTGACTATGTCCTTGGGGTCGATCGGGCAGCCCTGGCCTGCAAGAGATTGAGCGGCGGCGTTCAGTGCCGACTGCACGGCTGCTGCCAGCGCTCCACTATGCAAAACGCACGCGCCGAGCCGGCCAAAACGCGCCCGACGGCGCACGGCGGCCCGGCTCGGCAGGCTAGACAAAACACTGGCCGGGAGGCGCCACTAAGGAGCGCACTACCCTGGGCGTGCGAACTGCTCGAGACGACGGTCACGTGACAACTAGGGCAGGACCCACACCGGTCGAAGAAGGATGCAAGGGGAGTGAGGACAGTCTGGAAAGAGCTCTGAAATGTGAACACGGTGCGATGAAAATGGTTTGGGAAACAATGAATACGATTTTTGCCTTTGATTTTCCGTGTACGGTAACGAGATGAGTCGACTGCCGGACGAAGGGATTGTGTTATATAGCAGCATTTGGTCCAAGCCAACGAACGTGTGGATCGAAACCATAATCGATTTCGGATCACAAAAGAATGAGACATGAAAATGCGTACGGGAAAAGAGGCAGGAATTAACGTGTGTTAAACCTCTGTGCCGCTTCTTAGCAACGCTGTCAGCTCGAAGCCAACATTTGGTAGCGCATTTCAACCCTCGAGAAGTATCAGAAATCGTAAAACTTAACAAAACGTTTCGTTCTCTCGTTTACCCTATCCGTAAAAGATCCCCAAAGAGCATACGAGTTCCCTGAGTGTAGGGCCAAGCGGATCACGAACCTCGAAGACGGAGACGGAGATGGGAACGGAGACGCGGAGAGAGAGAGAGAGAGAGAGAGAGAGAGAGAGAGAGAGAGAGAGAGAGAGAGAGAGAGAGAGAGAGAGAGAGAGAGAGAGAGAGAGAGAGAGAGAGAGAGAGAGAGAGAGAGAGAGAGAGAGAGAGAGAGAGAGAGAGAGAGACCACTCACTGTCGACGCGCTGTACGGAGCTGAACAGCGGACCGTGCCGGGCAGTCGGCGACATGACGTCAGCAGACAGGGGAGGCGAGGTTTCCGGCAGCGGCGGCGGCTGGTCGTCACCGCCGTCGTCCGTTTCGTCAGCGGGGAAGAACCAGTCGTACTGTGGGACCGGCAGGCGTGTTAGGGCCGGGCCGATTAATCGTTTTCCCGCGAGCTCTCGGGAAACGGCACGCCGAATCGGCCACGGCAGGACGATATGGAACTTGTCTGATTTACGCCACTATGCATTTATCAAAGTACACAACTACAGCGTCGACCAGCTTTTTCCCTTGCGATGAAAAAACAGACAAGTCCAATTCTGCAACTCATATCGTGAGGGACGACGGTTACCAGGCCTTTTTCGACATTCCCGACTGCGGATGCGCCGTCCACAAGCGCCACTGCTGCACACAACACCGACCGAGGCGCGACTCGCGAAGACCGGCCTGCGACTGACCTCGTTGATGAGCGTCTTGACGATGCCGCACTGCTGCGACATGTCGGTCATCAGGGCGGAGGCGCTGTCGTCCGAGGACCGCACCAGCGTCGGCCCGAACACGATCGCCAGGTTCTTCAGGTCCATCTTGTTCATGTGGCTGCGCTCCACGACGCGCCGCAGGTGGCGCAGCAGGTACTTGAGCGTCTCGTAATTGTGGTCGGGCAGCTCTTGCACCTGGCAGACGGGGAGCAAAGTCGGACTCGGCAAAGTCAAGGTCATCAGAACGACGTCGGAGCGATCTGAGAGTCGCTTGGTCAATCGCAAACTTCGGATGACACCTAAGAACAACGCGTTTTCACAAAATGAGCTCTGACTTAGTGGAAGGGGTACCATTGCCCTTTTTCTGCTTCATCGGGGGGGGGGGGACTTTTAACGAGAATGACGATTTCTTTTACCAACAGGATACATTACTGGCGTCCCAGGACAACGTTTCGCCCGACAAACTGCAAGCCTAACCGTGGAGAAAAAAAACGCACGGTATTAACAAACTATGTAAACATTCCTACCGAACTCAAGACATGAGCCCCAAAGCACCACGCCCAAAAACCGCTGAACCTCAAGGAAAGAGTACGCGAGTCAGCCTGCCATTCAAAAACCTATCTCAATCCGGGCTGGCTTCACCTGCCGGCGTGCGCGCAGCAACTGCCAACGCATCACGGCCGGGCGTCCGGGAAACAAGGCCCGAAAACGGAGACGGAGCGCGCCCACTGACCAGCTTGCGGAGTTGTACTTTGCGCCGTTCGGGGTCCTCGATTTTGCCGGTGTCGATGAACTGTGGGTAGAGCTCGCTGGTCACCAGCGAGTCGGGCAGCTTGCGGAAGAACGACTTCAGCAGCGAGGAGATGACGTTCACGTCCGTCCAGCGTGGGTCCGCCTGCGGGGCAGGCGGTCGGTCAGACGCGAGATACCGGGTCAGACGTGGGTTCGGCAACACGCGGGCAGGTGGCCGCCGTTCCTCTTTCCTCGAACAGGCGCCAGCTACCGCAAACGGTATACAAAGTGACTGGCAAGAGGCAGGCCCATTTAAGAGCCCGGCAACTTCACATAACGTCAGAACGTTGTGTCCCAGCGGAACGTCGCCCGTAACGACAACACGACATCATGACACGAAATCGCGACATGACATGATGACATGGAGTCACAAGACATCACGTCAGTCATAACACAAGATCATGTCGTCACAACGTCACGTAACATCGCGCCAAGGCTTCCCGTTAAGACATCACAGGGTCATAACATTACGTCACATCGTCACAGCGTCACGTGCGCACGCCACCGCCGGTGCGGCCACCCTCACCTGCAGGTTGACGGAGTGGATGCCCCGGTTGACCGCCTCCGAGAGGCTCTTGATGGCTGCGTTGTTGCCCGGTACGCGGTAGATGCCCTCCGTGTCGAGCCCGCGCTCCTCCACCAGCGCCGTGCACAGCTCCACCAGGGCCGGCACGAACACGTTGGACGAACTCTGCAACGGCCGCCGCCGGTCAGGGGGTCTGGGGTCACGTCACGCTGCCCCGTCACGGTACAGCTGAGAGTGTTTAGCGCGGGGCTGGTCAGAGGTGAGATGTCCGGTGTCACGTCACGCTGCCTCGTCACGGAACGGCCGGGAGTGTCCGGCGCAGGGACTCCTGGTTCGGAACGATCCAGTGGTGGGGAGGACAGTGAGAGCTCGCTGAGACACAACTCAAGATTCACACCATCGTGGGAAACGAAGACCCAAAAACGACGAATGGTCGTTTTATACCATAATGGATAATGATAATGACGATGATAATGGACAAAAATAAATGATAATGGACGTATCAGACAATGCGCCGGGCTCGGTTCGCATCAGCTGACCCCTGACGGAGCTCGTTAGCGCTGGGCAGACGCCGCGCGGTCTCGGTCACCGCTCGGCAGACTCTGCCGTAAACTCTGCCCGGTCGTGCGGCCGGCGGCGGCGGCCTGCTGCCGACCGACACGTACCGAGGGACACAGCTCGAGCGGCACGCCCAGCGTCGAGCCGTCCGGCACCGGCTGCGTGGCCACCACCAGCGGCGAGCCCACGTGCATCTTCTTCAGCTGGCGCGCCACCCGGCCCTTCCACGTTTTCGACTTGGGCGAGGCGCTCTGCTCGGCTGGAGGCGGGGAGGAGGCGGTCAGGCTGCGCAGACCAGCGACGCGACGCGAGACGACAGAAAAACACCGCGCCAAACCGGGAAAAACGACGTCGGCTTACGCTTAAAAAATCAACGTTGCAAAGATAGCCAAGTTCCTGCTCGGTAACGCTGTTACCTTCCTGTCCTACACCGCAGTGCACGCTCCGAAACCGAACGATCTGCAGTTCGATTTCCCTGCGAACTCCTGAAACTATCTTCGCCTGACATTTACCACACCCCCGCCACGAGGTCCGATGAAGTCTGACGCCAAGGAAACCGAGCCCGAATCCTTCATCGCCACCGACGCTCCCACTACTGTCCCCGGCCCTGGCCGGTCCACTCACGGGTCTGGCTCTGCTTGCGCGTCTTGGCGTTGGGCCCCTGGCCGGTGGGCGACCTCTGCCGCAGGCCGGTCAGCTTCTTGATGGCCCTGCCGCCGGTCGGACTGAGCAGGGACGAGTCGTTGGCCGACCGGGTCGAGTCCTCCTGCGGGCGCGCAGCCGATGGTGAGCGGTGACGCGAGACATCTGGCGGCGGGATCTGACAGCGCTGGGACTTCAATAACTCAGTAACTTCTCCGTAAGTTTCCGGTCGGGCGACGCAGTCTATTCTGATGCGACAGGGTACAGCCATAACGAGGGACACGCTTGACTAACGGTTCCATGACCTACAGCCATCTGTCGCGCGCGCACGCTGAAAGGCGACTTAGAAACACCATCGCTCAAGCAGCGTATCAACCTTCCATATCACCCTAACCGCCCGCCACACACACACACCTTCCCCCCCCACCCCCTCCCCCGCAGCAGCGCGCACGGCAGTCCTGCCCTGGCTGAGGCCGGCGCCGGCAAAGGTACGGACCTGCGTCTGCTGGGCGCAGACGGGCCGCAGCGCCTCCAGCCAGGCCTCGCGCTCCAGCAGGTGTTCCGTCTGCAGCAGGTACTCGGAGCCGGTGTGCGTCAGCAGGCGGAACACGTGCTTCCGGCGCGTGTAGTCCTCGGCCGCGTCCAGCTGGCACAGCGCCACGTTCACCGGCTGCTCCTCCAGAGAGGACGGCGTCTGCAGAGGACACGGCGTGTCAGACTACAGAGGACGGTGTCTGCAGAGGACACGGCGTGTCAGAGGACAGAGAGGACGGTGTCTGCAGAGGACACGGCGTGTCAGAGGACAGAGAGGACGGTGTCTGCAGAGGACACGGCGTGTCAGAGGACAGAGAGGACGATGTCTGCAGAGGACACGGCGTGTCAGAGGACAGAGAGGACGGTGTCTGCAGAGGACACGGCGTGTCAGAGGACAGAGAGGACGGTGTCTGCAGAGGACACGGTGAGTCAGACTACAGATAGGACTGCCTGGGGAGGTGACGGTGGGTCAGACTACCGACGACTGCGTGTAGGGAGGACACAGCGGGTCTGACTACAGAGAGGACTGTGTATGGGAGACAACGTCTGGCGAGGACAGAGCGGATCAGACCGAAGCGTTGTAGGTGTCTCGGCAGGACACCAGGTCGGTCGTCAGAACCCAGCGCTCCTAACATGGCGAAAGATATTGCTAACCCTTCCGACCGGATACATATTCCTTTGGTTAACGACAAGCCCGCCTCGTCAACGGGGTCAACGAAGACAAACGAGCTCGTTAACAACGCCAGGGTGAGCAAGGGAACCACTCAGACACGCAGGCCGCGGCCTCAACTCCGACAGACATCGAAGTTCTGCGGCGGCAGAGGCAGACACAAAACTGCCTCTCACCCACGCCCAAACGTCATCCATCGTAGCCGCAGCACGGGCGCGCTTTCGTGCTGGGACAGGTCAGCTTAACCGGGCGGCAAGGGAGACCGTTCGTTTAACCCAGCGGCGTCCCTGCCGTCTCACTGTCACAGCTGGGCCGTACATCATCCTCGACTGACGCGTGAACAGAACAACAGAGCGCACAGACCGACTTTCGGTGACATTTATGGTCTGGCCCACATGTACGGAACGACGTTTGATCTTTAGGCTCGTCTTTTCAAAGATACGTTGGCTGATGCTGTGTACTCCAAGCAAGGTTTCGGAAGATAAGCCAACAATACAGGTGGAACAGGCTTCAGAACCACAAAAATACCCACCTTGTCTTAGATACAACTGGCCAGGCGTTTCTAAACACGATAAAAACATGATATGCTGCTTGATGTACAGATTACGTTGCTTAAAAACCAAGACAACGAAATATTTACACGACCAGGCAACAGTGGAATGCCAAATTAATCCCCATTGAATCCAGCTCCAAAACGTCACATAAACGCCGGTGAATGAGGGAATCAGACAGCCTAACAGTTGTCAACAAGAGTAGGATGCTTCAAACATGACGTAAAGCAACGGGTCAAACTGACTTCGACAGGAGACGACACCACCACGCCAGCCGCCCGTGCCCGCCGGCGCCACTGACCTGGTTGACCTCCTTGCGGTCGTGGTAGAAGGAGAGAGAGTCGCCGCGCAGCACGGCCCACAGCTCGCGCCACGAGCGGTCGGGCGCGCGCTTCCCGTCCACCTGCGCCAGCTTGACGCGCAGCCAGCCCTCGCGCGTGGCGTCGGACGCGAGGCCGGCCGGCGGCGGCGACGACGGCCAGGTGGGCGACGACGGCTTGGCCGCGCGCATCGACGCCGACCTGCGGCAGCGGCGGCGGCGCGGGGTCAGACGGCGGCCGGGCGGACGGCGGCCCGGCCGGCGGCGGCGGCCGGCTCTGCCGCTCGCGGACCGGCCGGCGGTGGCCGAGCGGGGAGGTTCCACGTGTGCCGGGCCTCAGATCACCCACACGGGGAGAGGACAGGAGGCGGGACATCCACCGAACAGCGGCGCTCACTGCCTGCTGCCGCCCGGACGGACGAGGCTTCCGTCACGGGGTGCTGCAGCTCGCGAGGGCGCTGCGTTCCCCGGGGTCGGCACGGGCCAAAACGAAGACCGAGAGACGCCATCGCGCCCATCGGCCACGTAGGCGCTCGGTCCAATTCGGTGAAAATTCCCGCGACAGCTACGACACGAGTCGTTTCAACTTGCACGTGCAGTGCACGTTGCGGCGCCCGAAATGTTTTTGGTGTCCGAACGTTTTGAACCTTCGTCAAGGCGCATGCATGACATCGACAATGTACATACACCGAATGGGAGAAGGCGTTCGGCTAGGTTCCCGTGTAGTACGCGATGCCATGAATCTCTAACCGCGTGGAATGTGTGTGAGCAAAAGGACAGCTGGGGGAAGGGAGTTATTCTTTACGCTTCAAAACACTAGACTTTTTAAGGAGACCCCACACCAAGTGACACGTACGACTAGGAACGACGACGAAAAATCCAGTGGGTGGGAGGCTAGTGGAAAACCCGCCCAGGTTAGCGGCCTGGCGGTCGTTCCACCGTAAACAAAAATGCTGAAAACGCCAGTCAACAGAGAAGGTACCGGCGGCTTGCCAGAGCGCGATCCAAGCCAGACGCAGCCACATCCTGTAGGGTCCTGGCAACGGTCAGCTAATCAACGGACCACAAACGCCACGCACGGGGCGGCACGGCCATGCGCATGCGCCGAAGTCTCACCGCTCCAGTCGCTTCAACTGGTTTTGGGCTTTTTCCTCGAAGAAGTTTCGGAGTTTTTGGATTCGTCCCTTAGGAGGGAGCTCGCTGACCTTCCTAGAGCTCTGAAAGCTCAGGGAGAGCTTGCCCGGCTTACTGTTGGTGCAGACAGAGAGAGGTTCACTCGTCACAGGATGAGACCGGGGCATAGGCTAGTCGCAGGGAGACACGGTGGCGCACCCCATGGCCACAGGAAGGGAATCATCGAGAGGACGGGCACAATACGAGAGGCTGTTACGGAGGAAAATCTATCAGGACCCTATGTCTGGTCAAAAGCGTACCTGTTTCCAGCTGAGAAAAATACAAATGTGGGGACACAGAGGGCTTCCTATCGTTAAAAAACGCTTGCTAAAGCTAACGGATACACAGGAACTGTGTTAGTTACGATGGTTACACAAGTGGAGCTCTAGCGTCGCAAATGGACGGAAAGGATAGCTGAGGGCTGGCACCCGTCAGGAAACACACAGATACTCGTCCCGGTACCTGAGCGCTCGCAGTCAATGTTAACAGATGCCTCGCTAGCCAAGACCAAGCTACCGACGACAGAAAAGAGGAGCAAAAGTTCATGTGCGGAAGACAGGTGATGTCCCAACGACAACCATAAAAAGAGAAGAAGTGTATAAGGACGGAAAGGAGAAGAAAAAAGAGCAGCCAACAAACTGAAATAAAAAGGAGATAAAATCGATGGGCGGAAGCATGAAGGTGGCCGCGTGAGCCCAACATTAGCTTCGATAGGGAAAGAAGGAGAAGACACGGCGGAGAAACCTAAACCACGGCCACAGGACCGATGCACATAAGAGGACACCGGGGAGCGAGGACTGGTGTTAGACTCAAGCACCGGGTGGGCCGGTGGGTCCACCAACGAACAGAACCCCGCCTCTGGTAGTCACACCAAAACAGACAGCCAAGCCGAAGCGGCGCCGCGCCCGCGTCCGCGCCGGCCGGCCGGCCGCCACTCACCGGTCCTCCTTGGCGCCCGTGTGGAACAGGCCGTCGCCGGCGGTGGCCTTCAGGTACGAGATGCGCCGCACGGTCCGGTCCGGGTCGTCCTCACCTGGGGACAGGGGCGCGCCGGTCAGCCGCTCCCCGGCGCCGACACCTGCCGACGCCGCGACGGCCGCGGCTCAGATCGGCCGATAGCCGCCGCGGCGGGACCGTCATTCATGCGACGACGGCGACACGCACGTGGCCGGGCGGAAACGATCCAGCCAAACAGGCCCGGCGTCCAGGTATGGAGCAGGGCTCAGCTGGTTTGGTAGGACGTCTTAATAGCCGGCGGATTAACAAGGTGGGTTGGATGTGAGGGGTGTGGATGGGGGCGCAGGTGTGGTGTGGGTGTGGCAGGTGTCGGGTGCCGGTCTGAGGCGGCGACACAGAATGCCGTTATCTTCTCCGGCCCGCGAAATCAACCCCGATGAGCCCAGCGGCAAATCCGCCTCGCGAAACCGCCATTAAGCGCTTCATGCATGGCTAAGACCTTAATCGGCAATCATCTCCCACCGCAAGCGAAAAAACTCGCATCCCCGGGCGAAACCGACACCAGCTGCGCACATCCCGTCAGAACAGATCCGGAGCGGCGGTCTGGGCGCGCCGTCAGCGGCCCGCGCCCCCTGACGTCAGACCCCTCCACACACCATCAGCGGAGGCCGTTCCCAGCGCCGACCCGACCCCACTCGGGGCGGGTCGCCGCACCTGCGGACAGCACGGCCCGGCCGGCCGCCGTGTCCGGATCCGGAGATCGGCGCACGGCGACGCTTTTCAGAGGCTCCGCGGCCGGCCCGTTCAGACTGGCGACGTCGCCGCTACCGGCACCGCCGCCGCCGCCGACGACGAGGACGACGACGCTCGAAGCCGATCGCAACGTCGTCCTCGAGCCGTCCGACGCGCGACCGTCGCAGCCGCGCCGCCATCGCCGGGCGGCCGAACCGGCGCGCCGATTACCATTCCGGCGCGGCCGGGCGGCGTTTTTCCCGGCCGGCGCGCGGTGACGCGTCAGGCGCCGCATCACACCGGCGCGCTGTCGGCGCCCGGCGGCCGGGAGAGGCCGAGCCGCGGCCGGCATACGGGAGCGGTCCCGGCCCCGGCCCCGGCCCTGCCCGCCCAGGCCGCACTCCGCGGCGGCGGCGGCGGCGGCGGCGGCGCCACGAGCACAAAAGTGGCGCGGCGCGGCCGTCACGCGCCGCGACCGCCCCCGGCCGCCGCCGGCCGCGCGGCGCCGGCGGTAACGGTCGGCCGGCCGGCCGGCGTCGTGTCGACTCGGCGGCCGGCGGGCGCGCACGGCGCGGCGACAGCTGACGGAGTACCGCGCGTGCTGGCTCCGCCGCCTGCACGCTGCTCGGCCGCAATACACGCCGGTCGTGCCCGGTTCCGGACAGCGTCCGTGACTCACGAGATGGCCACGAGTAGCTGAACGGTGATTACCGGACAGTAACGGAGTTAGGCGGAAGGATAGTCAAGGCTGGTTGCGGTTCAGAAGGCGCGGGCGGGACACGACCGATGAGACTAATCTCCAAGTCAGCGACGATGCTTCGAGTTATGTAACGGAGTCACACCTGGAGGATTACTCCACAGGGCTCCCGGACACCTCAAGGCGCGCCAGGAATCCCCAGCACGACAGTCTCAAGGGTATATATTCCTCAAGAATGCACGCAGAGGAACGGCTGTTCCGGCCGAAATGTTCCCATCAAACACAGGCTCACCGATGACGGGAGGGACCTTGTTTTCCCAGTCCATCAACACTGAGACAGAAACGCGCCCTTCGTAGTGTTGTACCGGGTCACAGCAATAAGCTGACGACAAATACCTTTTCCTTCCCAGAAGGAATTCTAGCTGAACCAAAAGAAGCGCTGCGTTTTCAGGTAAGTAGCCGGGGAACTGTAAATTCACGCGATTCGCGCTCACTCAGGCGAGAACATCTGCCATCCGACCCGCCGCGGCACGACCTCACGACCGACGCGGCCGCCTGAGCCTCCCGCGCCCCACCAACCCAGTCTTCCCGTCCAGCAGCTGGCCAGCTCCGCCGCCCGGCACCTCGGCCAGACGGCCGGCCGCCCGCCGCGCGCACCGGTCACTCCTCGACAAAAAGCGGCGCGCCGCGGCGTTCGTGACGCGGCCGGCCGCTTCCCGGCGCGCTCTCGCCGCCCGCAGAATAAGCCACTCACCGGCCGGCAAACAGTCCGAGAAAAACTGCCGTTTTCACACCATTTGCCGGCAGCGCCCGTTAGGACGACCCGGCCGAGCCGTGCCGAGCCGGGCCGGGCCGCGCCGGCACGCCCCAGGGCATAACCAGGTCGCCGCGCGGCGGCCGGAAACCGCCCGTTTCCGGCCGCCGCGGCGGCGCGTCTGAAGCCGCTGGACGCCGGCCCGTCGGCCGTCGGCGCCGGCGGCGCCAGCCGAAATCAGGGACGGCGATTGACCTAACGGAAGCTGCCAGTACCGGCCCGACTACGGCCAAGGCCACTCCAGCCGCCGCCTTTGACGGGCGCGGCGTTCTCTGCTGCGGTTTGGGGCGCGACGGATGCTTTGACAACGCCTGCTTTTTCCATCCACCCTTAATTTTTATCAGACAGGTCGACAGTCCCCAAGTTGTCTAGAAAACAAGTTTCTCTAGCTTCATTCAGAGCCACAGAAAGAATATCCCTTCGTGGCGGCACCGCATGAAGAAAAGCAAATGGGCAGCACAGAGGAAAATAAATGATTTGTCCTGGCCCAAGGGGAACGACAATATTGGCCATTTGATAAGCGGGAGGATCGTCCTATGCTGTAACCGGTATGTTGTAACTCTGCCGCCAGAGAGAAAAGCGATGCCTAGGGTTACTCCATGATGAGGAATTTAAATGGGTTAGTCATAAACACCAAGCATTAAAAAATCGAATCCATAATGGGGAGCGGTGTGGCCCAAAGCGATAAGAAAACAGGGCAGCTGATTGGCACATGGCGTAACTGTGACTGCAAGCACGGAAGGGTACTTTTGTTCACCCATCAATGAACAGGCAAATGCCAAAAAAAGGATGAATATGGCTGGATCATCTATACCAAAGCCAGGCATGGTAGCGGCTCCGGCCGTCAGCATGTAATCTCAAATCATCCCCGACGCGCGACACCAGCACAACAATGACAAAGCCGACAGGGATGATGACACCACAGCTAGATGATCTCGATGCCTTTCAAACTCTTCCCTTTGTTCTCGTTTGGAAAATGTTATTTACGGTACTGGAGCTGGAAGCCGGTAGGAATCCGCTGCTCACGAAGAGAAAATCCCGGCCTCCAGTGAATAACGTTTCCGCCTCCCCCGGCAATGATCGGCAACCGCAAGATGAACCGGCGATCTGTCGCGGCCGCACCCTTTGACATGTACTGATGGCCGTCTCGTTTTCCTTTTTACCCACCGAAAGTCGTGCATTGCTCGACGCTGATCAACCGGGACGATACCTGCCACCAAAAAACGACGGCCAAAGCCGCGGGGCTCAGCAGAGGCTGGCATCTGCGCCATAATACCACACGCACGGCGGTCACCACCCCGCCTCCGCCAAAAACTCATGAAGGCAAAGTCATGTCGTATCTGGAGATCGGAACAAACAGTCCAATTAGGGCACGGCGACAAACGGCGGGGTAACGGTGCCCGGCCGCCGCCGCGTCCCCGCTCCACTAACGGCCGCGAGATGGCCGGATAACCGACTCCGGCCGAGCGCGGCCGCCGCACAAACAGTGGCACCAAATTAGAAAGCAAGGCGGCGCCGGCCGGGCCCCGCCGCCGAATCGGTCCGCTTATTAGCGGCCGGCGCGCGGACGTGCCGCGAATGGGGCCGACGCAGCTCGGCCGGAGGACGCCGGAGAACGCGGCAGGCGACCAGCCGCCGCGGCTGGCCGCCGCAGGGCCCTCACGGTCACGGGCGACGATCGGGTCAAGCCCGGTCAACAACGTGCCGGCGGCCCAACGACGCGCCAAGACGACGACTTCGCCGGCATGTTAATGATCAACGGCTTTGCTGAAGAGCGATCTCTCACACCGCCGCTGCCACGTGTTCGATTCGGCCTGAGCTGTGGCAGCTGAGACCGAGACCTCCGACCGGCCGCTCGGCCAGTCCGGCGGTGAGCCGCCCCCACCGCAGCCGGCTCCGGCCGCGGTGTCGGCCCAAGGTAGCGGCGACGGCGGCGGCGGCGGCGGGTGGTCCGCCGGAGCTCTTCCGGCCGCCGCCGGCCGTCGGCGGGCCTCCGAAGGGCGGCAGGCCGTCTGGGCCGGCCAGATGGCCCGATAGCCGGCCCACGCGGCCGCGCCGGGCGCCGGACAGCGGCCGGCGGCGAGGGCGCGCTCGGCCGACCTCCGAGCCGGCCGCCGCCGCCCCGCCAGGTCACAGACCGGGCCTGCGCTGTGACGCCGAGACGAGCCGCCGGCGTCACTCGCGTCACCCTTCCCCAGCCTCGCTTCCTGCGGCGCCGGCGCTCTCAGCTGACGCGGAAGGCGCCGAGGGAGGGCGGGGCGGCCGCCAATGCCGACCTGTCCGCGGCCGGCCCGGCTGGTCCGCCTCGGCCGGCGGCGCCGGCGGCCGCGCCGCGTCCGACCCCGGCTCGGGCACCTGCGGCCGGGCGGCGGCGAGCCGCCTCCGACCGGCGCCGGCCGGATCAGCGCCGGCCGGCGGCCGCGGCTCCCCGGCCGTCTGTTCCCGGTAAACCCGCCGATCCGACGGTGTGAGCCGGGCCGCCCCGCCGGAGCTGAACAGCCTCCCGGCGCACGCCGCAGGGGACCTCTGGGCGTGAGGTGTGGGGCTGTCCCCGGCACGTCTGGGTGTGACGCAAAGACATTTCCGCGACCATCGGAGCCCCTGGACGTCATGCGTGTAGTAGCCAATAGAGCAGTGATGGCAGTGGTCCTAACAACTTTGAATGATCGTATCATTACCTCACTACACAACACGGTATTGCGTGGCAGCAGATAGCCGAAAAAAGCTGCCCACTTAAAAAACATTCCGACACCAATGGTGGGCGATATTTGGTTAGCTTTAGGGGATAATCGAAAAAGAGATCAAGGAGCTTTAAGACCGCTCATGGACGCTCCCATGAGGCTTCCAGGGAGCCTTTTTAATTTTCCACCGGAGGCGTCAGACTTTTGAGCCAGCTGATCAGCTCGAGCATCGCAAAGATTCGCTGAGTAAGTTCCGACAAAAGCCGGAGTCATCCGCCAGTCGACCCCCGGTCTTCGCCCTGCCGGTTGAAGGACGCCGCTCGGCGAGCCTCAAAACACGACCCCCGTCCGCCACCACCGACGCACGTCACCACGGGCGGCGTTCGTGCTGGCGACGTAAGTGACGCGGACGCGCCGCTCCGGCGGCGTACCCGGCGAGGTTCCTGCTGCCGGCGGCCGCCTGAGAGCGCCGTGAGAGCCGCCGGAGCCGTCTTAATCGAACGACAGCGTCAGGTGGTGTACACCTGTCAACTGCTAATTGCTCCCTGATCGGCGGTACCCACGGCGATAAGCGCGCTCGAACGAGGCAAACAATCCGTTCGCCGGGCGGTTTTCACGGAAGCCAGGCTGGTGCCAGTCACGGATAACACCTTCGAAAAGGCTCGGTGTTTGTTTTCTGGCTCTGTTCAAGGACGCCCAAAGGTGAGGCTGAGCGAGCCCTGGTGCACGACTTAGACAACAGAACTCAGACGGTCCGGTCAAATATTGGCGCCGGTGACCATTCGAGGGATCCAGCACACCGATAATCAACGGAAAGGGCCGGCCAGCCCCGGGGTGCGGAGCGGAGCACGTGGCTGCGGACAGCTCGTAAAGCGCAGTAGTCCGTGGAATCAAAGGCCTTTGCGGGAATCTGCGGTGTGTACACCTCGCGTGCTGCCGCGTGATCACAACTCTCGATCTTGGCTCCACGGAGTCTCAGTTCCGGGATTCATTCGATCGATTTCCAGCACACGCGTCCATGACGCAGGCGCAGAAATCTGAGCGAAGTTCGACACCTCCGTGCAGGCAATCTCCAGCTTTGGGGGCTCGCTGAGCGTGATCTCAGCCAGCTTTGGAGCCCGTCGAGCCCAACCCCGCAAATCTACTTTACGATTCCCCTCCTCCTAGACGTTCCCGATAACGGTGGTTCTAAGGACGCCGTCCGCCTCCGGGAGCACATCGTTCGTGATCTACGGGCTCCGACGTCCGCCGTGTCTACAGCGCACTTCCGCCGCCCGGCTCGAGCTTGCCCGCCGTGATCGATGCCTCGCGCCATCCCGACCCGGGAGCCACGTCACCGCTGACTGATGTCGCGTCCTGTCGCCGTTCTCGGGCCGCGCTATCACATCACATCCCGGTATGATCGATGCCGTCTGCTGCGGCCGCTCGGGCGTGATCGATGCCGGGTGTTCCCCGTGCGGCCGGAGCGGAACTGGCGCTGCAGGTGGCGGCAGAGCCGGTCCACGGCCGGCCTTGGTGGCCGCGCCGCCGGCCGCCGGACGGCCCGGGAGGTCAGACCGCACCGGTCGGGACTGGGACAGGGGCTCAGGTCACAGGGAGCGGCCGGGACTGAGACAGCGGCTCAGGTCACACAGGAGCGGTCGGGACTGAGACAGCGGCTCAGGTCACACGGGAGCGGTCGGGACTGGGACAGCGGCTCAGGTCACACGGGAGCGGTCGGGACCGGGACACCGGCTCAGGTCACAGGGAGTGGTCGGGACCGGGACACCGGCTCAGGTCACAGGGAGTGGTCGGGACTGGGACAGCGGCTCAGGTCACACGGGAGTGGTCGGGACCGGGACAGCGGCTCAGGTCACAGGGAGTGGTCGGGACTGGGACAGCGGCTCAGGTCACACGGGAGTGGTCGGGACCGGGACAGCGGCTCAGGTCACAGGGAGTGGTCGGGACTGGGACAGCGGCTCAGGTCACACGGGATCGGTCGGGAGCAGGAGGGCGGCGCAGGTCACAGGGAGTGGTCGGGACCGGGACAGCGGCTCAGGTCACAGGGAGTGGTCGGGACCGGGACAGCGGCTCAGGTCACAGGGAGTGGTCGGGACTGGGACAGCGGCTCAGGTCACACGGGAGTGGTCGGGACCGGGACAGCGGCTCAGGTCACAGGGAGTGGTCGGGACTGGGACAGCGGCTCAGGTCACACGGGAGTGGTCGGGACCGGGACAGCGGCTCAGGTCACACGGGAGTGGTCGGGACTGGGACAGCGGCTCAGGTCACACGGGAGTGGTCGGGACTGGGACAGCGGCTCAGGTCACACGGGATCAGTCGGGAGCAGGAGGGCGGCACAGGTCAGAAGGCGGCGGCGGCAGCGACCACCACGTGGCGATGGAAGCTACAGGGGAGGAACAACAGGGGAGGCACATTGCCCGGGCGTATGAGTTACAGCGTTATCATACAAACCGAACGTGGCTCTTTACCATCAAATAATAATGTTCATGCCGTGGCAACATGACGAAATCAACTTCCCACAGGCCTTTGTTACGGGCCCGAGCGCACGTTAACCGACCTATATAACTATAAATACACAGAAACGGGACACAAACTCAGCAGCGATACGCCCAGTCGCGACCTCCAATCCAATCACGACTCTGCCACTCCTCCCGGCTCGATCCTCAATGGAGCATCCTGTCACGAATCTGCTGTTACACAACTGGGCCGGGCTCGGCAGCCGGCGCAAAAACGGTCCGATGGGCGCCGCGCAAAAACCGCCCACCGAGCCGGTGTCGAGTGGCGCGGCCGACACGGCCCCGGCCGACGGCAGGAGATCGACGACCCCGGCCGGCGCTGGCGGGGGCAGAATCGGTTGCAGGCTCAACTTTGGAGCCAAGGGACCCGGGTTCGATTCTCGCCAGCGCCCACTCGCCGGCTCTCTTTTCGGATAGTGGTGGGAATCGACAACGCTGCTGTAAATCGTCACGTGGGCGCGAGGCGCTGTAGTTCCACCTGCGAGCAGCGCTCGTGTACCCTTCAAGGACCCCTCCCTGAAGAGTTTGTATCAATGACCAGCACGCTTGTTCCACAGTCCCGCTCTATCCCTACCAGGCAAAACAATGGACGGCAGTATCAGATGGCGTCGGAGCAGGCGGCTTGGCGATTATACCATCACATTGCAGCATGCACATGCACCATCCCAGCTCGGCTCGGCTCGGTTCGGCTCGGCAGAGCTCGCCAGGCTCGGCTCGGCCACGCTCGGCCCGGCCCGGCCTGGCTCAGTCTGGCCAGGCTCGGCTCGGCCAGGCTCGGCTCGGCCAGGTTCGGCTCGGCCAGGCTCGGCCCGGCCCGGCCTGGCTCAGTCTGGCCAGGCTCGGCTCGGCCAGGCTCGGCTCGGGCCGGCTCAGCCACAGCCCGTCACGGCCGGCGGGCAGCGATAACTAGGCTCGCTCGATCGATTCGGCTCGGGTCGTCGCCACAGCCCGTCATGGCCGGCGGGCGCGATAATAGGCTGATGATTGCGCGCGGCCGGCGCGGTGGCGGCCGGCGCCTTACCCTCCCCGGCTGCGGTCAGCAGCGGCAGCCAACCGCAGAGCCGGAGCACTGGAACACGGCCGACGACCGCGGCACGGAGCGCCGGAACACGGCCGACCAACGGGGAACGGAGCGCCGGAACGCGACCGAGGAACGGTGCGCCGGAACGCGGCAGACGACCGAAGAATCGGAACACCAGAACCCGGCAGACGGCCGGGGAACAGAGCACCGCAACCCACAGACGACCGGGGAGACAGAACATCGGAACACGGCCTGCGATCCGATAAGCCACCAAAACAACCGGCGGATGTGCAGCGATGTGATGCCGACCGCCAGAACACGAGAGGTTAGGCCGAATGATGTCGGAAGAGAGATGGCGCAGAAACTGTTTGACAATCGAGTAGCGACACACGGAGACCAGGAGAAAACCACTTCAAAGAAAAGCCGGTTCCAGATAAACAGCCAGAAGTCTGTGACTCACTCCGCCGGCACAGGAAGTGCGCAGCAGCAGGCGACGGTGGCCACCTCAGTCCAGACCACAAACCGGACGGGACCAGCCTGATTCTCAGAGCTGTTGTTGAATTTCACCGACGATGGCGGATACTACGTTGACATTGTGTCGCAACCTCACACGCCGACCGCCGCAGAGAAGGCAAAAAAAGCGCGACCAACCAGTTTCGATCCCGGACCCTGCGGCTCATTACTGGCCTGATCCTGGTTAATACAATTTCGATTTCCTCGCACGAGAACCACCTGCGCCGGTCGGCGTCTCCGCTCTCCGGTCCTGACATTCACGCACGCGTGACCCCACCGTACCGCCGGCTCTCTCCAGCCGGCCGCCGAGCCCCAGCCCGGGCCGGCGCCGGCGTCGGACGCGGCTGAGCAGGGCCGCTGCGGCGCGGCGCGGCGCCCCAGGAAGCGGCGATAGCGGCGGTCCGGCGGCGTCCGGCCAATCCCGCCAACACGCCGCCGCCGGAAGCGGGCGCCGTTCTCGGTCCGACCGCGTGCCATCAGTGACGCCATGCGCCGGGGCAACGCACGGACGGGGCAGGCCGCGCCGCCGGCCGGTCTTCCACGTCAAAGACGCGCTGCCTCGAGCCGCTCCCCGCCGGCTCAGCGCTGATCTTCAGCCATGAACCGGCGGACAGTACGACAGACCTCAAACGAAGCGCGACGGCCGTCAACGGACCGGTCGCGACGTCTGGCGCCGGTGGGACGGCCTCCCCTCATGGCGCCCCTGACGTCGCCTCTGGCTCTCCGGCGCGCTGGGTGCGGGCACGGCGGGCGCGGCGGCGCGTGGCGGACCGACTCGGACTGGGCACGGACCGAGACCGCTGCGCTCGGCACAAAAACCAGCGGGAACCGCCGCTCCCGAGCGCCCTCAGTCGCCGCAGGCACCGTCGGATCTGTTCGGAGCGGCCCTGGGGACGGACGGCGCCACACACTCCACGGCTGGGGGCGGACAGCGCGGACAGCTCTACAGCTGGCGACGAACAGCGCCGCCCGCTCTACAGCTGGGGGCAGGCAGTGCCGCTCGCTCTATGGCTGGGGACGGACGGCGCCACACGCTCCGCGGCTGGGGGCGGACAGCGCCGCTCGCTCTACGGCTGGGGACGGACAGCGCCGCTCGCTCTTGAGCTGGAGACGGCTGGTTTTGCCCGGTCGGCGGCAATTCCAAAGCAGCCCGGCTGTCACTCCCAGCTGATCTCACTAAATACGGCTCGACAGCGGACGCTGAGCCCACGAGCCCCCCCCCCCCCATCCTCCGGCTGTCAGGGGCCCAGTGACTGCTGCACCCAGCTGGCAGGGCCGTGCCGCGCTGGATGCCGGCGAGCTGCTATCTCAGGGCCGGCCGCCAGCGCAAAAACGGGGCCCCTCGATCGCAGCACTGCCGGCAAGCCCGAAGCCGGTCATCGCCAGCCCCGGCAGCGCGGCCGGGTCACCGGACCGGCCGGGTCACTGGGCTGACCGCCGACTAGCTTGACCGACCCTGGGCCGGGCGGCGGCTGGCCGGGTCACCGGAATGACACCGGGTCACCTGGCCGCCACAGGGCTGGGCGGCGGCTGGCCGGGTCACTGGGCTGACCACCGGGTCACCTGGCCGCCACAGGCTGGGCGGAGGAGGCGGAGGCGGCGCAGAGCCCGGTAGCGGAGGAACGACACAACCACCGCTGACCCGCCATCAGTATGCGGAGGGCACGACCTCTACCGCAGTGACCACGCCGGACGGTGAGCGGCGAACGGAGGCGACGCCAGGCTGCCTGGGGCGCTCGGGGAAGATGTGGTTCAAGGACAGCACCACACGGCGAGATCAGGTGGATATGAACATCCGTGGATTTGAGGGCGGACTTTCGGAGACGCTTCTCCGTGCTGGTTGGGATTATGCCGGTTTAGGAGGGAGATGACGGCAGGCTAACAGTTCCGAGCGTTCAAAAGTGGCGGAAATACCGTCAAGTGTTCGGCGAAAAGTGACCAGCGTTTCGGGTGACTGTTGACAGCACTGACAGCGAATTCATCGCTGCATTATTATTGCACTTCTGGAAACCCGTGAATAAATACTGTCGTCTAGACTGCCGACGAGTCCTCGAAATGTGTCTCAAAGTTAAACACCGAGATGTCTTCACCGAGAAACAACGTCAACCGCTGTCCGGGGCCGTTCGACTGTTGGCACGACTTCGTCTGGACATGAAAAGGTCAACAGATCACTTCGGGCGCGGCCCGGTGCACTTGCGGTGCACGGCAAGCCCCTTGCACCCGTTCCAGCCTGCCCTCGACACTCGGCCATACCGAGCGCCGCCGCGACGGACAAACATGGAGCGTCGGTCAGGGGCAGCCGGCCAGACGCCGCCGCCAGAGGCGCGCCCACGGCGTCCGCCGCCGGCCGACGGACCGACCGGCGAGCTGGGAACGACCCGCCATCGCTGTCGCGCGGCGGCGGGCCGTGCTCGCAGCGCAGCTCCGGACGGCGACTCCGGTACTGCGCGACCCTGGCCGACCCTGGCCGCGCCCCTGGCTTCAGGAACTCGGCCCCGCTCATCACGGCGGCCGGCGTGCGAACGCCTTCCTTCACGGCCGGGCGCGGACAGCTTCCCCGGCCCAGGCGGCGGACGGCCGGTCCCGGAGGGCGGCCGCACGAGCGCGCCGCACCCCTGACGGCGCCGCTTCCTCACCGCCCGCGCCGCAAACGTCGCAGTCGGATCAGCCCATCCGTAGATGGACGCGAGGGCCGCCAGGAAGACTGAGAGCCGGCAACATAACTCGCTAGGTTCCCGGGCATTGCATCGGCTCGGTGAACACCGCCGGATCGCTTCTGACACACAAATCCTTGTATTTAAACAGATCGGGGGGAGGGAGGCAAACTGGCTCACGTTATCCGCACAGACACGTTGCTGAGAAATTCAAAGCCCTTGAAAGCAGTCACAGCTGTGCTCTACTCCGGACGCAGACGGGGCACGGGCGGCCCCAGGGCCCCATTCATGACTAGCCCGCTCGTGGGAACCACCTCGGCCAGCTGTCACACAGACGCCAAATCCCGCCGCTGATGTCCAGCCCGTACCACCTGGTCCGCTCCCCCCCCCCGCGAGGGTTTCCGGCGGTTTAGGGGGCGCCCGCCGAGATCGGCCCAGCTCCGACGGTCGGCCGAGCCCGGTGGATTACTGGCGGCCGACACGGCAGCCGACCGGCCGGCCACGTGGCCCCCTCCCCCGGCGGAGACCGGCCAAGGTCGGCGTAGTGGCGGCCGCGACCGGCCATTCAGCCGCGATCCGGCGCGGCGGGCGGCTCCGCCCGGCGCGGCAGACGGCCGCACACAGCCGCTGATTGTGACAAACGGCTGCGCCGCCACGCCGCCAAACAAAGTCGAATCTATCGCCGCCGCCGCAGCCGGCGGGCGATAGACCGCCGAGCCGCACGGTCGCGTCGTACCCAGACGCCGCGCCGGAGACCACGGGGGGTCGGAGACGGCGGAGACGCGGCCGCGACCCGGCTGGGCTCGGCACGGGCCATCGGCGGCGGCGGCGGCGGCGGCGGCGGCGGCGGAGTACGAGGACGTCGCCCCGGACCAGGCACGCAGCCGGGCCGGCCGACATAAACAGTTTACCCCGCCGTGAGCTATTGCCCGGAGGCGCGACAGGGGCGCGAGCCACGCGCCACCCGCCGTGACCACACCACCGAACGGAGCGTGGCTGGGCGGGCCTCCGGCCACTGGCGCCAGCGGCAGCCGACGTTTCAGACACAGTCCACATCTGGCTGACCACCAGGCGGCTGCCCGACGCCGGCGCCCCACCAGGATGCCCACCAGGAGCCGTCAGGAGCGGTCAGGAGCGGAATCCCTTTCTGAACGACGCCGGCCGCCGGGCGCAGAGTCGGCCAGACGTCCAGCTCAGAGGGTGCGGACAGACTCGCTGAGCGCGGCCGTCGCCGGGCGCCGGCGGCTCGGCCGGCGCGGCGCGCCGCTCTCGCCGCCGTGCGCCGCGGCGGCCTCTCACCGGGCCGGCACCGCCCGGTATCGTGGGATCGCGCCGCCTTATACGGGCAAAATGGACTGCTGGCGGTCGCCCGGCCGCGCCGCAAGAGAGCGTGCGCGAGGGAGAGGAACGGAGAGCAGAGAGCGCGGAGAGAGCGTGGGCCCGAGAGGGAGCGGGAGTCAGGGACGCGAAAAGCCCATAAAACGAGGAAATTCGCCGCCAGCCCAGTGACGAAACAAAAGTGACAGCGTGAAGGACCGCCGTAAAAACATCAACAAGAAAGGCCGTCACCAGCGTGGACGAAAGTCACGGCGGAGAGAGGGCCGTCTCCTCATCTCCGCCGAGGGAGAGCGGGAGAGCGCGCCGGGAGAGATCGCAGCCGTCCGGCGGCCGCGCGTGTCGGCCGGCCCCAGAGCGTGACACGGCGACGGCGGGCGCCGTCACGTGACGGTCGTCACCACGCCCCAGGCCGCCGTCTCCCGCGGCGGGCGTCTCTCCGGCCGGTCTGCGGGACTCGGTCGGCGTCCCCCGGCCGCCGTCCGGCCGAGCGCCGCAGCCACTTTCACTGCGGCCCGGCCGGCCGCCTCTCGCCGGCCGCCCCCGGCGCTCGGCGGCGCCCCGCCGCGGGGCCGAGCCGAGGTGGCCGGCAGCGGCCCGCCCCAGACTGCCCGCCGTCGTCCCGCATCGCTGCCGCCTTCCGTCTCTGATTCAGACGTTCCTGACGCCGCTGCCGCGTCAAGAGCGGAGGAATGACCAACGCCAGGAACGTCTGGGCCGCGGAGTCAGAATTAATGACACGCGCGAACAGCTCCGTTCTTCAACGTCACGACACTATAAAAAACTTGGACATCCTGGTCGGAAACATAGACAATGCCTTCTGGAAGATCTCCCTCACCCCAAGAATTCAACGCTTGTGACAGTCGGCGGCCGGACGGGGTACTCACCGAACGGTTTGCTGCGCCGCGCCACGCCCATCAGGGAGAGCGGCGTGCTCGTCTTGGTGGGCTCCAGCGGCGGCGAGGTGGCCACCCGGATCGGCGGCGACTTGGTGTCTGCGGGCCGGCGGGCGGTTAGCACACAGACAGCCGACACGCTCTGGCTGACGGCGAGGAAAACGGGCAGCCGCGGCGTCTGTCGGAATAGTGCGACTCTGTGGAGCTCATCGCACGCGACGACACCCCCAGCGCGAGCTCACCGCACGCGGCGACACTCCCAGCGCGAGCTCACCGCACGCGGCGACACCCCCAGCGCCAGCTCACCGCACGCGACGACAATCCCAAAGCGAGCTCACCGTACGCGATAACGGCCTCTGAAGAGAAGGAGCGGCGCGCGCTGGTGAACAAAACGGTTCAGCGGAGGTCACAGCGTAGCAAAACAAACGAGGATCAACAGAACGGGTGAAATCAGCTGTAACGGAGGAGAACCGCGCAAGCAGGTCGGCAGGCGAAAAACAGAGTCGCGCCGCAGCGACCGACACAGCCGGTGCGAGAGAGCGAGAGGACTCGTCAGGGACGACAGGCCAGATGAAGAGATAGCGAGAGCCAGGAGTGATGAGGCGACAAGAAACAGAGAGCAGAGAGGAGAGAACGAACAGGACAGGGAAGGAGATGGAGGAGGTGGAAAGAAAGAGTGACTAGACGGAAATAAAAAAGGAGAGAGGAAAACGGCAGCTGGAAAAGACACGAAGGGCAAAAGAGACAGGCGAAAAATCCGAAGAGCAGGAGAGGCATCCAACAACACGGGCGGGTGGCCCAGGAGGCGTGGACGCCGGTCGCACCTGGGTCTCCGGCCAGCGGACTCTGGTCTGGCTCCGAGGCGGCCAGGTCGGCCGGCGGGTCGTAGCAGGGCGTCACAGCCAGGGAGGTGGGCCGCCGCGGCCGCGGCGCGCCGTTAGTCTGCGGCAGTGCGCCGCCGGCCACAACAGCGCCGTCCAGCATGGCGTCTGGCCTCCCGTCAGCAGGCAGGGGCACGGGCGAGCCTACAGGACGCACGGCCGCACGGTCACGCCGGCAGGCGCACACGCAAGGCCAAACCGAGCTGGCCGGCAGCGGCCAAAACCAAACGGCGGCAAAACGCTACTGACGAAACCGGGTGGCGACGAGCTACGACACAGGTTAAGCACAAAGGCTGTTGATAAAAACTACACAAAGCCACAAAATGTGAGGGCAGTGATAACGAAAACCAAAACAAGGTTCATGCGTGTCGCGAGCAGGTTTTGAAACATCCGGATACACTCAAACAATCACTACGTTCCGCTACACATACTATCGACGCCAAGAACGCCGCGGCGCCGAAACACCTCGCTGCTCGCCATCGTCTGAGCCCCATCGTCTGCTCCGAACTCGGCGACCGCCGGGTCTCGACCCCCACCTTCCCGCTACCCCGCCCGGGCGTGGAGGGTTCCAGCCGAGCCCGACGCGGCCCGCGGCAAACAGCCGGCTCCGACCGGCTGCAAGCCGTGCCATCCACCTCCGAGCCCGCCCTCAGCCTCAGCGGCGGCGCAGCGGCCCAGCGCGGGACAAAAAGCGGCCCGCCTCCGCCCGCGCGCGGCCGCGGCGCCGATGCGCGCGGCCGATAGCGGCGCGGCCCGGCGTCCTCGGCCCCGGCCCCGGCGGCGGCGGCGGGGGACGTCGCGCCGCCGCCGCCGCCGTCGACCCGGAAGACCGTCCAGGCGCCGGCCGGCCGGCGGTACGGCTCCGGAAGCGGCGGCCGGCCGGCCCGCCGGGCGGAGAGGCTCAGTACGGGCCTCTGGCGACGCCCCCCTCCTCCCCCCCACCGGCGTCCCTCGGCGGTAGTTTTCTTCAGCCGGTTTCCGATCCGGACGGCGCCGAAGAGTCGTAACATCCGAGCATCAGTGTCGGGAATCAGCCTGATTTCGCGTGCCACCGCCGCCGACACGGCGGCGAGCCATCTGATACGCCATGACCGGTTGATTTAAAGCCGGGAAGAATCTACGCAGCCCAGACGACTGGCGGGGAGCAGACCAAATGTGGCGCGAACACTTCCGCTGGTGGTTGTCCCGCTACGTCCCGGCCGACGATAGCCGGTATTCCTACCAAGGCTTCGCTTCAAAAGGCGGAGGCAACAACCCACGCGTTTCGTGCCTACCCGTGCAGGAATACCTAAGATAAACCAGACGATCATCTGCAGCTCACGATTCCCTAATCGTTTACGAGCTCCGAAGTATGTGAGGCACGCCGGCAAGTCGTGCCCCACATGGCTCGACCCAACAGCAGTCGGCCAGCCCGTCCTCGGTCCAGTGCCCGGTTCGATGGTGCCTTCGCGCGGCCGGCGCGGCGGCCCGTCCCGTTCCGTTCCCGGTCCGACCCTCGCCGCCGCGGCGCCGGCGAGACGCGCCGTGTGTCGCGATAACGCTGCCCACTGTCGGCCGCACGCGCCGCACGCGTCCGCCGCCGCCGCAGCCGGCCGCAGACCGATCCACCGCAGCGCTGCTCCGCCTGCCGATCTCCGGGCGGCGGCGGGCTCCGAGCCGTGAGAGGAGACCGGCGCTCGTCCGCCCCCGCCGCGCTGTTGACGGAGGGGGGGGATGACCCCGTTCGGCCGGGCCGGACACCGTCCGCCGATGAAGATCAACACCGTCAGGCCAGAATTAGCCGCGTCCCCTCCCCGCCGCGGAATCGGGCCGCGATAAACCAACACGGGCGCCGCGCGGGTTTGGTGCGGGGACCCTCCGTCCGGCGGCGGCTGGCCCTTCCTCGGCCCCTTCCTCCAGGACCGGAGACGCTCGCTACGGGGCGGCTCTGACGCTTCCCGAGGCGGCTGGGATCCAACAGGCTGTGGGTTTGACGTTTTAATCTTCATCGGCTCTTTGTCAACTGTGTGTCGGCGCCAGTGTTTACCCGGCGCATGCCCGTCTTTAAATTCGCTGCGGCTCATGTTGTTTAATGTGTTTTAACTTGTTTCGTCCCTGTTTTCCTTTGGAGTGATTTTACCACTGATGGCCGGTTTTCCCCCGTTTTAACTGGCGAGGGAGGCTGAAAGACCCCGGTTTTAATTTGACGCGGCAGCGTCGACCCCCGGAGCGCGACACCGACCCTTCCCCGCCGCGCTGCCGGCCCGGCCTCGGCCGACACCGGAGCGGAGCCGGGGATCGGATTCCCGCGGCGCCGACCGCACCGCGCCGCTGCGGTCGGCGCGCGGCCGCCGCGAAATACGCGCGCTCCGCCGCGGACCGCCCCGGTAGCGGCCGGCGGCGCCGACTCGATAGGCAGCACACGCACGAAGCGTCACGCGGAGGGAACTGGTGCCGCGGCGGGCGGACGGGACCGAGGAAGACGAGGCGATCGCCAGTTTTGGCCGCGGCGGTGTTTCGAATGAGGCGGTGTGCCCATCGCGAGCCAAAACGGGCGCCGCGCGCACGCACGGCCGGCCGGCCGGCGCCGAATTTCACAACACCTGCACGTGAGGTCGGTCGGGAAGATCCATCTGCATTGGTGATGCAAGTTTATTCGAGGCAGGCAGTCGATCAATAATGTCGTTATGTGTCAAGAGCGCGCTAGTTCGGTACTAGATCGCCTCGCATCGATGCCTGTCTTGGCCAGTTCCAAATGTGAGATGGTACTCGGTCCAAACATGACGCTGATGTGCTCGTGTGGCAGCGTCTGGATGGCTGCCCGATGTGCCATGAATGGGCTATCCGGAAATGAGGCGCGCCTGTTTGAATAACGCTATGCGGTGACTATTTACAGCCACCCACGGCAATCGGAAGACCAAATATACCCCTACTAGACGCATATCTACTGCTTCATTCTGCATGTGCTTCACCACGAGCGCCCGCCCGTTAATTTCCATAATCCCGGTTTGACGAGTGGACATCCAGGAAGCCCAGACGATGACGGCAGAACCACAATGACCGGCATCTTCGCCGACCACTCCCTGGGCCTGCTGGCCTAAAGCGGCAGTCGGAGCGGCCGGTGATGCAGACTCCGGGCGGCGCCGTTTCCGGGCCGGGCGCTCCGTGAGAAAGGCTGGGCACCGCCCGCGCCCGGACGCCGAGAGGGGCACTGGCCGACGGCTGACGCAGCCGGCTCGGTCCCGGCGCGGTGACAATGGGCTCACGGCTGTCCGCGGGAGGTGTGTCCGGTCGCGCCGCCGGCCGGACTGCCGACACAGGGACAGGGAGCCGCCGCCGGCAGCCGGCTCAGAGGCACGGAGAGAGGCCGGCAGACTGCCTCTCTCGTCCCAGCGAACACCCGCTCCCGGGCAGGAAATCGCCGGCTCTCACGGGAACCGCCATCTACCGGTGGATTAACGCCGTCTCCCAGTCGGCCCGTGACGCCCTAGACTCCGACTCGTCCTCCCAGCAACAGTGTCGCGTAAAAGTCGCATCGCCTCACAGCCTGCCGGCGTTCCCTCCCAATGGGTCCATTCCGACCACCCATCACACTTCTGGTTCATGGCTCCCCTGAGAAACGCGAGACATCCGCAACCCGCGCGTTGTCACCAAGATCCCCAAAATCCTTCCCTCGTCCACTTCGCCCACTTCGCCGGCACGCACAATGCGTTCGTCTGCAGCCGTCGTTTGCATATCTGCCGCAAATCCGAAACCCGGCTCCACCGTGCACCATCAGATAGCGGCGCGTACACGGTGGCTGGTCGGCTTCTGTGCGCGGGCGCCCTGACGTGCGGCGACCGATACGGTGCCCCCCCCCCGCCAGGGTCCCGCTCGGCCGACGCACGGCGCACCGAAAACACCTGCCGGCCACTAACCGATGAACGACGTCTCCATTGGGGCTCGGCGCGCGCGCCACCTGTGCCATGAGCGGCTCGCTCGGCTCGCCGTCCCGCAGTCCCACACTGTTAACGCCGTGTCGCACTGTCTGCACCGTCTGCACTGTTCGGCACTGTACGTCACTGCCGCTGCGGTGCACTGTTCACGGTCGGCCTGAACAGTCAGGCGGCGCTCGGCCGGGCGGTAGCCTAGCCCCGGCCGGCACAGCGCATCACTGGAGCGCGCGCGGCGGAGGCGGCGCAGGCGGCTCGGAACGGCGCGGGCGGCGCGGCGGAGGCGGAGCTCGCGTCCGACCGGGCGCGCCGCTCGGCGGGAACTGCGGCGGCCGGCCAGCGCGGCAGCACCGGGGACCGCCGGCCGCACAGCCGGCCAACACCGGCTACTGCGCGCCGCGGCCGCCGGCGCCGGCCGGTCGCCGCCGACGGCGGGCGCCGCGCACCGCACCGCCTCGCCAGAGGTACAGACACGAGACGGCCGAGGGCGTTTCCAGGGGAGAACTGAAGCCCCGGGCGTCGGCGTGTCGGCGGCCGGAGTCGGCCGGACGACCCGCCCGGAGACGAGCAGTATCGTCCGGCGGGAACTGCGTACTACCGGCGGAGCGGAGCCCCCGGCCCCAGCCCCCGCCCGCCGGCGGCCGCCGCCGCGGGCAGGACGTCCGCCGGCGCCCCAGCTCACGGTCACGGCTGGCAGACCGGCGCCAGACCGCCGCCGGAGCCCGCCGCGGTGTCCGGAATACAGCGGCATACCGACGGGAATCCCGCCACGTTAAAAAACACTCAGGAATTCAGCTGGTCTCTGTCACGAAAAGCTGCTGAGATACAGCTCAGAACCAGTGAACTACGCAATAATGGGTTGCAAGTTTTATTCTTCCGTCCTTTCTTTGGCAGCTCAAATGTAACCTGAGTATCCCCAAGCTTGCGAATTTGACATGGGACCCCATGAGGTGGGCCCTCACAATGACTTGGAGTCCCCAAGATGATGCATACGGGGCACTCAAAACCCAGTTAGAAAAGTTTCATTCTGTACAGAGATACGCGACATCAAGCACGAAAAATAGCATGAAAATGGCATAACTGCTTGGTGTACCGTTTTCTTTAAAATATTATTAAATGTGAGTTTCACTGTTACAGCGGCCATGTGCACTTCCCAAGTTTCCTTTGCTCGCCCCGCTACAGGGCAAACAATGTGGTCAAGGACGCGTCCGAGTCCTCGCGCGCGACAAAAACGCCGCTGGCCGCGACAAATGCGCCGCGCACGCGCGGCCACCGCGCTCCCGCGGAGAAAGCGGTCTCAATTAGCGGCGTCCAGCGGGCCCGCCGCCGCGCCAATTAGCCGGCGGCCGGGATCTGAGGGCGCCGCCCGCCGCCGCTCCGGCGGCCGCCAGGCAGGCTCAGCTCGCGGCCTCTGGCGGGCCCCAGCGGCGGCGGCCGGGAGCCGACCCGACCGGCGAGGGTCGCCGCCTGGTGATGTGGGTTTAGGTAGGCGCGAGGAGCGTGGGAGGAGGGCCAACAGCCATCGTCCGGTGTGGTTTAGTGCTACCTGTTCAGCCCTGCCGTGTGCTAAAGACAGCGAAGACATTGCTCGCTAATGGTGGGACTCACACCTGGTGGGAACGTTTCGGGAACAGACGATTTTAGCAATGGGTTAAATAGCCGTCTTCCCCCCGAATGCCGCGGTTGTGTGAGAGTGACTGGGGGAGCAGCGCCCCCTCCCACCAATCAGCGTCAGTCTCGCGGGATACCTCCGCTGGTGGTGCTGGAACGGCGCCCGAGCCGGCCTGAAGCGCCAATGTGCCGCCAATTCACCGCGTCCTTCGACATCCAGCCCTCCGCCAAAATATCCCTCAACGACGGCCCCGCCAACGGCCGGCCGCCGACAGCTGCCCGCATCCACCTCAGCTCAACGCCCCGGCATCGCTGACGACCACCGTCGCACCGCCCGGCAGACGGCAGCTCATCGCCGACCCCCGCCCACCGAGGTCACGGCCGCCAGCATGGCCACGCGCCGGGCGCGACGCGGCGCGTGCGGCGAGGCCGGCGCGCCGGCCGTTCAGCGGCAAACGCGGCGCATGCATATTAAACAGCCGACGGCCAGACGGCCGGCCTGAACTGCGTCAGAGCTGCCGCGGACAGCACGTGCGTCCCGGCGGACTGCACACAGGGGGCGGAGGCGCTTTCCTGTCCGCTCGCCCGCGGAAACGTGACGGTGTAAACTGCGCAACAGGCTCGGCCTCAACTCAGGGGCGTTGCAAGTTAACAGACAGGAGGAAATTTCGGCCCTCGGTGCTGACGCAATAGCACTGAGGCAAAGGTTGGCAAGAGCCGGATAATTATCTGAGGGTTCTAGTATACGGGTCAGAGGTTGGTGGAAACGTCTACGCCTACCTCACCGCGCTGGTTTGAACGGCGTCCATTCAAATCGACGCCACTGCCTAAACGCGACTACTTACCAGTGAGCTACACGCAGCTAAAGCGACACTCATCTGAACGCCAGTCAACTGAGCAAAATCTTGCAGCTTGTGCCCCCAATAAACCAAACGACATAAACATCTACAGAGTGAGCGCCAGTGGCAGCACTGGCGTCCGGGTTCACGACTGTTAGTTCGCCGCACGGCCGCTAGATGTCGGTACTCACTGGGGCGGGCCTCGGGCGTAGGCGTCTTGACGGCGGCCATGTAGGAGGGCTGCCGGAGGGCGCGGTGCTGAGGCCGGCCCCGCATGGCCACCGGCGGCGAGGACGGCGACTCCTTCGGCTTCTTCTCCTCCACCTGCCGGCCGGGTACATAGGCGGTCAGAAGCACGGCGGAAGGCAGAGGCTAGTATGTCGATGCGGGCTGAGTTCACAGTGAGCGACGTGTCAACGACAAGCTCATATCCTCATTTCGCGGGCGAGAAGACATCCAAAGTGCGCCCTCAACTGCTATCGGGTAGGAATATTTGAGTGAAGGAAATACTTCATTATGTGAACCCTAATTTAGTTCTCTAAATGTCCCAAATAGGCAAAATTGTACTCGAAATAAAAACAACCAAAACAAGGACAGTCACTGACAATACAAGTGTAGACGACCAACCTGAGGTGCGATTCCGAAACATTAATGAAACGTCCCAAAACGGTGGACGCGCGCCTGGCCGAAGAACCTCACTCATCTCTTCCGACCACGTTCGTCAGCCCCCCCATCCAGGCAACAACCGTGCGCCCCCACACCGTCACCTGGACCGGACGGCCGGGGGTTCCCCGGGCCACCCTTGACGCGTGATCGCCGCAGCGCCGGCGACATCCGGCCGCCAGGCACGATCAATGCCTCTGCGCCGCGGCCGCCGGCGGCGCGGAGCCCCAGACCGCCCCAGGCGACGTCTTCGGGCGCGCCGACCGGTCCGTCTGTCCACGGTTCGACTGCTCGGGTCTCTTCGCGCCGCAGCCTCTCACGCCCGTTTTCGACGGAGGGTGAAAGCTTTGACATCAGCCGGATTCGAACCCAAGACCTCCGGCCCTGAGCAGAAGGCGATGACCCAGGAATTCACCGCTCTCCTCTTAAGACCGTAGGTCACAGGAAGTCGTCAGTACCAGGCCGGCGCCCAAGGCCGTGTAAGCCTCCTCTGTACGGTCGGGCTGCGGCGCGCAGTCCTGTACGCTGGTACTCGCCGTCGCGGAGTCCACGAAGCTTGGGAAGAGATCGGGACCACGAGTGGTCAGAAAAAGATCAAGACCCAGACGGGCGACAAAGGAGTTCCCCTGCTGCAGACGTCGACTTGACGCACTGTCGTCAGGCGCCCGTCCGAAAGAGGCGCAGTGTGCAGAGAGTACTTCTGGTGTTATTTCAGCATACTGAAACAGCCCCTTCAACCTCTAACCTCCTCAATATCGCTTCCTCAGCCCATCCTTCCTCAAAGTCGCGTCAAAGCAGCCGCTGCACCCCGCTGAGGAATGGGACGGAATGTCTCCTACCGCCTCCTCCATTTCAGACGGGCCCCTGCGGTCGTACGAGGACCCACCGGGTGGGCAGCGAGCAGACGCGGACGTCAGGACACCTGTCGGCGCGCGGTCCACGCTCCCGTCTGGCCGCACGGCCGCGGCCCCAGGAGGCGAGCTCGCGGGACCTCCGGGCGGCCGGCAGTTCCGGTTTAGCACGGCAGCCGTCCCGGCCGCGACCGATGCGCTTATTGAACGCATCCGGCAGCCGGCCGACTGAACGGGAGTTCAGCTGACAACCGGGGCGAGAGCGATGAGCCCGACCTGCGCACTCTCCGCAAACAACCCCCGCGATCAATTCAACGCGGACGCACGCACCTCCAGAAGGACAACGACCCAACTCTGCGCAAACCTTGCCACAGAAACTCCCAACGTCGCTGACGCACTCGCCGAGACTGACGCATCACACGGCGGGCGCGTCAGCGAGCGCACGCTGCCCGGCTCGCCAGCAGGCCGGGACCGGTCGGGGCCGCGCCATCACAATCAGCTGGCCGCCGCCCGGACCGTCGCCTCACCTTGGCGGCGATGAGCTCGGCACTGTTCCGTTTGCGGTCGTTCTCCGGCGACGGCTCGCCGTCGGCCTCCGAGATCTTGGACAGCGGCCGGCCCGAGTCGATCGCGAACGGCCAGCCGGACGCCTGCGAGTCGGTCGAGTCCGAGCGGCCCCGCAGCGGCGCCTTCGGACTCGCCTCTGCGGCAGACGGGTCAGAGAGGTCACCAGAGGTCAGCATAGGTCATCAGGGGTCAACACATAGGCCATCGGAGGTCACCAAGAGTCGTTGGAGGTCGACAGGCCTTGGGAGGCCAACAGGGGTCGTGGGGGTCACAAGAGGTCACCGGAAGTTGGCAAGAGTCGCCAAAGGTCACGAAAGTCGCCGGGGATCGCTACCGATCGACGGAGGTCATCAGCGGTTGCCACAGATCTGATCGCCGTCATCGCATACAAGGAGCAACAAGAGACATGACTCTGTAGCACCGACTATCTTCACAGTGGCTCAAAGTGATGAATTTTCAAGAACTACTCGAACATGGACTGCATGCATTCGTCCCACTTCCCGTCAAACTGAGCCCAAAGTACAACAACCACTTAAGCTTCCACCCACAGCCAAGTGGTGCCCAGATAAGCACGGCTCGACCACGAACTTCGATTCCGACCCGCGTCCTCGGACACAAACCGACCGCGATGCCTCGGAATCACACGAGCTCGGACAAAGCACAACTCATCGGGGACGTTTCCGACCACCCGGTTGAAACGCCGGAGCCGGGCGACTCTGAGCGGCGCTCAGCGCGCGCCCCGGCCGGCCGTGCTGGCGTACCGCGGTACATGCGGTCGTGCAGGGGCTCGGCGTGCAGGCGAGGTCCGCCGACGATCATCATCCGGTTCCCGCTGCGGGGCGGCCGGCGCGGCGCCTCGTCCGCGCCGGCCGACTCTGCCAGCAGAGGCCGAGCGGGTCAGACCGGCGCACTGGCAGAACGCCGGGGAAAACGAGCGGAACAGAGCACCGGCACAAGGCTGGGCGCACAGCGCAGACTTGGGACAATGAAACAGGGAAAGGAACACTTGCAGAAGACTGGGCAGAGACGAGTCAGAGGACTGGGACCGCTGAGCAACTGCAGACTGGGCAGACCTAAGAGCCACAACAATGAGAGGGAACACAGTCAGCAGACAGACACAGACGACTGTATCTGACGGAGCAGCCGGACCAGGCCGCGAGACAGCGGCAGCAGTGCGTCTCTTCGTTTCAGTCAGGTCACGCGGCACCTCAGTCTCAGTCCGGCACTGGGTGGACAATCTGCCGGACGGACCGACCACGGGCGGGCGGTCCGGGACAACGACACGGACCCGGCGGGTGGCTGCCCTCTGCGCACACAGAGGCTCACAGCCATTGTCCTGTCAGCCCGACACAGAACTCTTCTGCAAAAAGAGCTCGGACAGAATCTTCCTTCGCTGGGCCAACACATCCTTCGAGCAGTCATATCCCAGACACTACACGGCGGGATAAACGGCAAGCTTCATTATCGTCATCGGAAAAACCACGCAATAACATAACGTAACATTTTGGGTCCGGTCAACGAAGCCATCGGCACACTTTTCATGCTCACGGAACACAAGACAGCAAATCCGAGCAATTTACTCCGACCACGTGATTCTGTTGATCAGTACGGCTCTATTTCCCCTCCCAGAACATGTTTCACGTTGTAATCGGGCACTGGGTACTCCAGCATAAACAACAAAAGTGATCACAGGACAGACCACAGAGGTTCCACGAAACGACGCCACGTAAATCTGAAATGACGTATAAATAACTACCAGTGCTCTTATCACACGGGATGAGAACGATGCCATACATTCATAACATTCTCAGTTTAAAACCCATCATAGTCCGCACATCATGCAGTTGACCATGTGAGGAAGAGTCAGTCCTGCGCAGTGTCGTGGTTGATTATGCCGTGAGACAGCGAGTACAAAATGCATGCAATACACGGTTAAATGAAGTGGCATGCAGTTTTTCAGCGTAACAAACGCTGCGGAGCTTCCCGGCCACTGTGCGCGACGGGGCGCTTCTGCGTGAACCCATACAAATTCACCGACAGTGGACAGGCAAATTGCACTTATGACGTACACAATACGCTTATTCGCGGAGATCCGGAGACGTTTCCTTACAACGTGAGGTAAAACGTAAACTAGACGGCGCCTGGAGTGAAGTATCACGTACTCCGCAGAGATCGTCCACATCAATCAATGCGGTAACGCTTTCATCAGGCGGTGCGGGGAAGCGAAGAAACAAACAGTCTCCCACAATCACCCACAAACTGATCACGACTGACTGACCAAAACGCTTTAGTGTCCTGGGAAAATGACGCTGGATGAGTAACGAAGAGAGTGACTACTTTAATAAACGTGCGAGACCTTGAGTTGTACTGCCGCCAGTGGAGACTCAACGTCCACTGTTCAAAACCACCAGTCGCACCACGCCAGAGTTCGCGATGGATCCACGACGCCAATGGCCGTGTCTGCGTCGTTCCAACCGTCAACACCAATCGCGTCTAAGCCGGGCCACCAAGACCGCCGCTGGCCGCCGTCGACCTCGGCCCCCGTTCGCCCGACAGAACGGCGCGCGGTCCGGTCTGTCACGGCAGAACCGGCCGACACCCCGGCGAGCCCGACACGGCGCCGGCCCACGGAGAACGGGGCCTCCGATCACGACACCAGGGGCTCGATCACGCGAGATCGTGAGACGACCCCCCCCCCGGACCGACGGGGAACGGCGCGGGACGGCGCTTGCAGAGTCCCACTGCCCCCGGGCAAACGGTCAACGCTTCTCCGGCCGCCATAGGCCTCCGCTCGAGCCAGCAGTCGCGAATTCGAGTCCGCCAACCAAACACTGAGTCCGTGAGTGTGATCCTACGTCCGCGGTCATGACCCCGAGTCGTGAACCCGAGTCCGCAGTCGCCACGGCGGGTCCGCGGTCGGGACTCAAGACCGTGAACTTGACCCCGAGTCGGCGAGCGTAACTCGTAGTCCACGAACATGACTCAGCCGTGACTCAGTCCGGCGACAAAGTAACATGACTCACGACTCGGAGTCCGTCGCGGGACCGACGCCAGGTCTACCGGTCACGCCAAGTCACCGCCCCTCCCCCCGCGGAATTGCCGGCTCGTCTCAACCCCCGGCAAGCAGATCAACAAACGGGCGGCGGCGGCGGCACGGGGAGGGGTGTCCGCCCCCGTGACCTGCCGCACCACTGTCGAGACGGCCTCTGTCTCCGTCCCTGCGCGGCACCGCGTGTCCGCAGGACGTACGGCTCTTCCGGTCGGGTGGAGCACGGCTTCACGGAACGTGAATGAGACCCAGAGTTGCACAGAGGGGGTGGCCGCGAGGCCGTCGCAAACGTTTGCGCTGTGGCGTCAGTGTGATTCATAAACCCACCTAAAGTGCCTGACAGTTGACGGGCGTAAGCTTCTATTTCCTGGCACAGAAAGCGCACTTCGAGACAAACCGGAACAGCCAGCCTGAACTGACCAAACGTCGAGCACTGCCGAGTCTCGACACAGACTTAAACGCAGCCGCTAAGTTAGTTATTTAGAGTTAACCAGGCATCGCCGCGAGGGCTCCAACGCAAGGCATGACGCCCGGCCGATTGTTACGACGTTACGACTGCCGTTACGACGCGGGCGGCGCTCGCCGCCTTCTCCGACAGCCCCGCCGGCGCGAACCGCGTCACGCCGGCATCACGCTGGTCAGCGAGCCCGAGTTAGTACAGCGCAACGCCAGCGCGGCCGACGCGGCGCCCGGCGGGTCCCTACTGAGCAGCACGGCCAGGCTGGTGACGTAGTGGCCGGCGTCGCTGTGCGAGCGCCGGTAGCGGTGGCGCCGGTACAGCTCCTCCTGTTCGCGCTCGCGCTCCAGGCAGGTGAGGTCCAGCTCCGGGTCGGACATGACGCTCTGCAGGCGGTGCCCTGCGGCGGGTGGCGTCAATGGACGCCGCGCTCCGCCCGGCCGGCTCGCCCACGGCACACGGCGGGGCCGCGCTCGAGAACTGACCGTCCCGAATCACCCGGTCACCCCTCCTCCGAGCGGCGTTCGACAACAAGGCCGCTTGAAGGCGAGAGATGAGCGGCGATCGAGACTGTTCTGTCGGCCACCGTTCGGTCGCAGGACGCCACGGAGCACGAGAGGAGGTCAGTCCTCGAGCGCGGCGCCACTGACACGAATCAAGCCCGGCACACGGCCACCAGTCACGTGGCCCGGACGGACAGTGTTGGACGCTGCATCTGCGGACTGGGGGAACCGGCACGGGCAGAGGGGAACCGGCGACGGGCAGAGGGAGCCAGCAGGCAGAAGGGACAAGTGACGGGCAGAGGGAACCGGTGACGGGAAGTCGAGGAACATTTTCCGGGAGCGACCAGCCCTGGTCCAGACGCGGAGACGACGGGCCGAATCGGGTCGGTTGTTTAAGGTCAGAACTGCTTTGGCAAACACGGAGCGCCAGACGGCGGGCCAGTTACAGGAGACTCGGCGACCCCCACAGACTCGGCTGCCAATTCAAGCCATTTTCAGGGACGGAGGGGGCGTGAAGAAATGGAACCAAACAGAAGGCAGAAATACTTACTGCAGGATGCATGCAAACCCTTACGGTAATATCAGTGATCAAACGGGAGCTTAAGGACAGCTGGTAACAAGTCTCCCCAAGTGCTAAATGAGAAGATTGAGAAACTTTTCCCTTGACTTTACCTTTTCCTTCAGAAACTATGACCTTTCACAGTATCTTTTTACAATCCTGAGGGAGCTGGATCTCAAACCATGGAAGTCTGCCATATTTGGCACAACGCTCTGACCTCGATGGAGCACTGGACGGGGCCAGGCTCTACAAGAAAGGGCATCGTGGAATACGGACAAGACAACAAAAGAGCCGACGCCGGCTTGGAAAGGATTGCGTGCCAGGAGAAGAAACTACCGAGTAGGTGCAAAGCAATACCCTTCTCTGGGGCTTCAAGCAGGGCGACCACACGGGGAGAGGCACACTGCTGACTGGCATCGGTGCAAACTAACACCCACGTCACACGTGTAGGGGAAAACTGCACACTCAAGTCGCATGTGTGTCTAAAACGTAACGGTGCGTACGCACGATGCATGTCGGTGTTGACGAGCCATGAAGCGCCACACGGCAACGACAGAGACCGAAAACGCACACCCGTATACCACAGAGCCCCGCAACACGCCACCTCAGACCAGCGCGACGGGTGAAGCCCTCTCCTTTAAGACCAGCCCAGAAGCCCGCCGCCGGCAGCGTCCCGCCCTACAGAGAACCGCTGCTTACAGCCGCAGCTGCAGCAGCAGCAGCCGCGGCCGCAGCAGCAGCGCCACCTACCATTGTCGGAGGCGTCCGGGTCGCGCTCGAACTCGGACCGCCGCGTGCGCACGCTGGGCCGCTTGGAGGCGTCGGCGAGCAGGTCGAGTTCGCTCTGGTAACAGCTGCGGCCGGCGTACGTGTCGTTGTCGACGCGACCCGTCTCGAACTGGCGCGCGCGCCGCGACACGATGTGCGTCTTGTGGTCGGGCGGCAGCACCTTGACGCGCGGCACCTGAGTCACGGCGTCGTACGGCACGTACTCCGGCGAAGGGCAGGCCCGGCTCGCTGGAGGCGGCCCGGTACGGCCGCGCCGTGCTGTTCGCCACGCCGGCCTGCGACGCCACGCTGTCCGTGCTCGAGCTGAGTGACAGCGAGCTGGCGGCGAGCTGGCGCGGCGCCGCCGGGAAGGCGGGCGGCGCGCCGCCGGCCGGCGCCGTGGCCGGCACCTTGGCCGCGCCGTCCAAGGCGGCGCCGCGGCACCGGCGCCGGCGCCGCTCCTGCTCGGCGCCCGACGCCGCGCCCGGCCGCTGGCGCGCGGCCGGCGCCGGCGCCGGCGCCGGCGCTGCCGGTGGCCACGGCGGCCGCGAAAAGCGCGCTGGGTTCACGTGGTACTCGCGCACGACCGGCGTCTGCGGCTGCACCGGCTGCCAGACGGGCTGCGTCGGCCGGTTCAGGAACTCGGCCTTCGTCTCGACAGCCTTGCGGATGCGCGAGTACACCGGGTCGTTGGCGTCCAGCGCGTCGCCGCCGCCGCCGGCGCTCGACGACGTCGACGACGGCGGCATCTGCAACGACAGCGTCGAGAGCGTCGACGGCCGGCGGCCGGCGCGGTCGCCGGCCAGGCTGGCGCTGTCCTCGGCGGGGGGCAGGTGCGGCGCCGCCACGGCCGCCACCTGCTGGCCCAGCTGGCCGAGCTGCGCCAGCCCGAGCGGCGCGCCGGCCGGTCCGGTACGGCTGCGGCCGCGGCAGGTGCGAAAACGTCTGCTTCATGTTCAGGTTCGACATGGGGTGGTGCGCCGTCTCGCCGAAAGCCTGCCGGCGGACGGAGGACACACGTCAGCGGCCGGCCGGCTGGGGGCGCGCCAGGCGCTGCCGGCCCGTATCGTCGTCCGCGATACAGACGCACGGCGTGAGACGGGGGCGGGCGGCCGGCGACGGCGACGGCGACGGACGCGGCGCGGCGGACGATTCTTCACCTCGCTCCCATCGGACGGCACCGTCACCGGCCGGCCGCCGCTGTCGCCGCCGCCGTCACCGCTTCCGCAGCCGCTCCCTTCGCCGACTCTTCCCACCACACACACACAGACGCACACACACACGGGAGCGCGGCACGCTGGACCGAGCGGGCGCGGGTCGCGGCCGGGCGCTGCGGCGGCGGCCGGCTCTTCTGGGCGGCGGCCGGGCCGGCGCACGGCTGACAGCCGGCCGCTATTTTTTCCGCCGCCGCTGACGCGCCGCCGACGGCGTCCGCGCCGATAACAAGCGGCCGCGGCCAAACGCCGGCCGACGGCCGCCTGTTGCCGGCCGCCGCCGCCGACGGGCCGCCGACGGGGCCCGCGGGGGCGGCGGCGGCGGCGACGAAGTAACCGGTGACCGGGACCCGAAGCGCGCTCACAGCGACTCCACGGGCGCGAGCCGGCCGGTCTCTCGGGTCGTCGCTGTCGACACCGGCGGCGGCGGCGGCCGCCAGGACTGTCGGCGCTGACGAGGTCGGATCGCCAGCCGGTCGGCGGCGGCGCGCGCCGCCGGGCCAGCAGGTTCAGGGTCACGCCCGCCCACGACCGCCCGAGCTCCCGGATATCAATCACCACGACACACACACACACACACACACACACACACACACACACACACACACAAGTGCGGACGGGCGTATAAATAGGCAGGGGGGACATGAGCCACAGCGGGTAGGCAGAGGCAGGCCATATATACACACACGTCACCATGCGTCGTCGCTGACAGGATATGAAGGCGGGTTAGTCCGGGAGGCGGGTGGGGACAGGGAGGAGGGATGATGAAGCACAGCGAATGGGTGCAGACAGGAAAAAAATAGGCTGAGGCGGGAGAGGGAAAAATAGGAAGAACGGAGGCGCCGGAGAGCGCCACTCACCCGCTGCAGTTCATCGTTTTCCCGCGAGACCACCCGCAGCTCGAGCACGGTGCCGCTCTCCTGGACCTGACGCACCACGCCGGCGTACGTCAGCTCCGACGCCGGCAAGCCGTTCACGTACAGCACGCGGTCACCTGGCGGCGACGAGGTCAGGGTCAGTACGCGGACAGACAGGGCGGGCCGGGCCGGGCCGACCGGAGCGGACCAGCTGACCGTCACCTCCGAGCCGGAGAAAACGACAGCGTGGTGTCCGCCGGTCCGGCTCGACGATTTGTCGCGAGGCCTTTTGCACCACCGCTCGCTCGCAGCCATTCCTTGCCCCGCACTCTCGAGTGACGGGAGCGGCGGCCCCACAGCAGTCCCCTGGCTCCGCTCCTGGTGCGCGCGCGGCCTATCACGGGGAACAGGCGTTCATCAGGCGCGGTGGAGCCCACTGCCGCCGCACCGCACGCCCACAGCAGTCGCCAAGGTCGCCACAATGCGCAGATGTGCGCCGGCGACGGCGAGTGAAAACCGGCCCAGCTCCGGGCGGTCTGCGACCGCACCACGCCGCCGCGTGCCACCGTCGGCGCCGACGGAGCACTTCTGCGTCGACGTTCAGGTCTTCTGAGATCCCTGTCGTCAAAGCAACGCTTGGTATTCTCTGTCTCCAAGCCGGCTCTACAGTTACGCGTAAGGCGGTGCTGACACAGCTGCGTTTTTTTTTTGTCGGGTGTCGCAATGCCGAGTCGGCGCGGCGGAAACTCTCCGGCGCATCTGCGCAGCGGAAGTGCGCTCCGCGAACTTGACCCTGTGACCCGAGCGCGCATACATCCGGAGTGACCTTGACTGTGGCGACAGGTAGTGGGAAGGAGAGCAGCACAGCCATAGTCGACAGCGCTAATCGCCGAGAAAGGTTCAGCGGCGTCCGTATCGCACCGTTGTTGACAATGCCTGTAGCGCATGCCTACGAAAGCAGGCAATAACCAAGGTAGCAAATCAATCAACAACAGACAACTACGCGGGAAGAGACGCCTTAGCCTCGGGAAGGCCATATTCACTGCAGTAGGCTGACCACAGGGCCCCACGTGTGATGGGAAGATTTCGCGTCATTTCGTCTCGCGAAAGTGAGAGCGCCGCGGCCTACTGGCAAGCTAAGGACGCGGGCACAGCTGGTTCAGCGCCGGGGAAAACGCTGACAACAGCATCGTTTCTGAGAAACGGAATTCTTTCATGACGACGTTATACGCACGACCGTGGCCAATCAGGTGGGTTGGCGAGAACTAACGTCTGCCTGGAGAAGTCCCACTCGAAACGATCGTTACAGCCTCGAGATCGGCGGCTACCGCTTTACAGGCGGCCACAGAACGGACGCAACCGTCGACACCCTCCACGCATGGCCCCGGAAAACCACACTCAGCCGCCGCGGCAAGCCGCACGTCTTCCCAGCCCCTCCTGAGGTGCGGGGGCCGCCTGGCGTCAGCCAGCCGCGGGTCCGCTAACGACCAGCGGAGAAGGCCGTCGGCGCACCGATACGGCCAATCAACGGCGCCGGCGGCGGCGGCGGCGATCCGCAAACGAACCGCCCGCGGCCGCGGCCGGCACGCCCGCCGAGCCGGGGCCGACGGTAGACCGGCAGAACACAGCCGCCCCCGTCCCGCCCCCCGACCGAGGCACGGGTCCTGCCGTCCAGCGGGGCCGGCGGGACGCTATTCACGGCTATAGCGCCGCGGCCGCCGCCGGCCGACGAACCAAGGCCGCGTGCCCTGGCGCGGCCGGGAGGACAAGGCGGTCGCCTGGACGGCCGCCCGGCCGCGGTGGGCGTGTGAATGTAGACCAAGGCTAAACAGCTGGAGCCGCGCGCGTCGCGGCGGCCGTCTGGGTGGGAAGGAAGGGGTTCGCACGCCATTGGGAAGGTCACCGGCGGCCGCCGTGCATTCCCCTATCTCGTCCCGCCGCTGGGGTGATGTGGAGACAAAGACGACTGAACGTTATTTCTCCGAAAATACCAAGCGTGCAGACACTAGAGCACAGAGATCAGATAGCTGCATGCTGGCAGAAACAGGAAAAGGGGAAGAGAACAAGGCCGCGGACAAGTTCTGGACGACACGGCGAACGCCACAAATGTGATGGAGCAGAGGAGAAACCGAGATATAAAAAATAATAACATACCGCCACACCCGGCCGCACCACCAGGGCCCGGGCCGGGCAGCAGTTCTGCCTCAGCGGCACAGGTCAGAACCGTGGGCTGTCCACGGGCGGGCGGGGGGGGGGCGGGGGAGGAGGACAAAGCTCGTCCCAGCGGCGGCAGACAATGGTCCGTGTCAGCCGCACTGCGGCGGGAGGCCATCCATCAGAGACGGGCCGACGGGGCGAGCCGCTCGGCGGGCCGAGGGTCGCTCTGTCACTGACGGCCTCCCAGTCCCCGTCCTGCGGTCCGACACCGTACCGACACTCCCCGCCCTGTCATCCGACAATGTCCCTGCCACTGCCCGTCCTGTCGTCCGACACTGTCCCTGCCACTGCCCGTCCTGTCGTCACACACTCTCCCTGCCACTCCCCATTCTGCTGTCAGCCACTCCCCGAACTGTCGTCACTGTGCCAGCCACTCCCGTCCTGTAGTCCGTCCCTCCCCGTCCTGTCGTCACTGTCCCAGCCACTCCCCGTCCTGACGTACGGCAATGTTCGGCCACTCCCCGTCCAGCCAGGCGTCCGACTCTCGGTCCCTGCCATCTCCGACGTCGTCCCAGCAGCGTCCGTGGCCGGGTACCGCGCAGGCAGACGGCTCCGGAGGCCCCTGGCCAGCACCGGGCAGCCGCTGCAGCCCGACATGTGTCGCCGCCTCGGCCGGCCGCCCACTCCCACGTCGCCTGGGAGCGGAATCTGAGCCGGCCGGCTCGGACAAGGCGGCCCGGCCTGTCCCAGGCCGGCGCTCCGTCCCACCGGCCCCCGGCCCGACGATCGGCCACCGGCGGTCCCGCTGGGCAGAGCACGAACACATCAAGCCGCCTGTCGACCGACCCGCGGACAACATGCCGAACCGCATGCGCGGCGGGCCACGCTCCGCGGACGTCCGTGGGAAACTCAGTGCTGACCGTCGGCAAATCCCTGAGGACAGGATATGACATCCGGCAATGCATCGCGACCCTTCCGGCCTGGGGCGACGTTCTCGGAGAGGCCGGCCGGTGTGCTGGCTGGGTCCACATGGGGCATGGCTGGAGATCCGTGGGGAGAAGAGGTTCTGGACACCCCTCACAATAATGAGAGATTTTAACATTAGGCCAATGGCAAGAAGTGGAAGAAACGGTCTGAAATCCCATGCCCCCTCCCCCAAATAATTTTCGGGAATCTCCAGCCGTGCATATGTGTTTTCGGCTCTCCAGCACCTCAGCATGACGGCAAACCCCATGAACATAGTGCCAACGCTCCCAAACGCTGGACTGGCACAGGAGCGTCTTGGAGGGACCACATCCCTACGAAAAGCCACCAGAGCTTTTGACCCCTTCACTGCGTGACATCCAACAGCAGCCCGACATGCGCCGACCACGAGCCGGCCCGCTTTGCGCCGCGTTCGTCCCGTGCGCCGCCGCCGCCGCCGCAGCCCGGCCACATCGCTGGAAGCCGCGTCTGGCCGGGCGGCAGCCGGCCGGCGGCCGCAGCCGCTGGCGGCCGCGCAGTCGGCGGCCGCGCGCGCCGGCGCCACCATTACCAATCTGTCGGCGCGCGGCGAGTGACGTCACCGGCCAGCTGACGGCCGCCGGCATTCTGACCGGATAAGCTGGTGACGGGAGCGCTCATTACCCGCCGGCCGGCCGGCTGGCGCCGAACGAGAACGGGGCGATACCGGCCGACGGAGGAGGATGACGAGCGGCAGGGGATGACGGCGAGCGGCAGGGGATGGCGGGAAGCGGCAGGGGACAGCGAGCGACAGCGGCCGACAGGGAGCGATGGGAACGGCAACGAACAGAGGGACGGCAGGGCGGACATGGAGCGATGAGGAAGACAGGGAGCGACAGAGGAGCTGTGGGAACAACGGACGACTATGAGAGCCGGATCCTGAAAGTTCCCTTCCAACGGACTTTAAAGCTGCTTCTTTCTAGTCAACGCCCAAAGGCTTTGAATTAATCCTCGTACATGCGAAACCCGTAGCTGCCGAACCACGATATATCCAGCCAAGATGGTATATGACGCAACAAGAAACAGCTCGCAGCTGGCACCAACAATCCTCCCTCCCCCCAAATCCACTTGATCTAGCAACGTGTGACGACCTAAACCCTGTAAATAACGACACATTCACCATCAGCATGCTGGCTATTTTATCCGCTACTAGTTCTACCAACGTTTTTGACTCCCGCGGTCATTCCCCACACATCCTCTCACGCCAGCTGCCGCGGCGACGTGCTGACGCCACCCAGACTCGAACCGGGGACCTTTTGGTCAGGAGTCAGCGTGCCCGCTCCACAACACTGCCGCGTCAGAGCCGCCGGACGTCGGCGGAGGATGACCGGCGGCGGCCCGTCGCCGTCGCGCTCCCCGGCGCCGGGCCTCTCGACTCTGACAGCTCGCTCTCGCCTCCTCGACCGCCGCGCGACTCGCCCGAGTCGCCGGCCGGTCGAGTCGCGGCCGGCGGCGCCGCCGCCGCTGGAACGCTAATAGACGGCGGCCGGCTGGAAGGGCGCATCGCGCTGAGTGCTGCCGCGCTGGCAGGCCACCAGACGCGCCTGAAATAGCTGGCCCCGTCCGGCGGCCAACTCTGGACTCCTCCGACCCCGGCCGGCCGCGCACCTGCGGCCAGCACCGGCCGGGCAGCGCCGGGCAGCGCCGGGCAGGGGGCAGCGCCAGCCGCCGCGCGCTGCTCAGCTTCCTCCCTCCCGTCCGCCGGCGCCTCGACCACGGCGCGACGCCTCCCAGCGGGTCACACACCGGAGCGAACTCACACGGCGACGCGCCAGATCGCGGTCCTGGGATGCCGCCGTCTGCAGCGTGAGACCGCGTCCCCGCCGGCGTATCCCAGGCACCGAGCCGGCGGCCGGCGGGCGGCGGGCGGCGGCCCCCGGCCGCGCGTCAGGTCACGCTTCCCCCACCTCCAACCGGCCGCCCTCTGCTCTGTTTACCAAACAAGGCCGGCCGGCCGCCCGAAATACGCGCAGAGCTGCGTGCGGCCGGCCGCGGACGTCCGTCCGGGGTGCCCTCTTCCCGCCGGTCCCGGACCGTCCTGCCGACGCCCGCCGAGCGAGGCCCCGGGTCCCGCCGGAGACCCGTCCGGGACCCGGAACCCGCGCCGGAGCCGGCGAGCCCGCCCGCGGCCGTCGCGCAAACACTCGCCGCCGGGAAAAACGTGGAAGTGGCTCTTTGCAGCGCGCACACAGGCAAACAGACAAGCCGGCCGGCCGAAGGGGCAGCAATGACCCAGATAGCGGGCCGGCGGCCTCGCCGCGCCGTGACGTCACAAGAATCCGCTCCGGCCGCGGCGGCCTCGTCGACGACGGCTCGTCAGTGAGGCGTCACAATGTTACCGGTGCCGGATCCAGGCGCGGCAGGTTCAGCGTTCACCGACGGCGGCGACTGCTGTCGAGCCAGATCTCAAGCGGAGTTTGTCGGTGGCGGCCCCAGTTTCACGTCATCCGACCCTGCTCGCTGACGTCAGGGAAGCATCAGTGACGGGGCCAGTTTGCCATCATCCGGTCCTGGCCCCTGACGCCAGGGCCACATCAGTGAGGCCACCAGCCCGACGTCACCCGATCCTGGTTCGTGACGTCAGGGCTATATCGGGAACCAGTCCAATCCGGCGTCATCCCGCCATAGCTCCTGATGTCAGGTACACGCCAGACAGGTCCAGTCTGGCGCCAGATGTCAGGGGTACACCAGTGACGGGTCAAGTCCGACGTCACCCAGCTCTGGTTCCTGACGCCACGGCCACACCACTGACAGGGCCAGTCCAGCGTCATCCGTCTCCTTTCCTGACGTCAAAGGCGCATCAGTGACGTGCCAGTTCGACGTCATCCGGCCTGTTTCCTGACGTCAGGGGTGCACCAGTGACGAGTCCAGCGTGACGTCACGCGGCCCTGGTTCCAAGCGGTCGGGCCCGAATTAGCGCTGCGGGCGGCTGGCACGCGCCGCCACCTGTTCAGAGAGCGGCCGTCGGCACGCCTCCCCCCGCCCCCCACCCCCAACGCCGGACACACACCCGGGCCAGACACACACACAGAAACAGGCCCGCGGACGGTCCCAGATTGCGTTACAAGGACGCGGCGCTCAGCATCAAGGCTCGGCGGCGCAAACGGGACCAGGCAGTGCCGTCCGCGAGGAATTAGTCCACCGCATACATCGCGCCACTCGCCAGGGTGCGGACAGAAAGAATGGCCAAACAACGGACACAGTTAAGCGTTAAGGCGGGCACATGAGCGTACTCATAACATAATAACGCATACGCATAAAAATGCTTTCTACCACACTGTCATGCGCGTTACCAGCACCCTTGTGTCTAGACAGCGTGACGGGGTAAGGCGCGGCATAGCGTGAACCCGACAAGTGCTATGACCATGAGTTCGTATATCGCGTACTCCAACATCAGCTGCGACGCAGGTACCAGCAGAGAGCCGTAAACAGGCTATCGATCGAAGCGTGGCAGCACGGCCGACGCATCCATTACTAAAACACATACATCAGCATACAAAATATGCATACATCAACAGCAGCGTGGTCAATGAAGCCCCCCAAAAAAGACAGCAGGAGCCGACTATGCACCTAGTCCGACCCGCTGGCGCCAGCGAAACCACCGCAGCACTGAACGCAGAATACCAAACATCCCATCCCGTCACAGCAACCAGCCTCGCCCCAGCCCGTACAGCCGGGCGTCAGACGGTGGAGAGGACCAGTCCTGGCCTCAGCCCGGAATGGCGCCCAGTCCCACCGTCGGCCGGACGGTGCCAGCAGTCGTCTCCGCAGGCCCTCGCTGCAGCGCCGGCCACCGCCTGAGGACCGGGGCCCGGGGCCCAGCCGACCGCCGCCCTGGTGTCAGCCGGCCGAGACCGCGCGCCACCCGCGGCCAGAGAGGCAACGTGGATGGTGTCTGTCGTGTCAGTGTCAGCGGTGTCAACAACGGCGGAGTCGGCGGAGTCAATGTCAGCGGCATCAGTACCAGCCGCGTCAGCGCCAGCGGCGTCAATGCTGGTGCCGTATTGACCGCGTCAGTGTCAGCGGCGTCAATGTTAGCACGTCAGTATCAGCCGCGCCAGTGTCAACGGCGTCGACGTCGGCGCGTCAGCGGCGTCAGTATCGGCCGCGTCAGTGTCAGCGGCGTCCGTGTCGGGACGGCGTGGGCCGGCCGGGAATGCGGCGGCCCGGGCCGTGCCAGCGCCGGCCGGCGGCTATCGGGCGGCGTCGATAGCCGGGCCGTTTATCACGGCCGGCGGCGACAGCCGGCCGAGCGGCGCCGCAGGACAAACGGCGCGACGCGCCGCCGCCGGCCGCCGCGCCGCCCGACAGCTCAGCAGAAACGACCGGCCGCCACGCCGAGCCGGACGACGGGCACCGGCCCCGGCGCCGCCTCACGACACACGGAGCCGGCCGGCCGCCGGGCCGACCTGACGAGAGTCCGACTACCGGCGGCCGGCCGGTTCCGATACGGGCCTTTCAGCAGCACTTCACCGCCGCAAGCCGGTCCCGCGACCGCCGCCGCCCGGAGACGTCAGGATCAACGGGACGGGGCCCGGTCCTCCCGCCGCCGCCGAGCCGCCGCGGCGCCGCCCCCGCCCGCCGCCGCCGCGAGTCGCACGCGGCCGGTTTACCTGCGAGAGGCCTCCGTCCGGGTCCCCGCGAGCGCCGCTCCAGCCGCCGCCCGCCGCCGCCGGCGCACTGGCGCGCGCGCGAGCGGCCGGCCGGCCGGCGCGCCGCCGCCTGTTGGTTTTGGAGCGAGGCCGGCGCGCGCCGACGGCACGCGCCGGCCGGCCGCGCGCGGAGCCGCCGAGAAATGCCGACTGAAATACACTCGGCCGGCGCAGGAATGCAGCGAGCGAGACAAAAGCGCCGCAGCGAGCCGGACGCGGACGGCCGCCGGTCGACTGGCGGCGGAGAGCCGGTTTCCACGGGCCGTCGCCGGTCGGTCGGGCTGATTTAGCGCCGATCGCGGCCTGTCGGGTCCACGGACGGGCCGGGGTTAACCACAGGGTGACGGACGCAGCGCTGCGCCGCGCGGGTCGCACCTGACGGGCACCGTTACCCTGTCCATTGTACTTCTCCGGCGACGCTGCCAGAGGGGAGGGAGCGGGCGCTGCCCTCTGCCCGGTCGCGGCGGCGGGGGCCGCGCCGACAGCCGACTCGCCCGCTCTCCGCGTCGACCCGGCCCGGCCCGCGACGCGCCTGGTGTCTCGTCAAAACAGGCCGGGCCGCCACGCCTCCGGCGCCCACTCAGCTGTTCAAATTTCAGACGCTGATCTCCAGCGACCGGCGCGGATTCCTGCACCGGCCTCCCGCGCCTCTGATGCACGCCAGACGAGCCGGGAGCGGCCCGTCCAAAACAATCGGCCGCCTGGCCGCCGGAGCTGAGCCGGCGCTCGGGGGCGGCGCCGGGCGAGACGGGATCGTCCAGCGCGCGGGTAAACAGGGCGCTGCCATGCGCCGCGGCAAGGCCACGGCGGGCACGCCTCTCGTTCAAACGAACCGGTCCGACGGCCGCGTCAGGTGATCTGGCCATGTGAGAGGCGGCGCTGTCGTGAGGCAGGCGGTGCTCAATTGCGGCACGCCTGCCGCACGGCAGGCGCCGAAGAGAGGCCAACACGGCTCACCAGGCGCGCTGGCTGTTGCTCAGGCCGCTGAGCTCTCATCGTAATGCGTCATTCTGCGCGTTCTAGAAAAGAATGTTTTTACGGTGCACATCCCTGGATCACTGCACATTATTAAAAAATTGTCAACTATCAGGTACCTAATGAAAGTGTAATATAACTGCAATGTCGAACCCAGAAAATCAGACCATTCAAGTTCCGCACCAGAACACTGCCTTTGGTGGGAGCTGAGAATGGCAAGTGTTTTCCGCACGATACAATAACGAGAACGAAACGAAAACATGACGAACGTAACCGAAATATTTCGCGAACGGATACCGTTACCATCCGTGTCACAAACGCTCGAGCCGAGCTCCAGCGCTCTGGAAGCGGCGTTTACGCAGGGCATCCTAGTAAACACAGAGGCGAGCGCCAAGTGTTTCAAAAATGTCGTGAATCACACCCACTTCGGCCCTCATAACCGGTTGAACGGCCAGATCTCATGAATAGCACACATACGGAGCATGTTCACGCCCAACACTGATCTTAAAGAAAAACTCGCCACAGGTGTACGCAACGACGAAGAGTGGATAGGTAACAGCACAGTTAGAAGACCTAGATTCTTTTAGATCCCCTTCACACTCTTGCATGGACGTAGCCAAGGGGGGCCATAGGGGGCCATGCCCCCCCTGAGCCAAGTGGTCTACACTAGATACATGGCGATTTCGCACGAATACGTAATAGTAATCATATATATGTTACAAAAACATACATTATATGTTTTCCTGTACAATAAATATGAGATAAATTGCCTAAAATTACTGCCTTTTCTTGTAAATTTCATCCTATGCCTGTGACATATAACAAAATTTGACATTTGGGCCCCCCCCCGGAAAATCCTTGGCTACGTGCCTGCACTCTTGTAGGTCCAGGCACACGCAATGATGCGACATCTCTGAGAATTATTACAGTTCCACAACACTTTTATGTCTTCTTTTCGGTGAACGCCCTTGGACATCAAGTGGAAATACTGGTGTACTAGGACACAGCGTCCAGAACCCTTAACCACGTAACAGCCTTAACCCTCAATATCACGTACCAAGTCAGTCATGGCTACATGAAAAGAAATTGCTTGTCCGATATCATATTGCACCGCCTGGGTCAAAAGACACCTGAAAAGAAACCATTGCAAAGGCTCAGCCATCAGAACACACGCAATAAGCCCATCGGAGCACAGCGTACCGGTACGCCGAAAGCCGTCCTCCCCGTCCTCCGACGGTGGGGGGGGGGGGGCGCAGGACTCACCGATCTCGAGCCCGGCGATGTCGGCAGCTCCTCCTTCGGCCACCGCGCTCACGAAGATGGTGTCCAGCGGCTCGCTCAGCTCGTTATCATCCTGCCGACGGTAAACGTGTCAACTGGGCGTCACGCAGCTGACGGCCGGACGTCACACGTCACGTCACTTGTGTGGCCGCACGTCAGCCGGACGTCACACAGCCGCCACGTCAGACATCACATCACGGACATCACACCGGCCGCACGTCAACCCACGAGCCACACGGTCTCGGCTCAGCCAGCACATCAGCTCGGACATCATTAGACCTCGCGACAGTCGTCACATCGCGACCTCGTCACCTGCAGCGTCACTCCCCGACCGAGCGCACACGCCCGCCCGGCCGCCCACCGCTCCGGGTACGGCGACCTGCGTGTGTCCCGGATATTGGCGGCCGCTCGAGCCGCTTCCCGGGCCGGATGTGTGAGAGATGCCCTGGGGACATGGATCCGCGAAGGCAGCCACGGTCGACGCGAGCTCTGCAGCGCACAGCGCCCTCCCCATACTGATGCACGGCACGCTGAAGATCCCGGAGCACTGGTAGTCCCCGGCGCTGATTCGCGAGACGGTGACGGCGCGGGATCAGTCAGGGGCAGCCGTCACGTCCGTGACGCATGCCGGCCCTCCAGACGGCGCGCCGCACCCCGTCCGTAACCGGCCCGGCTCAGGTGACGGTGACGTCAGAGTGACGGGCGGCCCGGTGACGTCAGCGGGGGCGAGATGAGGCGCGGCGGGGGCGAGGGAGGGCGGCTGCAGGCAGCTGACGGCGGCCGAACCGAACACGCGCTCGAGGCGCCCGGAGACCATCCCGTAGATTGTGGATCCCGCGGGCGGCGCTTACCTGTTCTCGGCGCAAACCACGTGCCGGCCGCAGGGATGTAGATCTGTATTCTTTCGAGAGGGCCCTGGTCCACCCAATGTTGATTTGACCCCCCCCCCATGTCGGTTGGTCAAAATAAAATGGGCTAAATCCGTTGAGAAGCCCACATTTGGGGAAGGTCAGGCTGTCAGGTCCTCGGCTCGGCCCCGCAATCGTTTACAGACATCGACACCCTAAGCCGGCTGCCGCCTCTATCCAGTCGCGGGACGTGGTGCGCCACGGGATTTTTACGACTGGGGAAGCAACTGATGGTCACATTACTGATGTGGGCACGAGGTATACAACGCTTTAAAACCGAACACCGATTTCCCAAAAGGGAAACTTGCATCACAGGTCTGGCGCATGAAATCATCGAGACTGAAGCAGACTGTTGGTCCGGTTCTGCAGCTGATTTAAAAAAACCGGTTTGTAAACGAACAGCGTACTGTCGCAAACAACCAATACAAGAAAGAACACGTCGCCGTCTATATTCGCTGAATCATGCATGACGTGGCATAGGCGGCGGTTTTCTTTAATGACAAAGATGAAATGCTGCCGGCTCGCGGCAAATAAATTATTCCACAGAAAGAGGCCCAACATGAAAGCTTTTCCTACCGTGATCATTAGTATGACAGATCAAAACCCCTTCTGCGACAGACAACAAAGCACGGAAAAACATCCATGATCTCACATAAGGTCAACTCCTAGAAACTTGCATTCAGTCACACGGGTCAGGCAATATTTCACTCGGCGTCCTGCATCACGTCGCATGTCAAATGTTTCGTAACAGAGGCGCCCGGTGCGCAGTCAGATGCTGTGTCCGATCAGTCACCACAAAACACAACGCCATATCGCGCAGCGTCGCAGATTTCCACAGCACGGGCGTGACGATTCGCGTCACCACGGAAAATAATCGCGCGCTAACGGCGTCACGAGTCAACACTTTCCGTCGCGCCGCGCAGTCGCGCGGCACTTGCGGCGGCGGCCGGCGCCTCACCTGGTCGGGGTCGTCGGGCGGGTAGGCGATGAAGTGCCGGAGGGTGAAGCCGAAGCTCTCGGCGTGCGACCGCCGCCGCAGGGTGACCTGGTGCAGACCGGGCGAGGCGCGGCCCGACTCGGCCAGATCGGACGCGTCGGCGCTCTGAAACGGAGCCGGCGAGTCAGCGTGCGCCGCACGACGCCCGCCACGTCCCATCCCCGGACAGCGGCGGCGGCGGCGCGTCGGACGCCCTTTCGAGGCACCCGCGAGCTCCTGATGTCGCCTCAGACGGGGTCCGGTACTCCGGCGCGCAATGCCCTGCCTCCGTCCAAAAATCTCCGTCCCTGTTGCCGAAAGAGCTAAAAGCCGTGCTCACAAAGTCGGGCCGCCGTGCTTCCCGTCGAGGCGAGGGCAGTTACAGTAGGACACTTTCACGGACAACAGCGCGTGCACGGCCGCGAGCTGAAGCCGCGCTTCCGTGCACGGTGCGCCACTTACACCAAAGCGAGTGCATGCCGCGAGGTCGCGTGCGCGGCCGACGAGTACTCTCGCTCTGATAATGCGTATTTGCTCAACAACGCTCTCATGCCGCGGCCGCTCCAAATTCGCCCTGCCGCAGGAACTCCTCCCACCGACCTTCGTCCGTTCCAAGAGCGGTTCCCGGGCTCAAACAAAGGGATAAAGGCCACGCATGAAGGGCGGCAGCCCTCTGTGACGTCACCGGCCGCCCGCGGCCGGGATGACGTCATTCGTTGCAGGGTGACGGGCGCCGGAGCGTGCGCTGCTGTGCTGAGGCTACGCGCGGCGCCAGGCCGCGCTCCCTCCTCTCGCTGGCCAACACGGCAGCTGCGGGATCCTTAGCCGGCGCCAGCCAGGCGTGTCGAACAGAGCGCCTCATCGAGCGGGCGCCGCGGCGACGCTAACGACCCGCGGCGGACGATCCGGCGCCGCCGAGACCGCGGCCGACGACCGGCCGATTTTTCCGCCGATCGACGCCCGTCGGCGGCGGCGGCGTGAGGCGGCCGGCCGGCGCCAGGTTCGGCGCGTTCCGGCCGGACCACAGGCTCGCGCCCGGCCGGAAACCGGCCGCGTCAGCGCTGCCGCCCCCGCCGCCGCCGCCGCTCAGCGGCGGAAACCAGGGCTGTGTTCGAGAACTGACTTGGCAGGCTTCTCCGTTACCTCAGGCTCCCAAACAGTGATCGACATCATGGCCGTTTAAGAGCAAGACGTAAACCGAGAACACAACGTTGCGGTCGTAAACTGCTCGAGCGCATGACGTCATGGGGATGACAAATTAGTCGGCTCAGGCCGATTAGGCCAGCACCGTTGTCCAGACGGTGGAAGGGCGACTTCATCCTCCGACGTGACCCCATCGTCCAGTAATGGCGCAGGGCTGACCAAGTGGAACACACGGCTCGAAAACCGGGCCTCCGCCCGGGTTTTATGGGGGCCGACGCGGCCGAAGTCGATTTGCTCCGAATAATGGCCTCAAATGGGGCAATTGCCGACCATCGGCGGCCGAAAATCCACACCTGGCGAGTGTCGGCCCCGCCCAGGTCAGCTGACACGGCCGTCTGGTGTGACGTCACCGGTCGGCGGACGCCTCCACGGCCGGGGAGGGCGGCGTGTATGCGGCGCAGGACGCGTCGGCCGACACGCGTCCGGAGACAGCGAAAGTGGGAAGAGAAACGGACAGCGACGCGTCGACGGCGCAAACACGGCTGACGGATCACCAGCGTCCGGCCCGGCGGTCGGCCGCTGCCCGGAGTCCGGTACGGTCCGCTGCCCGGAGTCCGCTACGGCCGCTGTCCGAAGTCCGGGTACGGCCGCTGCCCGGAGTCCGCTACGGCCTCTGGCCGGAGTCCGGTACGGCCGCTGTCCGGAGTCCGATACGACCACTGCCCGAAGTCCGGTACGGCCGCTGCCCGGAGTCCGGGATACGGCCGCTGCCCGAAGTCCGGTACGGCCGCTACCGATACCACCAAAAGGAGCCGCGACGGCGAACGCCAGACGCCACGAAACGCGGCGACCACCGGCGCCACGGAGACGCCTTCAGTCACACTATGTGCTCGGGACCATCCACACTGGGCCTGGTTCTGGATCATGTCTTCCCAGTTTACAGAGCGCTGGTAAAGTCACTTTGTTTAACAGTTACCAAAAAACACTGTTGGCGAGACGGCGCAGTTAAGTCTAACAAACGCGCCCACGCAAATCCACAACCGTGAGACAAATACGGAGAATCAAAATGATCTCATGTGCCTGCCCGCATCTCACAGATACCCGGCAATGTGCGGTAAGCAATATGATTCATGGCCGCATGGATTTATCGTTGCCACGTACCACTTTCCTCGTCGCCGCCTTCGAAGCCGGATGGCTCAGCATTGGTCAAGAACGCAGCGACTCAATGCCAAAGGTGGCGCTCAGTAGCATACGTAAAAGCGCGCACGGTGGTGGTCACATGCGATTGGGCGGGCTGATTTCACATTCCACTGCGTCGACTACAAGCATTAGCCGCATACCAGCGGGCATGATCGGCACGACGAGGCCGCAGATATCGCTAATCTGCATCCTTCCCATGGCATTCCAACGCGCCGAGCGCAGCCCTCGCGTCGGGGCTGCGGCTCGCACGCGGCGCGGGCCGCCTCCGGCATAGCTGAGCCGCTGCTGGCACCGGCCGGCCGTCTGGTGTCCGGACCAGCCGCAGCTCGGTCCGAGGTCCCACTGCCGGGCCCCGAGGACGCCTCCGGGAGTCGCGGGACCTCAGGCCCCTGGGGCAGGACTGTGACCGCCTGGAGTGTCGGGACAAGCTCACGAGCCGCGCTCACGTCAGGCCCTCGGCCCGTCGCGGCTCGGGCGTCGGGCCGACGTGACAGCCGCGCTCCAAGATGCCTGAAGAGCAGCTCCGCCGGCCCGAACGGCCCAGAGTTGCTGCCCGTACCGGGAAAGGTGAGATGACCGCCACCCAGCTCGCCCCCCCCCCCCGTCGTCCCCCTCGGCCGGATCACAGTCGCGGATCGGCGGCAACAGTAGCAGAAATCTACCGGCGCTGTCCAGACAGGAGGCAGAGGCAGCAGAAAATCTATCGGATCTCTCCCACGACAGACGGCGATAGCAGCGGCGGAAACTGCGCGACCTATGACAACGCACGGCGGCAGAGCTGGCAGCGAATCCTGCCGGCTTTCACCAAAGAGATGGTGACGGCGGCGGCAGACAACCCGCTGGTTCTCAGCAAACAGCGGCAGCGGTGGCGGAAAATCTGCCGACTCTGACCAAACACGCCGGCGGTCCCTGCGCGGCGGCAGGCCGTCAGGAGCGACGGTTTCACGCCGGCCCGGCCCGGACCAAACGGGTCACGGAAGTGGGCTAAGGAGAGGCCGAAACAAAAGGGGGAAGTGGGCTACGGAGGAAGCCGGATAAACGGGCCAGCACAGGGATGGACAGCCGGGACACGAATCCACGACGGTGGGTTAAGAGCAGCGATGGCGCTAATGGCTGCAGGGAACTGGTTCGGGAGGGATCAACTCGTGCGTGACAGGAAGCCCGAAAACTGGATCACGAACTGGGTCTGTGTAAGAATGGCAGGGCTCGTGACAATGCGGAAAACACAAAAACACCGAAGACGTGCAAGCCAGAATTTATTTTGTTGTATATTATTATGGAATCGTCCGACAGGATCAAACGCCGCACCGCCGTCACGGCAGGCCGGCGAAGCGTTCTGCGCCGGCGACGGCCACCCCGCAGCCACCCACAGCTGAGTCAGCTCGAGCCGGCGCCGCGGCGCGACCGCAGACCGTCTTTGTCTCTGCAGCCCGGGCAGCACCGCTCGCGCCCATCAGGCCCGCTACAGCCGGCAGCTGTCTCGCAGAGGCGTTTAATAGCCCCTTCTCTCAAGAAACTGTGTCAGCCGCGTCTCCGCAGGCCGTGCGGTGGCTCGGCCCGGGAGGCACGGCGACACGCCGGCACCACCACTTCCGGGGTATGTTAACCCGACAGTTATGACTGGCCTCTTTTCGTACACGTTCTCGGTTGTTGCTCATTTCGCACCGTAACCTCTCATGCTGGTCGTCGCGGTGGCGGCGAAATGTCGCAATTCGCCGGATTCGAACTTGGGGCCTTTCAGTAGCTTTAAGCGGCGATAACAACTGTACGATGTTCTCAGACTGAAACCGACCGTTCGCGACCCGGGCCGAGATCTACTCCTCTCCAAACATCCTGGTCGCCCGCAGCCGCGTCCAGCTGTCGGAAAACCCACTGGCACCGACTCCGAGCTCCCCACTCGGCCGGAAACGCCTCAGCTCCGCGCCCCCTCTTCCGTCAGACCGTTCCCTGGCGGCGCTCCCGGCACCGCCCCCCTCCGGCGGAACGCCCCCCCCCCCTCCTGCCGGGTAGCGCTCCTGGCGCCGCCTCTGTCCAGCAGACCGCCCCTTCTCCCCGGCAGAGCCTCTGGCGCCGCCTCTGTCCAGCAGACCGCCCCTTCTCCCCGGCAGGGCTTCTGGCGCCGCCTCTGTCCGGCAGACCGCCCCTTCTCCCCGGCAGAGCTTCTGGCGCCGCCTCTGTCCAGCAGACCGCCCCTTCTCCCCGGCAGAGCTTCTGGCGCCGCCTCTGTCCGGCAGACCGCCCCTTCTCCCCGGCAGAGCTTCTGGCGCCGCCTCTGCCCGGCAGAGCCCCCCCCCCCCCGCGGCTTCTGGCGCCGCCTCTGTCCAGCAGACCGCCCCTTCTCCCCGGCAGAGTTTCTGGCGCCGCCTCTGCGCGGGATCGCGTGCCGACGCGGCGCGGCCGCGCGGCCCGCAACCGGCCCCAACCGGCGCAAATACACCAATCTCGACGGCGCGCGCGGCCGGCCGGCCGAGGTCGCCGCGCGCCGGCTCCGGCCCCGGCGGCCGTGCGTGCGCGGCCGGCTGACGTGCGGCACGCACCGCACTTACTGTCGGACCGGGGCCGCAGCACGGACGTCTGCGACGGCCCCGACGGACGGCCGTGAAGTGGCCGGCGTCAGCGGCCGACGGCTCGGCCGGAACTCGGCGACGCAGCCGGGCCGGGAGGAGACGAGGCGAGACGAAAGACGACGAGGCGCGAAGGGACGAGGCGAGACCAGACCAGACGATGCGAATGAGTGGGACCGAAATGAGTCAAGACCAGACGAGAGGAGAAGGTCGAGCTCAGCCGAGCCGAGCCGAGCCGAGCCGTTCTCTTCGCCGTCCCTCGAGACAGCCGCCGTGAGAGGCTGCGACGCGAAACGACCCCGGCGGTCGAGAGCGTCGCTAAATAACCCAGCAACCAACCGATCCGTTCTCGATCGACCTTTCCCGCCGACCGAAGCCGAGCCGGCGGCGGCCGGCTCCCGGCCGCCAGAACTGTGTCACCGGTAATTGGCCTTTGTGCCGGTCTGCGGGCGCGGTCGGCCGCTCGCCGCCGGCCGGACCGACTTTTTACCGCCGCGCTGCCCGACGGAGCGGCCTTTTCGCGCTCGGCGCGGGCCGGCCGTTCCCCGACAGCGGGTCGTTACCGCGGGCGGCCCGGCGCCGTGCTGTTGACGCCGGCGCCGGCCGCGCCCCGCTGTTGACGCCGGCCGGCGAAAGCCGGCAGCCGCCGCCGCCAATCACGCCCCGATCGGCGGCTCGCACCTCCGTGTCGCCGGGCGGCGGAAGTGACCCCGTTCGCCGGCCGGAGCCGGTGCCCTCTCACGGTCCACATCCCGGCCGGCCATCTCCATAATCAGCGGCCGGCCGGCCGGCGCGGCAGCGGCTCCCGCGCGCTCTGATTCACGCCATTCGGCCGGTGTATTGACGGCGCCGGTGTGCGTCCCGCCTCAATGGCCGGGGAGGGCCCGCCGGAGCGCGGCCCTGATTGGCCGCCGCCGGACGCCGCGCAGAAGACCGGCACAGGTACGGCTCGCGGGCGGCAGCCGCGCCGGACATCGGAGATTACTCCAGATAGCGGGGTTTCCCGCGCGTGTCGCGGCGCCGCCCGCGGCACCGTGTCGTCACGGGCAGCGGACGCCGCCGCCGCAAGGCATCCAGCAGCGGGAACCAACGTCGCCACGCCAGGAACCGCCAGCCGGCTGTCGATCGAGACAGGCACCGCGTCTCAGCCTCCGCTCAGGACCGTCGCGGGAGGGGTCGGCGGGACCGGCTGTTCCCGCTCCCGTCCGCCGCCGACGCCCGGCGCCGCGTCCTCCGACACCGCACCGGCGCCCTGCGACAAACAGGTCGGCCGGCGGTCCGGCGCCGATCGAAGTCTCATCAGCGGCGGGCGCGGCCGGCGGCGCGGCTCCATATCGCGGGCGGCGGAGACGCCGCGCGAGGACGGGCACGGCCGTCCCCCGGCTGGAGATCCGGCTCTATAGGTCAGACGGCGGGCCCTCAGCCGTCCGGTCGCCAGGGAGTTCGCGACGTCAGGAGAGTCTGGACAAGAGTGTCGCATCGACCGCGCAGCAGGTGATCTGGCCTCCAGCACAGGTGGTCTGATCTCCGCCACAGGTGAACTGACCTCCTCCACAGGTGAACTGACCTCTACCACAGGTGACTTGATCCCCACCGCAGTTGACCTGATCCGGCCACAGCCGACCTGATCTCCTCCACGGGCGACCCGACCCCGCCACGGTTGACCTGGTCCCCGCCGGTGACCCGACCGTCGTCAGGCGACGCAGCGTCCGGACGCCCCGCGCCGCGGTCGGCCACGCGTCAAGGTCGGCTGGAGGTGACCCTCGGGTCGGCAGCCGGCCGGCCGGCCGTGTTTTCCCGCCGGCCGCTGCCAGCCGGATGCGCCGCTCGGTCGGCACAACAGGCCCTGCGCCGGTCGGACGGGCACGAGGCGGGCGACGTTCCGGACCGACGCCGTCCATCCCGCGGCGGCCCGGCCACGGTACCGGCAGACGTCACTGCGAGAAGGAGGCCGTAATAACACACACGTACGTACCCTCCGCATACCCGTGCTCCTGCGTTAGCAATGCTCAGCCGGAGCCGGAGCTCAGCTCAGCTACGTCGCTACCAGTCACAGTCCGGACGAAACGGCTCTAAAGTCGGCCATTTTTCTACCTCGATAGCTGTGTCTGTGAGAAACCGTTCCGCTGAGTGTGCCGCCGTCGACACATCATTTCGGAGACGTATCGGAGGCGGCGCCGGCGGGCCCGGCCGCCCCGGCCCCCGCACGGTGACTCGGGCAGGAGCGGCCGGCCGCCGCCGCCGCCGCCGCCGCCGGCTGGCACAGGCCGAGCCGGCCGACAAGAATGCGGCCAGTTGGCGCGGGCGTCGGGCCGGGCCGGGCCGTCGACGTCGACAGCCGCCGCCGCCGACGGGCCGCCCCCGGACGCTGCCGGGGGCCCGCCGGCGACGCGTGGGAACCGCTCGGCGTCGGCAGGGCGGGCGCCGGCTGTGACCCGCGGCCGGCCGCACGTCGCACCGGCGCCCGGCGGGAGCTTTCATCGGCGGCTCGTCCGGCGCGCAGATTCGGGCTTTTGAGCCGGGGCGCGCCATTTACGCCGGCAGCGTGTGCACAATGCCGGCGGCGGCCCGCATAAGGCCGGCATTGTGGCCGCTGACGGGGCGTGCTGTTTCGGCGCTCGCGCGGCGCCGCCGCCGACGGCACGGCGGCCGCTGGCACGGCCCCAGCGCAGCCTGGCCGGCTTGGCACGGCCCCCGAGCCATGCCGCATGAAGCACCCGCTGGCGCGCCGCGCCGGCCGCCGACGCCGCCGGCGTACCTCGGTTCCCTGGGGGACGTTCCGCGGGAGGGCACACTTGCGTCGACCGCTGACAGTCGGCGTCGACGCCGACGACCCGGCGCGACCCGACGGCGACCCGACCCTCCGCGGCGGGCGCAGGGGACGGGCGGCCGAACTTCTGAGGCGCCGCCGCCGCCGCCGATTACCGGCCATCGGATCAACAAACGGCCCGGCTGATCGCCGCTCTGTTAACCGCCTCGGGAGCGCCGACCGCCCGCCCACGACAGGGCAGCCGCAGCGGCCGACGGCGGCTACCCGGCTCGGCAGACTCGGTTGACGTCGAGTGGTAGAATCGGCCGATGCTGAGCGGCAGACTCGGCCGACGCTGAGCGGCAGACTCGGCCGACGATGAGCGGCAGACTCGGCCGACGCTGAGCGGCAGATTCGGCGGACGGCGTCAGAGACCACAAGCCGCCGACGCGGGCACGTAACAATCATACACTGACAAACGGGACCAAGGCTGCCTGAATTAACCACAACGACGCCTGGCCCATACGATGAATGGCTTGCCAACAAACCGCTTGATTTACAGTACGAAGGATCCAGCTCGTCGCTGCCCACTGCAACAGTTTCACCCAGCGTTGCATCTCACGATCTACGAAATCCGACGGTGCCGACCTCTCCCGGGCCTCCTCCCGACCCGCCCGTCACCTCTCGGGACAAGCCCAGGTTTGCGCGCCAGCCATCCGCCCCATGACGCGCTCACGTGCCGGACGTGCCGCGGCCGTCGCGCGCCGCCGGCCTTGGCGGGGCCGTAAAATACGGCGCCAGCTGGGGCACAGCCGGCGCGCGGGCAGGCGCGGCGGCCGGCGGCCGGACCCCGCCCGCCGCACCGCCGCCGCCGAGACGCACGGCCACCGCGGCTTCCTGTGCCTCCTCCCTGCCTCGTGCAGCGCCGCCCGCCGTCTCCGCCGCCCTCCGGCCGCGCCGGCCCGCCCCGTCACGCCGGGCGGCGAGCGGCCGGCAGCCGGTCTCCTCCGTCCGGCAGGGCGGCGGCGGCTCGGCCCCGGGCGTCCGGCCGTAGTAGTAGTGACGGGAGTCTCCCACGACCTTGACCGTAAACGTTCCGGCCGCGGGCGGGCGGCGGTAAACAGCGGCCGGCGCCGCGGCGTCTCCGCGCCGGCTTTCGCCGCCCGATCCGCCGAGCTGGCCGGCCCGACGACCGGCGGCCGCCTCCTCCCGCCGCGCCGGGCGCCGAGCTGCCCGGCCCGACGACCACTCGCAGGATTCGAATAGATTCGAGTCGATTCGAATCTTCCGAATCCTGAAAACGAGGATTCGAACCCCGAAAATCGCGATTCGAAACCCACAGAAGTCGAATCATGACAGGCATCATTTAAACATGCAACTAAGCACACTGAAATGTGCTCGAGGCTCAAGTCGGTGCTGCATTAGACTGAGTCGCCAGTCCTGCGTTTTATCACATTGTATTAGTTGTTGTCGCACCCACCTTCTGTGGTTACTGGTTTTACTCAGTCAACACCATACTTCGATGGTTTGCTGTGGGAGCTAAAGCAAGACAACCTATAGAGCGACTCAAACAGTAACCTTTTGGTTGGCGCGGTCTTACCATGCCAAGACTTCGGTGCCATGCCCACCTTGTCATGTACTTTCCCCATACCTTATCAAAACCCAAAACTCTAACAACTACATAGACTGGTACCAATGCCCTTTCCATTTTTTGGCCGAGTTAGAAATGCGCCACTGGCAGAAGCGTTGAGAACAGTTAGCCAGACACCAATGAAATCAGTTTAAAAGTGGGTGCTACGGGACGTCAAAAATTTCGAGATTTCAATGCAAACATTCGCATTTATTCGAATTTCGAATCCGAATCCGACCGAATCCGAATCCACCCACCCCAGGATTCGAATCACAAAATGCATGCGAATCCTCGGCTCTACGCTGAACGCTCTCCGGCCGCGGCAGCTGGCCCTGACCCTCCATCCGCAGCGGCAGTGCGCCGGCAATAGCTTCCTGCCTGCGCCGCGTTATCCGGAAGCGGCGCAGGCCCCGCCTGACCGCCACCGGCCCGGCCGGCGGGGTGGCGACATTCCGCGAGCTGGAGCGACGTCCGCGGACCGGCGGTCAGCGGCGCGCCGGCCACCGGCGGTCACAGCCGCGCCGCCCGCCGAGAGAGCCCGTCAGGCCGCCGACCACCGGCCGGAGAGAGCAGACCAACTCAGACCCTCAGACCCACTCCGACCAGGGGTCAGACCCGCACGACGGGCCAGGCCGGGACCAGCGATTGGTGAGATCCACTCAGATCCGGGACCGTCGACTGCGACGAGGCGGTCAGACTCTCGGGGGCGTTGGCGCGTCCAAAGCGACGGACGGTGACATTTTCGGGCCGTCGATGGCGACGGGCGGCGAGATTCGCGGGAACTGTTCGCCGTTAGACCGGCCACGGCTGATTAATTGTGTGACCAATGGGTTTTGCACGCCTGTCCACGTCTTAATAAAGACCGACAGTCGGAAACAGCGTGGGGTTCGGTCCTGCTGAGCGCTAAAATGAAAAGAAAATTAAAAATATGTGCCGATTAAAATCTGACGGCGGAAAAACCCAAGCGAAATAGCTTTTAAAAAGACCTGGACCAAGTACAGGCAATTCGTAAGAATCACTTCGCTACATCTCTCCTGAACGGCCCGTTGGGTCCTGTCAAACAGAGCAGCAGCCGAGACGAGATTGTGCCTTGCTTATCCGCGCGTGACCCAGTATCGGGCGGGCGCAAGGCGCGAAACACGCCGCCGATACCGAAGGGCTTCGGTGACCCCGCGCGGCGCCTGCCATCTAGCGGCCGGACGCGGTACCAGTCGGCGGCCGGCCCGGACCGGTAAGTGCCGGCGGTGTGGCCGGTTTCTCATGCAGATCAGGCCGACTAGACGCCGCGACAGGGGGTTCGTTTGGTCCCTGGTCTGCGGTGCACGTGATCCCGGGGCCCGGACGTCGCTGACTATCGGGTACACCGCGCCACGGCCGGCGGCAGCGGGCGCGCGCGTCCGACCGGCCGGCTCGGCGGCGGGGAGCCAGCCTGGACCGGCACGGGGGCACGCGCTGTTTAGGACGCGCTGTTTTGTCTTTGTGCAGGGCTGCCGGTGGCGAGCGCCGCCACACGGTACTGCGCGTGGCCGACCGACCGGCCCCGGCGGCTTCAGAAACGAGCCGACGAAAGCCAGCTCATCCGCCATTACGTCTTAATCGTACCCGATACGCATATCATCTACCTTGTCTTGCGGCAGTAATAACGTGTCCATCAAACCTTCTTCTCAATGTCGGCTCAGAAATGGTTAGAACTGGTCGGATGGGACCAACCAGCCAAAGCGCTCCAACGACAGCGGGCCGGAAATTCAGCGCGTCTTCCAGCAGATCTCCGTGAAAGGCGGGGCGTAAGACGGTGGCAACGCCCGAACGAGGTGAACGATCGAACGAGAGAAGGGCGCGGACCAGTCCACGGTAAAATACGAATACTTTTGCAGGAGATCTGGCACGCACAATCCGCCAAATTGACGCAAAACGCAAACTTTGCATCATGCAGCTTCCCGGAACATGATTTTATTCCAGTCACGCGCCGAAAGGTGACTGGCCGATTTCGAGAACGACGCCAACAGTCCTGGTTCCATCATCGCATCGCGATATGGCCGATTTCCCGCCAACATTGCTCAGCATGTCCGACCGCTGAGTGCGTGGAGCAGGGCACAAGAGCGGTCCTCGCAAGGCTGCTCGATCCGGGACGAAGAACACTCAGCCAGACATCCCGAAAGCTCCCCGCGGTTATACTGCTCACGTTTGTGAGGAAAAGGCATTTATCAAACAAAACATGGCCAGTCATGACCACGAGGAACGAACAAACCGGATCATTGTAAGGCTGGAACGGCGTGAGTTTTCCGAGACAGACCATAACAACGAGGTTCACCCTATCACATGTACTGCTGAGCTTACCCGGCCTAACAAGCGGCACCTGATCGTGAGCAGCTTCCATCCGCCTCACTTGGTAAATGACTGCTTCCCCAGTCTGCTGCACACGGTTATTAATCCGGGCCTACGACCGCCCGCTCGGTCACTGGCATCACTTCTCCCCGCTGCGCTCTGTAATTGGTCCTCGTCTCCGTCCATCGCGCTGGGTAGCCCGCGATCCCTTCTTCCCGAGCACCGGGCGGCAGATCGCCGCTTGCGGCCGTTAATTCCAGTCGGCGACCCAGTCTGTGACCGGGTAGCCGCGGACCACGCCTCGCCGCCGTCCCGTCCCCAGCTGGGGGCGCGGCACGCCTCAGCGCCGTCCCCAGCTGCGGCCGCTCGCTCCTGCCGCTCCGCCGGGCCAATCAGAGGCCGCCGGCCGGAGGGAGGCAATCATGGCGCGTCGCCGGTTTATCCGGCGCGGACGGCGCGCGACGTTTTTCCGTCACGCCGACAAAGCCGCGCCGACCGCGGCCGCCTCGTGAAAGGCCGCGTCAAGGCGACAAGGCGCCGGCAGACTTAGCGAGTCGGCGCAAAAAGTCCCGGCTCATGTGAGTCATCTCCGACTCCGCAGACAGGAGGACTCGGCCGGCGCAGAAGGCACGCCCTCCGCCGTCTCCGGCCCACGTGGGATGCTCGCGAGCTGTCCGCGTCTGCCGCTGTTCATGCTACTGTCGTGCTCGGTCTGAGATAACATGATGTTTCGCGGCCTTGCCGAGCAAGCCCGGTGCATGTGTGTATCTCTGCGTCATGATCGGGTGCAGAGCTGGCGCCATGATCGGGCGCTGAGCTGGCGTCATGATCGGGTGCAGAGCTGGCGTCATGATCGGGTGCTGAGCTGGCGTCATGATCGGGTGCAGAGCTGGCGTCATGATCGGGTGCTGAGCTGGCGGTATCCGTGTGCGCTACACGAGCTGGTGCGATCACAAACGGTCTTGCTGGTGTGTTTCTCCGCCAGGCATTGTCGTCGGCCAGGCGTGAAATCGTTTGCGTCGCCCTGCGTCTCTGCCCCTAATCTTTACATTCGTGAGGACGTTACATTACATTCGTGTGCATGCTCGCGGAGGCGCTGCGGCTATCTGGTTCCGATCAGGCGACCGTGACCACTTTCTGTCTCTGCAGGCCGCCAGCCGGCCTTCACGGTCGCCTGAACTGGTGGCTCGACGGGCGTTGTTTCTGAGCGGGTGTCCGCTGGTCTGTCCGCCGCCCTGTCCGTCCGTGTCTGCACTCTGTGAGTCGGCGTGTTTGTCTGTCCGTCCGGCCCGCTTGTGTCTGCGCGTCTGTCTCTCCACCATGTCAGCCGTCGTCTACGTCTGCCTGTCCGTGCTGTCCGCCTGCGTCTGCGCGTCTGCGTGTCTGTCCGTTGCCTGCCGGCCGGGCCGCGGCATGTGCGCCCTGTCCGCCTGTGTGCCTGTGTGTCCTGTCCGCCTGTGTGTCTGTGTGTCCGCCTGTGTGTCTGCCGCCGGGCCGCGGCGTGAATGGCTGTCACGTCTGTGCACCACTAAATTAACGGCTGAATCCAATTACGGAGCAAAACACGCCGGCTGCCGACAAAAACTCGACCGAGGCCGTAAATTCGAGTCGAGTTGGGCCAGGCCAGGCCGGGCCGGGCCGGGCCGGGCCGGGGCGCCTAGATAGTGCCCGTCATGAATGGTGCACGGCGGGGCGCGGTCAGTGAACCCGGCCGCCATGGTCGGGCCAGGGCGTGCAATGTGCGCACGATGACGCCGGCAGGCCGTCCGGCGGCCTCCGGGCGCTGAACTGGAACGGCCATCGAGCAGCGGCTGACCGGCACCTGGCGCCCGGGGCACGGCCCGCGTGCAGCCACGCGTGGCCGCTTATCTACAGCGAGTCGCCGATAAATTATGACGGGGTCCAAAATGATCAAGCTACGGCGAATGCTGGCGTTTGCGAGCCGATGGCTGACGGCAGATGGTCTGACGACGTTCGGTTCGGGAGCCGGCGTCGCGTCGGCAGAACAGCCGCAGGGACGGGCCCGCCGAGCGCCGCCGCCGCCGCCGACTGCTGATCGGACCTGCTTGCGGCCGCCAGTGTCGGTCTGCGTCGCCCGGCTCTCCCGGCAGGACCAGGGCCTTCCGACAGTCGGACTCCCCGCGCGGCGGTCGGGGTCACGGGCGCCGGGCGGCGGCGATCCGCGAGCTGCGGCGCCAGGACGGCCCGCCGACGAGCCCGGCCGGGACTCTCCGGCGTCCGCCCGCCGCCGCCCCGCCGCGGCACGGCATCAGACGAGGAATCAGCCGCGGACCGGGCCCAGCCGGCGCCGGACGGCGGGTGCCACCTTCAGCCGGCGTCCGTGTCGGCCGTCACGCCCGCCCGTCACGTTCGTCACGCCCGCCTGTCACGGCTGTCACGGCCACGTACGGGACGCGTCGGTCGCCGGCCGGGCGGCGGCGGCAGCAACGCCGGGACACAGCGCCGGCCGGCACAGGCCCGCCTGAACAGGACGTAAGGCAGACAGTCACAGCCGGCCGCGCTGACGAGACCATCCGCACCGGTCATCGCGCCCCGTCATCGCGCCCGCCCAGGCTGTTTCCAGCCCCTCAGGCCGAGGCCGCTCCGCTTCCAGCCCGCTCTGGCCGAGTCCGAGATCGGAGGAGGCGCCCGCCGCCACCGCCGCCGCCCGGAAAAAGACGCACTTTTGACGGAGAGGCGCACCTGCGAGCGGCTGACGCTCTGCGCCGGATCAAAGCCGGGGCGGGCGCGGCCGTGAGGGTGGCCTGTCAGCCCTTCAGGCTTCTTCACAGAAGTCCAGGTGCCGCCGCCGATCTGATCCTGGTCCTGATTGGGCCTGGGCCTGGTCCAGGCCTGGTCCAACCCGGCTAACTGATTCCGGTCCTTATTTATCCTGATTTGGCTTGACCACTGTCCTGAATGACCCTACCGACGATTAATCCTAATCCTGTGAATTATCCCCATCCTGAATGATCTGGTGCTTGAATGATCAAAGTTATGACTGGTCCTGGGCGACTGGTCCTGGTTCCGACTGACCGTGATCTTGGTCCTGATTGGGCACGGTCCTCATTAATCATGACCGTGACTGATTCTGATGCTATGACTGATCCCGATCCTGTGTAATCCCAGTCTTCGTCTGATCCTCGTTCTGACTGATCCTGGGGACGAGCGGCCGAGCTCGGCCGGCGGCTCGGACGGCCCGACCGAGCGCATCGTTCGTTATAGCGCCGCGCCGGCTCGGCCCGGCCGTGATCCGCCGCGGCCGCCCGTGAGTCAGCGCCGTGAGTCAGCCGGCAGCCGTGAGCCGGCCGGCGCCGCGGATCACGGACCGCCGGGCACGGACCGGTCACCGACGTCACTCAGAGCGGCGTGCCCGCTCGGACGGCAGGCGGCGGCCGCTCGTCGGGGCACTTCACCCTGCTCGCGTCCGCCGGCCGACTCGCCGCCGCCGGACGGCCGGTCTGCCGGCGGCTGAGCTGTAGCAGACGGCCGGGCGGAACGCGGGGCGACCGCCGCCGGCCGCTGGGGTGACGCACCGCCGGTATCTTTGGGCCCGATACGTCGAGGACACGCCGCTCCCAGCGCACTCGAGGCCTGGCGTGACTCAGTGTCGCTCACGTCCACCCGGCGTCACGTCAACACGGCATTCCGCGGGCCGACCGGCGGCCGGACCAGACCGGGCGGCGGCGGCCGGAGACGCCGGGTCGCGGTCGGAGCGCCTCCAGACCGAACGCCCGGGGTCGGGGCACGAGCCCGGCCGGACGGCCCGGCCGGCCTGCAGCAACTGGCCGCCGGCGACCGGTCCGGGCGGGCCACTTTCTCCCCCCCCCGCCGGCTGGTCACGCGGCGTGTGCCGACCCTGCCCAGCCGCCCCGCGTCCGCGGCCGTCTGACGGCAGACCGGCGGGCGACTCGAGCCGGCACGGCGGCGGCGACTTTCCTCCACATTGTCGGCGGCTTTTTCCTCCCCGAGCGGCCGCATTCCGGCCGGCGGCGGCGCCGGACTGTCGCCGCTCCCGCCGTCGCCCGTCCTGCCGCAACCCGACACGGCATCGTCGACTGCTTCTGACAAGCTCGAACCGAGCGGCACCTTCGTGCGAGCGACGCTTCAATGCGTTCGTCTCTCGTTCCGGGTCTCTTGTTTGCCGCCCATGCACGTACTTCACGAGTCGTATCCTTGAAGGCGAGGGCATTGCACCGTGACAGGGAGCAACGCCATTTAAGGCGCCATCAGGACGGAAAGCAAACACGGACAGCGCAGCCTACGACGCGGCGGGGAAGACACCGGCAATTTCGGCTCGGCACGCGCAGACCCCTGGTGTCAGGCCGCTCCTGGCAGCGCCGGAGAGCATGCCGAGCGTTCGTGACTGCTGTCCACACCGCGGTCGATAAGCGATAGGCCGAAGGAGGGCGCCTCAATAATTCACGGCCGCATCCGGGTGTGCCCCGGCACGGCGGCGCCGTGCCCGGCCGCCGCACGCCCGCCCCGTGACCCCACGAGTCCGGACCGCCGGGGTCGGGTCGGTCGGGTCGCCGGCTCCACCGGTGGCCGGTTGAGTCGGCTGGGCCGGTGACTGGGTCGGGTCACGCGGACCGGCCGGGCCGGCCGAGCCCGGCGGCGGAGCGGTTGAGACCGGGTCCGCTCCGGGTTCGCCGGGTCGGCGGCGCCGGCGGCCGTCGGCGCCGACGGCAGCGGCTCGGTCCCGCCAGCTCGGAGCCGTTTCCCGGAGACGGCCGCCGGCGGCTGCCGGTCCGGGAGGGGGGGCGGGGGGGCTCCGACTGGCGCCGCGGTCAACCACAGGAGAAGTTCGCCAGCGAACGGTCCGGTCCACGGCGGTCGCAGCCTGGCGTCAGAAATTGCACTGAACTGGGCGGAACTGGACCGAGCTGGACAGACCTGGACGGGGCTTGACAGAAGTGGGCAGAGCTGGGAGGAGCTGGATCAAGTTGGACAGAACTGGAAGGCGCTGGACGAAACTGGACGGGCCTGGAACGAGCTGGACAGAGCTGGACGGGGCTTGGCAGAGCTGGGCAGAGCTGGGCGGAGTCGGATACGGGCCGATGACGTCAGCAGCACCGTCACGTGACGCTACGGAGAGGGGCGGACGGCGCAGCGGCGGTCGGAGGGCGCGGCCAGCTGGGTTCGCACCCTATCGGTCGTTGACCCCTTCGCCAGGGACGCTCCGGGGAGGACGGTCAACGAAGGTCATGTGCGACGCCTGGCCAGCTGTCGAGACCGTCCCAGCGACCTCGCGGAGAGACAGCTGTCCCCACAGCCCTGTGACGGCAGCACAATGAACTTCATACGGCCCAGTCGTATCCCGAGACCACGTTCTCGGATCAAACCCTCTCGGAAGGAGACTGTTAAACACGACCGACACCGTGCCGACACCGTGTGCAGTCGGGAACATCTCTCCATATTCATCGTGGCCCTTCGTAGCACACAGAAGTGACGACGACTTGCATACGATAACAGGCAGGCATAGCTCCTGCCTCCATGAATCGGCATTCAGTAGGGCTCATTTTCCGGCTGTAAACTGTATCATAGCAAATGTGTGATGGGTAGTGAACAAGTGTAATGGTCTGAATGGGTAATCATGCAATAACCATTTGTTGCGCAATCGGTGGAGCTTTTGCAGAGCATAATGCATATCATGGAGCGTTCGTGTCGGACGGAATACGGACAACGACCCAGTTGTAACCATTTGCAGGTGATTTAATGTTTCCACCAGATCCGCTTTTTACGTCACGCCAGCCTGTGTCCAAATACCACTGAAATGTTTCATTAGTGGCTACGACGAAAGCCTTTCTTCCTCTTAGAAAAACTGCGTAACTATTAGGCTCATTTTCAACGACACTCGGGCATTCCGTGCTAAACCCGAGGTATTCGCATCTATCACTGCATGCCGCGCTGGGCATGAACAGCTTCGACACAATCCCCTCCGGATAATAACTCACAAGCGCTCACGAAAACACCGCCGGACAAGGCCATAACTGTCAGCGTCAGGCGCTGAGGCGTGCTGACAGCGCCCGGTTCCGCAAAACAGAGCCTCTCGCGACCGCACCGCGAGCGCCGGTAATTCGAAAAGAAGTGCAGCTTCGCGACAGAGCCCGTCCGCATGACGTCAGGCCCGCGTTTTTGCGGGGCTAACGGTCCTGCCGAGCCTACCGAGCTCCGCACGACACGGGCTCCGACTTCACGGATAAGGCGTCGGGAGCGGGCAGAGTAAGCCGAACGGGGCTGCTCCGAGCTCTCGGAGCCGGGACGCGAGCTCTGCTTCCCGCAGCTCGGCCGTGCCTTCTGCCGGGACGGCGCGGGCGAAACGCGACGGAAGGACGGCCGACCCTCCCGCGGCCGGCCGTGACGGCGCCGTGACGACGTCCGCGTCACGGGCCCGGCCCTCCCGGCACGGAAGCACGGCGCCAGCGGGCGCGGAGCAGCCCCGGGTCGCCGCAGCGTCCGCGCGATCGCAGCCGGGTCGGCGGCCGTCGACCCACCTGAGTGTCCGCCGCGCACCGTCCGCCCGCCGCCGGCTGGCCGCCCCCTCGGCCCACTACTCTAGAATTACCGCCGCCGACGCGCGTCGGGGCCGACGCAGCGACGCCAGCGCCGCCGGCGGACGACGGCCGAACTGCGGCCGGCCGCGCCGCGCGGACCCCGGGAGGGACCGGGACGCGTCCCCCGAGGTCCCTCAGGGAGCGGGCCCGCGGGGCTCGCCGGGCAGCGGACCTCGACGCCGGGGGCTCAGGGAGCTCGGGGGCTCGGGGGCTCCGGGTTCCGCAGCCCCGAACTCATCGAGGCCGGTCCGCACGGCGGCACGGACCCGAAATATCGCCGCCCGCTGCCGTCACCGGACCGGATTCCGGACGTGCCGCGCCCCTGAGGAGGCACGCTGCGGTCTGAGCGGCGGCCGCGCGGCCAGTCTGCCGCGGCGAAACGCAGGCTGCGGTCTGGACCGCTGCAGCAGCGGCGGCCCAGTCTGACGCAGTGACCCAATGGCAGCAGTCTGACCCACAGATGCACCAGGCCAATGCGACACGTCGCGGACGCGGAAACTCTACCGCGCCCTCGATCTCGGCTCTAGAATCTGCCGCGAGCTCCACCTAACGCTGTGCGCCGCCGGCGCCGCCCGGTCCCGGCGGCGGCCGCAGCGGCGGCGGCCGCCCGGTGACGGCCGGCCTCTGACGCGTCGTCGAGCGACGGTCACAGTCCGGCACTCTCCGGACGCCAGACGGACCGGCCGACGCCAGGCCGGCTGCAGCACCTCTCCCGTGGGCCGTCTGAGACCGCCGGGCGGCAGTCGGCCCGCTACACCCGCGTAAACACCGTCCCGGAGCGCGACCGTGGACTGCAGCCGAACCCCGAGGACCCCAGCCGAACCCAGACGGCGCCGGCAGACGGCGGCGGCGACGGGCGCTCACAACGGAACCGCCCCACTTAGAAGACAGTTCGCACTGAAGCAGTGCTCGTCGAAAACAACCGCCCATATCGGCAACGGACGACGCATCACACAGCAGAGGCAGCGAACAACACAGACGTCGTCTCCACAGCCCGCCGACGAACTCCTCGACCCGGCCGTCGCCCGAACGCCGAAGACGGCTCGTCGCCCCCACCTGGGCGCCAAGCCGGGGGACGTCAGGCGGCCGCTGACGCGGCCCGTTCCGGCCGTCAGCGACGTCAATAAAGCGTCGGACGGCGCGCGGCCGGCGCCGACGGCCGGCGGCCGCCATCCGTCAGCGGCCGGCCGGCGCAGGGCCGGGCCGACAAATCGGCAGCGCCCGCCGCCGCCGCCAATGAATAAATCCATTGATGAGCCGCGCCCGCCAGCGTCACGGCCCGGCGTCACGCCGCGCCGTGACGTCACGCCGCGGGCGTGACGCGCCGGGCGGCGCTCCGGTTTCAAACGCCGAGCCGCGAGCGGAGGGGAGGGGAGCCTGCCGAAGATCGGAGGATTGTTCACAGCTGGGACTTGGTGTTGTAAAGCAATGCCAGCGAAGGTGCTTGCTCAATGCTGTCACAATGTCGCCGAGAGCTGGATTTTACGAGACGGTGAGCAAAAACGGAGGCATGGATAGTGGCGTCAGCCCAAGGGATTTGGACGGTGAGTCAGCGGTAATACCTATTATGACGCCCAAAGACACCGGGCTGCACACATGAGCCGAGCTGACCGGATGAACGATTTAACCGCACAACAGACAGCATTTTCTTTTCTGGGTTAAGACCCAAGTACAGCATGCACAGGTAGACGGGAACTGGTGCGGGATGAAGGGAATGACAAAGTCTGGACGGACGGAGTCGGAGACGGACGAGAGAGAGAGAGAGAGAGAGAGAGAGAGAGAGAGAGAGAGAGAGAGAGAGAGAGAGAGAGAGAGAGAGAGAGAGAGAGAGAGAGAGAGAGAGAGAGAGAGAGAGAGAGAGAGAGAGAGAGAGAGAGAGAGAGAGAGAGAGAGAGAGAGAGAGAGAGAGAGAGAGAGAGAGAGAGAGAGAGAGAGAGAGAGAGAGAGAGAGAGAGAGAGAGACCAGCAGTGCTGATTAGCAGAACTTACTGCACAGCAGCCTGACCTGCAATTATGACCAGCACCGTGTGCAAAAGGCGAGTGCAGGGCATCACCGCAGCCACTGGGGCCGACCCGGCCAGCCCACTACTCAATCCAACCGTGAAATGAAAACGGCATGGTCCCCAACCTCAGCTGTTTTCATTTCGACCCCCTGGGCACGCCTCAGGAGCGGCGGTGCTTCGTCGAGCCTGAAAAACGGCCGGCAGTCAACGCGCACTGCGCCGGCGGGAACGCGACACTGGCCACCAGGAAACTAACGCGTCCAGAAAACGGCGGGAGATGATGAGACCTGGATCGGCTCGACGCAGCAAAACAAGACGTCGGCGTCCCGCCCGTCGGCGACCTGACCCGGGTCAGATCGCCGACGGCACACCTCTCCCGGGTCAAAGCCCGGCGGCCGGACGGCGCCGCGTCGTGGCGACGTCCCCTCGCGGCCGTCGCTCGCCATGAGCCGACCATTAGCCGGCGTGAGTCAGCAGCCGGCCGCCGCCGTGAGCTCCCAGATGACGCCGCCGAGTGGCGTTATCACGAGCCTCGCGCCGTGACGTGGCCGCCCGGCCCCGCCGAGCCGCCGCCGTCCCGCTGCAGGCCGCCCGGCAGCCGGGTCGTCGCGGCCGAGCTCCCTCGGCCGTTATCGGTGTGATGCTGAACCGCCAGGCCGGCTCGCGAACGCAGCCGCCTTTTTCGGCGACAACACGGGCGTCGCGACTGAATCATCCCTGCGCTGTCGCCAGGCGGCCCGGGTTCGGGGGGGGGCAGAGTCCTGGGGGGGGGCAGTGTTCGGGGACAGAGTCCTCGGGGGACAGAGTCCTCGGGGGACAGAGTCCTCGGACGGGGGCAGGGGCAGCGGCGCGGTCCGGTCTCCGCGGTCACCGCCGGGCGCGCCGAGACGCTCTTCGGTACTCTCCGACCGGCGGCCAGGCGGGGCGACGAGGGACGTCGGCCGCCGCCGGGCCGGCCGGCGCCGGCGCCGCCGACCCATCACTACGTGCCCGCCCTGCAAACAATCGGTGATAGAGGGCCTCCTCCGGCGGCCGGCCGGCAGCCCGGCGGACGATCCGGCAGCCTGGCTCGGTCGCCGTCCTCGCCGCAGCGTGCGATTATCATCAGGATTTCCATTACGTTGTTGCCAGCCGCCCGCGTACTTACAGAGTCTGGAGTTGATTCCTCTCCCGTCGTTGAGGGCTGTGAGGAGGCCCGTCAACATCGGTGAGAGCAAGAACGTGTGCTTAGCCATTAGAAGGTTTGCTTTCTATTCTGGGAACAACAACTGAAGTTACAGGCCGGCTAAGGGTGTTTTCTTTCGTTCGTTCCAGTTCGCCTCTGGAGGGCGCGGAGGGACGTGCGGTGAATGGCACGAGGCGATCCCAAATGCCGCGCCGAATCGCATCGTAAACAACAGCTGAATGGCTTCAAACGATGATGCATCGGAGCTAGCCGGCCGGTCTTTACAAACCAGCAGCGAGCGGCACTGGAGGAGATTCGGCTGCCACGGAGGTGCTTTGAGGATGATCGAATCGATTGGAATTCCCTGAATGGCAGCAGTACCACAGCGCTTCAAAACATCGTCTCGCCTGGGGCAGCGTATTCAGCAAAACGTTTACTTCACAAGCGCACATGGGACCAACCTCGATACACCTAACACGCATGGCTCTTTCAGCCTAGTCACATCAGTCCTAGTCTTAAGGACAGATCATCGAGGAGTAAGCAACCCACTAAGTATCAGCTGATCCCGAGGATGGCCCCTAACCCCTGACCCGCTACCCCAGAGGCACACAGGCAGCCCGCTTCTAGCCATCCCCCCCGTCCCGTCCGGAGGCCGGCGCCAACGACCTGCAGTCGTGGCCACTCCGTCTCCCCTCCCAGGACCAGGTGGCCGGCACACACGCAGACACACACGCTGGCGCCGTAATCCCACGCTGCGACACATTCCCGGCCTCCCCTCGGCCGCTTAATGGGCTGCACCTGGGCGCACGGTTCGCCGTCCGCGCCGGCGTCCTCGCACGGAGAGAGGGTCGGTTCGCGCGGGCACAGCCGGCTCCCCACGGGTAATCGTTCTTACAAACTTCAGCGTCACGTCTGAGGACCGAGAGGAACCACGCTGAGCGGCGTTCACGACAAAGGAGCGCCTGTGCGCCGGGTTTTACCCCACGTTCACCGGGTGGATTCCGGACACAGGCGGCGGAGACTGCAGCCTGCTCACGGCGGGCTCGATTTGGCTCTCGGCCGCGATGAGATCGGAACATTCCGCACGACAAACGACCAATCTGCATTGCATGCTCCTGGCGTACAAACGGCGGCGCCGCGACGGAGCCAGCTGGGACGGAAGCGATACCCGCCGACCGCCAGGTTTCCCACACCGTTAGGTGCCAAATAAGGGCAATCTCGCTGGGCCATTGCGTGACTGCCGCGGTCCTCCGAAATGGACAACTTGTGTAACCGGTCCAGTTGGCGAGTCAGCTGTCTTAATTTGTCCCTGGTCTTCATTTTTAGCGGACCCGTCGCAAATAAACAGCCCGGACTTCTTTCGGCGGCGTTCAAATCCAGCGCGACATTCACCCGACGTCAGGGACCCCAGCCAAACCCGTGCCCAACCTTGCCCTCCTGTTGCAGACCAGCAACCGACTCAAAATCAGACCGGCGGCATTCTCTCTGTAATAGACATACAGTCAGCCGCGTAGCAGACCTCTATGCCCTCTGAAGCGGACCTCTGGCTGCCCCCGGGCCAGACTTCTGGCAACTCCCTCGGACCAGGCCTGCGGCAGCCCCTCCGCAGCGGACCTGTAGCGGGCCCGTCGTCGGCCGGCCGGCCGCCCGTGCAGCGGCGCGGCGGGCGACGCGTCCGTCAGCGGGCCGGTGACAGACGAGGCGGCCGGCCCTGTCGGCCCAGGCGGCCCGGCCGGCCGCCCGGAGACGGCTATATCGGCCCATCTGCCGAGCCGAGCCTCAGCACGGCCGTCTGCTCCGCCGGCAACAGCCGAGCGGCCGCCGCCGCGGCGAGACCTGCCCGGCAATAACGTCAGGACCAGTGGGGCAATAACGTCAGGATCGGCAGGCTAATAACGGCAGGATCAGCAGGGTAATAACGTCAGGACCGAAAAGGTAGTGTGGACTTCAGAGTAGACTTACGGGTATGGTAGACTCCAGAGAAGAACTCGGGGAAACCTTTCGGAATTAGTGTCAAAGGGGATCCCATGGTCGTGAACAGCCAGGGTTCAAGGAGGACCTCCGGAACATGATCTCATTGGACGACGGGACGACGTCAGCACGGAACTTCCGCGATATGTCGACGTCGGGAACCCGTCCGCAAGAATCCGGGGGCATAAGAAAACCGACGGCTAGGCGGGGTGATTCCGCATTTCCCCTGAATTCCCCGGAACACTGCTAATCCCCAGGGGAAGAATAAACCATACCACAACCTTTCTACTGAAAGAGATGCCACCCAGCCTCGGCTCACGCCGTACACGAAAACACCGGCAGCGCAGAGGCCCGTGCTGCGCAGAGGGCGACTGAGAACCGAGCGTTTGACACCGGGCGGCCGGCCGCCCGTCTGGACGCGCCCATGTCACAGCGCGCCGGCCGGCCGGTCGGCCGTGAGACGGCCGGTGACACGGTCGGCCGCCTGTGCAGCTGCAGCGTGCGCCGGACCGTCCTGCACCGCCCGCCGGCGGCGGCGGACCCGGCCGACGGGCGACGACGGCGGGGCTAGGGGGAGGGCAGGGCCGTGGTGACGCACCCGGGGAGAGCAGGGCCATGGTGACGCATTCAAGGGTGAGTACTGCGCAGGACGATGGCGACGCACCCATAGGAGCAGGAAGAACCATTCCGGGGAAGGCGGCAACAGGACCACAGTACTGCAGTCACGGGAGGGGCGGAACAGAATTACGGGACGCACTCAGGGCAAACAACATCGCGTCGTTATGAATTCACGGCGCTTCGAGTACGTGATCGTAAGGTAACGGCGCATGGATGTAACCACGGTTCATAAGCTGGGGGAGGGGGACAAGGTGACTGCCATCTACGAAGAAGAAGATCTAGAAGAAGAAGAAAATCTACGGGCGGAAGATAAAATCAATTTCTTCCGGGAGTTGCATGACAATCTACGGTTTAAATCCCATTTGTTAGATTTCAGAGTTGAAGAAACTGTGTCGCCAATGGAAAATACCTACTTGATACCTTAAAAACTTAGGGGACACAAATCACCACTTATGGAAAACTGCGGAGGAGATGTCCGCTGCAGCCCCCGCAGAGATTACACTCACGCACCGATGAAAAGGGCACGGCCGCGGAATGGCCGCACAGGGACGGGAAGCGGGGACTGGGTTGCACCGGCTGACGGTGCGGTTTGTCGCGCGCGCGGCCGTGTAACGACTGGTGACAGGCCCCCGCCATAACGGGACAGGGAAAATCTGGAGGCGCTACACGCCACGGCTGCCGCCACCGGGCCGGCCGGCCGCGCGCCTCGGCGGGGCAGCGTCCGTCACCCCTGCCGCCACGCAGCGTCAGCGCCGCCGCCGCCGCCGCCGCTCCAGATGCACGCGGCGAGCGCCGGCGCATCTGGTCGGCAGCGGCGCGGCGAGACCGGCCGGCGGCGGCGGCGCGATGCTCCATCCACTTGTTTGACGGACATGGACACTCCGATCAGCCTTATGGCGCGCTCTCAGCCCGGGCGAGAGCGCGCTATTGCGACACTGGCCGCGGCGGAGAAGCCCGTCAGGATTCTGAGTCAGCGCCGTAATCCTCTGCAAAGGAGCGCTCTCGGCGCGGGGTCTACGAGCCGAAAATACGCGAGAAGACCGCAGACATGACGTCGGGCGCGACACGAAAGTCGACCTGACCGCAGCACTGCGAAGAAAAACCGCTGCGGCCCGCCGCCGACCGGTTACGAACGCAGCCCCGGACCAGGGCTGGAAAAGGTGTTGTTTTTTGGTGTTGAAGAACACCAAAAAACAACACCGTTCTAAAAATATCTTGTACGCAAAGAGTTTAATCTTGTGCCTCCACCAAAAACCTTCATTATAACCATGTTGGCAAATTTCTAACTCTGCGAGCAAATGACTGCCTTCATTCAGCAGAGAGCAGGTGTGATGTCAAAACTATCTCACACCAAGAACTCCAACTTAAACCAGTGTTGTTCTTTGCCAAATTTTGCACTCCAAAACAAAAATTATCATCCGACACCAAAAACGAAAACCAATTTGCCAACCCTGCCCCGGATTCCTGCGGGTAATTCAGTCCTCCGTCCGCCGGCGACGACTCGCAACAGGGCACCGGCTGCCGGCACGGTCGGGGCACGGGCTCGGCTCAGCTGGCGCGCCCCGGCCCAGCGCGAAGGACAAAGGACCTCGTCCAGGTCAAGCGACGTCACGAAGACCAGGTCCCGGTCGGGCGACGTTAAAGGACCACGACCAGATCGCGTGACGTCATGAGACCTAATGCAGGCCGCATGACGTCACTCCCCTGGCTCCGATTTTCCCCGGGACGCCGCAGACGATCGTATCATGCAAGACTGACCGCGCGTGGTCCGAACGCTGTCCGTCTGTTGAAGGAAGGACGCTCACCCCATGGAGCCGACCATCTGGTGCCCGCTGACGGACGCCGACTTCCAGCGGCCGCCAGTCGGTGGACGCCGGTACAGGCCGCCAGTCCATCCACGTACAGCGCACGTTACAACGCTGCCGTCGCCAGCCGCGCCGGCGCCGTTCGCCAGTCGGGGAGAACACCGCGGGACGGCGGCGGAGCGGCCGGTCGTCGCTGCAGACGCGCCGGTGCCTGCCCCGCCGTTCAGCGAGCCGGGCCGGGCGACCTTCACCTTGGCACGGCCGCCCGTGCCGCCCCCGCCGCACGTCCCGACACGTGTGGTCGCCCGCAGACGGGTCACGTGCGCCCGGCAGACGGCCGCTGATGTGGGCGGAACGTGCTGAAACGTCCGCCTATCTCCGCGCTGCGTCACGGCGGGCCGGGCCGCCCTGCAGCGCTGCCGTCTCTCCCGCGGCGCTGATCCTTCTCCGAGAGACGCTCAGCACAGAGACGCTCCACATCGCCGCATTCTGACAAGCCCGAGGACTTCCTGCCGACTCCGACCGGCCACAGACGACTGTCTCCGTGCCTTCTCCAACCGGCGAGGCGGTGCCGCCAGCGACGGCGGCCCGACCTCCCCGCGGTCGACGGCAGCGGACGCGGCCGCCAACATGCACCCTTTCAAAACAGAGCGGCCGTCGCCCGGCGCGCGAGGCGCCCCGCCGCGCGCCGGCGGGAGGGCGGCGGGGACGGCGGGGGGCGGCCGGACAGCCAGCAAATTACGGGCCCGGTCCGGCTACTGGTCGCCGTGGGAGCGCCCCATTTGGCGCGCCGCGTCCGGCGCGGACGGCGGCGGACCGCGGCCAGTGACGGCTCGCGCCCGCTGCCAACGATAACGACCGATCCGGGGAGGCACGCCGGGATTCCGCGCACAGATGGGTGGATTATGAAAGCCGGGAAAAACTGGTCTGGTCGGTTTCCAAAAGCCTACGAAGGAGGGACGTGTTCTGAGGCGGGATAGCTAATCAATCAATTGTTTTTTATCTTCCATCAATTACGTTTCTAATCAATCAACCAACTGCATTTGCCAAAGCGTTGCTGTCACTGACGACACGCAAATGGGCTGGCCTTCCGTTCGATTCCTGCCCAGTGCTCCTGTAAAACTAAACGGATGTAAATTCTGAATTCGTCCTTATTCAACTGTTTTACAGCTACACGAATGCTATCAACCACATCTAGTCACGAAACGACGAAGTTATTGCCAATGCTCGTAAAAACGAATCCTCAAAATTCACGACAACCGTTCCTGCTGCAGGCATTCTGCTCTACACGGTAAGAAAGACGGAGCTGGCGCGCGGCAACGACAACAAGCGTCCATCGGCGAGCAGACGGATGCATGCCGCCATCTGCCCCGGCAGCCGACACCAAACAGAGCGTGCACGCCGCACATCTGGGGCAGGCGCCGGCTCACCCGACGTCCGAACCCGCGCCGTTGCGCAACGCCGGCTGTAGGGGGTCGACGAGCGATTAGACGTCGGCAAACACGGGCAAAACGACGCGCCAGGCGGCGAGGCGCACCAGGCGTCACCGGGTCAGTCTACCAGGCCCGGCGGCGCGACGCCTCGGGCGTTCTGTCGGCTGGGTGCGGCGCCGGCCGGGTGAGGTCGGGCGGTCGCCGGGGCCGGCACAATGGCCACCCGGCCGCCGCCGACACGGCCGCCGGTGTCCGATTCGGCTGACCCAGCCGTGGACCGGCTCATCCCGGCAGGATGCGGCGGCGGCGGCGGCTCCCGCTCTTCCCCGCCGCGGCCGGGCCGCACGAGCTGCAGCCCTGCCCAGTTCGGCCCCGCCGCGCGGCAAGTGCCACACAGGCTTGCCAAGCCACACCCCCATCCCGACCCACGTACATGACCGCCGCAAAAAGGCAGCTCGCCAATCGCCACAAGGCGCAGTCTGTTTGGTTTTATCGGCCGTGATATCTCACTTTCATCCTTTCGCAGCGCGGCGCCTGACTTCCGAAAAACGCGCGCGCCTGTCCGGGCTGCAGCGCCCTGCCGGCCGGCCGGGGGTGGCGTGGGAACGGGCAGCGGACAGATCAGGGCCGGATTACGGCGGCGCAGCGGCGGCGGCGGCAGCTGGCCGGCGGCGCGCGCCCCGCCCGCGAACCGGCCCGGTCCCCGACCCCGCCCGGCGCCGCCAGTCCGCGGGGACAGGGAGGCCGGAGCACGGGAAAGGGGCAGGGGACCGCCCGCCGCCGGGGAAGGGGCCGCGGGCCGCCCGAGAGCAGGGGTGGGAGCCTGACGGCGCACAACGGCAGGGGAATGAGGTCTGCTGCAGTCCGGGAGCCCTGACATGGGGATCGAGGCAGCCAGATTCCCCCCCCCCCCGATCCGGAAGGGCAGCCGGAGGGGACGAACTGACGCCAGATCGATACATCGATACGAATTCGATTCGAAGCCGCCTGCCGGGGAGGCGTTTCCGGGCCGTGCGGGGGACGCGACGTTCCGCGTGCGGGACGCTCGTGCAGCAGCGATCACGGCGGCGGCCTGTCGCGGACGACAGGCGTGACCGCGCCGCGGTCAATGAAACGACCGCGCCGGCGTCGGCCTTAATGAACCTGGGCGGACGAGTCTATGGAAAGGAGCACGCTCGTGCACGACCGTACAAGTTAGCCGATTACTCTCGCAATTTCACGCAATGGCGATTAGAACGCGCGATCATCTCTTCCAGCGCCTGGTGCATGCCAACCAGTCTGCAGGCGAAACCGCACGCGAAACTTTGGCCCGTATTTTTGCAGGGCGCCTTTGGACTCGGCGAAACAACAGACCAGGCCTGTCGCCGCTGCTGCAAGACTGGCCTAGAACAGGCGGGGTTCCAGAGCGCGGCCCGACGCGGCGTGGCTCCATTCCGTGTCCGACGTCAACTGCACGGGCTTTATGTAAATCCAGCGCCCGCCGTTCGCACGCACGCAGCCCCACACGCGCCCGTGATTCGCATACGTCCGCCTTTCAGAGGTCTCCGCATTAGGAGGGAAGTCTCGCCAGCGCCGCACCACCCCACAGAAGCGGACCAGTCCGTCCAATCTCCGCCTGTTTCTTGAATGCAGAGGCGCATTAGCATGAAGCAGCGCGAGAGGCGGCGCTAATGCCCGGAGCCCGCGCGACCGTAATCATTACGGTGTTTAGAGTAATCCCGCTGTTGTGGCGCCAGGGGGTCGAGGCCGTTCCGCTGCCGAGCCGCGCCGCCCCAGGAAAGGTCCCACCGGGAAGGACGGGACCGCTCAGCGGCCGGAAAATACGCTATCGTCTCTCCACTGAATTCGAACGGAAAATCGGGGACATGTGACGCAGCGGCCGATGCTCCCAGACAACGAACACTGCACAGCATCTGTCCAGACCGGCAGAAAGCAATCCGCCGGTTCTGAGCGCCGACAACTAACAGCGGCCGCGAACTTACGAAAGGGACAGCACGAGCAATCAGAGACGAGCCCGGGCCGCAGTCGCGAACCGGTCTCCATCGCCTGACCGCCGACACTTACCCCGCCGTCGCACTCGGAGGCGAAGCCGTCCACCTCCTCCGGCATGGCCAGGCTGGCCATGGCGTCGTCCTCACGCGGACCCCTCGGCCGGCCGCTCACTCTCGCTCACGCATCACGCCTCGCGCCGGCGTCACTCGGCGCGCTCGCGCGGCACGGCGCCGGCGCAGGTCCGGTCGGGCCGGGTCGGGTCGGGTCGGGTCGGGTCGGCGGACCGTCGGACGCGGCGGAGCGGTGCGCCGGGCGCGGCCGCCTCTGCCGACTGGCGGAGGTCACATCGCCCGCCGGCCGGCGGCGGCCGTATCTGAAAAGTAAGCAGAGATATGAGCCGGGCATTCAGTGCAGGTGTAGCGCGCTGGCCGCCGGCCGGCCGCGCGGGGCACGGGGAACGGGTCAGCGGCGGGGAGCCGGGAGCCGGGAGCAGGGGGCAGCGCCGCGGCGCCGCCGGCGACGACAAACGAAGCCGTAGTCAGTCGGCGGCCTGCAGCGGCGGCGGCTCGCGCCGGCAGCTAACGGAACATGTCTGCGCCGCTCAGGCGGCACCTGCCGATAAGCGCCGGTGACGGCCGCCGGGGAAGGGGGAGGTGTTCACCGGATGCAGACGTCAGCGCACTGGCGGCGCTGACGCGTCCCTGTCCGGCCGGACGATAACGGGCGGTGAACGCCCCGGCTCTCCCCCTGTCACACGGCCGCTGCAGGGCGCGGCACCGCCCATCACTGACCAGCGACCCGGGCTGGTGACTCGTGCAGCGGCTCTGAAGCCGCACGGCCGGGCGCGGCGAGCGGCCGACGGAAGCGGCTGCCGACGGAGCGCGGGAGGCCTCGCGTGCCGTCCGAACTCCGACACCCCGGCCGACGGCGGCGCGGCCTGCAGCCGTCGCAGGCTGGGCCACTTCCGCGCGACGAAGACACGCCGAGCCGGTCCCGCGGCCGCCTGAGACGGCTGGCTGCGGCGGCGCGTTCGGGCGCCGCGCGGGCGGCGCTCCGTCGCACCGGCGGCCACCCGCACCGCTGACAAGGGGCCGGCTCCGGCCGACCGGCCGGACCGGTACGGCGCCGGCCGCGGCCGCCGATCTCGTCACCAGTCGGACGGCCGTGATCAAGGCACGGCCCGCGCGCGGCCGCCTCGCGCTCTGACCGCCGGCACGCGTGAGCGCCGGCAACCTGACCCGCTCAGACTACGGCTGATGCCATGGGCACGCGCGTCGAAGTGGGGCAGATTCTCTGTCTCCGGGTGCGCCCCAGTTGTGGTTCTCGTCCTAGGACGGGACCAGTGGAGCTGAGCGGCCAGCTGGTCCGCGCTGCGCGGCGCGGCGGCCGACGACGGACCAGCAGGCGCGCCTCCAGCCGTCCTGACAATGAGGCACGACGTCTGAGCGAGCCGACACTCAGCCAGCGTTCCGAACCGCAGCGGTCAAGGCGTTAACCAGCGGCTCACCCCTGCGGCTTTGGCGACGTCGCCGCTCAAAATGAGCCTGATATCCTTGACGCCCGCCCCAGCGGCGGCGGGGAGGGGGGAGGGAGGCCGGACTGCGTGTGGCTATCATAACAAGCGGCGCTCGGAGCAGAAAAACGGTGACGTTCAAACAAACTCCAGATATCGTGCCCTGATTCCGCTCCACGTTGCTGAGCGCCGTTTTTTCGTCCCCGCGCCGCCCGACAGCGCGCGACGCAGCGTCGCCGGGCGCGCGAGCCCGTCAAAGGATAAGGTGCAAGTGGCCCGGCGGTCGCCTGCCGGTCGCGGCAGGCAGTGTCCGCGGCCCGGCGCCGACAGGAGGCGTCGGCGGCGCGGTGGCCCGCCGCCTCCGGTTACCACGCCGAGGAGGCCGCCCCGTCTTCCGCATCACGACTCGGCGGCGGAGCGCCCGATCACGACACGGCGCCGCAGGCCCGGCGGCACGCTCCCGAACACATCCAGCACGCGGCTTCCGCACCGGTTCCGCCCGACCGTCGGATCACGCCTCGTCGGCGGTGGCCTCAGACGTTGGCGGCGCGGACGGCCGGCACCGCCGAGCCGCGGCAGACGGCGTCAGACGGCGGCCGCCGCCGCTCGTGAGTCACGAGCGGCGCGTCCGTGTGGCTCGGCCGGCTTTTTACAGCGACACGATGGTATCTGAAAACGGCCGCCGGCGCCGGCGACACGGCGTCCGGGGGCGTCCCGCTGCGGCGGGCCGCCGGACACCGGCCGCCGGCTCCGGACCGCCGCGGCCGGCGCCGGGCCCGCTCAAGGCTGACCGGCGGCCGCCGCGCCGCGGCCAGGTCACGGCCGGAGTCCACCGGACCGGGGAAACGGCGGCGGCATCCCGCCCTCCCGCAGCCCCGTCGAAGGCCGGCGACGCGGCCGGCGGCGGCGGCGCCGCGCCGCCGGTGGTCGCCGCCGATTAGTCGGGCGGCCGCTCCGACCGCGCGGCGCGCCCGGCGGACGAACGCGGCCGCGGCACGCGACGGCCGGCCGCCGCCGGCCACGGCTCGGAGCGGAGGCCGGGCCACGCTCCACTTCCCCTGCTGTTGCGCCATCTCGCCCGTGGTGACCCCGCCGGGCCGGCGGAGGGCTCGGCACGCCGGCGGCGCCTGCCGGCCGGCGGTGGACGCGACCGCTGGTCAAGATCTCGACCCGGCGGTGCGGGATCCGAGTGTGCCGATCTGAAGATACGTGAGCCGAGAACTGCACTCGGCGACGGCAATTTTGGCGTCCTGCACCTGACGCGAGTCCAGGGCACCAGGCCAGGACCGACCTTCATGGACTGATGCCACAGGAACTGGCCGTACTGGATCCGATGCTGCTACGGCTGACGGCGGAGCTACGATAAGAGCCGGCTTCGACTGTTTCAGAGACGACTGAACTCGCATCAGCGAGGTGTCGGAACTGGTAAACCGCTCATGCGGGCTGCTGGTCTTAACCTTCTCCCGGAACGTACAGTCTCCGGTTTTATCTCCAGTAAATCACAAGAAAAAACGTTACCCTCAGCGTGGGATATCGCGGCGCTAAGTGGTCACATGTTCAGGGGCTCAAGAACGAATGTGCCGTAAAAGAAAAAATGGAAATGGCAATCCCTCAACAATCAGCACAATTCGCACAGAACCCGCTTCAAGGCCAGTTCACACGAGCGGTTTTGTCTGCCGCGGCGGCAGGGCGGCCGCGCTCTGCAGCAGCTGACGGTGGTCGTCACGTGTTTGCTTACGTCACACTTCGTCATAGCAATGGCCATAAATGCATTGCAGCCTCGAAAGTTTTACGGTATTTTCGGATTCGAACCACAGACCTCCGAATTTGGGGTCCGGCAGGCTGGCTACTGCGCTATCTGGAGGTACAGTTCAGACATAAGGGTCTAACGTGGGCGGATCTGTCGCTGGAAAGACTTCCTTCCCCAAACATCGCTGACTGGTGAACTGGATGGCCGATCGCCAATAATCAATGAAGACATTTCAATACGTCATGAAACGTCACCAGCCGGTGAGATGTGGCAGCCTTAAGACAGGCGGGGCCGTTCGAGCGGCAGAACCGCGCATAGCCCCGCCTGGCCGGGCGTTTCTGACGCTCGTGTGAACTGCCCCTCAGTCAGCCTCGCCGCCGTGAGCCGTGGGATCAGCTAACAAACCGACGCTCGCCAACGCCTCTGTTCTCCGCATGGCCAGGTAGGGGGACAAAAACTCCCCCCCCCCGTCGACGGCCGGCGACCTTGACGAGTCAAAACGGCGCGTTGGCAGCGCGACGATACCATTACCAGATGTAATGATAGGCTGTACAGGACGTCGCCACTTAGCCGGCGGCATTTTTCGGCTAAAAAGTGGCCGGGTGGGCGAGCGAGGCGTCGACGGCCCACCGCGGCCGGCGGCGGCCATGGCGGCGGCGCCCGCCGGTCCGTGACGTCACCGGGCGGCCGAACGAATACGGCCGGCACCGTTAGAGCCGGCCGGCCGCGGCGGCGGCGGCGGGCCGTCTTCCGGCGCGCGGCGCCGCCAATCAAACGCGACGGCCGCCGCCCGCGAGGTTCGATCACGCGACCACCGGCCGCCGGGCCGGTCGACACGAGCGCTGACCCCTGCTGACGTCGTCAGACAGGCTGACGTCATCCGCCGCGGCCGGCACCGACCGAGGCGGCGCGGCAGCCCGGTCGGGCGGTCCCCGCAGCCCGGTGACGTCAGAGGGGCAGATGACGTCAGACGGCGACCCTCCGGCACAGGTCGGCCGCGGGGCATCTGGTCGGTTCCAGGCGGCGGCGGCGGCCGGCCGCGGATCTGCTGACCGTGACGGTGGAATGCTGAGAGCTCTTCACCCAGCGAGGCACCGCCCTCAGCCGGCCGTCGGAGCACGCTTTTATCTCGCCAGGGAGGTCAAACGGTCATGGCGCCACTCGACCGCCGCCCGTCGCGGGCGAAAACCACGTCTACAGCGTTACAGCCGCTCTTCCTGATGGAGAGACGGCACATCTGTGTCGGTGAAGGCTGCGATCCAATGAAAGTATTTATTCATACGAGTCCGTAATGAAATTTTTACCTTGTAGGTAAAGATCAAGTTGTCTCGGGGCACACGTGAGCTTTAAGGTTTCAACTTATAAGAAGCCCAAGTATTTCGGAACGACTAGAGATGGCTTCGTCACTGGGACCAGTGGACGGTGCTTTCGAATGCTGATCCGTGTTCTACTAGGTGACACTGGGATCAGGGTCCATACCAGGCAGAGGCTGTTGCAATGACTTTAATCTCACGCCCGATCGCGCAATTTCAGGTCAGCGACCGATTTCGAGGCGAAAGTGCAGTGCGCGACCATGTGTACGACACGGCTGCGAGGCAGTCAGGCAAGTGAGGTAAGTCAGTCAGTGAGGCAAGTTACCTTCACAGTCGCGCTATCCGCTACAAACTGACCCGTGGGCTAAAAATCGAGCGTGGAGGCTACTGAAACCCGTCCCGCCAGGGTGAGGACATCAGCTCACACCCAGCGAGCCAGCGATCCCAACAGTGGGCGGAAAACTCCGGAGCTAAACAGAGGACCTCTGACGTCCTTCCCGGCTCACTCGTGGGCCCGATCTCAATCGGCGGGGGACGGCGGGTGGCTGTGCCGTCAATGTGGCAGGAGGCGGCACCCTCAGCACAGCGGGCAGCGGTGCGCCGGAGCAGTCGCCAGGCCGGTCCCGGCGCAGTCCGCGCCCCGTCCGCCGGCTCGGCAGGGGTCCGCGGCGGGGGTCGGGCCGCTATCTAGAGTAACGAGGCCGGCCCGGACAGATAACGCGCCCGCCGGCGCGCGATACGCGCCCCGCTCGCGGTCACCGCGCCAACAGCTGACGGAGGCCGCGCCGGCCGGGGGCCGAGTTCGACCAGAGGACTGATTCACGTCACGCGGCCGTGACGGCGGGCGACACGCGGCGCCGCGCGGCGTCGAACGCCGCGGGCGCGGCGGAGCGATCGGTCGCCCCCGGCGAGAGCGGCGGCGACGCCGACCGGCCGGCGGCGGCCGCGAGAGCGCCGCCACACGGCGCCGCCGCGTCCATTATGAGGAAACCGTAGAAAGTGATGCGGACAATCAAGTCGCACACACGCGCGGTCGCGCGGTCCCCGCCGCCATTAACCCGCGCGGTGGACGCACGCTAGCGTGAACGCTGGCCGCGCGACGCAACGCAGGCGTTCTGGGGTGACGGGCCGCGCGCACGCCCCGGGGCGGACCGGGGAGACCCCAGCGAGCCCACAGCGGTCCGCAGACCACCGCGGCCCAGGCCCGAGGGCCGACTGGGGAGCCCCCGCGAGCCCACAGCGGTCCGCAGACCACCGCGGCCCAGGCCCGAGGACGGATTGGGAGACCCCAGCGAGCCCACAGTGGTCCGCAGACCGCCGCGGCCCAGGCCCGAGGGCCGACTGGGGAGCCCCAGCGGACCCACAGCGGTTCACAGACCGCCGCGGGTCCTGTCCACGAGCCAACTGGGGAGGCCCCAGCGGACCCAGCGGCCCCCAGAGTCCCCAGCGGACCCGCAGCGGCGTGGGACGGCTGGGCTCGGCCTCAACGAAGAGCCGGCTCACGTGCGTGGCCTGGACGACGTCGGAACAGCAGCGGTCAGATGTCGGCAGGTTCGGATCGCACTGACAACTCGCAATGATTTGGCACACGTGCTGATTCACGCCGTCCTTCGGGGACTCGATCCATGACCTGTCCTACAAAAGCCGGAAAAATGCGCAGAACACGGCCGAATAACGCCGGCGTTATCAAAAACACAGCCGGTGTTATCGACAACGATCTACCCTCACGCCACTGCAAACAGCAGGAGGAAACTGCGCCGTCTGGGCGCAGTAATGACCCTCTGACGCAATCTGGCCCAGCCGAGTACCGTGAGCGCGCGTCCCGCGGTACGTCGGTGCGTCAGTACCTGCGTCACTCCGCTGGACAAACCAGAGCTGGTCTGTTCAATGTCCAAAGGTGCGGCCATCCAGGGCAGCATTGCGCTGCACGACCATACCCTTGATCGTGACGAAAGACCTGCACCTGTTACGGCGTGTCAACTGGGGCCGACAGCCTGACGGAGGAAACCAGGTGTCGTTTGGAGGAAGCTTAACGACGCCCAGACAGCCAAGACAGTTCACTGAGCTGGCTCTGCATCGTACGTCAGCGGATGGTCTAAGAAGGCAAGGGACCTCAGGAAACCGTGCGGTTAAAACTTGACGGCTTTAGGTGTCTGAGTTTCGCCTACGAATAACAAACGTCACCAACGAGTCAAAAAAAAAATTCTAAGCAACACAACATGTAGTGATGCTGCAATTGCAGCTAACGGCCTGAAACTGTCCATGTTCTTGGGGAAGGGGGACTTTTCATTTCCCAGAACTGCACTGGAACGCACAAAATATGGGTGAAATCTTTCAAAACCCCAGAAACCCACTCGACGGTAAAGTAAAGTAAAACCACAGCCAAATTTATGCAACGACGCAATTCCAGTCTCTAAATAACCACAAATCGACGGGGGATTAACCGAATCATGCTGGCCCACGAGCAGCACAACACATAAATCACAGGATCCGGGACTGTTTGCATCACACGTCACTGCACCTCGTCTGTGAGGGTGTTAATGTCGTTATCGCCGCATGGTTCTAAGGACAGCATAATCAAGTGGAAAAACGATATTTGCAGAGCTAGGACGGCGGAGTGTGTCCCGTATCAGTTTGCGGGACCACGAAGTCCACACTTTCCTGTCTGATGGACAGACCGTTTCCATAAAACAGCCACAATTACGCAGACTGAACTTAATACGTGCAAATATATGTACATTACAGCCAAGGATTCACAAGCTTAGCCACGTTTCGTTGCGACCCAGCAAACATTCAGGCACAATCAGCAACATTCAAAAGTAATTAACGACACAAAACTCGGTTTCTGGCATTTGCACCACTTTCAAGCACGAGAAGGATCTTTCACATTTAAAAAAACATTGACTGTAACGAAGTCCGGTTGCAGTTTATCATTCCCAAACATCATTGTCTGCCCGGCTTACTGTCAACGCAGCAAGCGCGTCCTTGACAATGCAAAAACACTGGCGGTTCCAACTCTCATAAAAAATGTCTGAAAACATCGATGTCAACCCACACCACACGAATTAAACCACGTGTCATCAGGCTGAGTGATGGGACAAGTGTAGCGCGACCTTCAACGTGATTTTGATGGATGGGGACGTGCAGGGAAAGCGTTATCATCCGGTTCCACGCAGGGTAATTGATAATTAGTCCCTCTCCCATTTCCCAATACCTTTTTACTGATTTATTTCGCGTGACGACTCTCCATGCGTGGCATTTCTGAGCCACGGCTGTCGAGCAGCCTCGGAAAGCGCTGGGATGACGCGGGACCAGAGTGTCAACAAAGCTTCCGATGAATGCATCCTTTTCGCCGAACTGATAACTGCCAAAAACTATGCATGGAAGAGCGAGCCAGTGACTGGCATTTTCTGAGCAGCAGCCGGCAGTTCAGTTCAGCCGGCAGCCGGTTCAGTTCAGCCGGCAGCCGGCAGTTCAGACGCGGCAGTTCGGCGATCATTCGGCCGGACCCCCCCCCCCCCACTCAACACGGCAGCCGCCGCCGAAGGCCGCCCTGTTCGTCCCGCCAATCGGCGCACGCGTCTCCGACCCAGTTGCGCGGCGGTCAATCATCCAGCGCGGCGACGCGGTACGCCGCGACTGACGGCTGCGACGCGCCGCCGACCGAGGCCGCCGACGAACAGCCTCCGCTGTCCGCCGCACCCCGCACGCACACCGTGCGCGCCGCGCGGGCAGACGAGACCGCCGACAAACGGCCGGCCGACGGCCAGGAGCGGCCGCGGCGCGCCGGGCGCCGGGCAGCGCAGCGCGGCGCGGCGCTCCTTTTTGCCGGCCAGCACGGAGGCCGCTGGTACCGCTCGAAACGGCGCGGGGACGGGGCGGAGCGTTTGTCGACTGCGGCGGGCCGCCCGGCCGCCGTGCGCTTACCGACGCGTCGAGGTCGGCGTCTGAGGTCGGGGGAAGAACCGGTGGTGAGGACCGTCAATGAGCCGTCGTATCAACTCGGTCACACGAAGCACCACGCGGCCTCAGAGGATTTACCTCCTGAAGCTAAAGCCGAGAGGCCTAGGATATGAGTACTGCCGAGCTTCATACGCTTATGCACGTATAAAGCTGACCTGAGGCATAAGACTTTTTCGTCCCAAAGCCAAGGAACGAAAAACTTCAGACGACGAAGGAAAAGCATGAAGGTCTGGCCCTGTATGGCCAATCATCTTCCCACTCACGCTTTCTACGAACGTTGATCCACCGAGAAGAAAACCCACAGTCGCTACGACGGCCCTCCTCTGGGGGCGCTGGATCCGCGCCTGGCCTGTGTCCAGTCTCCGGGCGGCGGCCGGCGGTCGGCGGGCACGCGGCTCGTCTTCCGGTCCGGCTGACCGGTTTCGCCTCATGACCGGCACACGGCGCCCGACCCAGAACGTCCGCACGGACCGCACCACGTGCTGTCGACAACTGCGCCTGACGGGCGACGCGCTGACAAGGCATTCCTTTCAGCCAGGTCATGTGGGGCGTCTACATGCAGATAATGTGAGAAACGTGACTTTACACGAGTTGGGCACTTTGCAAGCTTCACGGACGCGTGGCTATCGGCTACGCTCTTGGGGTACATCGCTTCCTGACGCAATTTTGATGGCAAAGCTGTAGCCCCTCACCGCGCGGTGCGACCAATGATCATCCACTACGTCCGGATCTTAACTGGATCCAGAGGAGCCAGGCCTGACACCACGAGAGGCTGAGGACCTGCCCTCGGCTCGTCTGTCAGAGCTGCCATCGCCCAATACATGGCCTCCGGGTTCTGTCCGTTCCAACTCCGAGGGTAACAAAACGAGGCAGCCCGCCTGGCGACTGACACGGGCGAGTGTCACTTCCCCTCCCCAAGGACGAGCTCGCGGCCCCCGAGAGGACATTTCGCCGCGTTTATAAGGCGCCAACGCTTCGTCGAACGCCGACTAATGGCGGCAAAAAAGCCGTCTGCCGGCGCCAGCCGCCGCTCAATGTCACGCTTCGACGAACCAAGCGTCCCAGAATCCGGTGTCGCTCGAGGGAGCGAAACTGGCCGCCCATCGCGGCCCGACGAGCTCGGCCGGAGTCGGAGAGGACACCGGCGGGTACCGGACGATTTTTGCCGAAGGTGATTGACGCGCCCTTCGTGAGGCATCACAGCCGGCGTCACGTCGCGCAGGAGCGAAGTCCGTCACGTTCAGAGGTCGTCAAACACTCCTCTAACAAAACACGTGGGCCGGATCTTATTGTGGAAGGAAAACACACTTCCAAGAATCGCGGCGACAAAAAAAACTACGTAACCGACGACTGGATGAAAACCACGAGGAAAAATGACGGATAATCTGATTATGTGAATGCATGCTCAGACCTGAGGCGAGCCAGTTACACTTTTTGCATATGTCAAAGCAAACTTTTACGGAAAATTGGCATCAATTTCTACGAAAGATGCTCACATAAAAGCAGTTCTTTGATGTTCTGCAGGGTGATGGCAGGAAAATGTTACGTGTGCGAAGAACAATGACAATGCGGTATCTACAGACTGCTCGTGGAAAACTTTTCCTTGCAAAACAAATGAACGGGGGAGCGGTGGTGAAAATAAATTCAACTTTTATCCCTTCCATCATTTCTCTGCCAACTCCATAAACGTTCCTTTTTATCACTGGTTAAGGTGCTCACATTTAGACAAAGAAAGGACGCAGGGCTCTATGACTACTCGTTGTTAATTACTTCATTTATCGCATTCACAGTCCATTCGACGACACGATTTTCTTTTGTTCCAACCGGACGGACAAAGCACCTCATGGACGATTACCGGGACGAAGTGGAAGAAGTAGGGGTGCACGCATCGACTACCCAGTCAGCCTGAAACACGGGAAGGCTGGCCCTGCGCGCCAAACGGAAGAGAACGGGGAGGTTCGCCCGACAATGGGCTCACATTTTCTCAACAAACTTTCCGGATCTGTCGACTTCAGACTCGACTTGGCCGCACAATCAGGCTGACTGGGCGACTCGGTCAGACAATCAGACTGGCTGGGGCGTCTGACTGTCCGACTGACTGGGGCGTGTCAGACATTCGGACTGACCGGCGCCGGCCAGACGGCCAGCCTGCCTGGGTCGGCCAGACGTTCAGACCGCGGGCCGGCCAGACAGCCAGACGGCCAGCCTGCCTGGGTCGGCCAGACGCTCAGACCGCGGGCCGGCCAGACGGTCACGACTTCCCGCGCCGCGGCCCGGGGAGTCCGGGTACGGCCGGACCGCCCGGCGCCGTCCGGCGTCGGCGGCCGGCCGTCCGACGGCGTCAGGACGCCTGTCAGCCGCCGGCTGCCGCGGCTGCGTGCCCTGTCAGCCGGCCTGACAGCCGCAACCGTGTCAGGGGCGGCGGCCACGGCAAATAAATAGGCCACACAGGACGGGGCGGCGGCGACGGCGGCACGACTCCACTGCACAGCGACGGCGACCAGTCCAGACAGCTACAGCAGACTGCCACAGCAGACAGCCACCGCAGACGGCCCAGACAGCCACAGCAGACAGCTGCAGCAAGACGGTGGCCTGCTTACTACATTACATTTTACTTAAAACATGCAATCAGTGAGGGTTAATCTGCCTGGCGTATCCAGCACACAAGCTAACTGTGTGCCGCGCCGTTTCTGTCACGACGTCTGCGATAGTTTCCATAAGCATCCATGGCGCCACCTGACTACATTGCTAGCTATCGAAATTTGTTGACTTTCATTCTAGCCCGAGAAGAACGGCCCTTTCCTCTCTATAAACCAGCTGGTATTGTGGCCAACATAAACGGACCATCTCCGCCCCGCGTGTGGTCCGTTCGGGTCCACGCTCGACATGTTCCACCCCACCGTTCACTTCCAATGGCGGCGCGACGTGTGCAGTCGCCTGTGTATTTGATTAGACGCTGTGAAAACAACGCTGTCAGGCGCTCTGATCGAGCCCACAAAGCTCTCTGGGACCGTGTCTCGCAGCTGGAGACCTCCCCACGGACCGCGCCTCGCTATCTGTCTGGGATCCAACGCTCGTATTCCCCGGCTGGCGGTCGTAAACCATGGCACAGGCCATGGGCTCTGTTGTGAGACCGACAGTCGAGGTAAGGGTTCGCAGTTTTTATCGGGCTCCAACACGACCGGTTTGCAGTTCGAGGGCAGGCGCCAGTGTTGTCTAGGTCTGATCTGGTTCGGCTCGGTCTTGACTGATATGACGGAGTTGGGGTCCAGGTCGAAGCGGCCGTCGATTTTAACGCGGGACGTTGTTACAAGCCTCATTTTGAGAAAATATCAGACAACGATGATCACAATAACCAATACGGCGCGACTACGCGACTAAGGCTGTCTCGATCTCATTTGGTATGCAGGACACCGTCCACGGTCGAAGTGACAACATGACATCCCCAAAAACGGTGCCTTTTCGGCGCGTGAGTGTGGGCAAAAGATGAGCTAGGAAATACACGCCAGTCTCGGGCGTGTTTACAAGGTCGCTCGACTGTGAAGAGTGCCCATGTTTGGGCGATCGGCAGTCCCGATTGTGCCAGACAGCCCGTGTCTGTCGCGCTCCGTCGGGCCGGCCGTCAGGAGGCCGTGGATGCCGCGTCTGCCGCGCGTCCCACGTCGGACGCTGAGCCGTGCCGGCCGCCGGCAGCGCGACCAGTCTGCTGCCGACGGAGTGTCGGGTCCAGACTGCACAGCCGGCTCCTCTGCGTCCAGTCTGCCGAGTCTGGTATTCTCTATCCAGTCTGCTGTGCTGCACAGTCTGCTGCGCCGACTTTGCTGGCTCAACTCTGTTAAGTACAGTGCGCGGTGTCAGTCTTGCTGTATCCAGTCTGCTGTGCCCAGTCTGCTGTGTCAAGTCTAATGTGTCCAGTCTGCTGTGTCCGGTCCGCTGTGTGTCGTCCGCCGCGCCGGGTCAGCTGTGTCCGGTCTGACCCGCTGGCTCAGGTGTGTACAGTCTGCTGTGCCGGCTCAGCAGTGGCCGGTGCGCCGGCCCGGCGCTGCAGTGCAGGGCGGCCGGGGCCGGCGCCGGGGGCGGCTGACGCGGCGCGTCCGGCCGCCGACAGGAATGTGTCGCGTCAGGAGCGCCGGACGCCGGCCGGCCAGCCCGGGAGCCGGCCACACTCAGCACGGAGACCCTGCTGCCGCCCAGTCACACTCAGCACGGAGACCCCGCTGCCGCCCAGCCACACTGAGCACAGAGACCCTGCTGCCGCCCCAGCCACACTCAGCACGGAGACCCCGCTGCCACCCCAGCCACACTCAGCACGGAGTCCCTGCTGCCGCTGTCGGAACCAGCAGCTGACCGGGGTCAGCGCGCGGCAGCGGACGGCGGAAGCAGGGTCCGAGCAGGCACCCAAACTGGTGCAGGCTGCCGCGGTGTCAGCCGAGACAGGTGAACGTCCACGGACCGGACTTCCAACCACGTCAAACATGGGGGTCAAAGGCCGCCTCCGCCGCCGGTACCTCAACGGAATTCTGTGAAGCAATTCAGCGGGGAAGGTGACGGTGCACTGCTGTGTTAACAAACGAGCTGATAATCATTTCAGCAAAGCGACTGCTAAACAAACGACAAGACGACCCCAAACCTCAACGAATAGGCAAAATAACTCCCAGCCGATCGCCCAAATTCCTGCGTGCAAGCTAACGCGTTAGACACGAAGTCTGCTTTGACATTTCCGGCGCGAATTCCACACTCCACCGACGCCGAGACGTGCATGGCGATGACTCCGATACGAACGCAGACCGCGCCGGCCCCATTTTTGCTCCGACAGACTCGGAACAAAAGCGCCGGAGCTGCCATTTTCCCGGGCCGAGCGCTGGCAGATCGGCCGGCGATAGCCGCGAAGGCCGGGCGTGTTAGCGGCACGTCACCGGCAATTGTTGAAGTCGGCGTGATGCAATAATTGAACCCGTCACCGGCGCCCGATCTCGGCGGCCGCCACCGCCGCCGGTCTGCAGAACCAGTCCGCGGTCAAAGGCGGTCACAACTGGTCATAGGTGGTCATAGGTGGTCATAGGTGGTCACGGGCGGTCACGGGCGGTCACAGGCGGCCACGGGTGATCCCAGGCGGTCACGGCGGTCACGGGCGGCCACGGGTGGTCACGGACAGTCACGGGTGGTCGCGGCATGCGGCTGCGACGTGCCGGCGATGCAGCTCACGGTAGACCTGTCCGACCGAGCCCGTCGAAAGGTTTCCAGGCCCATGTCTGTCCGAAGGATTTTAGACGCGAGCCTGCCCAGACTTCAAAATCGAGACTGTGAGTCGGGGTTTGAGTCACGAGTCTGTCATAACGATGTCAGATGAACGCCTGTCAGAATGGACTCTGCACTTTGCATCAACGGCCTCAAATGGGAGGGACATAGAGAGCGGAAGGTTCGTCCGTACGGACGGCGAAATCTGATGAATAGTCATGATGCACGCCCCGCGATCCATCTTTCCACATGAATGGCGATGGATATCCACCCATCCTGTGCTTTCCGTGGCAATCTCAAAATCAACAAAGGGGTTTTTAACACAGCCTGGCGCTGGCAAACTCTGAAACAGTGAAACAGCTGGACTTCAGAAACAAAGACCGGTCCTGCACATTTGGCGCGAGCAGCCAGCCAATCTCGCCAGCGCCGCACCAGACACCCAGCTTGTTTTGGAGGACGGTGTGTGTGGGGGGGGGGGGGGCGCCACGCGTCGCAGTTACACACGCCGCACAATGCATGTGTGCCGCATTGTTGTCTGTCGGGCGCGTGCGCCAAGACCTCGCGCGAAAACGACACTACACGCGACGTGACGCGGGTTCCGTGACGAGAGCGCGAACAGGTCACTAGTGTGACGCGCCCCCAAGCGAGGAGGTCGCGCTGAAGACAACACAACCGCTCTTCGTTGAGACCATCTGCGTGGGACCGTTTCTTCGGTTCGAAGGACCGGGACTGTTTTGAGGCTACGTCATTCCATGCAGAAACATGAGGCCTGGTGTTAAGATTATCCACAATTGTCAGCGACGCCGCCCTTCCTTCCCTATGACCTGCTGCACCCAAGGTGGAGACCCTCACCGCGGCGGCACGCTAAATCCCTGCGTACCTCGCGACGCGGTGACCTGGGGAGCCAGCCTGTCGCGCCGCGTCGCAGCGTCACCACCACAGCGGCGCGGTTCGAGACAGGCGTGTTGACGGCGGAAGCGCCGCCGGGGGCCGCGGCGCCACGCGCCCGGCCTGACCCCTGACCCCGGCGGCCGCCCGGGTCAGGGGTCAGGGCCGACCGGCGGCGGCGGCCGATTTCACGAGCGGCCGGCGCCGGCCGATCGATCACCGCGGCCCGCCGATCCCCGGCCCGCCTCCGCCGCGCCGCATGCAAAACGCGCCGCCAGCCGGCGCGCCTCCCATGTAATGACCCGTGTCTTACGAGGCACGCAGCCAAATTACTACGCGCGCCTCGAAACAGGGCACAAATGGGCGGCCCGCCGGCAGGTGTAAAAAGCTCCGCTCGCCAAATGGCCCGTAATTGCGGCGTGCAGAACTGCGGGCACTATGCGCGCGGGACCGCGCCCGGCAGCCACCGCGTCCCCTCTCATCCGACCGCTCGGACGCCTCCGTTCGCCACATGGACGGCCGGCCGAGACAAGAGACCGCACCGCCGCCACGCCAGGGTAGCACTGGCGACTGCGACGCCGCAGCGACGGCACCACCGCCCGTGGCCTATCGACCGACCGGCGGCCAGCGGAGGGGAGCCGAGGTGGAGGACAGGGGGGGGAGCACAGGGCGGCGACCCCGCTCACAGGCACGACGCTGGGGCGGCTGTCACGACCCGCGGCGGCGGCGGCGGCGCCGTTGAAGGAATGTACCACGATCGCGAACAGTAAGAGTAGCAGAGTTCTGGTCTAATGCCGATGCCACAGACTACAAAGCGCCATCCTATCATGCTCGCAAACCCGCGAACGCATGCTCGCAAATGCGTATTTGGCAGCCTAAAGAGACGGCACAAGCGTTTGCCACGCCAGCCGACAGGTCGCAGTTCAAAGTGGTCTGAAATGCATCATCGTCCCAAAGGCGAGTAACACTGCATCAGTGCATTCAGTACAGCACGAAGTTCTCCCTATTTGCAACTCAGAGGCGGCATCGAACCGGCTTTTGGCGCTGGCATGTCTGAGCCAGTGATTCAGTCAGCCGACTGCCCCCTCTCAGACGGCCATCGTCAGATCGGCTCCCAGAGCCTAAATATCGATGAGCGCCAGACTGTCCACTCTGTGAACCGTCGTCGGCACGCGGCGGCAGGACGGTGCCGCCCCAGCCGTGCAGCTCAGCCAGACAGGGGTGCCGACAGAGCGCGCCTGCCGCTGCTGACAGACGTCGACAGACGCCGGCAGACGGACCCCGTTGACAGAGCACGCCCACCACTGCTGACAGACAACGTCAGACAGTCGACAGACGCCGACAGATCCCGGCAGACAGGCCCCGTCGACCGAACGCGCCCACCACTGCCGACAGACAGCGGCAGACAGTCGACAGACGCCGACAGACGCCGGCAGACCTCGACAGACGCCGACAAAGAACGGCAATTGCCGGCTAAACTCGTCAGACGCCGACAAAGCACGTCCACCACTGCTAACAGACGGCGGCAGACAGTCGTCAGTCATCGACAGACGGCAGTAGGCCTCGGCAGACACCGGCAGGCAATACACAGCATCTCCTCCGATTGCGGCAGAGACCGACAGACCCAGTGCCGGCCAGCCGGTGATCTGGTGGCAGGCGCCATGCTCCTTCCTCGCAACCCGTCGGTTGTGGCAGGAAGGCCAGGAAGATCAGAACGCGGCACGCCGCGGGCGGGCTCCATCCAAGCCAACACGGCCTCGCGGCCCCCACACGGTAGCTCTGCTCAGACGAAGGCGCCAGGACTCCAGTCTCCACCGCACGGTGCCGCCCGCCGTCAGCGTTTCCGGGCCCTGGCCGCAGGACACTAAGCTGGCGTCTGCGGCCAACGGGGCCGGGCAATCCCTGACAGGCTGGTCACAGCAAACCTTATCCAGATGACGGGCGCCGTGATGACGTCACGGCCGCGCCGGGCTGACGAAACGCCGGGTCCGGTACTCCGCGGCGCGGTACGCCGGACTGACCGGACCGGCCACCCGTCACCAGCCGACTGTACCGCTAAGACCGTCCGGCACGCTCCACCGCGGCCGGTACACAGGGCAGACTCGCCCGGCGGCGCGGGGAACGACGCCCCTTCCCCCGCACAAAGGCGCGCCCGCGCCGGCACGACGACTCACCTCTGGCGGGCGTCACGAGCGTCAGGGGCACAGGGGACGCCAGGGGCGTCACGAGCGTCCGGGGCACGAGTGGCGTCAGGGGCGTCGGGCGGCGACACCGGTCGGCGTCGGCACTGCTCACGGGTTGACTCGGCTGCGCGCGGGCGGCGGACCGGGCGGCGCGCGCACCTCTCGGGCACGAGCCGGCGGCGGGACTGTTGCCGGGCCGCGGCCGCGCCGCCAGCGCCGGAGCCGGCCGCCAGGGGCGTCGTCAGGCGCTGCTGGAAGGGGGAGCGGCCCAGTCGACGAGCGCCGCTGCCGCCTGAAGCTGCTGTACGCTCTGCCCCACTGGCGAGGGAGGGGGGGGGGCGCCAGCATCCGGTTGGCGTATTGGAGGGCACGACGGTTAAGGGCGGGCAGGGCTATGGCGAACAGGGGAGGAGGGTAAATGACGACCCTCTAATCGGTAATTGTATCACATTCCGGACGCAAACCGTTTTTGAACGTGATCTGAACGTAAGCCGGGTGGTAAACACCCATCCAGTGGCGGGAAGGGGGACGTTCTGAGTCTGCCGCCCCACACGTCCACGGTAAACCGCACAGAACGTCGCCCGCAACACGGCAATTCGTTCAAAACACCCGCGCCGCCCACAGTTCGGCGTCGGTTCGCGCTCTCCGCTGCCGTCCCAGGAGGGGCTATAACTCGCCCGCAGCTGGGGACCCAGGGGCGCCAGAACTCGCCCGGTTTGTTTTGCCGGACCGCTGCTGTGTAACAGCTACTGACGTGCTAATGGCACCACTTCTGCAAAGGAGGTGGCGGCGTTCAATTGGAACGGTCCATTCGGCAACTGGCCCGCGAGACAGTCACGATCAAGACTCCAGCAGGTCATATGGCGTGCGTTCTTTAAACGCACTAAAGTTCTATTGCAGACCAGCCTCGCGACATTAAATTGGACGTCGAATTTTATTGTTCCTCGCACACTATCACGACGGCAGTGACTAGCAATATAAATCAAAACCAAATAGCCAATAACTGTTGGAATTCGCAAACAGCGCAGCATTAGTAATCTTTTGCAAGAGCTTCAACGTTCAACATTTCGTTCGAGCTTCGTCTGCAATGCTATTCACTTAACACGACGTCCCATGGTGTTCAAATAATTATTAACAGGCTGTACCAAACGAGGCCTCGCTAACGCCGTTAACTGGAAAGCTCTGAGACCCAAGTAGAAAGTTAATAAACGTACTAAAACCAAGCAGCATTCATGATACCCGTATTTCAGAAGGCTAAATCCAATCAAGACGGTTTTAATGATCTATACACACGCTGGTCACATGCAGTTTAACGGCTGACGTCATGTTTTTCAGCCCTTGTTACAAATCCTTGCCATAACTACCACAGCAATATTCACGGTAGATCTGATGATCTCAGAGATAATCATGAACTAGTTCTACTGACCATTCAATAAAGCATTTTGGAAATCCGGACTTCGTAGAGGATACATCAATAACATAACATTATTAGCGGCAATGGCGACAAATATACTTCAGCAGAATCTATTTAATGCCATGACCCTGACATTGCAACCTGACGAAACTACCATTTAGAAATATTTCACAAAAATATCACGTAACCCCAGGCGTTTTGCTGTGAGGTCGACAAGGCTCTGACAGTCAGAAATTCAGACCGAAGGGCGAGAGGGAAAGAGGAGCAACCGACATCGCGTTCTGCGATGAACGCATTAACAGCTGAACAATAGCACGAACACACGGGCCAGGCCATGTCAACGACCGATTGTTCCGCGGCCGCCGCGCACTGCCAGGCGAACGTCCGGCTGTGCCCGTGCACGGCCGCGGGGTCAGGTCGAGACCAAAGGTGGCCCACAGCCAGGGCGGCGGCGTTCCGTCAGCGCTGAGCGGGGAAGCGACCGCCCCGTGCGGCGAGAAGCGGGGACACGACGACCTGACGGTGGACAGCGCCGGGGACCCGAGAGAACGCCGAGCGATCAATCAGAGTCCGTTCCCCGAACCCCTTTCCCCGTCGGCGCCGGCGCGTGAGCCGACCGTTGGGGGGAGGGGCAGCATAGCTTGACTGGGGGTGAGCCCAGCCCCGGGCCAGGTGGTGTTTGTACTCCGACAGCAGGAGCAGAGGGTGAGGCGGCGCCGCGCGACCCGGCCGTCATTACATGACGTCAGCTGAAGAGGCGGCTGCGCGGGCACAGTTAAAAAACACGATGACGCGGCCGGTACAGGGGATTTAATTAAGTGCTACTGGTCGGCTGCCGCGTAAGGGAAGGCATGGCGATTGTTCGCGGATTTGAGAATTTCGCACGGGGATCGGGCCGCTGTCACCGTTGCGTGTTTGCGGCCGATGTGGTCGGCTCCAGCGCCACGGCCTTGACAGGGTCACTAGCCGACGAGGAACAAACAGATTAAAGTGAGAACACCTGCCCGTGGGAAACACAAACGGAGTCAAACAAGCGGTAAACGCCAAAAATGTAAAACACGAGCAACGCCAGCGGTTTGTCATTGTTTCCTTTGAATCCCGGTCATCGCCAGGCACCAATGATTAACTCAAGGAAGACTTCGAGGACAACGGAAAAACCCTGTGGTAAGATGACGCGCAACCGATGATTTTAGACCAAATGTCACATCACTCATTGTAGTGCACTCGCTGCAGTAAATCTTTTTTGAATACCATGTGGGAAAATCCGTCAGAATGCCACGTGTTCCGACAAATGTCACATGGACGGTCTGCATCTCTTTTTTGTAACGGTTTCCAGTCACGAAACGCACTTCGTCTGAACTCCCTGCTCCCGGAGAACGCAAGGCCTTGGACAGTCGCCTGTCGCACGGATCCACCCAGCGTCGGAGCGGGCTGACGGAGCAGACAACGGCTCGCGCAATCCCGGCCCTCGTCGTCAGCCGGCGGATCGGACGTCGAGCACCTCCCCCGACGACGGTACGCCCGCGTCGGCTCGCCGGCCGGCCGACGGGGCGACAAAAACGACGCCGACGCCAGCCTGACGCCGCCTATCAGGCAGGCGGGCGCCGCGCCGACCGCCATTGTTGTGACAGTGAAAAAGCCGCCCGACCGGGCAGCGGGGTAATTCGCTCGAGCCTAACTACCGCACCTGTGTGAAGGCAAACGAGCAGGGAGGGTCGTTTCTTTGTCTCTGGTTGTAAAACTACGGTCACGCGCCGTGGCGCGGTCTCGACAGTTCCTGGAGCCTGGCTTTTCCACAGAAACCGAACGGTACCAAGGAGGAAAGGATTCGCTTTTTTTCTTACGTGGCGACTGTACACAAGCCGCAAGCGAAAACGGCGACACGATCTTGACAGATCAACTATGACCTCAGGCGTACGAATTCCGACATTTTTTGACACAAAGAACCTGACAGTTGCTGGGGTATATCACCACCTTTCATTTGCCGGCGGGAGGGAGTTGGAGGGTACGGACCCAACGACCCTATGATTCCCACATGATGAATTTGCGATGAATCCAACGATTCGGCCGATTCCACTGTTGACCGACTGTTCTCGATAAGACGCTGCCGCGCAAGTCACTCAGAATTACGTCTAAGATCACAAGTCAAACCAAACTTCCACATTGGAGCCATTTGGAAACTCGGGAATACGGTCATTCTTGACGTATGAATCAAAATGCATTTAAACTGTGCCTAGGATACCAATATGCGTCGAACTTAGGAAAAAGGTTATACAATTCAAACTAGGTCATGTGGTATTAAGAGGTCGTTGGATGACAACATACATATTTCTGTTTTGAATTTTTACGAGTTATTTTTAATTATTTAATTATGATATGTCTTTAATTATTTGCTTTTAATTTTTTATCCCGAACAAAATGAGCGCTGGAAACGTAATTAGTAGTACCTTTCGGATTTACTATGTTTACCTATGTAAAGTCGGCAAGGTGAAACATTCGCTTAGAGTATGCCCAACAGAACGCATGGAACTCAACAAACATCACGGCGACCCATAAAATGTCGCTTAAAACGTCTGTCGTGTTTGTACTAGAAATCCTCGAGACGGCTGTCTCAACCGGTTTCATGAAATATCTCGATTCTATTTCAGAACTGCATTTATGTTATTTTGACGTATCATACCGATCGCCTTGCATGGTGTCATGAACGGTCTGTACGTAACAGGATACGTGCGCCGCCGGATACGTATGCAGTCGCTCCATGACACCATGAGAAGAACATATAGAAAACCAATGTACTGTCTCATCGTCCGGGGAAATGTTTCAAATCATATCATTCGCGTCGTTTTAGAAAGTATTTCATGCGCGTGGAATTCGGGCTGGTGCTCCTCCGGCTTTCATTCCTGCAGACGACCGCTGGCACCGTGACCCCCCGACTGTCACGTCATGAGCGGTGCAGACCCTGGCCCGAACCTGTTTGTTCCGCCACAAACCTGTCTGATCGGTTATCTTACATATCTGCCCTTCCCTCCTCAACGACAGCGAGACACTCGATCTCAAGCGGTTACACCACAAGCCCCGGCCAATCGAGGAGAACGTTCTCGACAACTGGGGCTATGAATCGGTGAGTCACTGCTGTTGAACTTTGTCTCGCGAACTCGGCACGGCACGAATCATGGCCGACAGGCAGTTACCAGCAGAGCATATGTCGTCCGCATAATCTGCCACTGGCAGCCTCATACCGTGCCGACAATCAAGGCAGAATCTTCAAGCGATGTTAACCCGTTTTGCCCCCGGAGGCACGACCAAAATAGGGCCAAGAGGCGGCATAGCTTTGGTGAGCTCCAAAGTACGTTAGCGGCCGAGCGAACCATCATAAAACGCACGGGACAACGCACGAGCCATTGTCCCGTCGCACGGCTTAATCAGGTCGGCCTAACAACGGCTGGAGTGTTTACGACGCACTGCCGGCTGCTTCGAGAGGGCAGTACTTCCTTCGGTGGAATAATTCATGGCGCACGCAACATGGCCATGCGGCACTTGGTGAGCCCGAGATGAACGCCAACTTAAATGACGAGACGTGAGCGGGATTAACAGGAACGAGAACTGTCGATGAAGAAAAATAGGGAAACTAAAAATCACGATTGCAGTGGAGGATAGGATGATAGTGGGGAAACCAGAAGGGAGAGCTCAGAATGGATAGCGTGAGAAGAAAAAAGGGCAAAGGACGGGGACGGGCTTGGACAGGGAGGGGGAGAGAGAGAGAGAGAGAGAGAGAGAGAGAGAGAGAGAGAGAGAGAGAGAGAGAGAGAGAGAGAGAGAGAGAGAGAGAGAGAGAGAGAGAGAGAGAGAGAGAGAGAGAGAGAGAGAGAGAGAGAGAGAGAGAGAGAGAGAGAGAGAGAGAGAGAGAGAGAGAGAGAGAGAGAGAGAGAGAGAGAGAGAGAGAGAGAGAGAGAGAGAGAGAGAGATGCACGCACCCGAGCCGCAACAGCCGCGAACCGAACTACATATGCCCAAGATATCACCCGCGAAGCACGGGCACAGGCACGCCGTTTGTCACGGTCATACAGCCCCGCGCCGCCGGCTCACGTGCGCCCGGCGCCCGGCGCGCGCCAGGTGTCACCAGACGACGACCGGCGCGTGCCGTCACGTTCGTGTCGCGTCACGCCGGGCGGCGGCCAGGCCGTGCCGCTCCGGCGCGCGAGCCAGACCGCGCCGCGAGACAGATTACTGGACGGCGCCGAAATGAATCGCCGCCATTTAAGCGGCTGCGAAGAGGAGCGCGTGAAAGGGCTCGGGGTGGCGGAAGAGCCGATGAAATATCGCAGCCGCCAGACAAGTGGGTCACAGAAAGTGTCCGATTGAAAACCGGCGGCCGTCCGAGACGGGACGCGGCCCGGCCGGCCACGGATTGATACCCGAGAGAAAAGGAAAAAAGCGCGCAGCAGATCAATGGCCATCGCCGGGTGAAAGCCGCGTCGGCCGAAGAGCAAAAACGCGACACGCCGAAACACCCAGCGCCGCCGCGGGGCGAGCAGAAAAAACGTAGACTTCCCCGGAACAGCTCGGCGCCAGGTGTGCACCCTTCGCGGCGGGCGATGCCGACGTGCACCGCGGGCCGGCCGCGGCGCGTGCGGCCGTCACCGTGCACGGCGCCCGGCCGGCGACGCCGCCTCGCGCCGCCGTAACTCAGCCGGCCGCCAGCCCTAATGAGCCGCGATACGTGTTCGGAAAACAGACTCGTAAACTGCGACGCCGGCGCCGGCGGTGGTCGGCCGAGGCCGCGGCCGGCCGGCACGGATCGGACGCCGCGAGCTCACGCGCCGGCGGCGCGGGCAGCGGCGGCCCGCAGGCGACCAGCGCAGACCGCGTCTCGGACACTCTTGAAGGGAAAAGAGTCCCGCGAGGATGCGGAACTGTGACTGCACGGCACCGGGCGTGTGGGGCCCGGTGGCCGGTCGATCAAGACGGCGGCAAATTGTCAAGGGTTGAGCAAGAACAAATGCAAGGCATCGATGAGACAAAGAGAACTGACCGTGATTTTTCTCCCTCAGACGGCTAATTGGAGAAACCCAGTTTCGTTTATCTGCACTCTACGTCCATTGTCCACGAGTGAAACAGCAATCATGTACAAAGTCGTTTAATATCCACCCGTCTTAAACACTCAGGATTACTGAATCAAAGACACTTACTCCTTATCCGGCGATTTTTTCCATACCTTCCGACCGTGACGTGTAAATCGCCGAATCGTGTAAAAACCGTACGCAGGTGATCCGCGCGGACAGGTCTTCCCGTCTGTCCCTGCGGCCGCCAGGTCGTGCTGCTCCGCTCCCTCTGACAGGCGAGGCGGCTCCCACGTGCACAGAACACGCCCAGACACGCGGCGCGATACGCCTGCCGGGCGCCGCGCCGCCCCCGGCCGGGCCGTCCCCGCCGCTCGTGCGATCGCAGGACGCCGTTCCGTCAACATTGGTCCGGCTCCTGATACCAGGTCACGGGTGGCGCCACTGATACGGGCCGGAAATCGCCGCCAGGTAGCCGCGGTGAATCAGCGGGCGATGCAATACGAGGGTCTCCTACACGGCTGACATCCGGGCCGTCTCGTCACCGTGGATTAGAGGTCTGAACACTGGCAATGACGCTGTCAAACGCCGCCGCACCCGGAGACCATGCCGTCAGCGTGTATTTGCGGAGTTCAAGCAATCTTCTGCAATGTCCCCGGCGAGACGGAAGGTCAAGGTCACGTGTGTCATGCAGCGAAATTGTTGCGGTCCGCTGGGGTATCCAAACGCCAACGGAAACTCGTCTCTGATTATGCAATAGCGAACGCAAAGTTTCGTCTGGCAGTCTGCCACGACGCAAAAAGAAACCCATTCTGGAACACTGGACACCAAGGAAAATTATGATAATGACAGGCACCATTCCTAAACCACTGCGGGAAGTTTTTGCGTCGCGAATCCTGTTTGTTGTCGGAACGTTCGGATTTTCCATTCGTTCGTCCTTATTGCAACCTAAGGGGGCTCCGTCGAACAGTGTCGCCGAAATTACTTTTGGCTAGAGTGGAGGTGGAGGTCAGTATTCCTCTGGGAGGTAAAAAAGGAATATTTTATCTCTGTTGTGGTTTACATCAAAAGAATTCCATCAAAAGTTTGACTATTCTCCCTCTCACTGATACCCTATTGTTATTATTGTTGTTTTTACTGAAGAGTACTGGGACGAACGGCATCACATCTTCCCCGTTGCCTGTTCCTCATGGTTACGCATGAGTAGCAGGCAGTGTTGCTGTGCTGCAGGTTCAGTGGCCATCACTGTATTAGCTACTGCTCCTGACTCCAGACGAACCCTGACACGGAGATCCTGCTGCCATAAAGGTATCACCGGCTAAGGAAGACTAAGTGCAGAATGCGAACGTGTTTATCATTTACGTCTTCCAAACTAGTACTCCACAGCACGCAGTCTTCGGCGGCACAAATCAAGATGCATATAATTACCGGGATACTCTAAACTTGCATCTCACAGCTAAAGGACTCATGCTGTGGTTGGACAGTTGAAACACAGTAGAGGCATGTGCCAAACGACGCAGCAGTCATCACGCACGTAGACCTTGATCACATGACAGTGGACTTAGACTAATGCGAACCAAAAAAGGAATGTAGGCGAAAAAACTTAACTAATGCGGACCCCGAGTGCAGGCGAATGGATGGGGATGATAGGCCAGCGGCACGCAGTACATAATGTCTGACGACACACAGTAAGCCCAGGTTGAACACACCACGCGCTTTTCGGCGGCACAAGTCAAAACTCATATGATTACCGGGACTAAATTTACGCCTCACAACAAAGGGCCTCATGCCGCGGTTCGAAAGTTGAAACAGTAGCTGTATGTGCCGAATGACGCGACAGTCAACGCAAACGTTTAGCCAGATAGCGGTGTACTGCGAATGTACAAACTTAGAAATTCTAGGTATTTATTCCATCCAACTTAAAAGTTTGATGTTGGAATGAAGGTGAATGGATGACAGGCGAGGGGCACACAATACATAATAGCAGGCGACACACAGCAAGCCAGTGTGCAGAAAAGCACACACTGGACGTTCGACACACAACATGCATAAGATTGTACTACCCTAATCAGTAAGCATGAACCTGGACTTTCTACCAAGCTTATTAAGTCGCTGCACCGTCAGGGACTGTCCTTCAGGGACTGTCTTTTTTAGGCTGGGACGGAGGGGCGTCAGCGATCGGTCTGCCACCGCGGAGGACGAGAAAAACTGGAGGGGTACGGCGTTCTCGATAATGAGTACCTCTTTCTAGGCGCGGCCCTTCTCGTTTCTCTTCCTCTCGTCGAACTTACCCGCGAACTGACCCTCGCTAACCGTCCTCATGGCCTTCCCCACCCTTTCTGCCTATCTGACTGGGATCGCGACAGTATCAGACATGTCTCAGCCACCTACATCTGTTATGCCCGTGTGGAGCCCCGCTCGAATGTTTTGAAAGGTCTGCAGGATCTGTTCGTGACACCATGTCCGCACCCCTGCATCATCCGCTGGTAGCCACATCGAACCGTACTGGTCTGCCTTCGTGCAGACACGTTCCATGAAAGTTCTGAACTGGCTGGCCGGGCTGTCGCCATCTCCGCACGGTGCGCCAGGAAGCCGGAGAGCACCTTGGGTTACGACACTGACTAGCTCTATGTCGAAGCATCTAAGCCTAAGCCATGCAAAACTCCTTTTTTCCGTTATCCCTTTGATTCAGCTTTCGGGTCTTTCTTTTTGCCAAATATTTCATTCCTTTGTGGCAATCAAGGTCCTGGGCCGTTATGACGAAGCCAAAAACACTTCGTTTATATTTATGGGCTTTTCGAATATTGTAAGCTTTTTGAAACATGTCATTTGGTACTGTAAGAAGTCGAAGATTCCTTCTTTTTTTGACTATCATGCGGAAACCATATTCAATTGTCCCAGTTCAGGCTGAATGCAAAGTGGGTTTTGGGCGGGCCATTATTTCTGACTCCTTCCGACGAGGCTTCAAGTTTTTTTCGTCCCTGCCAAATTGGTAGCAAGATATGGCAAATCCGCACTGCTTCTCTTGTAACGCATAAATGCAGAGGAAACCACGAGGCTTTTGTGTATCGGACGTGAGCAATGTTTTGGAGCGTCAAAGGTTGACGTGGAGGTACATAAATACTGTCAAAAGTCTTTTTGCATGCGTTTGAACAGAATCTGAGGTGAGGTCATTATGATCGTGAGAGAGTTAAAAAATAATATTGCTGAGTGTGTATTTCCACTTAAAATTAAGAATTTCAGGTCACTGCCCTCGAACAGCGTCACGGCAATCGAGAGCATTCCGTGAAAAAATTACGAAGACGACAGAGCCACGCCGAGCACTATTTACTATTGAACCCTAATGAGAAGTCATGAAGAGTGTTGGAAGAACTGTTGTTTTCTGGTGTGAAGGAGCACAAAAAACTTATATTCCAAGAAAAATGTTGTACTCGAAAATGATCATTCGCCCCCCCCAAAAAAAGATGCGGCTATTTCTACTCAAACTGAGCCTGAAGTTGCCCAGCCCCCCCCCCCCCCAAACGTTGATGGTTTATCGTCCATATTCGGCCGCTGAAGTACAATCTCAACTCACGGTCAGCCGCCTTCCATCCCCCCCAAACAGAGCCACTGGATCCGCCCCTGCTGGCCACATATGCTTGCAAGTCCATGCTTGCAAAACCAGTTAGTCCAAGTTTCTCACATAAACGTATAACATTCTATACTCCAAAAGAGACTCTGTATTCCGATACCATGAAGAGAAACCAGACTTCCAACACTGGTCATGAACATCCATAACACTTCAGAAAAACGCCTTACTGCGGCCTGGTGGCCTGATAAGACCTGGACAGGGCACCGGTTGCCGATGGTCACGTGGAATCAGAGCGTCTTAAAGACAGCGGTCTTTTCGCACGATGGGAGTGTCTCTCTAAGTAGGCCTCAGTGTTATTCAGGTTCTCCTAAACATCGACTTAGCATTGCAGAACTGAAAGCCCACGGTCTGCGCAGAAACCAGAACCCATGAAAAAGTTTCGTCGAGCAAGAGCTTCGCTGGCTGATGACGGGGTCCCGCTTTTCCTAAATTGCGTCGAATTTAACGTAGAATCTTGTCTTGCTTCGTATACTTAATTCAACAGCACGAGGCTTCAGGCATACCCTGCAGCATGTCTACTACTTTTCCAATCCTAACACAAATATGAATTTCTCGCCAATCAAAAACGTGACCAGTGAAATGAGAATTGCCATTCGGAACAGTCACTAAAAATAAAACGATAACCACCATCTACACGATCGTCGAGAGAAAGACCGCATATGCGCGAGTCATGCGGCTTTTGGTCAAGGGGCACACCACATTGCAGAATAAATAGTAACTTTTGGCCCCTTCACAGAACTTAACCTTGCTAAAAGTGGCAAAAATAACGGTGGACAAAATTCAGTTCAAAAAATTCAACATTTATGACTCCTTTTGTGATTTTACATGGGGCTGGAACCATGTGTATGTCTTACATGACAGAGCTAACCATGGTGACTAGAGGGATCTCAGGGTATGCACCACATGAATCTTTAGCCAGACTCTGGCATTGCAGCTGACAAGTATACATCACATATAGACAATTGACACCACCACTCTATATTAAAAAAAATATTCCAGTAAAAACCCAACAGACCACTATTTAAACAAATAATAGGATGATAATTACTTAATCATATCAATGTTCTATTAAAACAAAGAACATTTAATTAATGCTGTTTACAAAACAATTACGCAGATGTGACAATGCAGAATTTAACTTGTGACATGGTGGGTTGGTTCTGCTGTTCTGCTTTTCTGATAAGAAAACACAATTCTTGTAGATTTTCCACAGTCTTGGGACTGCACAGAATGTAAACTGGTAGCTCTCAACACAATTAAAATTCAAGTTCCTGGTGGAATATGGACAGAACAAAATGGCTGTAAAAACAATGGTTGCCAGGGCCACAAACACTGGCCAGGGTACCACTGGATCATGCTTGAATGCTGACTAAAATACCATTAACACTTTTTAATAAACCTGCTAGCTATTTCACACCCTGCAAGCAAAATTTAGATCATTGTATGATTTGGAGGAGCAAATCACAGTATTGCTGGCAGCATAATCATAATCCAAAGGATCAAAAAATACAATTAACTCTGCGGTCCTGTCTGTACCATTATCTATCGAAAGCATACAAAGCCTGATCGCATCCCTCAGTCACATTGCCACAGATGACGCCCTGCTTTCAGCGCTAATGTTAAGGCCGGCTAACCGGGGAATTAACGAGTTCTCTTCTTTGCATTAGGAGGATCCACTTACCAGACCAGCAGAAAATTGTTGCCAGCGCCAGACACAGTGGAAAACTTCCCCTGGGTCTCTTCCAAGAATTGTGCTACAATTGGTGCCAGTAGATACCTTAAGTTTTCAGGAACAAATAAGCCGTTACACACCACACAGGAACATATACCACTGCTAGATGGCCTTCCGGCAGTGTGCTACCAGACACACTGGTACACAAGCAATGCCCTAGGAAACTCCGCCGAGATTGAATCATCCGAGTCATAAGCGCTCTTCTTTTAAAAATATCAAGAACTTATTGTCGGAAAATTGTATTTAGTTCTCCGCTAATTAAAGGGTATTTGAATATATATTAGAAATGAACTTTTACGAAATAAGGCGTTTAAAATCATGGCATTCGAATATCAGGCGTTTTCGGCAACGCATCATACAAGCGAAACAACTTGAAATCGGCGCATTGTGCGACGCGACGTACAGTTGCATAACGCCGACGTTAAAGGAGGAATATGCGAAATCAGGAATGGTGTCATGGCTGTATATTGACTGACTGGTAATATTGATTTGGTAGCTGATGTCAGTTCTGGCACATGATGTGTAAAATTATTTGGTTTTTCGAAGAAACCTCCTTCCACGCCTAACATGTAAGAATAGCTTCATGAACCGAGTATGGTGATTAAAATTGTGCGGCTGAGTGCTTGAGACTATTTTTTTGTTTTAATTCGATTGATATAGACGTGAGTTTGATGTTTCTGCACTGCAGTCATGGGAATAAGGCATCTAGGAATAGGCTTATTATCCAATATGCATTGACAAATGTTGTGATATTATATCCCATTTTGCAAAAAAATGGCAGATCAGTTGATGAGATGCTTGGGGTAGCTCTGTCTTGTAGCAAATGGGAAAATTAGTGTCTGCTTGGGGCAGGGATGGACCTAATGACTGAAAGGAGGGGTCTTCCAACAATTTCCTGTTGAACCAGTTTTTTGCATCAGCCATTAAACAAGGTTATTTTGTGGTGGAATTGTTAAAATGCAACTAAATATAGTTAGGAAACTGCATGTTGAATATGCCCAGTCAGAGAGGAGCTTCTGTTTTCATTAAATTGGAAGCAAATAGAAAAATGGTGGATATTCAGCAAACATAGACAATAGGAAGCTTTTCCAATAACCTTAGTACTTGGTTTGTGACAGCACTTGGTTTGTGACAAATAAATGCTCATTAGAAGCAAATACTGAAGTTAGAACTAAATAAACTGAGACAGGTGTGGTGGACCTAGCATTTTTGACCACTTTCTGGCAACATTTGGTTGTTTCCTTACCAACTCTGTATGCATGTGCAACATTGGGATTTTTCCCTGGAGTTACTGATATGCTCAGAATTTGTGGCAGCTACACCAGCTTGGAACTTTCTAACCCATCAGTGGAAAATTTTCCCCAGACCCAAATAATTTGATCCAAGCTCAGTTTGTTGCCCCTGCTCAGCCCCCAACAAGATCTTGTTGTATCTTGTTGTACCACTTTCTGCACACTGGATTGTACCTGCTTGGGTATAAAAATGTTCTTTTATAACTATAAACTGCCATATAAATATTGATATTGATCAAATATTGATCAGGCTTTCTCCTCCTACTTAAAACCATCTTTGGTGTCTCAACTATGAGCATCAAAACACTTTGATAATCACTTATCATAACATTTCTCCTTAGAAAAGAGTCTGCAATTTTCTGCCACCTGTTACAGGCATTTTTCTACCACCTGTTACAGCATCTGCAGCAGTAAAATCTCCCATATGAAGCAGTTATCAATGTTTTGCACCTTTAGTATTGCATTGATGCTGAAAAAGGGATACACATAGGAATGAATATGTTTAAAGGTTTTAGCAAATGCAGAGCTCTGTAACACCAAAGGTAAACTTGCATTCATTTATGCAAAGTTTTATGGCATTTACATATGCCCAGAAATGTATGAAAAATGTATGGGTTATGGGCACATTTTAAGGCATGGTTTCAAATTAGCATGACACTCTGTACATACCTGCTTTTGCCCATGGGCTGTTATCTACTTTTTAAAGTCTTTGTTATGAAAGGTGACTGTGTTTAGGTAGGTAGCTGTTTGTCTTTGTGCAGGATAATGTACCAGCTATTATGAGCATATACAAAGTACATTTTTGTTATAAAGGTTGACTTTGTATAGGTAGCTGTTGATGTGTCTCCATGCAGAAACAAAATTTGTTGCATTATCATAGAGGTGAGTCAGAATCAGCCAAACAGTGATTACATCAGGTATATCCAGAAAGTTGGTAGAAACAAATTGTTTTCTTGTGAAGTGATGCTCATTCATCATCCTTTTGCTCCATAGTGCTGCAGCAATGTGCCAAGCTTATACCTTGTGCCCCAGTTGCTTTGGCAAGCCCCTATGTTTGATGTTAAGCCAGTGGTCATTGACCAAAAACATAGTGAGTCAAATGGTGGGGGCCAGGGGGGTGGACAGAGCTGTGACAGCATGTAAAACACCCCTCAGTGCCATATGGTTTTGTGCTTGGGGGATTTTTTCAGATCTGGGTCCACTTGGACAGCAGACTCAGGGCCTGTTCAGCAATTTCTGTGTAGTTCATAACCTGAGCCCAGTGTATGGGAGACTGTCAGTAGCATGTGTGCATTTTGGATCAAGCTGTTTGCTGTGTGAAGACTTGCTAAGCAAAGGTGAAGACGTTTTTGCCTTTGATCAACTTTGTTTTGGTGGAACTGAAAAGTTGGAAAGAATTGGTAATTCTGGAGAGTAATATGACAGATATTTAGACATTTTGTATAAAGCTCATGCTGTTATAGGACGTGGTTTGATGCACCATGGTACAGCATGAATGATGATTATTTGGTAGGCACAGGCTATTCAGCTAGTTGGACTATGTATCCATTGTCAGTAACTTTTTGTTGTGTTGTGAGTGTGACTCTGTAAGGACATGGAAGGAGCAAAGATTAAAAGCTGTCTTCCCTGTTCAAGTTTGGCTTACTGAAGATACTGCAGGAAACTTGTACATTATCGTTTTCTACCTACTGTCATGCACTGGTCCCGACGGGCTTTCAGCCTCCCCCCTCGAAGCACCGTTTGACGCACGCCCGTGCCCCTCAGACGTCAGCGTGACGTGGCATGGCCCGGCCAGCCGAGTCCGACGACATCAACTTCGTGGAGCTGGAGCGCGAGCTGCGCGCCGCCATCGAGGAGGACCAGCGGCGCGCCCTGCAGAATGACGCCAAACTGCGCGCCTGCCAGCAGAAGGTGGCCACCTACGACGAGTTCAGGTCAGCGCCGACGGCGGGCCGGCGGCGCCCCGCAGGCAGGGCGAGGTCAGAGGGGTGACGTAGGTTCAGGTGATGGGTGAGCTAGCACGCTGCGTGCTCGCCAGAGTCTGTGTTGTGACTTGTCGTTGGTGCCTCCTGGCACTTTCGTGTTCTTCCACGGTAAGGGTTGTGAGAGGCTGCGACGCGGAATGGCCGGCTCTCCAAAGTGCCAACAAATTGAACAACAAGCGGCATCCCTGGTGGAGTCATGAAGGAAGTGTTACTTCATGGACTGTTTTACCTGTCACCTATAATCAGGCCACCAGGAGTGTTCCCACTCACTATGCTTTTGTTCGTTAGTACAGCCAAACCTGAGCACTATGATGTAACCACTTTGTCGGTCTTCATGCAAAGTTGATCCAGTTTTGTGATGTGTCTCTGACGTGATGAACAATCATGAACCTGTGTGTTTTGACTTTCCCATTTGGGCACACCTGTGTAACGTTCATATGCCATCGCATCCACAGCCTGCTTTCGTTTGCCACAGCTCAGAAGTCTCTCACAACATATGCACATCTGCAAGACCCTTCCTGGCTGCATTGCACCTCAAGGCTGTGATGATGTGAACCACAGGATCTGTGCACCTGTGGAAGGGCCTTTCTCAACTGTTGTACACCTCAGGGTCGTGACGATGCCGCTCCAGCACCTGCACACCTTCAGAAGACACAAGGCTGTACACCCCAGGACCGATAGCACAGCTCACAGCGCCTGGACACTGCAGGACCATTCCCAGACCGTTTCTCCAGCCTCGTCAAGCGCTGACGGCCGCCGCCTGACGGCTGGCCGTGCTGACCTGACTGACACCGTCGGCCGCAGGGACCTTGTGAAGGCGGCCCACCTGCGGCCACTGGAGCGGGGCGACACGCTGGCGGCGGCGGCCGGCCGCGGCTCTGTCTGGAACAGCATGGCCGGCCGGCGCCGCTCACCGCCCCGGCCAGCCGCCCAGTGTCCGGCGGCACAGCTGAGTCAGGTGAGGTTCCCCGGCGGTACCGCCCAGTCAGGCCGTGCGGTGTCCGGCAGTACAGCCCAGTCTGGTGGGGGACCGAGGCAGGGTCGGAGACGGCCCTCAGGAATGCCGGGCTCGCTGGTTATGTCAACCGGTGTGAAAGAAGAGTGTGTTCGCCGTCGTGCTCTGTTGACTCCCTGGTACAGCTCAGTCAGACCTCCCAGTGTCCGGCAGTACAGCTCAGTCAGGTGAGGACCTCCCAGTGTCCGGCGGTGCAGCTCAGTCAGGTGAAGACCTCCCAGTGTCCGGCGGTACAGCTGAGTCAGGTGAGGACCGTGCAGTGTCCGGCGGTACAGCTGAGTCAGTTGAAGACCGCCCAGTGTCCGGCGGTACAGCTCAGTCAGGTGAGGTTCCCCGGCGGTACCGCCCAGTCAGACCGTGCGGTGTCCGATACACAACCCAGTCAGGTGGGGGACCGAGGCAGAGTCGGAGACGGCCCTCAGGAATGCCGGGCTCGCTGGTTATGTCTACCGGTGTGAAGGAAGGATGTGTTCGCCGTCGTGCTGTGTTGACTCCCTGGTACAGCTCAGTCAGACCACCCAGTGTCCGGCAGTACAGCTCAGTCAGACCACCCAGTGTCTGGTGGTACAGCTCAGTCAGGTGAGGACCGCCCAGTGTCTGGTGGTACAGCTCAGTCAGACCGCCCAGTGTCCGGCGGTACAGCTCAGTCAGGTGACCACCGCAGTGTCCGGCGGTACAGCTCAGTCAGGTGAGGACCGTGCAGTGTCCGGCGGTACAGCTCAGTCAGGTGAGGACCGCCCAGTGTCCGGTGGTACAGCCGAGTCAGATGAGGACCACCCAGTGTCCGGCGGTACAGCTCAGTCAGACCGCCCAGTGTCCGGTGGTACAGCTCAGTCAGACCACCCAGTGTCCGGCGGTACAGCTCAGTCAGGTGAGGACCGCCCAGTGTCCGGCGGTACAGCTCAGTCAGGTGAGGACCGCCCAGTGTCCGGCAGTACAGCTCAGTCAGGTGAGGACCGCGCAGTGTTCGGCGGTACAGCTGAGTCAGGTGAGGACCTCCCAGTGTCCGGCGGCACAGCTGAGTCAAGTTAGGACCGTGCAGTGTCCGGCGGTACAGCTCAGTCAGGTGAGGACCGTGCAGTGTCCGGCGGTACAGCTGAGTCAGGTGAGGACCTCCCAGTGTCCGGCGGTACAGCTCAGTTAGGTGAGGTTCGCCGGCGGTACCGCCCAGTCAGACCGTGCGGTGTCCGGTACACAGCCCAGTCAGGTGGGGGACCGAGGCAGGGTCGGAGACGGCCGCTCAGGAATACCGGGCTCGCTGGTTATGTCAACCGGCGTGAAAGAAGGGTGTGTTTGCCGTCGTGGTCTTTTGACTCCCTGGCCCTCGCTGAGATTGGTTTTGGATTGTCATACTCTGGATGGCGCACTGGGTGTCGTAATCGGATTCGCGCGTACCTGGGGAGATCCGCGTGCTCACATCACTGTGTGGTGTGAATGATGGCGTGCTGATGGATATCAGGGGTATGAGCGCAGGTGTGTTCTGACTGCTCTGACCCTGATTGGCCAAATCGCCATTGTCCCTATGTTGTGCTGTGTTGACCTAGGTCACTATTGCCATGCATCGTGCTGTGATTCTTGGTCCTTTGTGATGTATGGTTTTGGTCTGTCCTGCTCCTAATTTCAGAGTCATTTGCACCATGCGCTCTGAGCAGCCATGTAAGGTCCGATCTGTGTTGGTCTCTGTAGTCTGACCTGTGTCCGTATCCCCCCGCTCTGACTTGCGTCCGTAGACACTCTGACTCTGTCTGTCCGCCCCCTTTTTTGACCCATGTCTTCCCTGTCTGAGTAGCCTGCTGACACATTTCCCCTCTCCCCCCCCCCCCTGTGAGCGGCCCTCTGACCGCTGCCCTCCCCCCCGTGAGCATCCTCTGACCCCTGTCCGTACCCTGTGAGCGGCCTTCTGACCCCTGTCCGCCCCCTGTGAGCGGCCCTCTGACCGCTGTCCTCCCCCTGTGAGCGGCCCTCTGACCCCTGTCCGCCCCCTGTGAGCGGCCCTTTGACCCCTGTCCGCACCCTGTGAGCGGCCTTCTGGCCCCTGTCCGCCCCCTGTGAGCGGCCCTCTGGCCCCACCCTGTGAGCGGCCCTCTGACCGTTGTCCGCCCCCTGTGAGCGGCCCTCTGACCCGCGCCGCTCGTGCCGCGCAGCCCGGCGGCCGGCTGCCGGCCACGCTGCAGGAGTTCGGCCGCGAGTGGCGCCAGCTGGAGGTGAGCGGGCGGCTGACGCTGCTGCGCCGCATGGGCGCCGCCGCGCTCGGCCACGTGCTGCGCGCCGAGATCCCGGCCGGCCTGCTGGGCGAGGTGCTGCACACCCTGCTGGCGTTCTCGCCCGGCACGGCCGAGGTCGTGCTCGTGGTCGAGCTGCTGCAGGCCATGTCCGAGGCTAGGAGGTGAGCTGGGCGGCGCGATGATGACGGGAGGGGGGGGGGGCAGGACGGGGACAGCCACAGCCTGTGGACCAGGCTGTGGTGGAAGCCGGGGCGGGTGGCTGCTTGTGGGAGGAAAGGGAAGGTGTTCGCTGAACACCTTCCTGTGCTGGATTGCGTCGGAAAAACTGCCTTTTTTGTTTCGGGATACATCCCAAATTTTTTTTTACTCCCAACACATTTGTGCACCCCAAAAGTCGCTGTTATTTACAACCAAAAGCTGCATTATTAGCATTTTGAAAAGTAGTGGCTTTGATGTCATGATACACGTTTAGACGCCTCTTCAGTTGTGTATTTTTTTCCAGAATTAGATGGAGAAAATCACGGCTTCGGGATGATTCCCCGGGCGGTGTCCAGTCACCACTGCTGGCTTTCTCGCTCGGAATGCATTATTCCGTAACATAGTCCGTGCTTCAGTAACTGTTTGCAAACTGATGAGATTTAAAGACATTGCAGGAAAGAAATGCCATTGAGGGATGACAAAAATGACTACGGTTGTAAATATAGCCTGAAATAAATGAATAAATAAATTAAAATAAATAAATAAAAATGTAGGCAGCAGTGCTTGGGAATGATCTTCCCGTTTGTTGTCGTGCGTGATACATGGGCCTTACGTTATTTTTGTTTTTATTTTTTTAAGTATTTCCTCTGCTCTACCAGTATAAAATTTACTCGATGAGCAGCGGTGTTTTTCGGCATATAAACGGCATTCACCTACACCTACTCCAGACAATTTCCATGCAGTTAACCACGAGTCGACGTCGTCGGATAATTCCAGCTGTCATCGGGCACGGCAGCAGTCATAACGTGACTAACAGAACGGAAACGAACGGTTAGCGTTTAACTCAATTCATCGGAAAACCTGCGCATTATCAGCTGTGTCTGCATTGCGCCAGGTCTTGGACCAGCCTAGCCACAGTTGTTTTTCTAACCGGGCGTTTCTTTTTTTTCGCATTTCTAACAACCTTTGAAATTTGAACTCGTGGGCCGTCGGTGGGTCGTTTGAATTGGAAGACGTACGACCGGGCTCCTGAATAAAGTGAACAACAAACTAAGTTGTCGTAGGGAATGCTTGGTATTCATATTCACAAAATCGACTAATCCCTGCAGCCTCGAGATGTTATCAATCAGTCGTTATTGGGTGGGTCTTCCTTCATACAAACAGAACTTGACGGTTTGATCAGGTTGGTTATTTCTGGATCTGGCAAGATATATCAGGAAGGATTCTGGAACACGACTGGAATGCTACTCTCAGGACTGGGCAGGACTGACATGTTAGGAAGAAGTGTTTATACAGTAGGAAATATGTTAAATCACCCAAAAACAGAACCCAAATAACAAAGACATTCAACGGTATTTTGAAAAATGTTGCTGTCATTTTTTAGTAGATTTGTCCTTTTCTTGTGATGAACGGCCCATGTGCATGGAAACACCAAACTGGACCCCTTTTTTGAGATGTGAATTTTGCCATATACAGGCAAGATAAGATTTTATACTCCAAAAGAAAATTTGTACTTCGACACGAAGGACAAAAACCAAGTTTCCCACATTGGTATCTAGTGATGGAGATCAGGCATGTAGGACTCTTGCAAGAAGAGATGACTTTGTGTGGTCAGCGGGAAGATATCAGGACAGCAGGCGGACATCCGGAGATTAGGCGTTGCCTGCTGCGTAGAAAGACGGTGTTGAAATAGTCAAGTTAGTGTTGGGACTTTAAAGAGACCAAGATGAACTAAAGGACTGCAGATAAAATGTGGCCAGGGTGAGAGAAAGTTTAACATGGACTGTATGTGATCTGATTTAGCACTGGTGTATCCGTTATAAAGGAGGTTCTGATTCATTGTCTAGTGTCAGAAAGAAATACAACAGACACAAAGAGAAAAGGTTTCATTGACATTGCATGCTTATGATAATGGGTCGGACACATGCTAAATGATCCATTTTGTGCCTGTCATTCTCACCAAACGTGCTAATTTTCAGGTTCAACTTGAGCCTGCAATTTTTATCATCACAAGAGAAAAGGACATGCGAGCAACTGATGGAAAAATTACTAGGTAGTTTAGAGGTAAGATCTCAGATCCCTTCGCCTGTGTACAGAAAACACAGCGTGTGCTATGGCGCTTTGTTTTGTGCTTTTGGTTGGTTGTTTTGAGTGCCGTCCCCTTGCATCATAGTCTTTGTCCACGTCTGGTTTTGATCGAAGCATTGCGAGCATATCTCACCGGCAGACCTGCGCTCTCCGAGTTTTCCGATGTGCGTGTTGACTTTTGATTCTCATGCATCAAATGGCAAGCAGTACATTGACATCGAGTGTAGTGGTTGTATGTGTGATGGAATGTGAACAGCCACAGGTCCTTGAACCCTCAAAGGATTTTTTCCCTTGCGAGCGTGCAAGACGCATCATGTCTTCTATCGGGAGGCCAGTTAGATACTGAGTTTATCTGAGTCATTGCTTCATGTACATGCAGCGTGATCCTGACCTCTTCAATGTAGTCGATGTGTCTACCAGGTTATCTTGGCCTCTCATCCTCATCTGAACCGATGAGCCGAGTTTGTGTTGCTTGACGATCACACGGCGGGACTGAGGGTCTCGGCGGCCTGCTGTCGGCCAGCTGCCGGTCTGTTCTGACCTTTCTCACCAGCGGGCATCCTCTCGCCGGCGCCGCCCGCGAGCCCGGTCCTGGGCAGCGCAGCAGAGCCCTCAGGCCGCGGGGCTGCCGGCTGGATGTCTGTCCCGTGGTTTGCGTGGTTTGTGTGGTGGTCGGCGGATAGTCGGCCGGCCGCCTGCCGGCGGGGGCTCCGTCCGGACTGCTCCATCCCGCCTCACCTGACGCCGCGCGCCGCCGCTCGCAGGGCCGGCAGCAGGACCTGGCCGACGTCGGCATCACCGAGTGGACCATCAAGGAGCTGAGGACCAAGTACAAAGTGTAGCGGCGGCCGGCCGCGGGCGGCGCCGGGTCGCCGCCGCCCTCCTGTGTGTAGAGTAGCAGCCGCGCGCGGCCGCAGGCGGGACTGTCGCGCGCGAGTCCGCGGACCGGAGACGGAGCCGGGCGGCGCGGAGGACGCCGCGCAGCGACGGAGCGGGCGAACTCGTGACGGGGCGGAGTGTCGGGACTGAGCGGAGTGCCTGACTTCTGCGCCGGGGGTATGAGTGTCCGGCCGTCGTGCCCGGATGACTGCCTCTTTGTTCAGGGTTGTGCGACGCGTCGCGGTGAACGTCATTGTTTATGGCATATCAGTTTCACACATGGTCGTTGTGCGTGGTGGCGTGGAAAATCTGGAAGGCGATGAAGTTCCGTTTGACGGGACCGTGACATTTTCTTCCCTATGGAAATCGACTAGAACATCTTGACTACGCTTCCACTAATGAGAACTAGGCTTGGGACGAACCTCATCGCAAATGTTCTTTAATTTGTCCATGCAGTTGGCTGGAATGCGGTGGTAGTTAATGTTCTACCGAGTGTTTTTTTTATACCGGTGTCCTCTCGCGCCCCATGCCCGACCGTTTGACGCCCCGGTCCTCACAAGAGATTTGAGATATCCATTGTCCGGAGGGGCTGCACCATTCCATGCGTCTCACGCGGATCATGTCGTCTTGCTTTTATCTTCGTTTTCTGCGTGGTTCATTGTGTCACGACAGGAGACCGTGACATGTGATACGTCTGTGAAGAGAATCGGTTGTGCCGTGTAAATTTCGTGTCCAATAAAATGACGTAATGACCTGATGACCTGCGTGAAGGCCGGGTGAGTTGGGTGGCATGTCTTTGTTACGTTTTACGGACTTGTAGGGTGTGCTACACGGGTTTTGACCTTTAGGTGTGTGATGGGCGCGTGACCTTGTTTCGCTGTTCAAGCAATGATAGCGGGCACGGTTCGCTTATAACCTAGCGTACCATGAAGTATAGCACTGACGTCCTAGCGCTTACGTCCGGGAAAACCAACGCATCCCTAGATCGGCTTGGTGCAAACCAAACACTTTTGGATGGGGACTGCGGCCCCTCCTTCGAGGAGCCCGTCTCCATGAATGCTTTACCCGACTACTCTCCGCTATGGCAACAAATTTTGAGTTTTTTTAGGAAAGCTGGCAAAACGTGGTTTCTTTCCACTGTTGACGTTTCGCAACGTTGGACCTTTCCCAAGGTGTTCGCCAGTCTCCTGGCTGCCTGGCCTCCCGTTACCCCCACCCCCTTCAGCCCCTGCCACCACCTGGCTTCCGTATCCCTGCCACGTCCATTTTCAAAACCAGATCACAGCGCTATCGCCTCGCGGCAAATGTTATAGCCATTAATAGGGATTAGCGGGCCGTGCGTAAACGTCTGAGAACTGGCGCACCGCGACGAGTGCGGCTCAGCTCAAGGTCGCTGATATGTTGCTGGTATCCTGGTTGCGGCGTCGTAGAGGTGAGAACGTGGAAGGAGTATTAGGGCGCCAGTGCTCGCGAGAGGACGTGAGATTGCTTTAATATATCTGGTGTTGTTAAAAAGCGGTGCAGGCCATCTTGCAGATTGTTATTTTTGCCTTTGTTGCTTGCACAGGTATCGCACCCCGTGGTGGTTTGCCCTTGGAAAAGTGTGAAACGCAACGTGAAACGGTTTGCGGGGCGACTGCCGAGGTTTGTGAATATTGTTGATGTCGAACGTGCCTCATAAGCTGCTTCTTGCTCCCCTCACACAGAAGCTGCCATGGTATGTTCTCAAGTTTGTTTGTCAATGATAAGCCATTTTCTTCTATTTGACCTAGGGGGTGTGATAACATGTTAGGGACCAGTGCTCCATGCTAAGCAGAGTTTGTTCCATAGACTGTCACCCCTGCACCTGGTCATGCACATCCATGTCCAGATAATAGCTGATCTTGTGGCAGAAGTTTATCATGTCACACAGTCATGGTAGTCAGCTTGATCGTGTTGGCCGGTTGCCAGCCAACTAGGTAATGGAAGTAACTCTGGCCACCTTGCCAGGACAGGGAGACCAGTATTCTGCTAACTGAGCTACCAGTCATGGAAACCTTTTTCATGCTCCCCATACAGAAATATGGATAGAAAAGCTGAAAGCTGGTAGTAAGCTGGTGGTCCTGGGGCCATAATTAAGAATAAGAAGCTTGATGCTAGAGCCAGAGCTATGAAATGAATTGGGTATCATATAGACTGACATTTACTCAACATGTGCATCAGTGATAGTGGTGGCATTGCTAGTGCTAGGTGATGAAGTAATGTAAATGAAGATAGGGTTAATTATTCTTAGCAGTCCTTTATGCAGGTTGATGACAATAGATGCATGGCTGGAATTTATAAGGCTGCTGAAAGAACTCTGTCAGAATATTAGATGCAAGTGTAGCTAATTTTTGTGTGCCTTTCCATGTAATGCAATTAGACTGATATTGAAATTCCAGTACTGTTAAAGAATTTGCAAATGGTTGATTGAATGGCTAGTTCACTGCAAACAGCTTCCCACAGTTACTGCAGGAAATGCACATGCTGCTCATGCTCAGCCAACCAGTTTTGCTTTTATTGAAAAAGCCAAATGAAAAAGACACCCACTCTGTATCTCCCTTGTGTTGTTAAAAAAGTGAGCTAACAGTTTCTGATATGAAGAGAGATGAAGAGAACCCAGGAGCCCTGCATACTGACCAGGTGCATTTGAAATCACTGTATTGGGCTAAAGTGGGGTTCAGTTCCTTTTGGCAGCATAGCCCCATTTTTTTTTTTTTTGCTTGCAAAATCAGCGTATGGTAACCCAACTTATTTCCCAGGAAAAACACATCAGTTTATGTTGTAACACAAAATGCATGTCTGGTGTTATGGCCACCATGATGAATTTGGGCAAGCTACCTCAGGCTAAGAAATGTTGCATTTTCAGGCTTAGCAGTCTAAAGCCTGCTGTGTTTTATACCTGAAAATGACCAGAGACCTAATGCAGTTTACTTGAAACCTTAAGGAACAGCTTTAAAATACTTCTTCAGAACCATGTGAATTGGGGAACCAGTTAATGTTTGCATTTTTGTGTGTTGTTTATGCATTCTTTGTACATTGGCAGTTGTTCTGTCATTTGGTTATTTTCCAGAGTGATACAAGAAGATCAGGCTGTTGGAATATTAATGAGACAAAGTAGAGCTACTTCAAATCCCAACAATGCATGCTTCAGTAAATCCAAATGTTCCTGCCTTCTTGGCCAAGTTGTGGTCAATGGTGAATGAAGAAAGCACAGACCCTGTGATTGGTTGGACAGATGTAAGTGCTACCATGGATGTTGCTGGGATAGATGGTCATCAAAATATGTCACTGTTGATGATTTGTCATGCAACAGTATATGCCTGTTGGTCATGATGTGTATGCCTAATGAGTATTTGCTATTCAGGTGAAATGGTAATTTAGGTGAAATGGTATTGAGTCATTTTCACAGAACATGAAAGCTTGGGTGGCCATTATCATTACTGAAGAATTTTTTAACCCACTAGCCTTGATAATGCATAGTGTTTGGTTGCTCTACCATTGTTGCTTCATATATTGGGCATTGCAGGGAGATATCCAAATGCCTGTAAAATGGCATTGTTTCCAGTGGGTCAAACTATGTTGCAAATTAGAGGTGTGTCTTTCAAGCAGAACATGATTATGGTCATTCTGGGCCTCATTTCAGGATGGCAAATCATTCTATATTAGAAACCAAGCAGTTTTCTCAATGGAATTGCTGCCTGTATACTACAAGCACAACAACATGGCAAGCTTTGTGAGACAACTCAATATGTGTAAGTTTACTGGTGTTAATTTCTAGCTCATTAGCTCACTCTGTATTGCATTATGTGGCTGAATACTGAGCTTCCTCATTATAGCAAGTGATAAGCATCTTTTTGTTGCAGAAGTTGCCTAGACAAGATAGACATTCCTTTGAAAATGTCACTTATGATGTCTTTTGTATTTAATCTGTGACTTCCTTGGTAGCAAAGTTTTCAAGTATTTTTCAGATGCATAGTGTGACTCAAAGTTCATGATAGTTGGCCATTTACTAAATCAAAAGATTTGTATGGGTGTTCTTTTCTGCTGTCCTTGTTCATCCTGCAACATAAAAGAGTAAATGATCATGTCACTTGAGTGATCCAATACATTTTTGTTCTGCTGTTTGAACTAAAATAATTTTCCAGATTGTATTTATTTTTCTGCTTCCAACCTCAGGTGTTGCATGTTGCTGGCCTTTCCATCAACGCTCGGAGACCTTCATGGAAAGAGCATTCCAGCGCACACTGACCAGGCCATCTTGCGCCCTGCAGACGGATTTAGGAAGCTGCTGTCGCCCATGTCTGGCTCGCTGCGGAACGAGTCTGACGAAATGATTTTCGCCCACCCGGACTTCGTAAAGGACGAGCCGCGGGGACTGGAAAACATCAAACGAAAGGTATGTCGGGGAGATTATGTTGTATACGGCAAGATTTTTCGCATGTTACGCGTGTTTGCTCGTTGGGATAGTGCTTGAAACTTCATTTGATCCATATGTTCGGAGGCCAGTGAAAATTTTCGGCAAACGGAGAAAAATTGAGTAACGTTTGCGGACAACAGAAAGTTTGCAAAAGTAAAATTGATGGCGTACGGTGAATGGAATTCGTTGTCAAACCTGGACTTTCAGGGGCCACGTCGTGCATTGCGGAGGACGTCGAAGACGGAATCGCCGAAAAGTGCGTTATCCGTGCGCGTTTGGTCAAAAGGCGCACCGTTCCGATGTTCTTTTCACAGTCGAGCGGGGCCGTCTCGTGTCCAACTAAACGTGACAAGAGCTGCGTCAGGGCTTTGGGTAGGCTCCAGACGCCACGGCTCACGACATTATGACCGCTTTGACCACGGTCAAGTTGTCCCGCTAAAAGGAAAACCCGACGGGGCATTTCATATTTAAATACTCGGGGGCTGTCGCAGCGACACGCTTCTCGTCTCAAGTGAAGGGTACGATTGAAAGCCGAGATGTCGTTCTGACGCAAAGAACACCACCGAAGCTATGTTTACGCCCGCTTGCGAACGATGGCGACTCGCGGCCAGGCCCCTGACGACATGATAATGCAGTTGTTGCTGGCCCGCTGTGCAGTCACGGCGTTATCACGTAGGTCCGGTGTCGCTCGCGCGGGCGGGGGCGGCGGCGTGCGGCGAGGGCGATGAGCACACCATCCCGTCCCTGCGCACAGCCGCAGGCGCGCCCAGGCTGACGCACGCGCGTTGGCCGGCGCCGCCCAGGCTGCCGCGCCGGCGCGCTGTATATGGTGCGCACCAGCCGGCGGCGGCGGGGGGGAAGGGGTGGAGAAACTCGGAGGACGGTTTCGTCACCGGCACAGTTCACATGGGAAAGGCGAAGAAGACCCGAACACCTCGTTGAATGAACAATGACGGTGGTGGCGTACTCGGAACAAAATCCGTAACAGCAACGGAGATGTACTGCCCAGCTAGCAACTCATTTATTGCTGTCAGACCTGTGGAGTGGAGCGGATATTACCGGTTATTGCTGCATGCCCCGTCGGAGGTTTTTGCCGCCAGTGACCTTTGTTGACCGTTAATAAGCTTCGCGGCACACAAGACATGCTGTGAATTGAACAGAACTCGGCAGGCCATTATTTCGACTCTCGCGCCAGGGATTTGGCTGCTGCGTCCGAGCGCTGCTAGAGCGGGTCACGTTCCTGCCACGTGCCGGCGGTGCTTGCATAACCGTGTTGCACGGAGTGGCCTATTTAAGGGCTGCGGTCATCTAGGAACAGTTTCGGAAACGACAGGTTTTAAAACCACCCGCTGGATGGCGTTGCACGCGTGCGTACGCCATTGTGACCTGGGGACGTCATTCCGCAGATGTTAACCGCCGCCGGGATGTGCTTGCAATACCACTCTTGAAGTGCTTGCGCCGGCGGGTCCTGGTAGCAACTCCGCGCGGAAATATGAGCTCCGATGCATTGCGTGGCGCGCCATTTTTGCGATTCATTGCATCGCCGGTCGTCTGATGTTAACAGCCATCGACATGTCCACCCTGTATCTTTCCAGCGATCTTTTATCCATTTTGATATTCTCTCTCCCATCGCACGATTATTTTCGTTTCTTTCGGTAGCACCGCGCGCCGTTCAACATCAGTTCAGCTTGCTGGTGAAGACGGTTCTCTTGGATGCGTTACACATGGAAAATACACCGATTCAGGCATATAAAGGGTATTGCCTCGCTCACTCAGCAGCACTGTCCCCGGCGCTTTACGTAAAGATGCGATAAGTTGAACTGGTCGCAGTCAGAGTTCTCCAGCCACCGAGGCGCTGCACTGCGTTTTCGTCTTGCGCGGAACTTCGCGCACCGGAGAACCAGGTCTCCGTCATGCCTGCAATAGCCCAGCCTGTTGGTCAGTCAGGAGCCCACGACAACGCCAGATGGCAAACGCCGGCGTCGTCGATGTGTCTTGTGTGCTCGTTTCTCGTTGCTACGGGCGAGTAACCCGCGTTTCGCTGGCGTAACAGTCAGCTGACTCCATCTCCTCCGGACGGCGGACCGTGCCCGTAGCCGTTTTATCGTCATGCCTCGTCTCTAGCTGTTCGTCTCCTGCCAGCCGTACGTGGTTTACTTCGTACGTCCCTAGTCACAGGCTGTCTGCGTCATCACCCGACCCAGCCAACCCCAGCCGATCCCGGCTTACCCCTCCCCATCGGTCGCCGATCCATCTGAACGAGGGGCCAGTCGTGGTGGCTTGGCACATCGGTTAACATGCTCCCCTGATGACCGGGAGGTTGTATCAGATTTCTAACTGCCTGCGTGGTAGTTTTACTAATGGCGACCACGTTTGTGCCAGTGTTTTCCATCGACTCGGTTCTTGCAGCGTTTATCGTTAATCAGCCACTCGGCGCCGGATCAGAGACGAATATATGCTCCTCACTAACACTATATTGTCTTTTTTCCCGTACTGGCACTAGATGCATGGCCACTTTTCACACGAACACTATGTGCACCGTCACTCCTCACACTAACGCCACGAATGCCACCACAGCCATCCAGGCAGAACATCACTGAGCCTGAGCCTGAGCCTTACCATGTTGAGCAAAAACCGGCGCTGCTTGTATATTACCTACAAACGGAAATGATGAAAGGGTATGGTGGCATTATGGTATATACAACCAATCAGGGGGCGTTTTGCAATCCGAATATTCTGGAAAGACTAGGCATTAGAGGTAAGGCAGATGCAAGAGCTCAGAAGTTTCCGCGGATGTAAGCTATTTGAAGATTAGAAAAAGGAGGTATTGTTTTACAATGCGGATATGATTCACGCAGCGGCACTGCGGCACGATTGATATACTTGAGACGGTAATGCGTTCTAAGACGTGTTTGTCGGACTCCCTTCGGTGCCGACTCTGGGAACTAGAGCTGTAGACATGTGGTAGCCTTAGACAGTCTTCACAAACCAAAGGCTTTTGAAGGGAACCTTTACGATTCGGAAAATTTTAGAAAACATTGAAATTCGAAGGATTCTTGATACCGGGACTTTAAAGCGATGACGTGAACTCTGTTACAGAGGTCCCCAGTTCGAGTCTGGGTAGCGGCTCCGTGGTCGCCTTCTCCGTGGTCACCGTCGTGAGATGCTGCTAATCGAAAGTATCCTGGTGTTGGAGCGTGTTGGTAAACGCGGCAGCCGACCAGGCGTGGTCGCCGAGGCTGTCTGCAGACGTCGTGAGAAGCAGAGGCACGCCCTCCCTCCCCCCCCCCCCCGACGACAACCCACTGACGCGTTCCTGGCCCCTGCCCGGCAGATACCGCACCACAAAGACATGAAGATGACGTCGAGCAGCTCGGAGCTGCTGACTCGGCTCTACAGCGAGGTGAAGACGATGAAGGGCAAGCAGGACTCGCTGGACAGCCACCTGAGCAAGATGAAGCGCGAGAACGAGTCGCTCTGGCGCGAGGTGCTCGTGCTTCGACAGAAGCACGCCAAACAGCAGCAGATCGTCAACAAGGTACCGGCCCGTAACCTCCGTCCGGGGGGTTGAGGCTCGAGGGGGGGGGGAAGAATGGGTCGGCTCACAGAACGAGTTACAGAACGAGCTAGTATTGCCCGTTCTTGTACTTAATCGATGCGTATCCTTCGGATTCCGGGAGTGTCCGGAACAGTGTTGGAGAAACTGTCGTTTTCTGGTGTCATGGAGCACCAAAAAATTTATACTCCAGGAAAAATTTTGCATTCCAAAAAAGTCGTTTTCCCCTCCCCAAAAACACATGGGTATTTCTACTCGTTTGAAGTTGCCCAGCGTCCCCTTCCCCGGTTGATGGTTTACCGTCCATACTAGGCCGCTGAAGGACACTCCGAACTCATGGCCAACTGCCTTCCACCCTTCCCCATCCCCGGTCAACGACTGTTGATCTACCATGTAGACCCAGGAAACTGGTTTGCCCCCCACACACAAAAAAGCAGCCGCTGGATCTGCCCGTGCTGGCCACAGATGCTTGCAAAGCACCTAGTTAGTCCATGCTTCTCACATAAACGCATGACATGTTATACTCCAAAAGAGAATTTGTACTCCGATACCAGAAGGACAAACCAGGTTTCCAACACTGGTCCGGAGTGCTGCTGTTGTGGTTTCAGGATGGTGGTGGTGGTGGTTTTGCGGGACCGCAAACGTTTCCAGGTATTCGTGCGTCGCTTTTCATTGGAGGTTGACTGCTTAATGCAGACGCCTGCGTGTCATCGCGGCTTCCATGTCGGTTAGCCCTCGCCGTACGTCAGGATTTGAATGTTCGCCCCGGACGAGAGGGCGGCTACTACCCGCTCCCAATTTCCATCTTAACCGAGGAAGAGCGACGAATGAAAACCGAACGCGTATAGTTCGTTTCATTCTGATTTCAGCGATGCCTTGTTTTGACCCCATCAGGTCACCAGGTGGCGTCCCAGGTCGCAGCGAATGAGAGTGCGCCATCGGTAACCGTCTGTGCTGTTGTCATAATAGTTCTATGGCCTCCTGGCCCGCAGACGATGCTTTTGTAGTGACGTGTCAAAATGTAACATCCATTGTAATCGGTGACTGCTTTTTCCAGAGGTCAAGGTTAGGTCATTGAACTGCCAGATATTATTTCTGGCAAGGGTCAGACATCATTGCCAGCCTTCATTGTGCGGATAATGCCAGAAATGATGCTTGATTGTCACGGACAAGAATTTCAGTCGCTGTGAAGGATGAGGTCCTAGTGATTAATGGAGTCAGTGACACAAATTGCCTTATGACCGGCTCAAGGTCATTTCGAGGTCATGTGAGTTCAGGGGCGTTACATGACCTTTCAAAGCCAGATGTGCTGCGAGACATATTTCGGAACAGTCCTGTGTGGCAACCGACCCCATGTCTCAGACTCCGGGGGAAAGTCCCAATATTGCTCAGGTGTTGGAAAATGGCTTGCAAGACCTCGATAGGGACGTCATGTAAGGAACCTGACGTTGCCTGGTTATCATTTTTTTTTTTTTTAGAAAAGATCAGAAAAGGTTGTGAAGCCACTTACAGCAGATTTCATGCTCCTGACGCAAGCCGTTTGCCAGAGGTCCGAGAAAAACCTCATCAGCATCTTCCCCCTCCCCATGCCTGGCGAAGGTTTAACAAATGAAATGAAAGTAATATTACGACTTTGTGCTTTTTTTGGCAAGTCAGCTTTGTAATTGTACCAGTGGGTCACGTCTGTGTGCAGGTTTGACAGGTCGCTCGACCGTTAACTGGTCGACTCATGATTTTGCGGTTTTGCGTGAAGATTCTTGTCCTGCGGAGTATTTTAGGGCTAATGACGCCGATTATTGGGTGGATCCCGTAGTGATCATCTGAAACATCGAAACAAATAGATGCATCGTGACAGAGGCTGTCACGTCAGACCAGCGTGAAGCTTCTAATTACGGCGCACGCAGTCGTATTTCTTATCATTTATCGAACTCTCAGCGGATACAGTTGTGTGGGTCCGCTGTGTCATGTGTGTCATAATGTCCCGATCCCTTGTGACCTGCAGCTTCTGACGTTATGGCGGACCGCAGGTGATTCAATTTTAACACCTTTTTCTGCCTCTGAACCGCAGCGGATACAATGCTGACGTCTCCGTCATTGTTAACCGTACCGACAGCCAGTCCTACTGTAACGTCTGTCTCCATCTTGCACGTAGCTGATCCAGTCCTAGCTGAACAACAGTTGTTCCCGTGCTAGCGTCGCTCGTCTTTTCACCCACATCTGATGCAGTTCTAGCGTCTCTGTCCGTTTCACCAGCATTTGGCCCGGTCCTTACGTCTCTCTCAACTTAATCCGCAGCTGATCCGGCTCTAACGCCCTTCTCCATTTTATTCGCAACTGATCCAGCTCCAGCACATATGTCCGTTCTGGACAGCGTCAGCTCCGGTTCTAACGTCTCCGATTCTCGCCGGCAGCTGATCCAGTTCCTGGTGTCGTTCGTCCAGCCGGGCCGCGGCACCTCGTCCATGGGGCTGAAGCGCAAGCAGCTGCCGATGCTGGAGGACTCGCTGCAGGGCGAGCCCAACTCCAAGGCGCCGCGCCTGAACCGCACCTTCTCGCTGGACGACGCCACCACGTCCCTGGACAGTCTGCACGTGCGTGGCCCGGGCCGCCGCCGTCCGGCCGCGGCCGTGACCGCTGGTCTGGGCCCGTGACGGACGCGGCGGGCGCCGTTTCTGAGCCGGGTCGGGGTCGGCTGGCCGGGTGTTCGGGGCGCTGTGGTTGGCGGCTGTCTGCGGGTCCAGGAGGGCGCGTCCGGAGGCTCTGCTGCCGGGAGGCCGCAGGCGATCGAGGGCCGTGACGCGTGGCCGTCTCAAGGGTGGTGACTGGTGGCTGCCATTTTTGGTGGCCGTCCAGGTTCCGGGTGTAAGTGCTGGACAGTGGGCCGGAAAACAGAGGGGAAAATCGTGGTAAACTCGACCCGATGTGGAAATGTCCAGTGCTTGATGGGCATTCAAAGCGCGAGCAGAAATCGCAAAAACGGGATAGGTTAAAAGCAACCGTCAGCCTGAAAGCGGCGCTCTTCTGTCGTCGTCTGATGGCGCCGAGGTCAGTCCGGCAGCACCGCCCCCTCCCAACTGACCTGATGGCGTCACCGGTCCGCAGGCGTCGAGCCACTCGCCGGGCGGCCCGGTCATCCATGACGTCACCGACCAGGTGGTCTCGCCGAACGGGAACGTGGTGGTGGCCTCTGACCAGGCGCCGCTCAGCTTCATGGCCTCCCCTGAGTGAGTAGAGGGGCGCGGACGCCGGCCGAGACGGCCGCGCCCGCCGGCTTGGGAAACGACATCGCTGGGGGCCCGCCAGCTCCGAGGGCTCCTCGTTATGGCAGGGCCGTGTAGAGTGCTGTGCGTGGGGCATGTTTTCGCGTGGAAAACAAGATGCTTTGACGTTCCAGTGCGTCCGTTGTTATGTGAGAACATTCCCCGGACCGTTGGGTTTTGAATGTTTCTTACTGCGGGCTGTCGTCGTGTGGTCTTGAATTAGATTTGTTGAGATGAAAGTAAGTACAGCAAAATGGTTGCGAGAAGACCCGCGATGTGTCATTTCGGGGATTTCCCGGATTTTGTGGGATCGACGGTCATTTCGGACAGGACTCTGTTGGAGTTTTGCCGAGTAGCACTCCAGGCCAACGTAATGTGAAGCGACAAACCAGTCGTACGACTTCGGGTTTCACTTCTGTAAGAGTGGGAAAGAAATCTTGGTCACTCACTGTCACGGTAGCCATGTCTTAACCTCGCCCCGACTGGGGGGGGGGGGCGGGCAGTTGACCGCCCCCCTGAGGATTTTCAAAGATTGCGAGAGAACGAACAAACGCATTGTCTGTCGTCTGCCCTGTTGTCAGAATCGTCGATGAACGACGTAGAACGGATAAAAAATGGCGGAACTGGCTCTCACAGATGCGAATGATACCAACAAGCTCAAACAGTTTAAAAATATTACATATTCGAAACTGAAACGGCATTGGCGAAAACGCTCCACCTCTTGTGTAGATAGCTAACCACTGAATTATTTCAAAACTTAGGAAAACCATCACAAGAACCACTTCGCACGAAAATAAAGGAACACTTAGATCAGTTCCCATTAATCCCGTCCCGCGTGCGATACTGGCACTCATTGCTGTGGTTCGAAAACCGTTTTGTCTTTAACTCAAGGTTTCCTCGTATATATTAAACAAATCGGAGAAATTAGACTGGTATCGGCATCTTCGGACTTTAACCTATTCGTCGGTGCCTTTGCTTTGACTTTATTAATCACAGCCCTTGAGATCCAGGCCGTTTCTCGGTTTCACGTAGTCTGCTATGAGAAAACATACAGGGCTAAGTGCATATTATCCAGAGATTAAAATGAAGCCCGTGTCGAGCTCTACTCATCTTGAGCTTTCGAGCGACGCGCTTATTTTCATTGTGCGACGAACCGTTCGCGAGTTAGAGGGGGCGGTCACCCCCCCCCCATCCCCCCAGTCGGGCGTGCGTAGTACCGACTGCCCGTCGGGCGCGGGTTAACGTGGCGTTATTGTTTTGCTCATTATTCATCTCAGTCTCTTGTGAGTTCCGTTAATTGGTTTTAGTAAAACGACATCCATCATATCTATGGTCTTCTAGTAGGAACGTTAGCCCAGATCCATAATTGTCATCCATTACGCTGTGTCTAGTTTGTCGTGAGTGATGGTAGAATTATGCAGCCATTCTGCGTCTTATTTTGCGTATTTTTAGCTCTATGCTTCTCTTAGAAGATAAAACTGAATGTGTCCAAAAGTTCTTTAAGAGTATGAAATACCGCCTTTCTTGGCTGAGGCCGCCATTGAATGCCGTCTCAGGTCGCTCATTAAGGTGCTCGTTTGCATGGAAAGGCCTGGGAACTTTAGGGGAGAACGGTGCATTTGGGATGGTGTTTGAGGAAGCATAGCACATTACAATGGAGATGAGCGGCTTTGGAAGCGTGCGGGGTCTCGTCGAGAAGACCTCGTTATTTCTCGCCGTAGGGCAGCCGTCAGAGCGCTTGGATTCAACTGTTCTGATAATGGACAATTTTGTACTCGTACTTTTTCTGCATTTGAAGTGCTTTCCAGTGTACCGTGTCTCGAAAAGCGTCAAGTTTTGTGAAAATGTTTGAATCGCTCGATTTGACGTCGTCGCTGACGGGAATGAAATTATCCCGAAAAGTTGCGAAACGTAGGCTGTGACGCCCACGTGTGACGTCTTTGAGTGTTTTCCTGTTATCCATCCAACTTTCTGCTTGGACCAGGGGCCTGTGCTTTGGTTGCACGTAAAGGCTGAAAGTGGACACGATAGACCCAGTCGAGTGCCGTCGGTGCTGTTCATGGTGCACCGGTGACATTTGGCATTTGGCCTCTCCCGACTGCGATGTTTCGAGTTCTTTGGTAATGCTGGAATAGTTTAATTCGGGCCATGTAGGCAAGTGAGCTTATTTGTACGAAACCATTGTGATGACCCTGGTTCGGGATCGTTATGTCGTGACGTGATATGGTTCGCTATAGCTGGAAGGTAAGGGTAGGTGACGAAATCATTGGAACACTCATTTCCGCTCAGCGCTTGTAGGCAGTTTTTGGCGCCTTTCCTTGGCCAAGGCGTCGGAAGCAGTAAGAGTCGATCCGAGGCCGAGCGCGTTGCGGGGACCCTGCCCCAGCTTTCGAAGTGTTTCCAAGTACGGGATGATCGCGCCGTGGGCACGTAGCCAGATGGTGCCTCAGGGCATTTGTCGTGCCGTTCAGCCGCACGGCACGGACGCGCCGCGACCAGCGGACGCCGTCGTCTCTGAGGGAGTGCAAGTGTCCGTTCTGGCGCTCGGCTGGAACCCGGCGCCTGCGCCACACCGGACCGTCCCGTTCGTCGCCTCATCGGTCAGACGTCCGCCGCGACTCTTTGTAGAACCCTTCCGTGATGAACTTTTCTCGCGATGTCGTCTGCCTGCGATTCAGTCAGTTACATCTCAGGAGGCGACGTTTTTATCGTGTTTTGTGGGCTTGTTGTTTCGTGGTGACCGTAACTTTCAGAACCTCAGCCGATTTTACGAAAAGCTGCGTCATTTCCGAAAGCCTTCTGTCTATCGATGCTATCGATATCGATATCGATATCGATATCGATATCGATGCGGAAAAGCTGTTGGGAAAACAGAATGTAATATCCGCCAACTGTGCAAACGGCTTGTAAACTGAGCCGCCGGCACTATTAAAACTGTCCTTGTTCCTTTTCTCTGGATGTCTTTCTGCGGCATCCCCTTTCCCTATGTATTTGTGTGGTCCGGTCTGTTTCGTCACGACAGCGTCTCTCCGTATGTCCCTAGCTGTGGCGCTGTGGCTGGCTGTGCTGTGACGGCCGTCGGGCGCCGTCTCCCTCTCGGCAGTCACTCTGCCGGCTCGGACTGGGTGCCCGCGATGGAGCAGCTGATCTCCAGCCCGGGCTCCAGGACCGCCGGCGACGACCAGCAGGGCGCCAGGCAGCGCCAGCAGCAGGAGCAGCAGCAGCAGCAGCAGCAGCAGCAGCAGCAGCAGCAGCAGCAGCAGCAGCAGCAGCAGCAGCAGCAACAACAACAGCAGCAGCAACAGCAGCAGCAGCAGCAGCAGCAGCAGCAGCAACGAGACAAACAGCAGGAGGAGGAGAAGAACCAGCAGCAGCAGCAGCAGGATTCTACCGTAGCGCTGCCCGGGGACGACAACGTGGAACAGTCAGTTACACGGTGCCGCTGTGATGGGGGTTTTTTAGTATGGGAACTTGGAGGAAGCAGTGCGCCCATTGACACGACAGAGCTGGGTGTCATTGGTGGAATTCCTCAAGGATGCTATTACGCTCTGTCTCCCGGTGTTTGCACAACTGTCTGTCTGTCTGCCGGTATTACCGGCTGTGCCCGGTATGGGCCCCCAGCGGCGGCACCGGCGTCCGCCAGGCCTGCGAGGCTCTGCGGTCCCTGTCCGTCCGTCCGTCCATCGCTCCTCCGTCCGTCCGTCTGTCCGTTCGTCAGTTCGCTCGTTCATCCGTCTGTGTGACTGGTCGTCTTTGAGTCGGCCCGTGCGTTTGACCGCCTGCCGATGAGCCCGCCGCGGCCCGCCGCGCCGGGACCGACGCCCTGCGCTCGTGCTGTCGGCGTGCGCGCGGGTCTGACCGGGCGTCGCCGCGCCCGCAGGACGCCGGTGCTCTGCGACAGCCTGCTGGAGAGCATCCAGGCGGACCTGGACGGCCTGCGCGGCCTCATGGGCAGCCCGAACTGGCGGGTCGACACGACGCCCGTCCAGAACGTGAGTGGGCCGCCGGACCGTCCGGAGCCGCACGGGCTCCGCCTGGCCGGCCGGCGGCGCGGCTGCTCGTCCGGGCTGCCTTGTGCATGCGGCGGGGCGGACGGTCAGAGTGGAAGGTCGGAGGAGGTGGTCCGTGGGGTGTGAAGGTCGGGCCGGCTCCGGTTTTAGGGCCGAGTTGGGTCGCGGTAGGGGCTGGGCCGGTGCTGTTGGAGGGCGGGGGTCTCCTCCGCCCGCGGGCCACCCATCGGAGTAGGTAAGTCATAGGAATGGGCCATGGTTTCCCCCCAGGCAGAGGCACTCAGCCTCAGCGCCTGGGGGCCTGCGGTTAGTCGTTGTCACACCAGCGGTGGGTGACCCACGGCGTAGGCGGAAACTGAAACCGCGAACGAGCCGCCTGGGTTCAAGGAGGCAAGGAAAATGCCAGAATGGATGAATATGGTGTTTGTTGCCGCGCGTACGCTTCAAGACAATGCCCGTTTGGTCAGTCGCAGGATCGAGCTTCGGTGTGGTTTGTTGCGTGGTTTTCGTCAGGCGTTTTTCGTTTATGCCGTGACGTGAATCCGTTGCGGGTAGTGTGACTGCAACGTGGCTGTCAGGTTTACGTTAGGCCCGGCAAGACAGGCTCACTTGTGTGGTTACGGTGAATGTTCTTTTTGTGGAGGAATATTGCCCTTGTTTAGATTTTCTGGTTCATAATGTGGTTCATCCCTTTTGCCAAGACACCTTTCTTTTCTGCTTAGCGTCGACCTCTGCTGAATCCATAGATGGCGGACAAACGTAAACAAAATCGAATTAACCGAATTTTCTGTGGCGCCGGTCTGCGGTGTTGTAGCGTCATCGTGGGTCAAGGAGGAGGTCATCACCGTTACCACCGCAGGTCCGCTCATTCCCAAATGCAAGGCTTCGGCGTGATCATGGCCCGCACACTGCTGATCAGCCTCCTCTGGAGGCGGTCCTCATTTCCGGTGGTTCACGCTGTCATCCGCAGTGCCACCAATTGTTTTTGCGGCGCTGCGGGCGCTTCAGGGTTCTCCGCCCGTGATGACGATCCCCGGCTCTGTTTCTCATTCTTGTCGCTGGCGCGAGGCGACCCGGCGACATTTATTCCGGCTGGGTTGTGTGGTTCAGTCGGCGTGCGCTGCGGCTTCCCCGACGCCCAGATTACGACATTGCCGAAACGTCCGCGGTACCAGGTTAGTCCACATGGCCGCCGGGCTGAACGGACCCGCCGCTCGATGGCCTGAGATCCGCCCGGACTGGACGAGTGCCGAGCATCGCTTGCTCTTCGCGGCTCCATTTAAAACAAACGTCTCATTATTAATCTGACAGCGGTAGTGTCATAAGGTGACGTTTGAGATTAGCCTGCACCGAGCGGAGTTTGTTGTACGGAATACGAATCCCCGGAGGAAGCTCCTGATCGCGCACTGCTAGGTCAGCGGCTGATTTGTCTCGAAGGTCGGCCCACCGCGAGGTGCACAACACTGCCGGGTGGTAGCGTGGCCAGATGCGTGCGTTGGTTGGATTGTCCCTTGGCCAGTTGCTGGTGTTGGTCGCACTCTTCCTTGGCCAGTTGCTGGTGGACCTGCGAGCCCCTCTGGGGGCGGCGGAACGGCTCGAACCAGCTGACAGCGGCGCCGGTCACGGCGGGGTCATTCCGCCGACACGGCACTTCTCACCGTCACTGAGAGAGTTTTCTGATCGCCACGGGCCAGTGTAGGATCAGCCTTTCACGCTTGCTTGGCATTTCTAAATGTTTCGACGTAATAGGTCACTAACGTTTCAACACATCAGCGACATACTGCGCCAGCGGGGATGGCTAAGTGCTGACAGCATGCATATGTACCGTACTCTGACTGCTGAAAAGGGTTTTAGCAACTTCTCAGTCAGATACTTTATATACCAGACACGTTACTCGGTTCGACTTTCACCAACGAACAACCAGAAGTGCTCACGACTTATCTACCCCTACCAGCTGCAGTTAGTGGCAGGCGCAGGTTTTTGTAGTCAGGCCGTGTCGCGTTGCGTCGCCGCCCGAGGTGCAGAACCCTCCTGTTCTGCATTGTAGCCCTATTCCCGTACCCAAAGCGCGAAGGCGTATTCCCATATGGGGAGCCTTTTCGGTCCCCTCCTAGGATCTCGAGAACGACCCGTCATGTTTGATTGCAGCATACGACAGTTGGTTCGCCATGGCGTAATGTACATTGTTTAAAAAAGGGAAAGGGGTGGAGACGGTGGGATAAAAAGTCAGAATGGGGGCATTTTTTGAGTTGTCATAACTCCAATATTTATGGACCGATTTTGATTCAATTGACATCACTCGAAAGCTAGTCATTGGGACTTCCCATTGGCCCTTGCGTTTGGAATGTTGGGAAAATCGATGGCGTTCATATGGCTCGGAAAATGCGGGGATTCTTTTCATTGAATTAACATAAACGTTTGAGACATTTTTACCCTAAATGACCTCACATGACCTCATAGTCAAGTGAAATGCCTCAGTGTCCTTTGCGTTGTGTTTGAATACGTTCCCAGTCATTTGAATTCATTTTACTTTTGAAATTTGTGCTTATGGCCGACGTGTTATAAGGTACGCTTCCGGATATTTTCGGTTATATTCTCCGTCACCCGACATGATGCAGCCGGGACTTGAATCGTTATTACAGGGTAGGGTCGCAAGTCGTATTTATTCCAGCGTCTGCATTTTGAGAATCAGCGTGAAAATTATTTACGTAAAACCAAAGTTTTACCCTGTGGAGTGACCTCAGATAACAAAAATACCTTTGTATGTTTGCCCAGTTAGTTGTCTGTACGCTCTTGGAGAGTTTTAAGTTCTGGCTTAAAAACTATTATTGGTAACCGTTTTTATTTTACCCGCAACTATGGAAAAATGGCCTGAGGTGCCACCCAGAAACATGGCCTGGCTCCGCCCCTGAGCAAAATGAAATTTACTCAGGAGAAATAATCAGGAAAAATGATCAAGTTTCGTGAACCTGTTTCAAAAACCCTGAAAAAGGCGAGCAAAAAATCGAAGGGGCTTCTAAAGCCCCCCCCCCCCGCACCACCATACAGGAATAGGATTAAAGGTGCACTTGAAAACCGTCTCCTACTGAGCCATTGTGGGCACCAATGTGTCTTTTATTGTCGTCATGACCCACGTGGACGTGTTATTCTACATTTTCGTTTCATATATGTGGTTGACTGTCCGAGTATGTGTGGATGCGAGAATGTATGTTTTTACATTTCGTCCGTTTCATAGGGATTCGAGACTTGGAACAGCCTTTCGCAGACGGATGAGCCGTACGATGTGCAGTAAATAAATGAACGGGTCCGCGTTGGCAGCCGGAAGTGGACGACGCGAGGCGATCATGCGCGATCAGTGGAACAGATCGGGCTCGCCGAGACGGCCCGGTCTGATCTGGTTTGACGCAGTCCGGCGGCTAGTTTGACAGGCCTGATCTGGGTTGACAAGCTCCCGTCGGGTCCGGGCGGCGCGACCCCCTGACCTGATCGGACGGCGCCCGGTCCGGACTGACGTCGTCCGTTACGTCCGGTGGAGTCGCAGCCGGCCCGGCCGGGTCAGGGTGCGTAGTGCCGTCCTCAGCGGCCCGCGTGACGCTGCTGCAGCCCCGAGCGCCCCAGTCATGTGTCTAATCACCTGGTGACAAACGGTCCTCGTCCGACAAATAGCTCGTTGACGTCACGTTTCGGAGCTTTTGCGGGCATTCCGGGACAGAAATTGCCACTTAGCATCCGTAAAGGGCAAGAGGCTGTCAACGTCTTGGTTATTGGTTGGCGGAAACGCAGGCATGATTAGTGCGTTGGACAGCACGTGTCGCACGTGGTCTTGGCTGATTGCATAAGCTCCGCAGCACGGGACAGCTGCTGCTCGTTTTAGTTCAGCTGACAGCTCCTTGGAAAGAGCGTGGTCGGTTCCGGTGGTGTGTGTGTTTGGAAGGACCGTGCTAAGATTCCGTCGTCCTGCGGGTTGTTTTCAGGTGTTGGATAATGCGATTTTGATCCTCGTTAGCCGAGAAAATCGCTGGACCGGAACACGACAGGTGGTTGAGGTTGGTTTAGCGGTGACCTTACCCCTATTCCGTGCAGGGAAGGGGGCAGAATCCCCCCTCTGCGATCTCGAAAACTATTGGTCCGATTTCGTAGCAGAAGACAGCGTTCGATAACAAGTAACGAGATCTACATTTCTGAAAAACATTGTTGAAAATTCCGAAAAGGGGGTTGCGGAGTGCAGAATGAGAATTTAAATAGGAGTTCGCTTATTCGAGCTTTCTGGCGATATTTGATGGTCGATTTTGTTCTGCTTCGCGTCATTCTGCGGGCAGTTGATAGGTCTTTTACAATGTCCATCACATATGTAAGTAATAGGCCGATTTTCAAAATTCATAGGTATATCCAGGGCACATGTAAGGGATATACGTTTTTGGCAAATGTTAATCCATTCTACAACATGTTTTGGGTCTGGCATGCTTAATTGTGCTTGGAAAACATTTCCATATGTATCGCATGTCATATTGTATAGATATGACAAATGCCGACAGATGAATCCAGGCCGCAGAAAAAGTAAACTCTGCGTGGTGAACTAAGGTAATTGGCTGTCATATTCAAACATATTGTGAATGCTAGTTTGTATTGTGCTGGAAGTTCCCATTTTGAGAGGGTAAGCGCATCACATTATGACATAATAGAATCATAGGCGTAACCAAAGCACATCAAGTGGGAGTTTTTGGGGAACACGAAGTTTTTTGCCCTATGTTGCAAATCTGTTAAGATTATGTGTGTCAAGAAAGCATTTTATATGTACCACATTCCGTATTATGTACGCATTGCAAGTGCTCATAGGCGGATCCTGGTGCCAGAAAAAGAGATGTCAGTAACAACGAGTACACTGCTGTGTTTTATTCTGTAAAGCGAGTGATAATTTCTCATGGAATAAGAAATTAAATACCCGTTTTACATTTTTCTGGAGCCGCCTCAGATTTTTTGTTATTTTCTCCGAAATGTATGGTATTTAAACGTCATATATGTGGTACTGACAAAACCGTTTACTCAGATCCAGATGTCTGCTAGGCTATTGAAGATATAATTGGGCGAAATATGCACCCGAAAACCGATACAGATGAATCATATGCGTAAGCCAGGATGAAGATGTCCATATCACACGCTAGCTTTGTTTTGTTCGTGCGGTGAGTCACAAATTCTTATGAATAAGAAAGTACAGACACCCCTTTTACATGTCATTGGCTCCACCATTAACCAACATTTTTCTTTAAAACACTTGAAAGTGTGCAGATTACAGGTATTTCAATTCCTTTGAGTTGTTCGTGACATCCTAAAGGACATCAAACTAGTGCGTGACCATGTCAAAATGCGCAATATTCCTGACCTTCCAAAAACAGGTATAGAAGAATCCCTGCGCCCCCTCCCCCAGCACGGAATAGGGTTAACTCTGTTGAATATTCCGGAAACAGTCTTAACACAGCCATCCGCAGTGTCTTGATTGTTGTTTGTCAGTGTCCTGGTAGTGTCCTTTCCGTCCCTCACCTATTAATTTTGCGTGTTTGTGTCGTTTTATATTGCGTTGGATGATGTTGAACGCTGTTGCGCGGCGTTCTTCAAAGACAAAAGATCAATCAAAATGAGGTCATCGACGAGTAGCTGAGGTCTTTTCCCCTTTGTTGGTGCAGAGAGGCATGAGCTGTGCAGAATTTTGCGTTTACAGTGATGCATGTGATAACTTCCGGATGGGTTTTTGTTCGCACCAGTGGGCTGCGAGACCATGCGTGGTAAAAATGCGCGTGTGGAAAATAATGGGGCCCATGTTTTTTTCATATTTTTCCCTATATTTTTGCCCCATATTTTTTCGCGTGTCAGAGGAATCTGAGACATGTTGCATCACAAGTCTGCGTGGCCTTGTGGTCGCCGTGCGACGAACGGCCGTGCCCGCGAAGCTCTTCGTTCGGTGGTGGATGATAATGGCGTTTTAAGGGAGCTTTACCAAATGATTCTGACCCTTCTTTTGTCTCCTGGAGCCGGAATTCACGTACAGAGTCCTCGTTTTTATCCGTTGATCGGAAGGATGTTTGATCGCAGTATTCTGGTCAGAAACGTCCGCTCTGTCTATTTTTAACGCCCACCTGCGCTTCACTGCTGGTCTTTTAAAGTTTGCCTCCGAGGGTTGGCAGCAGCTGCGAGGCATTCCTAAAAGCCGTGGTCGAATTTCGATGTCGTCGCGAAAGTTCCGAGGAAAGATCTCGTTGCGCAGTAACCTGCTGATGCAAATTGGGACGGCTCAGCGCCGGACACGCGCTTATCGGCGTCTCGCCGGCCCGGCTGGCGGGAGTGCGCACTTGCTCGACGGGCACTCGCGGCCGCCGCCGGTCCCGCCCCCGCCGCCGCCGCCGCCGGGAGCGTGGGCGGCCGCCGCCGTCGGGCGACATGAGATGCGATGGCCGGCGGCCGGCGGATTTAGGTCGCGGAGTCGATTTCCGGCTCAGAGCCGATCGAGCGGATCGGGGGATCCGCCGGCGGAATTGGCCGCGTCCAGCCGCCGGCCGGTGGTGCGTCGGACGGCGCGCGCCGCGGCCGCTCGGAGCGGCACAGTTCCGCCGATCGGGCTATCAGCGCTGCCGGCCGGAGCGGCGCCGCGCGGATCAGCCGGCTTGGCGCGCCGGGCGGCGCCGGACGGATGGCGCAGAGGCTGCTGGGTTCGATGAGGCTCTTAAGGCGCCCGCGGCGGCCGAGGCGGGAGTGGCGTGCCGGCGCCGGGGGTGTACCGCGCACTTCACCGTCGGTTTGCAGAGCGATGGAAGGGGTTCGACCGGTAGCCGGTCGCGCAGCGGACGGCGGCGGGCGCCGGGCGGGGGGGTGTCGGCTGGAACTGGGCGGCGAGGATAAGTTGTCGTTGGTTTGTCGTTGGATTCGGATTGGATTGGATCGTTATTGGTCGTTGGACGCTGGCGGTGTGATCGGTGCGTTATCGACGCTTAGGTTGTGGCTTGTGCCGCGCGGCCTGGCAACAAAGATGAACACTCACACGAGCCTCCGGTGGGAAACAGCACCGGCCTGTACCCTTTGCCTTTCTGTTGCCGTGAGGCTGTGTTGTTTGTTAACTGTTCATTTGTCATACAATTTCTTCCAAGTTCATGCATGTTCTCTGACTCCTTGTGGTGTTTGAGAGGTGGTCATAGCTATAGACTGGCATTGAGCATGCGTGAGCAAACGTGGTCAAGGTACGCATTACCCTGCCTCTTTCGTTCCTTCACCAGTTCGTCAAGGCGTGTCCATGTGAATGAGACTGGTCGAATATTTTCAAACTTGTACGAGTGTTGAGATGTAGCTCTAGATGCTGATGCGCCCGCAGAGCAGCATTATTCGCAGCGTGGCATCGCATGTCGTCAGGAACTTTCTCCACCAAGTGTGATTACTTTTCCAGTTATTCCCCAGGTCGTATACAAGTGACGGTTTTTCCTTCACCTGCCAGTTCTGCCACTCGCTTTTCGGGCCGAGTTTGTGACGCTTGATTGTCATTCCGTCCGCCCGGCCGCCGCCCTCTTAGCATGTCTGTCTGCAGGGCCGCCCGGCGAGGAATGAGCTGATTTCAAGTCATTGACGTTCATTGTCGCGAGTCCGTCGCCTCGTTGTAACTTATTACACACCTGGCAGCCGGGCCGCGCAGCCTTCGTCCTAGGGAGCGGCGCAGTACGAGGAAAACAAAACGAAATTGGCGCCGGCCTGAATAGATGTAGGCAAGAAAAGATATAATAATAGACCTGAACTAATTAAAGTTGTTTCATTAAGAAACCATTCATGTAAGCTGCGGTCTTACGTCACCCCATTTCCGTGCTGCGACGCGCTTTGTCTTTCCGAGCCTTGGAGGCGGTACTCAATGGGTCGCGGCCCAGAGCGGTGCCATTGAGCCAGCCTGCGCAGTATCGAGCGTGCCAGTGGTGGAGAGCGTGTGTCTAGGATGCAAACGGCGCAGTTTCGTGTGGTGGTGGTTTGGAAATGCGGACGGACAGCCGGACGATCAGTTTCGATGGATCCAGGCCGAAACGGGAACGCAGCTTGCATGTGAAGCGCGAGATGCCCAAGCGATAACATCCCTCCTTCATTGCCGCAAAACTACAACAACCGCCGGGATGCTGAAAATTGGCGGGTAGGAGCACGTGATACGTGCCATTCGAGGCATGTGGCTGTTTTGCATGCCAATAGGTTCAGACTGTTGTGTGCGGGATGCACATGCTGAAGTGTGCCCCCTTTGCCATTCAGGCCTTTGGTTTGGGAACCTTTGATGCTGAAGGCGCCAGATTTTGTGGTGGGCTTGCAGCCAACCACAGTCACAAACGCAACATCCAGGACAAGCAAGATTTAGAGCATCATTGGCGAGATGCCACCCGTGTGAGCATGCAACGTATTGGGCTTGGGATGCTCCGTTTGCGGGAACGTGCACGATCCATTTCAACCTGCATGGTGAGGAAGCGGTCCTGACAGACGTGAGTCAGTTCTTATCCCTACTGTCGAAGCGATATAACAGACAGCAGAAAAAAAGTAAATGCATGCAATTTCTATTTTGACCCCATATTATCACTGAAGCGCAATGATTTCCAACTAGTTTCTTTAATAAATATCAGTTAGGCCGCAGATGAACCACTGGTGGACGGGGAAAATACGCATCAATTCAGGAGTGTAGCCCGAAATGCCTCTTCGACTTGTGTACCTAAACTTGTTTACTAACGTTCTTCACTGCAACTACACTGTACTGTGTCTGAAGGATACACTACTGTACTGTGAACATTTTAGTTAAATTTCTGGCGTGCTTATGTTCTTCGCGTATTGTGTGATTTCTTCAGGGTGTTTGTGAGTTCTTGAAAATGGAGTATATGGATACATGAGTTAATGACGGTCGCAATGTAATATCACAGTGCCGCAGCCATTGGCCCTCAGAATTAATCTACAGCGAGACAAATAGTCAGACTCAGGCACGTTTGGTGGCATATTTGGCAAACTTCCTTGTAAAAACGTGTGGTATGTTATGATTAATAGCGGCCGGAGGCCATCATGCGTCGACAGCGCATGCCCTCGTTCTACGTGGACCTCTCCCGCAGGGTGCTGACCGCCTGACCACTGCGTGGCAGATCCTGATGGATCAGGACCAGACGCAGCCGACGAGCAGCAGCAGCAGCGGCGCGGAGGCCGACCAGCAGGTGGTCTCGTACAACCCGTCCCTGCTGGACCTGTTCAACGCCGAGGCCGACGACCAGCTGTTCCCGGACCTGTGCGGCCTGCAGGAGGAGGAGGAGGAGCTGGCCGGCGCCGCCGCGCCGACCGTCACCTCCCCGACCGCGCCGGCCCCGGACCCGGCCGCCGCCGGACCGGCAGCCGCCGCCGCCGCCGCCGCCGCCGCCGCCGCCGCCGCCGCCGCCCCGCCGCCCCGGCCGCCGCCGCCGCGGGCCCGGCCGGCGACCCCGGCACCGCCTCTGCCGTGGCGCTGGCCGGCCGGCCGGGCAGCGCGCTCAACACGCCCACCGTCGAGGTGCGGATGCCGCTGTTCCCGGCGCCGAGCGCCAACAAGAAACAGGGCAAGCGGCGGAAATAGAGGGCGCACGCGCCGTCCCGCCGGCTGGCGGCCGGCGGCGGCCGGCGGGCGGCGGATGTCGGAGGTGTACCTGTCTGGAGAAGCGCCGACGGCGGCCGCGGAGGCGCGCGGGACGGTGACGCTCGGTGGCGAGCGGGACGCGACGTGACGGCGTGGCGACACGCGTCTGACCGGGCGGTGCCGCGTGGCGGCGGGCACGTGCAGAGCCGGCGCACCTAGTGGCCAGGCTGCTGTTTTCGCTACATGTGGGTCGCGCTTCTACGTTGATTTGGCGTCGCACAATGGTGTCCGGAGGACGCGGCACATAATGCACGGAACAACTAATGTAGAGAAATATATTTCCAGGATGTGTTGCGTTGTTTGTCCCGCGGGGTTTCGCGCTGCATCTGACGTGGAATCTGGCATGACCCTGTGTTCTAACCCTCTTTGTGAAGCGTGACGCGTTTTTGCATTGCATTGCGTTCCTGCGATTTAATTGCAATGCTCTCTTTCGGTGATCCATTGAGTTCAAAACATTAGCGGTGAATAAATGACACGAACAATGTCGACTAGAAGGAAATGAACAAGTACGCATTTGCATGTGAGTTTTGAGCGGTATCTATCGTACACTGAGCCCCTTGGAACACTACGGTTGGACTTAAGTGGAGGCCTTATGCACCAGTTTGTATCCGTGCGAGGCTGGGCCGTCAGGGGTAGACACAGCACATGGCGGGTGGAAGGTCCTTCGTCGCTTAAATTGACAGACTGCAAACAAACTAATCTTAATAATCCCAACTGGTCTTATCCAACGCTAACATAGACATACGGGAAATGAAGTGGATGAAGGGAGTTTGCAGACAGGATTCCGGGAATTACTTCGCCGGGAAGTATCCGGAACGCCTGGAGGAGGCCAGGAATACTGCGTCGCACAGTCTGCCTTTTGCGGCCGATTCAGGCAGATACTGAAAACGCAGTTCTTGGAACTCGAAGGCCGGGCCCGAACGTTCTGGAATTTGAGCTCCCTCGTACGGCATATTGATAAAAGCTTGATCGTCTCTGATTGCATCACTTCACCACTTCCTTCGACCATGTCTGAATCGGCGAGAATATGACTCCTGCTCTTCGGCCCGCGTGGGCGTGGAACGACAACTGCTGTCCCGTGCCTGGGACAGACGGTGACCAATTTGGCAGACACCGACGCCGAGTTGACGAGTAAAGAAACTTCCGATCTAATCAGCGCACAACCGTGGGCCCAATTAACACGAGCTTTCGTCACGTGGAAACGTTGAATGGAGGCGTTGCTGTTTGTTTTCAAATGACAGTCTGGGTTCGACTGAAGATCAATGTCAGATCGTGACCTGGAAAGTTTCAGCTCAGCTCGATGTTAGTTCAAAAGATCCTGATGAATGGGTTTTGGTCATGGTTGTTTTAAGCAGAAGAGCTCCCTGTCGTTGCGGGTGCAGTCTGTAATTTGACAGAGGCGAAGGCGGAGCTTCGATGAGAAGTTTCAGCATTACAGAAGTAGGTCAACACCGAAAGTGGCGCAGAAGCATTGACAGCCTGCTGCCTTCTTTGAAGCCCGCAAATCGTCCAACGATATTTGTCTGGACAGCTATGAACTGATGATGGCTCGCCGTAACCCGAACTGAATGCATGAATGTCGGTAGTTAATTTCGATGTAAATTGCAATGTCAACCCAGACTTGTCCTCGCCATTACACTTTGTCTACATTACCTGCCATTCGAGAATCCAACATAAGCTGGCGTTTTTATTTCACAACCGGCGTCAATGTGACGTTAGCGTTCGCGACGAAAAGGCAATACAGTGCATGCCAATTGACAATGCAGGTCGTGAGTGGGTTGGATGGAAAGAGCGAATGATCAGTCTTGGAGGAACAAGCGACCGGCAAATTACAGGGTTTCCTTCCCCAGGCGGGTCGGCGCCGACCTCATCGGCGGCTCAGGGATCAAGAGGACCCACCCGGCGTTGTGGGGGGCGCTTTACCAAAGTCTGGTGGTCTCGGTACGATCCGCTGCGGTTATGACAGTAAAAAAGACGATCCAAAGGGTTTCATGCAAGCACAACGCCTGCTGAAGTAAATGTGTAGTCTATTTTCACGTTCTGTCTCTTCTGGGGTCGAATACTGGTACAGAAATGACTGAGCATATTCCGTCACGCGAAGAGCTTACCGCGGTTTTCCTCGGGATCCTGGCTTGCGAATGCATAAATAAACGGCATCAGCGAGAGCGCCATCATTCTTCTCGGATCAAGGGGACTCGGCAGGACTTGGGAGCTGCGCGTACAGCCGGGTCTCGTAACTCCGCGCCGAGTTCGTGCCCGAACCCACGTCGGCCAGCGGCGCGGACCCCGCGTGGTTTCCGTGCGACCGTTCGATTTGGGCACGAGTGGCACCTCCTCTTGACGTGTGCGGCGTCCTGTCCGACCCTGAATGAAGCGCGCGGAGAAGCCGGGGAAAGGCTCGGAGCCTGCACGGAGACTCGCTCGATGGGTTCCGCTCAATGGCGGGCTCGATGCACTGCGGCGGCGGGCATCGATTGCGGCGAACCCGCCGGACGCCCTCGCACCCGGGACGGTCCGGAGGGCGGCTGCCTGCGGAGACGTACCCAGGAGACGTACTCCCTTCCCGACAGCCTCTGTAGGTAAAATAACTGAACGTAGTACATGAGTGAAACAGTACACGCATTACCGCCCTGATCTTTAGGACCAATGATAGGATGAAGGGTGTCGTTTTGTGTAAAGGATTAACGGGCCGAACCGAGAGCCCGACAACCTAGCCTGCCCCTAATGTGACTCGGTCCGTCGAGTTCGCCCACCACGTTTTGACCGACGGCAGTTCTTGTTACGGGTGGCTGGCGACCCCGAGCTCAGCCAGAGCCGTTCCCGCCGTCGCAGTGTCAGCGTCAGGTTGACATGTCAGCGTCTTCTCGCCGTCTCCAGTGTTAGCGCTGAGGAGCCGACCCCGAGCGCAGGTCGGGTTTCGAGCGGGCATATGCGGCGGCGTCCGGCGGCGTCCGCCAGGCAGTCGGAATGAGAGTGAGCCTGACGGGCGAAGGAGTGCAGTGGCGCGGCCGGACGAGGCGAATTTTAGCTCTCACTACGGTCACATCTATCTACATATGTACTCTCACTCTGTTGTATGAAGCCCCTGATTCTGGGTTCCAGTTTTCACGCTGTTATGTTTTTCATGCATTTGTGATTTAAGACTTTTCATAAAAAACACTCTAGGTTTCAGAGGAGCCCTGGCAGGGACTTAGAACTACCAGGTCCATAGCAAACAACACCCGTGATCATTGTACCTATTTCACCACGAAATCTGCCAACATTTCTTCCCTAAATTTCATTGGTCATTTTATGGCGTATTCCATTTTTTGCCTGTCTGTTATCACTGCGGTCATTTTTTCGCAATTAACGACCATCTCCCTTGTTAAAACTGGCAGACAATATGGGGGGCAACATCAGTTTTGAAGGGGCCGAGATCTACATTGGGGAGGAAGGAGGACCCCCTACAAAGGAATGCAAACCGACGCCGTGCCCCGGGCGCGCCATCGTTCGGCAGCCCGGCATCAGAAGCCGACGGCCGGCGGCTGCTCGATCCAGCCGCCGTCCGGCGAGGACGGATTTACTGCGGCAGTGGCGCCGGCCGGTCGGCCTCCCGACCCGGGACCGGCCGACGCCGACCGGCCGGCAGCCTCACCGCTGAGCGGAGCGCGGTGCGGTGTAGCGTACGGCGGAACAGCATACTGCCAGGGGCCGAGCGCGGGACCGTGCTGTTCACGGCGGAACGGCATCCTGCTAGGTTTGGCTTGGTTTGGTGGTGGTTAGAGCTCCTTCTACGGGTGTAGGGGCCGGGAACGAGGAAACTTGCACCCCACACACTTTTGGCCCGCAGTCTGGGTGCTCTCTTTGAGTCCGAGCAAAAAAAGCTGTTTTTTTTTAAGAAAACTGAAAAGAACACTCATTGGACTTGGGCCCAACGCATGGGCGAAATCCGAGGACTTTTTCTGGGGAGTATTTTGACTTCGTGAAAAACAATCAACCTCTAGCCTGCCCTTCCCTACGTACAGATCAGACACTCTTACGTGCTCAGCACCCCATACAGGTCAGGTGCACTTTTCGCCCGTATGGGTTTGCCAGGTAACCCTCACATATAGGCACTAGCGGATATTTGTATCTCTTCAAGATGCTGCAGCCCCCAATCTTCAAAATAGCCCCCGCAATGTTCAAAATACTCCCAATCCACCTTCATGTGATTTGCGAGCCAAAGCATGTTTTTTTGTACATAGAAATAATGAAATCATGTACTTTAAGGAACAGAAAGTATGACCAACATAGATTATGTACCTTCCAGGGCATCATGCTATATATTTACTCGGCCATATATTTATCCCACTGTATTACAAATACATGGAATATCTCGCTATCGACTACGTGAAGCATGCATTATATTATATTATGCAGCACCCTTTTACAGCTAGAATGGTTGCTGACACTGAAGCTATCATTTTAGATTTCTGACGATATATACAAACATGAGTGGAACTGGAACACAGAAATGGCTGCCATAGTCACAAGCTGTAACAGGATTTTAGACAGAATCTACGATGTCGGTGTCTCCACCCAGGGGTATTAATCCGTAACAATTTTCACTGCATGCCATTACAATAGCATAAAAACCTAATGTTGTTGCCATTTCACCCAGAGTGCTACATGAACATGCAGCATGATAACAACAGAGTTTCTGCTACAAACATAGTGATAGGCATGACTTCTAAGTTGGTGGGACCAGAGCTATTTCAAAGACATCCATGCAATACATTAAAAGGATATCAAATTCCTCTTAAGTTGGTGGGGTCACCAGCCACTACTTTATCTACTCCATAACATCCTATACCTTCCTATGGCTATACCTACTATCATAGAATGGCAGTCATTAACATATCAGGATGAAGATCCTTGCCTGCGAATGGAAAAGGTAGCATTATGGCAATTTTGCCTGAATCCATTACCAATTAAATATTTAGGAAGAAAAATAATTCAGCTCTGACCATGATGATGAAAGGAAAGAAAAACATTTATCAATGGATACACCAGATAAATGATGCCTAGAGCACATCACAAAACACAGCAATACCCCACATATATTACCAATTAATCTCAATCCTCCCAGCCACCCAATGCCGTACTTACCTCAAACGTCAGTTGATTTGGCGACAAAACTCATTCGTATGGCGCGGCGATAATTGGTATGCATGCAAGACAAAACAAGAAAATCAAGGATATCACCCTAAATCACTGTATTTTTGCCAGTGCTCACTGCTGAGGGCCAAACAGCTTTCGAACCAGATCGAAATTAAATCAGCTGCAATCAACTCGTATCTGATGATAGTTCTGCTTGGGACCGCAACTGCGCCACTTTCGGTTTACTATTTTGATCTGAGGTCAAGTACGTGAGAATACCTTATATTAACTTATATTGGCATGTACTTTGCAAGCCATCCCATCATACTCAATGCCAGGGTGGAACTTTGTATCTCTTTGCTGGGGTCGTGGCCCCCATGTTGACTTGCCCCCATGCTGTCTGCCTGTAATAACAAGGCAAATAGACAATAATTACAAAAATAAAGACCACAGTAGATGTGAGATAGGAAGAGTATGAAATAAAGTGAAAATGACCACATATATATATATATATATATATATATATATATATATATATACAGGTATATGTATATATGGTCATATATATATGAATATATATATATGTATTTATACATATCGGGTTTGTAACAAACTTTACATCATGGCTTCAAAGTTCCCGTATCAGGAAACCTTCAAATTTCAATGTTTTCTATTTTTTCTAAATCGTAGAAGTTTTCCTTCAAAAGCCTTTGGTTTGTGAAGACTGTCTAAGGCTACCACATGCCTACAACTGTAGTTCCCAGAGTCGGCACCGAAGGGAGTCAGACAAAGACGTCTGAGAACGCATTACCGCCTCAAGTACATCAATCGTGCCGCAGTGCCGCTGGGTGAATCATATCCGTAATGTTAAACGATACCTCCTTTTTCTAATCTTCAAATAACTTACATCCGCGGAAACTTCTGAGCTCTTGTATCCGTCTTACATCAGCCAGCTCTTTGAATTCCGTGCGTGCTCACGTTCGTCCATTGGCTAAAGCCTAGTCTTTCCAGAATATTCGGATTCCAAACGTCTCGTAATTGGTTGTATATGGTATCATGATCACACCGTCCTCTTTCATCACTTCCGTTTGAAGATAGTAAATAAGCAGCGCCGATTTTTGCTCAGTATATTAAGGTTCAAGCTCAGACTCAGTGATATGCTGCGTGGAAGTCTGAAGTGGTTTTCGTGGTGTTAGTGTGAGGAGTGACGGTGCATATAGTGTTAGTGCGAAAGTGGCCGTGCATCTAGTGCCAGTGTGTGAAAGAAGATAATATAGTGTCAGTGAGGAGCATGTATTCGTCTCTGATCCGGTGCCGAATGACTGACTAACGGTAAAGGCTGCAAGAATCGAGGCGATAGAAAGACTAGCATAATCTGGTCCTAAGCCACGAGAAAAGTAAGTTGTGTTACGACCAGAAGGCGAAACCAGTAAAAATTCGGCCTGGAAACATGGTCTACCTCAGAGACCCTGCTGTAGCTTTGGATTCGTCGTCAAAACTCGTTTCTGTTTGGAAACCCCTTCGTCGTGTTTTAAAATCCATATGATGTCACTTTTCTGGTCAAACATCATACCAGCGATACGAAGGTAGTCAACGTTCAAAATTTACGTCTAGCTGACCCTGACACTTCATGGCAAAACTTGTCGCACGAACCAAGTCATATAGGCCAAAATTACGAAAATATTCGAAAATCACTGCTCTCCGCGCTCAGCCTCAGAGGCAGTCAAAATTTTCTGTACACGATGAGCCTTCCTTTGAGCGTTTGGATCCTCTCTAAACTGTTGTATCAGCTCCGAGTCAGAACTCGGACGACAAAAGCCAAAATTCCCCAAATTCCAGAAGTCATGCGTCCAATTGTCCAAGTGCGAACGACGAGGACGACATCCCTTTGCCTAAACTCTCCTGTCGGCCAAAAGAAGAGGAAGAGGAGAATATGCCTCTTGCCGCATTGACAAAACAAATAAAATCCCAAAGCGAACTCGAACCAGTGAAAAGGCCTCCGAGTGAAAAGTTCCGAATCACATTCTGGGGACGAGACACCTGGTGCAAAGTATTCATTGGATGTATATGAAAACAGGATGAGAGAGGACAGTTCAGACGAAGAATGTCAACCGGATAAAATCATGCGTCACGATTCAGACACAGGAACGTCAGATATTGATGTAATTCAGGCATGCATTGCACCGAAGACAGATGGTAAGACGGGATAAGGTAGACCTGTTTAAACACATGCTTTCTGCTCAAAACAACATCGTGAACACTGTCATAACACAGCTGCTCGAACAACAGAAAGGAATGTTCACAGTACTGTAATTTAGTCGTCACGACCCGAAATAGCTCTCTCGCCGTTTTGCTCCTCACCAGGCTTCATCTGTCTCGCAACTGACGAGTGGTGACAAATGGGTGTGTTATGCGACGTTCCATGACGTTTTATGACGCACATGGCATTCACGCCAATCAGCGATCGCTTGGACAAGGAGGCCTATTGCGCGACAGGTCAACCGTACACAAGCCTACTACACTGAGCGAAAGACGAGATTTCAGTTGACCGTAGTCGGGTCGGGTAGTCGGGTCGGATCAGACAGCTTGACTTACCGTAGTCGGTTCAGTTGGCGGGGAAATAGCTGTGACGAAGCATCATGTTTACGCAGTGTCAGCACACACTTGACCTTTGTGGGCCGTCGCAAGAAGCGGTCGCCCTGCCGCTGCATCCAACAAAACAGCTCGTGTAAGCTGGTCTCAACGACACCTACAGTAACATTCGCTCGCATCCTGCCTGAGAGCAGTGGTATTGAAATGTAAGCCTGTGTTCAACCCAGGGCCTATTTTAAGGAAAAATGACTGCGGGGGCAATTCTGCTAATGAGACGCAATGGCCGAGACCCCCCCCCCGCCATTTGCGTTCTCCTTATTGAATTTTTTTCCACTCCGTATATATATATATATATATATATATATATATATATATATGTATAAGAGCGAATTACGATGAACACTTTTCCAGTGCTCTCTCATTAACTGATATCTCTTTTGGAGGAAATCATATGTGCAAAATATGGCATTGGTCCAACACAGCCACTTTCACATGAAGATTGTATGTCGTTTGTGCTGGATTTTATTTTATTTTGATGAAATTCGCGCCGGCTTTTGTGCATTCCGAGCCCATTAAAGTCAAAGAACACCATTCCATTTATCCCCAGCAAGGACTCATTCTCCATGGACTTGTGATCCCTGGGAGATTTGTTCAGGGAGAGGTGTGTCCGAAATGCCCCCAAACGCGTTTTGTGCTTCAGTTTTTTAAACCAAGCGCACGATATGCATAAAAAGCACATCATAGTACTCCTTTTGACACACTGGATCGAAAGACACTTCACATTCTGTCTCAGGTCATAGGTCACTGGCCCTGTCGGCAGCAGTGTGGCTTAGGTGGGAATGATACTTCAACCCTCTTAGTGGTCTCAGAGTTCTAGCGACGATGCTATTCGACGACTTGCAGCAGGTACTGCTTTTGCTTTTCATCCTTCGTCAGTACCTTGTTGTACACTTGGATAACAGCCACAGCTCGTTCGGCGAAGTCGCTAACTACCTCTATCCCGCACAGGACTTCCTTAGCGTTCTTGAAGCCAGGTGTTGTCCCCCAATCAGCGGGATCGGCGGCAAGGAAGTCCATGCTGATACCCTAGGCTTTCAGGTTGCCCACCGCCTTTGCGGTAATGAAGTCGACGATGATCTTCCTGAGAGGAGAATCTCCTTTGCTGCGAGATCCACCTGCGCTCGCTGGGAGGACTCTCCGATCCCTGTTCCTGGAGTGCCGCAATCCTTCTCTTCATCTCACATGGCACGCCTTCGTCGAAGAGCGACACACCAGCCAGTTCTTCGCTGGGGTACCATGATAGATGAGTGTCATAATCAGTTATATGTCGTAAAAAGTCATAATAGATAATAGGTGATTAGTAAACTCCTCCGAGATCCCCTTCGAGATTTCAGCATTCAAATCAGGCTTTGCAGAACGGCCAGGTTGTGCACGGGAGCGTTGATCGCCGATAAAGAGCAGAACCATGCACTGACGTACAAAACAACCATGAAAGAGACGAAGCGCTTGAGTGCTCCCAATTCACTGAGAGTCACGGAGAACTGACGGCAAAGCAAGAAGATCTGGATCCCGCAGATTGTGCGCCCCATCCATCTGGCACGATGGAACCATCCATCTGGCACGTTGGAGAGCACCTGGTTGGGGAACTTGATTCCCCGTGGAGGTTCTTGACCAAAGAGGATGATCGAGACCTCAAAGAACTCACGATAATCATCGCTAGGCTGGATTTCGGTGAGCTTCTAACAGCAGAAGGCGACAACACGATCCTTGGAGGAGAAAAACGTCTCGGCCACTGCTGGCTCCAGGTCTCCATACATCATGAATTCAAACTTGCTCCAATCAATCTGCCTCCATCTCTTCTTGAAGCGCCTGAACAAGGAGATCCCGGTCCCGAAGACGGACCAAAGCGCGTGGAGAAAGCCGCTTCTGCCACCAGTTCGAAGATATGATGACAAGCGAAGTGAATAGGTTGTCACTCAAGCTTCTGTTGAAGAAGCGTGCTTACTCCCACAACTTGTCCAGTATTGCTGGAGGTGGTGTCGAAGCTCGTGCCTTGTCCTTGTCCGAAACCTCCCAGTCTTCCAGACAATGCGCGACAACGTCGGCTGGCGTTGCTCCGGCTTTACTTGCAAACTTCGGAACACCGAAGAGCTTGGCGACACTTCTTGGAGCGGTTACAGTGACAAGGAGTCGATCCACCTTTCCCTTTCCATCGTCAGTTAACAGTTTGCCGTCCCAGTGGATCTCCAGATTGGGTGGCGCGGAGAAAGAATGCTAGATTTCGTCCGCAATGCCTTTCCTCTGCAATCTACATGCCCGCCTGGCCGAGCTTCTATGATCGCCAGTTCAGAGGAGTCGTGGCCGAGGGCCGAAGCCGTCGCCGATAGAAAGCGGATTGCAGAGTGATCATTGAGCTTGGTCCGATCGAAGGCTGCTGCCAGACCAGGAGTGGTGATGTTCTTGGGTGTTCTCGAAGCGGCCCTGCTCTCCTGCAGGGCCGCTTCGAAGGCATGGCCAAGGGCTGAGGGTCACCCTGATCTGTCAGTTGTGTGTTGTCGGTAGACGAGTATTCCAGCTGGGCAGTTACTTCCAGCTCGGCCTGTTGTTTAGTCTAACGGCGGACCCTTTAAAGCTTCGGCCTACTGTTGTCGTTGAAGAGCTCGCTCCTCCTCAGAAGGAAACTTATCAAATAACACCATGACGCCTCGGCGACCTGGCTCCCTTTGGGCCTGGAGAATGTCTTTATCCTCTTGGTTTTGATGATCTAAATGGTGCCGACAAAGGCAAGGTCAAAAAGGTTTTTGAGGTTGTCCCTAAATCCATTCCTCTTGTCAATTTCCGGGGTAGACCTCCAGCATTTGCCTTTGATGACAGCTTGGTACTGGTCAAGCTTCCTGTTGAGCTCCAAAATCACGTTCCGCTCCGGTGCAGTGAGAATACGGGCTTTGTTCAGCACCTTCATTTCGCGGACGATCTGTGTTTTGACGTACCTCTGGGTAAGCCTATCCACACGGTGGGACTGAAAACATTGCTGCAGCACTTCTCCCCGCGAAGGCAGTTCTGAGCACCGGTCAACCAAAGTTCGGCTTTTTTCTCGTGGTGCAGCCATAGTGGCACAGACTTCCGTTATAAAAGGTACTTTCTGCATTGACGCAGGTGGTCCTTAAATATCCTGACGTCTAAGAACGCGCGGGAAATTGCGAGACCGGCACCGTGGGTTACCGTGGCATGGCAAGGTCTGGTACTTCAAATATATGTCACAGTCTGTAAACGATGGCCAGAATATTGACGAGATGTTGCGGCAGCTTCGATTCTTTCCTAAATGAGGCAGTAGGTTGCCTGTCCGGTATAATTTCTGTTGATCTAATCTATCCCCAAAAAACAGTTTCTCACCGAATTTTGGCCATATGTTTTTCAACACTGCGCAAAAGTGCAAAAGCTTCCCAACACAGGCAGAACAAACTGCTCCATTTCCACATTATCGGCCCCAAAATAAAAAAAAGCCACCTCAAATTGAAATATTCGCCTTAGCCCGGCCTCAGTGAGGTATCATCAACACTCGTCATTATCTGCAGTCTGGGCTATGCCATGTTCGTGAAGCAGATGAAGCTTGCTCATGGGATGCACAAACCCATGCACAAGGAGCAGCAAGAGTGACGGTTTTAATATATGAATGATTAATTTTCCGTTTTCCTCGCGTAAAACTCGGGTTTAGTCGCCTAGTTCAATGAAGTTCTACCAATTAGGTGCTGGGGTTTTAGTAGGGTTTTCGGATCAGGATGATTGGTGATGACTGCAGCACTGCTGGACTGTTACCGCATTCATATAAATATTATCTCACCAGAACGAAATCGCTCTGACCACCAGCTCACCCTTCAGTTTTCTTGCGCTTGAACACATCAAAGATGGTTATCACCATTTTTAACGTGCTTACGATGCAATGAAACGCCTTGGCCTCCCACCAGACAATCGTGGCATCGGGTGCTGGCGTACTAATTACGAAACACGCTCGCCAGCGGTCACTAGTTGTGCCTGCAATACGTATTATCAAGTGATGCTTCTAAGTGTTCTCCCACATTACTCAATGATTCAACATATCCTTCGTTGATAAGATGCTGCTTCGCGAGACTCTCGTGCGCAGCGCTTTATGGAATACTGTCCTGGTTACGCTAGTACACCTGGCTGTTTTTTTTCTTTGCATGGGCAAAGGCTCTTGACTGGGGGGGCAAAGTGTCCGACTGAGGGGGCATTTGCCCCCCCAGTTAACATGTTAAAATAGGCCCTGGTTCAACCACTGCCTGCGTGCAGTGAAAAACAAAAGCCGCACTGATTATGTTTTATTGTACTGTTGCATAAAATGGAGGTTAAAAGGTCCATCCTTCCAATCCTTTGCTTTTCCCTGGCTCATTACAGCATTCCATTTTTGTCTCACGGACTGCTTTACCCATCCTATGATCACTGGAGTATCCATCTTCCTGTTAAAGTTCAAGAGCTGTGGACCTTCCTTCGCGAAACAGAAGCCCACATAAATGGTTTCTTCTCCCGTTTTCATCACCTCTTTGAAAAGCACAGCGTAGAGTTGCAGGGAAATCAAGCTCAAAGCCTGGTATTGAAACTTCAAAGCGACACAGACATCCTTCGGTTTGAAATTAATAAAACATTCGCTTCACTTCGGAACATGCAAATCCCATCAACTGGTCGAAAGAAACGAGCGCTACTTCCATTCGTAGGCGAAGTCAAGGAAAGTCTTTTTGGCACCGCGACAACCTCTGACATTAACTATGTTCTCCATTACGTCAACAGCTTGGAATCACCGCAAAAAGAGATTCTTTATGTTCTCGACGAAAGTGCCATTGTGCCAAACGACGATTGAAGTCAAAATCAACAGATAAGCAATCAGTTATCTGGTTGCTTTAACAGTCTTTATGGCAAGTTTAAATCACTCTCAGACATCGTGCTGAATGACCTGGTCACCTTTATGAACATAGGAATCGACATGGACATATTTCAAAATCTGCTCATGAGTCTGCAATATCTACGAAGAGGCCTGGCAAACCTCCGGCTTCATTTCACTCTGGCAGAAAATGGCATTCTTCCGCGATCATTATTTTCTGTTCCTAAATTTGAGAAAACTCTGTCCGACATTCAAGAAAAACTGCCGAAAACTGTAGCACTTCCCTTCAGACCAGTCGAAATTGAAAAATATTATTTCATCTCTCATGTCAGTGCTTCAAAAACTCCGTACGACTTCGTCATTCACCTCAAAGTACCTCTCATTCACGCCAAAAACTTTTTTCATGTCTATCAGATTTCCAACCTGCTGGTCCCAAAAACCATCAACAGTCAAACTTTTTCGGCAAGTTATTTTGTGGAAGATGCCAAGTTTATGACCCTTTCAGAAGATGCTTCGAAATACATCACCATGGGAGATGAAGACATTCAAGTTTATTTGCAAAACAGACTTCCTTTCTGTCCCTTTCGGACACCCGTCATGAATATAACGGGCTACATTTTGGCTCTGTATTGCAGGCATGCGAAAAATTCGAAATCTTTACATTCCGGCTTCTGAAACGACACTGGTATGGCATCGATACAGCTGCAGCTCGTTTCTAGGGAGCAGCATCGACCGGAGGTCCCACAGGCTGGTTCTGTGTAACTCTGAAGAACAGCCAGTTAAGATTCCAAATCCCACGCCGGACACGCCGGCGTCAGTGGGTCAAGGGCCGCGAGAACGGCGCCAGGGCCTGAATGCCTGACCCAGAAAGGCAGTTCTTTTCCGGGGTTCGGCTGGATACGTCACGAGCTGACGTAAACTAAACTAACCAATCACACTGTGCCATGTCGAAGCCAGTGAAGTCTCAGAAGCGGGAGTATAACAGGGTGAAAAAGTCCAAACAGAGCGTTTCGGGGGGAGTTCGCAGAAGGTCTTCATTCAGAGCGGCTAGCGAGGAGTTGGCGGAAAGTTTGGCTGAGAGTGCTTTTGAGTCATAGAGTCATAGGTGAAAGTTCGGGAGGAACGGTCTTTCGGACAGAAGTTGTGAGGACAGCCGGAGACCAGAAGCGGTCAGAGTCGGGAGCCTGCAGTCATCACGAGCGGCTGTACAATCTGCCCTCCCGCACACTGACCGGTGCGGCCCTGCACGGCCTCTGCGCTGCCCAGACGACGCGCTGCAAAGTCCAGCCATCCCAAAGCATCCCCCGTGAGCTGAATGCCATACGGCGCTCAGAATGTCCTGCCTGCATCACGCTGTTTTTTTTTGGTCATACGGTCACGCAAAATTCCACTCGTAATGGCAATCGTCCATCCCACGGAGAGAAGGCAGGGACAAGGGTATACCAGGGGCAGAGGGGGCTTGGGATGCATTCCGGGGTGGAAACGGCGTTCGACGTGAATTGCGATTTGGCGTGTTGAAGTATGAATGTGTGTGAGCGAGTGGTGCTTTCATTTTGATATCCGGGAAAATAAACGTCGAAATTGTATGACAGTCTGGGCTGCATGAGCGAGGACGATGCAAAGAGAACTGGAAGGCGATTAGTCGCGAGTCATTTTTGTTTCTTATGGGAGGCCGGCTGGCCCCATGTAAATGCAACGGTAGCGTGTTTTTTCCGTAAAATCAGTTCGTCGTTCAGCGTGTAGACTTATCAGTAGAGTTTTGGAGGATAACGTCAACATGGACGTCAACAGACAATTCAATTCGAATAGACAAGGAATATGTTAAAATCGTGTGTGGCTTCCACGGAGTCAATTTAATCATCCTTAGTTTATATAATCCGTTCTTCCCCTCCCCCCGCTTTTGCTAATTTTCTTCTTTGTTGTGCTAACGTACAGTTAAAAGGCCTTGGCATCGACGCTTAAGCACTGGATCTCATAATGTTCACAATACAACCATTTTTCTGCATAACCGTGGGAATATAAACCCAACACGTGACAATAGATTTGCGATCATTGCTGTTTTTCATTGAGAAATGAACCAACGAACAGCAGTTTATAATTTGCCTGATATTCATTAGCTTCGGTAACTTTGTTATTTTGGTCACTTTGCTGCCGACACCCAGACCTCAGCTCACAGGACTTCGAGATTTGAATTGGCCTTGCATGTGCTAGCTTTCGAGCAATTTGAAACGTGTAGTCAGAACATACAAATGAAAGTATGCAGTGAAAGGCTAGCAAATGTGCATGCCTAATTAGGACCTTTGAGATCATGGCCCATTCAGTTACTGTCAGCTAATTGCTGCTGTGCTCCTGAACAAACGAAAAATAACCACAGATGAATAAACTGAAATGTGTTCCGCACCCTTGCCGTGCTATCTAATCTCAACAAGTAAAATGTTGGTAAATTGTCGGATGATTTTTTATGTCGGAAAGCAAGACGGACAGGTGCTTCTGCGGCTTTGTAAGCATCGTTTTGTAATGAGATCAATTGCCGTGTTTCATGATCGCGGTGCTCAGTTCGCGGCAAAGTGTAAATACCCTGCCCCGTCGCAAGGCCGGGCGTCCGAGCGGTCGCCGGTGTGCGCCCGCGTAGCAGATCGGCCGGCCCGATAATGGCCCTTCACCGGGGCCGCCGCGCCGGAGGGTAGAGAGGGACCGTCGCCCGGCCGTCTGAAATGGCCCTCGCCCCCTGTCACCGGTCTTCACGGTGGGGCCGGCCTGAGGTGAATAAATGTTGACCCGCCGCCGAAGGAACATCTAGAATGTGAGTTATGGAGCAGCGCAACCGACTTTACACGATAAAATGGTCGGACCAATGTGCGCGAATCGGATGGGCATTCTCCGCTCAAGGCTCGGCACGATGCGTCGGCCGGACCGCTGATCGGACGGAGATAAGCCGATGGACACGTCCTCCGAACGCGGGTGTTACAGAGGACAGGCAGACCGCTCAGGCAGCCCTGTTCTCGGCCAAATGATGAGACACATACCCAAAACTGAGCTCACATAAGGGATGATGACATGTCCAGTTCATAGGCAAATCGATGTTTTTTCGTGAGTCTTTAGTTGTCTAGTAGTTTATGCCACAAATAGAATAGACAATTTACCAATAAAACTTTATGTTTTTTTTTTGTGAACTGTTATTTCTCTGATCAACTTTCTTCGACCTTGGCTGGCTGCAAAATTATCTGGCTTTTGTCCAATGTTTAACGTCATGATTAAGTCATCCCATACGAAGTGTCTCACTGGGGATAATGAGATTACATCAAGACAACACTAACGTCATTTTATGGTCAGGAACGGGCGACAGACCATTATCACGACGGAGGGGGGCAGGTATACTGCATGTCCGTTGATTGATATGGCAACTGCGTATCCGCCCTCCTGCAATTAAGAACCCGACGCCACCCTACAACCTCGTGAGCACGGCTGGACTTTGGGCTAGAGATTTTGCAGAGCCGCCGCTGGGTCAAGCGCGCGGCCTGCGGTCAGTGAATGGCGGTCAGCCGTTCACTCGCCGGGTGGATGTGGGACATCCCCGGAGGTTATCGCCGCCCGTCGGCAACGGGTAGGCTGGATTTTGGGGCCCACGGGGATGCAGCGTCACGCAGCCGGGACACGGCGACCGAGGCCGGGTCACGAGCAGTTGTCTCGGCCATGCCCTGTCACCAAGATGAGGTCGGGCGCTTGAGCTGTGGACAGTGGATAGGACGCCGTCCACTCGCCGGGTTGGTGACGATCATACCCGGAGGTTTTATCGCCGCCATCGCCATCGCCATCGCCATCGCCTTATGGCTTGGTGGTGGGCCCCAGGTTTTGCAGTGTCACGCCGCTTGGCCAGGCCCGTGACCTGCAGTCAGTGACGGGACGACACCATCCACTCGCCGGTAGGGGGAAGCACCACCGGGGGTTAAGGTTCTGTCGCCGCCACCTTCGTATGGGCAGGCTGACGGATTGAGGCCCAGGGTTTGCCGAGTCACACAACCGAGACCCGGGAGGCCGAGGCCAGGTCTCCGGAAAGGTCTCGGGTATGCCAACTGATGCTCGGTCACATCAGGTCTGGCGCGTTGACTGCCGTCAGTGGACGGAACTGCGCTGTCCACTTCCCGGACCGGCGAACATCGCCAACGGGAGATGGGTTTGTCGCCACCCGCCGCCACAAAGGCTTAGGCCACAGGGCAGCGGGTCAATGCTGAATGACTACAAACAAACACCGATTGAGAATGGCCGGCAACATCGAGGCTGAAGACCTATGTGCGGTACCTCTGCGTACGAGGAAAACCTATCCGACATGTCGGAGGCACACTTACGTGAGGTAAAATTTATTATTCCAACACACCTGCCTCATTGGGGCCACCATTTGAAGCCCGCATCCCGCCTTAAATGCAAAAGGGAGCCGACGGGAGCTGTAAGAAGGGGCCCAGTCACAGGACGGCGCCGACAGGGGGACTGACCGCACCGACATTATCGATGCTGTGCGAGACCCCTGTGCCGTGCGGCTCACGCCGCTGGGTCTGGGACACCTCTGGCATGCGTCCGGGGCTAACTTAGGGGCAAGGATGGGAAAGGGATGACTTATAGACTTATAGGTCCGAGGGGTCCCGAGCCCGTGATTAGGCAGTGTTTCCATGACCGTTTTATTGAGGGAGCGTGCATTCACTCATCCTGAAGGCTCCACGGTGTTTCTGGTGATCCTGCACCACTGGCAGGGAAAAAGTGGGCCTGTCTAACTGATCGGGGTACGACAGGGGATGACGGACGACGGGGTGGATGGGATTAGGAACCAGTGGAGGCGCACGAGCGCCCGCAGGAATCAGTAGAAGCAGCTGGCCTCGAAGGGAGAAATTAATCACGCCTTGGGAACAATGCCAATCAACCGGAATTCTAAATATTCTCCCCGTGGGATGGATGCTTTTCCGATTTCATTTCTGTTTGGCAACCAGATGACCGTGGGTCTGAGCGTGATGCAGAGGAACCGTCCGTCAGTCCTTTGCCACGTCCGGATCTTACCGTTCATCTTCATAACTAAATCCCTCGACGTAAAAAGTGAATCGTCTGTATGCTGTCCAGATTTGATCTGCCTCATCCCTTAAATGTTCTGCTGATGACAGTGACCGCTAAATGCAGCCTGCTTGTGCGCAGGCGCCCCGTTCACGGCACGCGACGGCTCCACGACGACGGACGTGGGCAGCTACAGCTGTGTCCGGCTGGTGACGCATTCGGAGGCCCGCGACGCCCTGGCACGGGTCTTGGCGTGTTCCGGCGGCCGCAGGCATCGATCTGGCACATTTTGCACATTGCTGCAGAATGATGCACAGTGTTGCAAGGGCCTATGCCCCCCGCAACGGCCAGCCGGAGAGCCAAACGGACACTACCAGCGTGCTCGCCAGGCTGCAGTCGACCAAACAACATCTTGGGTCGAAAATTGCAAATTGTTGCAATGTTGCAAAATCGCCACCTTGCAATATGCACTTCACATGAATATGCAGAATCAGAACGATGCTCGCCTGCTGTCCTCACCAAACGCAAGGGGAATATCCCCAAAGTCTGCGAAAAAATTATAATTATGAAACAGACTAGCAAACCAACGGCCTCTTACCTTGGAAATGGACAGTGGAGAGTGGTTAGCCCACAGCCAGTCTCTCTGAAAGCCAAATGCAAAAAATAACACTATCTCACTACAAAATTACTCTAAAACTTTTACCTCTCCTATATCCCTGTTGAGCCTAGTCGCGGCTGCGCCGCATACTGTCAAGACTTCAGCCTGCCAGTCTACCATCAGAGACCACGCTTGGGGCCCTTTATGTTGAACAATTTAGTGCTCAGTTAGCATCAATTGATATCTGGACTCAAATCCTGACTGACCTCAACGAACATAACGTCTCGTTCGTCCGGGTAATGCAAGAGCTCCGCCGTTAACAAAGAAGTCGATTACACTGAGCGAGCTTCGAAGTCACATCCGTACCCTTCGAACCGCATCGCTCTCTCACACGCTGACGCTGATTACACGTCCCGTTGTGCTGGCAGTCATTGTGATCCTAATGGTACTGACGCTAATCATCTGGAAATTCCGCTGTTATTGCTCAAACCCCAGACTCCTGACATCCCATCCGGAACTTACCACATCACCTGTTCCCGACGCTTCGTCTGCAGCAGCATCCGGCCCACGTGCCGAGCGACAGGAAGAGGAAATACCGACCATGCGAGCCCTGTTGACGGTACCCATGTCGCACGGTCCCGGCGTCTCCGTGCCTGGTGCCAACTAAAACAACACTGCTGACGGAGCCTCTGTGCAGAAGTCTTCGATCCTTCTAGATTACAACACCGGATGCCTCTGATACATGAAAGGAAGAGAAACGTCCACCTTCTGAACCAACTTCGCTGACAGAGTCTTCTGACGGCTCTTCTCCTACCGAGCCGCAGTGGCTTGGAACCGCCTGCCTCCGGCAGCCTCGAATGCCGCCTCACGCGCATCGTTTTTAAAACATTTGAAACATCTGACGCCGTGACTGCCGTTCGTGTTCAAATGAGTGCGTTTCACTTCGCCTGACAAGTGATTGTGCATTATCGTTTTTGTAATTTTGACGAGGGGGCAGAATAGCCACGGCGCAGGCGCCTTCAGTACATACACACATACATACAGAGTCCCAGTCCCATCATACAAACGTTCATAGATTGACCATTTCTCTGTTGAGCAGCTCGACCGGTCACGTGACCAGGGCTTTGTGTCACCTCACCTTCGCATCAGGACATCTGACCTGACAGGATGCTGACCAAACGGATCCGCAAACGCCTCTAAGGGCTTCGAATTTGTCAGAAGGGAAAACCACCCACACTGACATCACGGATGTTGTAAATGGATACCGTCATCATTGAGCCAAGATTGGAACCACCGTGCGTCGCTCTCCAGAGCGTCTGCCATCTCATCGCCTTCAGCAGGTTGTTGATGCCACCGCCAGCCGCTGCTACATCCTGACAGTCACTAATGCACCCTGTCAGCTACCGTCGTGTCTGACGCCCACAACACTGCTGTCGTTACCAGCCCATCGATGGTACCTACAGCCAACCAGTCATCGCAAGGAAGAGAAGACCAGCTGTGACTCTGAAAGACTCTGAAAGTGTTTATTAACCCGTGTCGAAGATTTTTTCGATCCAGTAATTTGTGGTTCATTGTTGTGTCATGTATCCATTGTTTTGTCATGTCTCCATTGTTTCATGCATATTGTTGTCGGATTATCTGTCGGATTATGGTCCGATTGTCAATGGTCGGATTATCTGTCTGTTTTAAGGAGTAGAATGCAATGAATGGAAATGGATGAGCCCCCGAAAATCTCGACGAAAATTGTTAAATGTTCATTCAAAATTCCGTCGTAAGGACCTCGCGCTGTGACGAAACAAAGTTCACGTCATGGCTTTAAAGTTCCCGTGTCAGGCAACCTTCAAAGTTCAATGTTTTCTATTTTTTTCTTAATCGTAGAGGTTCCCCTTCAAAAGCCTTTCGTTTGTAAAGACTGCCTAAGTCTACCAGATACCTTCAACTCTAGTTCCCAGAGTCGGTACCGAAGGGAATCAAATAAAGACGTCTGAGAGCCCATTACCACCTCAAGAACATCAATCGCGCCGCAGTGCCGCTAGGTGAATCACATCCGCAATGTTAAACGATACCTCCTTTTTGTAATCTTCAAGTAGCTTTATACCCGCAGAAACTTCTGAGCTTTTGCATCCGCCTTACATTAGCCAGTTCTTTGGATTCTGTGCGTTTGAAAGCTCGTTCATTGGCTAAAGTCTAGTCTTTCCAGAATATTCGGATTGCAAAACACTTCCTGATTGGCTGTATATGGTATCATAATTACACCATCCAGGAACGGCGGATTGCATTTTCGGTTGGGGGGGGCAAGCTCTATCGAAGCAACGGCCAACCTCACTGGGTTACTTTCTCCCCCCCTAAAAAACTAAATTTTGTTCTTTTTGCTATCGCCCAGTTTTCCGCTAAACAAACAAACTTTCTCCTCAGGTTTTGGCGTTGGTGTACACTCGTGTTCACCAAAATGCATGGATTTTTTTTTATTCAGGCCTGTACCGATTGACATTTTTCAGGTCTTTGCCCTTGGGCATCCATCTACATAATAGCGAATGATTCAAACTTCTTCCTCTTATGTTGCTTGCGTTTACAACACGAATTCAGCATTATTTTAAAGTATATTTGTAAACTGTTGAAAGACAGTTTACTGGCACAACATTAACCTGCGCACGACCGTCGGTCAGCGACGATCACGCTCGACTGGGGGGGGGGGCAGTTGACCGCCCCCCTCTAACTCACGAATGGTTGGTCGCTCGATAAAAGTAAGCACACCGTTGTAAAGCTTGTGACGGGTAGAGCTCGAAACTGGTCTCATTTTTAGTTTTAGGTAATATGTAAGCAATTTACGTCCTATATCTGTTTTCTCATAGCCCACTGCATAAGATCGAGAAACGGCCTGAATCTCAAGGGCTATGATTAATAATGCATACGTAAAGCCACCAGCACACAAGTTAAGGTCCGCAAATGCCGATACACATCTAATTTCTCGGATTTGTTCAATATATACGCCGAAACGTTGAGCTAAAGACAAGGCAATTTTCGCGCCGGCTGTCGGCGTGCGCCGCAGCCGTACGCAGTAAGAAATTGACGGGAACTAATTTTAGCGTTCCTTTATTTTCGCGACATAAGTCTATCCATGTAAATTTTATTGATCTTAGGGGTTCTTGTGATGGTTTCTCATGCTTAAATTCTGGAAAAATTCATTAATTATCAATCTACGCAATTGGCGGAGCTTTATTCGCGAGAGCTTCTTTATTTCCAAAATATGCAATTTTTTCAAGTTGTTGAGGTTGTTAGTATGACTTACGTCTGTGCAAGCCAGTTCTGCCATTTTCTACCCATTCTGAGTAATTCATCGCTGATTTTGACGGTAGTACATTTTGGCCTACAACAGTTATTCGTGACCTGACCTCAGGTCAATGGCTGGAAGTCATTGATACTCTGCCCAATGACGTTAACTAGATGTCTGTTTCACTCTACACTAAAAATGTTATGGAAATTTCAGCCAATTTTCGAAAAAAAAACGACGGCATGTCTTAAAAATGGACTTGACCTTAGGTCAATGATCCGGAAAATTCCGAAAAATCTGAGATAGCAGATTTGTTGCGTCTATCAAAATCACTAATCCCTGAAAGTATTATTGTGATATCTTGTTTTGCGAAAAAGTTAAAGGGCGCTAAATTTTTTTAAAATAGGTCCGTTTGACCTGACCTAGGTCAGGCACCTGACTTGACGTGAGGTCGAAACTTTGACACAAGATGTAAAATGATCAAGCAAAAGGTACACAAAGTTTCGCGGCTCAGTGTTTGTTTGTTCTCTCGCGACCCCAGAAAAAGCCCAGGGTGGGGCGGTCAAGTAACCCAATGACACATGTCACTACGTTGCTGCATGGCTTAACTGGCTGTGTTCCTTGTGACGCTAGGAGCACCTGAATGATTCACAGGTACACTTTGAGATGTCCTGATGTCATTCCTATGGTACATGTAGGTTAATACAGTTTTTCTTTGCTCCATGTTACGAATTCTGTGACCTGTGTAGAAAGTAACGACCACGTCCCGAACAGGAGCTGAGATTTTCCGAACAGGACCGTCACCGATATTCGTCCATTAGCATGTAACAAGAAGCGCGCTATCTTTCCTACGGCAGATTTGCTGTCATCGGCGGGTATCTAGACGAGACTGTGCTCCTATGGGTGTTTCTAGCCTCACAAATTACTAGCGTCTATAAAGTAATATGTGAGTGGTTTCGAGGGTGGAGGCGATTTCGTGAGATACAGGGACCCCTTGAAATGATAGCGTTGTGAGAGGTAAAGGGATACGAAACACTGCTACTCGCAAGCACAAGAGTGCATATATCTTCATGCCTTGTCGAGACCAATGAACTCATATATGAAACATTAAAACAACTGCATGAAAAATGCCGAAAATGCCGTAAAAATGAAATGAAGAAATGCCTCACAAAATGCCGTAAAGTGGAATATCGAGTACACAAATCTTGAAAGCAAAATGTCAGAAGCAAGCCATTAAATAGGGAAGTTGTCCACAGACATGAACATCAAACGGGAAAACTGGAACGGCAAGACGTCCAATATGGATAGATATCTAATAGTGGTACTTATCGAAACGGAAACATATTGCGGGACGAAATATTAAATGAATAAATAATTGCGAGGCTATGCTTTATATCATCGTATGAGGGACGGGCATCTGACATGGGCTTGTATAGAATGGCAAACTTTTGCATGACAAACCATGGAGTGGGGCAATATGTTACAGTTTGATATCTCAAAGGATGAAGATTATATCAAGATATGAACCTGATGGCGAGGTGGTCAGGACTTTCGTCTGTCAAAATCACGGAAGGAACTGAAGCTCTTCCCAAGCTGAGTCGTTGGCAGATACGGTAATCAGCGCGGGCCGTTGCCGGAGATCGGCGGTATGTTCTACGATTATTCTATACGAGACGTTGGGAAAACGTTTTCTATTCCACTGTCATGCGTTATTATCAAATGAAAGATTCCTGGCAACAGGAGTCTTAGGTTGTCTTCAAAAGACTAATGGGAAAAGAGGATGGGCAATTTTTCGACGTCCAAGACCCGAACCCTCTACCCTATAAGACGTGAAAAGCCAGCATTTTTGCATCCACGCTATCAGGTCCAGTGGTGCAACCAGGGTAGCTGTCTAGTCGGTTCAATTCAGTAACCCCCTTAGACAACCGGAATCTTCATTTCAATTTTAGCTAAATAGCGAAAATACTTGGAAGGTTATGTGTAAACCCTCGAAAAATTTCACGGTGGTCCTGGTGATATTTCCCTTTACAATTTTAGAGAAAAGTCAGTGCCTGTGCGATACTAGGTGTCCATACTGAGATATCATTCACTTAAATATTTATCCGATGCGTTATTGATCCCTACCCCAACATTTTGTCATTAAATCATCAATCATTTGGTAGATGGCAGGTTGGTTTTTATCCTACTTCGATATTTATGGCGCTGATTTTACATTTGATGTTTCCCTATTCCACACCTTATTCGACGAAATAATTCTCCCTACTTACTTGTTAACTTAAATTAATATTATTTTATGATATTATTTACCGTTATTATATTACACTATATATTATATATTATATTATATTACATATCATAAATTAAATTACTTAAAAACTGAATCTCTAAAATGATATCTGACATTTCGTTTTTCCTGTTCTAAATTTCCGCCCGCCATTATTCATCTTATTCGATGTTTTGTGTTCGTTGGTTATAATCGAACAAGTCATCCCAACGCATCTGATTCCGCTTCTAAGAAAGTGGCTGATTTTGGGACACTATGTCTTCAAAATCGCACCAAGACGTGCTATAAGCCATGCGAGGTGAAATATCAGGTCATTTTGCATTTCAGTGAGTTCCAAGTTTATTTGATTGTGTGGCTAAAACGAGCTTATGATTCATCAGAACGCAATTAGTTGCGGAAAACGGTCATATCCAAGGCAGAATGCATGGTTCAAAAACGTAAATTCTTCAGAAATAAACCACTTAGAACTACGGTAATTTTGGTTTTCGGGATATGGATGCGTGCAAGACAATTATGTTTTTTGGATCTTGTTTTTTTGCCTCTAGCCTACTATCTACCCCGCCCTTTTTCCCTCATAATTCGACTGTATTGTTTTCCGGTTTTTCCCTTTTGGTGTTATTGCAGCATAATAATGGTATTAGCATATGTTATTTCCATACGCTGACACCTGTGATTAAATCGCACGAACAACTGATGGGCGAGGCATTTGCAGTGACCTGCATTTGGAAAAATCTGATGCGACCATAGAAAACCCGGTAATTGTTATGCATTTCTGCAATGATTTCGCATTTAAGAAAGCTACGTCTGCGCAGAAAACCTGTTTCAGACTCAATGGTTTTGAACATTGAGTCTGAAACAGGTTTTAGGTTCAAAATCATTGAGTATGAAACAGGTTTTAGGTTCAAAATCATTGAGTATGAAACAGGTTTTAGGTTCAAAATCATTGAGTCTGAAACAGGTTTTAGGTTCAAAATCATTGAGTCTGAAACAGGTTTACCCAGACTAGGATCGTCCTTCCGAGTTTTGCGGGAGTTGACTTTATGACTAAAGTACTGCATTAAAAAGACGTGGTAAAACAAATCTCGATAAAGTCGTGCATAGTTATTGGGGCCGGTTTTGTGAGAAAATTATACCATGTTAAATGATGTTATTGTGCGATCCCTCTTCCTTTATGTCACATGCGGTTATCATATGCATTATGTAACAGCACATTGTTACCTAGCCCACGTTCGTCTTTTGAGCTGCGCATTTACGATATCTTCCAACGGACTTGGCTCCGCTTCTGTAAGAATGTTCTTGGTACATATGTGACCCGAAAACCGCACCTTAAGGCCAATGATGCCATCTTGGGCAAAATACAGGGCCACTTTTGAACTGGTGGAGGTTAAAACATAGGGCTGGTGTGGTTTAAACGAGGTTATGGCTCATGACAAGATCTGCAGTAGAAAAAACTATCTTTCGTAGGGCAAAAATGCATGCTTTGAAAAGGCCAATTCCACGTAGCGAACCACTCCAAACGAATACAAATGTAGGGCTCCCCCTTTGATGCAAGTGACCAGGGCATTGGAGCCGTTTTGTTGCAAGAGCAGGATGGCGTCGAACGCGTCATTGCCTATGGCAGTCATCGCCTGTCTCGGGCTCAGAAAAACTACTGTGCTACCAAAAAAGAGCTTTAGGCATGTATTGTTTTTATTCAGGAATTTTCGCACTGTCTCAAGGGCAAGGACTTTAAGTTACGTACTGACCACAGTAGCCTTCAGTGGCTTTATAACTTCAAAAAACTTACAGGTATGCTGGCACAGTGGCTCGAAATTCTTGGTAATTTCCACTTTCAGAATGTGTATCGTCCAGGCACGCAGAATTCGGTCGCTGACGCCCTGAGTAGGCGACCGTCTAAGGTAGAGGACGTCGCTTGCCAGACTGAGACCTGCTACGGCATCTCTGCTCACGACTGGCCACTTAGCTTCATTCAGGGTGAACAGGCGAAGGACGAGGTGCTTGCTGAGCTGTCACGCCTGTTGACAGTGGGTCAGTGCCCCGCCCGTCATGCCGTCTCCAGTGGTGTTAGGCCGTGGCTGCGGCACGAGCCGCGGCTGCGTCTTCTTGACGGTGTGCTCTTCAAAGTGTATCGCTGTCAGTCACTGGCCCCGGAGAATCTGCAGGTAATCGTTCCGCCAGGACTGGTCGCGGGATTACTCACCTCTCTCCATGCGGGTCCGTGCGGGGGTCACTTTGGGTGTGAGAAACTGCTGAAGCAGGTGCAACGTCGGTTCTTCTGGCTCGGCATGTCGGCTGATGAGAAGTTCTGTCACCAGTGCGACCGTTGCGCTGGCCGAAACTCCCCCACTCCAAATCCTCGTGCATTTGCGGGCGAACTGTACTCGTCAAAGCCCTGGGAGGTAGTTTCCATGGACTTCATGACTGACCTGCCGATCACGGCCCGCGGTAACAAGCATTTGTTAGTTGTCTGTGACTACTTCATTCGGTGGGTGGAAGTATTTCCGTTGCCGGACATGATGGCCGTGACTTGCTGAAACATTGGCTTCTCAAGTGTTTTCTCGCTATGGATGTCCCAAGTACCTTCATTCTGATTGTGCAGCCAATTTCAGGGGTCAGGTGGTGTCAGAGCTGTGCCGCATCAAGGGGGTCCAGAGGACCTGCACAACGACGTTTCATCCACAGGGCAACAGCCGTTGTGAGAGGGTCAACAGGACCATGTTGGGGATGCTGGCCAAGTACCTGTCTGAGAACCATGCTGAGTGGGACAAATATTTGCCCCTGCTCATGCTTGGCTACCGGGCTCAAATTCACGATTCGTTAGACTATAGTCCCTTTTTCCTGGTCTTTGGTCGCGAGCCCAGGCTTCCTGTTGACGCAGAGATTGGCGCACCAACCACCGCCCGCTCCAGGTCAGCTGCCGTGTACGTGGATGAGCTGTGTGCTGGCGTTCGGACCGCATACCGTGCTGCAATACGTATTTCAGATGCCAGGTACCAACAGAACAAACAGCTTTATGAGCGGAAACTGAACTCTTTTCATTGCAGTATCGGTGACCATGTCATGCTCTTCCGTGGTATTGCCAAGCGAGGCGAGTATCACAGATTCCTTAGGCCTTGGATGCCGTCTGTCATCGTTGCCAAGCGGGGTGACATGAATTACCGTGTGAGGTTAGAGGACGGTAAAATGTTGTGTGTGCATCACAATAGGCTTAAGCCGCGTACCGCTCTTCCTCTGGAGACGACTGGTGTCGATCCGGATCCCATACTCCCATACGGTTCGGTGAGTGGGACACTGGCTCTTGAGCGGGCCGCCCCTCTACGGGCCGCTTCGGACACGATGACGGTGCCATCGCCCGTGGAGGAGAGGGAGGGACGTCTGCTGACGTTCAGGCCGGTGCCGCTTCCGCGCCGGGCCGTGGGGACCACGAGTCCGGGGCGTGGAGCATCTCAGTCGTCTGATTTGACATGGGTTGATGGTGTCCCCGCGGTGAGCCCTGAGAATACCCAGGAATCGCCTGGGCTGCCCGCTGACTGTCTCGGCTCGCAGTTGGTGCCTCCAGTAGCGCCAAGGCGGTCGAATCGTGAAAAGCGGGCCCCTGACCGCTGCGGCTTTTGTTAAGGTAATAGGTTTAAGATGTTTCCGCGAATGGCTGTATCGGCAGATAAGTTTTGGGGATTCATGCTCCTTCCACCCTGTCCCGCTGTCAGACACCTGGTCGCAACACTACCCGTCCGTTGTCTTTAGTACCCCTGGCTCGGTGACTGAAGGGCCCTCAGTTGCCGAGTCTTCGTACGGAACGTGTTTTTTGGGCGAGGCGAAAGCGGTTCCTGCTGGCGTAATGGAGCGTAGTGTATTGACAGCCTTTCTGTGTGTTTCTCGTGACAGGCTGATTTTATGTTTCCCGCATGCGTTTGCCTTGTTTGTTACCATGTGTAACCGTACTCTTTCTGGTCCCTAGGTGACGTTGGTGACGTTGGGGAGACGGTGCCGCCACCCGGGGTTTTCGTTTTCGAAGCAGAGAAGAGTGTGGGGGGGGGCTGCGCGACTCCAACGTGCTGCCCATCCCCCTTTGAATGCGGGGTCGGCCGCCCTGGCCGGCGCCGGTTCGTGCCGGTCCGTCCGTCCGTGTTCCGTCCGTCCCGGGCCGGTCCGTGCCGGCTCTCGGCGGGTGTAGGGCACCTGGGCCGGCGTGGCGCAGGTTCAGACGTGTGCGGATTGGTCAAGGCGTCGCTGGTCACGTGGTGTGCAGTCGAGGTCGGGTCGCCGGGTCGCGGGAAGCGTGAGGTCTGGAAACTGGGTTCGGGCGGCGCGGGCACAATGGAGTCGTTGTTCCAAGCAGGGCTGAAATAAAGCTGCAGGTGAGAAGTCTATGTGTTCGGAACAAAAGACCACGTTTACACAAAAATGTTGCTCCTAGGGGCTACATTAACGTATATGCGAATTTTCCGTGATTTCGTTTTCACACAACGTAGTAGGCAGATGTTATTGGAATGCTAAGTTTTCAGATCTGCCTCTGCCCCAGCCAAAATTCCTTAGACGAGGCCTGGCTTTGGCTGTCTGCCACACACACATAACTCAATGATGCCAGCACCAAACTTCTGACATGTAGGACAGAACCACCTTGCCAGAATGCTCAAAAAATTAGCAATTAGTACAATGCCCAACACCACTACGCATGGTGCACAAAAAATATCAGCATACATCAAGCTGAATGACGCTAAAAACACATAAGGCTAATGTATAATAAATATAATATAATTTTCCCCACAGGGCTAATGTTAAATTTACAAAAAGTGAGACCACGGCCACGCCCTCCCCCCTTCCCCCTGTTCCTACGCCCATGTATTAACCCGTCCCCGACTGGGGGGCACTTGACCGCCCCACCCTGAGGTTTTTCTGGGATAGCGAGAGAACGAACAAACACAGAGCCTAGAAACTTTGTGTACCCTTTTCTTGATCATTTCTACACCTTTTGTCAAAGTTGTGACCTCAGGTCAAGTCAGGTGCCTGACTTAGGTCAGGTCAAACGGACCTATGTTAAAAAAAGTTTAGCGTCCTATCTTTTTTTCGCAAAACAAGATATCACAATAACACTTTCAGGGATTAGTGATCGTGATAGATGCAACAAATCTGCTATCTCAGATTTTTCGGAATTTTCCGGGTCATTGACCTAAGGTCAAACCCATTTTTAAGACATGTCGTCGTTTTTTTTTCGAAAACTGGCTGAATTTTTCATAACATTTTTAGTGTGGAGTGAAACAGACATCTAGTTAACGTCATTGGGCAGAGTATCAATGACTTCCAGCTATTGACCTGAGGTCAGGTCACGAATAACTGTTGTAGGCCAAAATGTACCACCGTCAAATCAGCGATGAATTACTCAAAATCGGTAGAAATGGCAGAACTGGCTTGCACAGACGTAAGTTCATAGGTGGGCACTGGTCCGTTACTCCGTTACTCCGTTACTAACGAAGTTACTTTTTTGAGTAACGGAGTAACGGACCCGTTACTTTTATTTTACTGTAACGGACTGAGTAACGGAAGTTACTTTTGCGGTCCGTTACTCCGTTACTTTTTGGTCCGTTACTCCGTTACTCCGTTACTCCGTTACTTTTTAAACTCCTTACAGACACCGCCCGGCTTTATTTGCATCGGCGCACGCCATTGGCTACTTGAATAGCCAACACCCAATAGCGTGTGGCGATACAAGCGCGGCTGGGCGCGCACTCAGCTGACAATCGCGGAGTCGACTTGTTGACAATATTCGTCAGCTGATAAACGTTGACGGCAAGCTGGCGGCAATGGTTCAGTATAAAGGCCAGCTGACTTTGGTCTCTTTTGGGACAAAAGTATTGAATTATGCGTAAGTTTGATATAACTTAAAACGATAAATTAACCAGTCGTCATTTTTCAGGCTAAAAGATATCAAAGTTATTGTCATTTATACTGGAACAGCCAGCTGACGGCAGTTTTCAATGTTGTCTCAAGTTAGTCACGGATTGCTTACCACCGCCACACGGTTCCCCGCCAAGATCACTCAAGGCTGTTGAGCACATGATTACTGCCGCCATGGCCTTGGATCTGTGATGTCCATGGGGCGATGGCGTGGTGATTGATTCTTCACTGGCCTGAAATTTTAACTACCTGACATTAAAGTGTCCCATCAAGGCGTCTTTACGCCGCCACTGGAGGTCGAAAACCTTGACTCTGAGTCCGACGGTGCCTCAGCTTCGGAGGAAGAGGACGAGCCCGGTCTGGGTCACCCATGGCGACATCTAGAAACGTACTTTGAGTTTAAGGAGGAGGGGAAAAACGTCATTTTTACGCATGTCCTGTGCCGACCGAAAGAGGTTATAATCAAGGGTCACAAGAGTAGCCTTTCAAACTAAAGACACATATCAAAAGGAAGCATTATTTACGGTATTTCCAGGTGAGAACAGGATGTGCACAATAAGTTTTCAGTAGTGAAGCATAATTATGAAGCTTGTCGACTATTGCTTGGACTATTTGCCTTAACCATATTCTCTGCAGGCAGTGATTCACATTACCCTGGGGGGAGGCAGATCTGCGGTAATCTACCTTTCGGCCGACGCTTACGCGTAATTTTTGGAGACGCGGAAGTGGCAACACAAGTTGTGTGAATAATTTAGCCCATTCAGGTATTTTTCTAAGCACTGGTCCCTACTGGGTGTGTAAACTGACTTGGTTAGGTAATTCTTGAATTTTGATTCAGTTGACACATGTTTGTCTTCAGCCGATACGAGCTAACCAAACCAAAAAACAGGCAAATTGAACCTAACAAAAAATTAGTTTTACATGCCCATCTAGGGCAATCCCTGCAACCATACAGTAGGTTTTAGGTTAGGTTAGGTTAAATCATTTTTAACTTGGAGGACAGGCTACATTGTCCATGCGATTCGAGTTGCCACTTCTGCGTTCCCGAAAAAAATATCAACTGGCCGAAACACCTTTCGGCTGACACATTATTTTTTGTAGATGCAGAAGTGAGGACCCAAACGCAAACATGATATGAGCCGTTGCCACTTTTGCACCTTCAAAAAATATGCATTGGCCGAAAGGTGAAGATTACCAATTCTGCCCCCTCCCCTCCCCGCCCTCCCAGAGATCTCGAGATTCATTCGTCCAATGTTGATGGGATGAATGCCATTTAATATGTTTCAACGAGATCTCGAATTCCGGACCCCAAAAATTCAAAAATTGCGAAAATAGGGCGTGGGGCAAAAACACTCCAAAACTTGGGTATTTTTGAAAGGTCACTGCGGCCGTGTTTACCAACCAATTTTCATGGGAATAACACGGTTCAGGTTGGAATGTCTAAGTTTTTTATATACCGAAAGCTGAAATTTAAAATAGAAAACCATAGGCAGTTCCAGGGAGGGCACGAAGGGTGATTTTTGAAATAAGAAGTTTCCTTTGTTTTTGTTTGTTTTGGGTGATATAAACATGAGATGTACAACTAGCAAGCCAGTTTAAGTTTATATGTAGCGCAGAGGTGGATCCAGGTAAACAAAATTGGGAGGGTACCATAAGCACAATAGTGTGCTCCCCATTTTTTCAGTACCTGGGTGTGCGTTCGCCTGAAAATGTGTGTGCATACGCATTGTTTAGGATGTGTATGACTATATAAATGAGTCAGTGATCTTTATTTCTTCTCAGAATGTCACGATAGTGAACCGCACAACTTTGCAGCTTCATGTACAGCACATTGCCGCCGAAAACGGGGGCTTGGAACCGCCTCTTCGGGACCGATTTTTTTTTAAATGTTGACAAAACACGTGTGTATCAATTCCATGAAATGCCAGAAAATCTTGTGGCGCTGCGGCAAACAGTGTGGGAGCGACAAGCAAAAAGACACGGGTAGCAGAATCTGCCCCCCCCCACAGGGAATAGGGTTAAATAAAGTGTTTTTAACTCGTCTTCGGCCGGGCTCAGAATGCCCTTTGCCCGGCCGGAGGGGGGGGGGCGCGGATTTCCGCACCTCCCAGGATCTCGGCTCCCATATATCGCACGGAAAAAAGGAAAACACCGGCGGAAAGGTTTTGTCAAACCGAGACGAAAACATTCAAGAGTTTTGACCTCAGGTCAATTTTGAGGCCACCAGACGCCATGAAAGGTCAAAACACGTCTTTGGAATTAGGTAAATAGACTTAATACCTTGTCCCTGAAAAGCTGAACTTAAGCGACATATACTGAACCGTAAGACAATAGCGAGTTCATTGATATCAATTTTGGCTTTTCACAAGGGTCAGGTCAGGTCACGTCATCGTTCCAAAATGTTCCACTTGTGAACGGCTAACATCCTCCGTTGCATCTTACTTATGACCATGTTTTTATAGGTAATTTGTCTTCAAGGGTGCTGAAGAGGTACTAAAGCACCTTTTTTTAGTCTTTTATTTCACAATAATAAAATCCATACCAGTCATGTTTTTTTCAGTCCTTCGTCGTTTGGTATCAAAAAAACGTCAGAGGTATCAGGAATCTTACCTCCACGCACGCGCACGGACACAAACTAATACACACACATAATTTCAAAACAAAACAAGAAGTTGGCGAGACCGAAACGAGCTCTGAACGGAGACCATTATGTTCAGGGCGGATACTTCGAGAGGCATTGTTGATCAAACCCAGTCGATAGATGTCCGCTGTTTGTCGCATTTTGCATGCGTCCGCTCCAGCGCCGGTTGTTCCCGCTCCGTCGGCGCCGCGGGCAATGAACAGGAATTCGTTGGTTTGAACATCGTGGCTAACACAGTGGTAGAATACCCGCCGCGGCTGTTGTCCCGGCGCCGCCGACTCTACAACGGCTGGTGAGGGCAGTGGGCAGCTAGCGGAGTGTTTTGGGTAAGCGCTTTTTGTTTCTTCCCTTTGCATATGGAATGCGGTTTACAATCACAAAGCAGCATAAAAGACTTAAAACCCGCGTTCGCTTGGTTTTCACAGCATTTAAAAAAGTAACGGAATAACGGAGTAACGGTAACTTCCGTTACTTTTTAAGGCAGAGTAACGGAGTAACGAGTAACGGACTGGCTTTTTTGAGTAACGGAGTAGCGAGTAACGAAGTTACATTTTTTAGTAACGATGCCCACCTATGCGTAAGTTATACCAAAAACCTCAACAACTTTAAAAAAATTGCATATTTTGGAAATACACAGGCTCTCGTGAATAAAGCTCCGTCAGTTATGTAGATTGATAACTAATGAATTTTTCAAGAATTTAAGCATGAGAAACCATCACAAGAACCACTAAGATCAATAAAATTTACATGGATAGACTTATGTTGCGAAAATAAAGGAACGCTAAAATTAGTTCCCGTCAATTTCTTACTGCGTACGGTTGCGGCGCACGCCGACAGCCGGCGCGAAAATTGCCGTGTCTTAAGCTCAACGTTTCGACGTATATATTTAGCAAATCTGAGAAATTAGATGTGTATCGGCATTAACGGACCTTAACTTGTGCGCTGGTGCCTTTACGTATGCATAATCAGTCACAGCCCTTGAGATTCAGGCCGTTTCTCGGTCTCATGCAGTGGGCTATGAGAAAACAGATATAGGACGTAAATTGCTTACATATTACCTAAAACTGAAAATGAGACCAGTCTCGAGCTCTACCCGTCACAAGCTTTACAACGGTGTGCTTACTTTTATCGAGCGACCAACCATTCGTGAGTTAGAAGGGGCGGTCAACTGCCCCCCCAGTCGAGCGTGATCGTGGCCGACCGACGGTCGTGCGCGGGTTAATGTTCACAAAAAACGCCTATATTTATCTCTATTGACGTCACGTTTGCTACAAATACTGCCGCGAACACTTGTGATTGCTCCTGAAATCTTCGCCAGAATGTCGCGTCTTGGAATGGGCGCCGGGTGCCATGAAATTTAATGACTGCCATATCTGGAAAACCTTCGAATTTGTATTAAATGTCGCGAAAACGCTTATCGTCTGTCGCCCTCGCTCACACAACGAATTTGTTCTAAATAGCAAAAGATTGATTTTTTGCGATTTTGGTTAGTGCGGTGACCGAAATTTCTGGGGGCAAAAACATAGTTTTGCCACCCCAGCCGTCAGACTAGGGGGGGGGGGCGACTTCCCCTCCTGCCCCCTTTTTTCTGCCGTCGCTGGCACCATCCCCTTTCATCATTTCCGTTTGTAGCTAGTATATACGCAGCGCTGGTTTTTGCTCAGTATGTTAAGGCTCAAGAACAGGCTTAGTGATATTCTGCGTGGAAGACCGTGTTGGTGTTCGCGTTGTTAGTGTGGGAAGTGACGGTGCACATAGTGTTAGCGCGAAAGTGGCCGTGCATCTCGTGCACGGCCACTTAGTGTGTGAAAGAAGATAAGATAATGCTAGTGAGGAGCATATATTCGTCTCTGATCCGGTGCCGAGTGACTAACTAACGGTAAAGGCTGCAAGAACCGAGGCAACAGAAAAAAACTGGCGCAGACGATGTCGCCAATAGTCAAACTACCACATCAGGCAGTTAGAAATCTGCCACAGGGTTTCTAATAAATGGTACAAAAATAAACGAATAGAAAACGCCATTTGTCGAAATAAAATGGCCAAAAACAGTTGAGAAACCGCATATGGGAGTGGTTAGGTTTTCAGGACTTCAGCTCAGCCCCCCGAATCACTAACACAAAGTTCCACGTCTGCACATAGGCCGGGTAACCTTCACACACTCGGCGCCTCATGAGTGCTTGGCGCCCCTCTCTCCAAATCCCCGCAAACATATGAGATCCGTCCTGAGAATCTGGCGCCCCGTAGAGACCAGGCGCCCCTTACCAGCCGGATGCTCCACCCCTCCCCCCACCCCCCTCACTCGTCGCACACATCAGACGCCTTTCTGGGAACCGTCGCGATCGTGCAGTCGGGACGGCCTGGCGCCTCTTACTGACTCACTGCTCCATGCAGGGCAGTCGCCAGCACTGACCATCGATGGTGGCTCGCCATTAGAGGCAACTGAGGAAATGCCTTACCAAAAATACCGGGAAATGCGGTATTAAGATAATACTGTGTGTAATAACGCATCATAGAACTGAATGCGTGATGAAACTGGAATAATGCGCTCATTTTGTTCCGCATTTATCAACATAGAAGGGAACGTGCCCTCCAAGACGCCCCATGGTGCGCTGCATCCCCATCCCCGCTGCCCCTCACCCCCCACAAGCATTCAGCGCCAGCGGCCCTAGAGGCAGCCAGCTCACACGCCTCACCCAACGCTAGAATCCCGCGTAATACAGCACCCCTGGTGAGCGCCCGCGAAACTGCACGCCGGCCACGACCAATGTCGCTGGCAGAGCCCCGGTGAGGCGGACGTGGTACCGCGACCGTCGGACTCACCGACGACGGATGCTCGACTGCGCCAGCTAGCATCAGTGGCGGGGAAAGGAATGTGTTTGAAGGTTAACTAGTTATAAAAATATTATACATTTGCATTTCGTGTTGATTCAGAATGTTAATATACGTTTTAGAACTGTGCATGTTTCAGTAATATAATAATATTTAATAATAGCAATAATAATAATAACAATAATAATAAACCCAAGTGTTTGAATAATATACCCTGGCACTGACTACATGCTCCGGTAGAGACGATCATTTATCCGCCCTTGAAACGGGAGAGAACTTTCCGCCTGGGACGCTGGACGCGAGCGTATTCTGATTATTTCGTTCCGCGGATTCGAATGGATCTCCGGTTTGCTGTATTTATCTTTGCAGGTACAAAAAAGTCATGTAACGTACAAGTCGATCTGAACAGAATCGGATATTATTTAGGGTTTGACAGTTAAACAACCTGCATAAGAAAGACAGCCGCAGGTACGTAACCAGGATTTCCTCGGGGGGGGGGGCAAATGCCAAGTTTTGTCATATGCCGCTGGCATACGACACTTGCATATGCCAGTGCCTCAGGTGTTTGTGAGACCACGAGCCACCAGTGCCAAACAAGGCTTGGTAGAAATGAGAACTTGGGTACCATCTTCGTATTTCACAATTTATGCGTTTTCGGCGAGGATACTGGGAGTGTTTGTAAAGATACGCCGTCCTGAACATTGGGGCCCCCTGGGATGTTGGCGCTCCCTGGACAAACGGCCATCTCGCTTTCGTCCCGCTCCTACACCATTGGCTCCCTTTACCAGTTGTGTTCATTTCGAAGTTATTGGAATAAGGAGCGAAGCATAATATATGATTCAAGTTTGAGTGCTACTACTTATACCGGAAAATAGGAGTTTCAGGAACAAGGATCGGGCTTAACGAGGATGAGGGGTCGGAAGGTCCAGCCAGAGGAGAAGAGCGATACAGCAGCGCTCCAGCGGAACAGCATCCTGACAGGGGAGAAACACGGTACAGTGTCGCATTCGGCGGAACAGCATCGTGTCAGTGGAGAAGCGCGGTGCAAAATTTTGTCCGGCGGAACAGCATCATGCCAGGGGATATATACGGGTTTTCGATATACTTTTACTGCTGTCAACACGAGTATCGCCAAAATGAAAAGAATTCCGAAGACTAATTCATTCAAGGGCGCAGGGGCGTAGCTAGGATTTCGCCAAGCAGAGCCCCGCTAAAGCCTAACCCTTTCAAAACTAAGGACTGCTGGGATGTCGGACACCGTATTTTCGAGTTCTGGACTTATTTGTTTATTTTCGTCTTTGATAGTGAAGAAACGTAAAACTATAGCCCCCTTAGATCCCTTCCCCAGGCTACGCTTCTGCAAAGGCGTAGCCTCTGCTGTCATCTGCCCTGTGATTGATGCAAATCAAACACCACCACACGGGAACGCATGAGGAAGGGAGGGAGGAAGCTACCTCTCCCCCTCCTGAATTACTTGAAATTCAACAATGACGCCATATGCAGGCGTTAAGTGAAAAGAATTGACCCAAAATGCCTTCCCCCAGCGCCCCGCTGTGGAGGAGTTCCAGCGCCCCTGCCACACATATGCTTTCTTTTACGGATGAAAGTCAAATGTAAGTTGGGGATACAGGTGCATACTCGACTAAACAACAGGGTCTCGTCTAACGTGTACACTGAAGGGCTCAACCCCCGCAGTGGGGTCGCCAGAAACCCTTTCCCCCTCCACACACACACCGTCAAAGAAAGACTGAATAACTGGGGAGGGGAGCAGCTGGAATGCTCTTTATTACAAAATCTAATAAAGGGTTTTTCTGTGGAGACGTAACGCCTTTTGAAATAGGAATTCACTGGACGCTTGCATCACCATTGGTAGTGTATACAAACACAGGGCTGTATATACTAATGAAATAAACATGCTAAATAGGTATGTGTATTAATACAATAAATACTGGGTTTACTGTGGGGACAAAAGACTTTCCAAATGCAATCTCTACAAAAATGTTCCGTCTGATCGATGTTTCGTATGCTTGAATTACCAGCGGAAATGTATCCAAACAGCATATGCTGATAACTTTTTATACGTTGCGATGACACCGAAAAGAGGGAAGCCCAAGACAATGCCGTCGAAATATGAAGGGCGGGGTAGACAGGAGGTTAGAGGCAAAACGAATAATCCAAAATCAACCATTGTCTTGGCAGTCGAACTAAATTCGCTGGCATGCGTTGTTCGATTACTAATAGTAGCGATTACTAATAATAGCGTGTGGCATCAAATGGAAAATGTTGCAAGTAGCCTAACGAACATAAAACATTGGAAAAGATAAATAACGACGGGCGTACATCTTGTGCGGGAAAATACTGAACTTCAGATATCGGTCCGGGGATTAATGTGGGAACGCAATCATTTCGTCGAACAAAACGTGGGAGAAATGTTCCACAGAAATGTCAAAGCGACATAAATGTCAACCGGCAATATGTCAAATGAAAGGTGATTGAATGGCGAAATATCGGGACGGGAACCGATAACGCATCGGACAGATATTTACCTGAAAATATCGGAAGACGCCTAGTAGCGCAACACGGTAGGCACGGGCACTGACTTTCTCCGAAACCTGTACTGGAACATCCCAGCAGGAACGTCGTCAAAGTTTTCCAGAGTTTACACGTAATCTCTCTTCTGATCTCTCTCTTACTGTGTTCGCTATTTAGTTACAAATCCTTGAAATGAATATACCGATTGTTTCAAGGGAGTGATGAACTGAATCAAACAGACACGTATCCAGGTTGCGTCACTCGACCTGATGGTGTGCCTGCAGAAATCCTGTCATTTTACGTCATTTAGTATGCAGGTTTGGAATCCTGGGTGTCGAAAAGTTACCTTCCTCGTCTCAGTGGTCTTTTGATGATAGCCTGTGACTGCTGTTGCCACGTATCTCCCATTTGGTAGTAATGCATGACAATGAGCTACAAAACGTTTTTTTTACTGCATCACGCATACAATATTTGTAGATTATACCGCCGGCCTCCGGCCACAGCCCGCGCTGATTACCACATCTGCCAACAACAATCACAACTTAAGAAGAAGGAAATGGAAAATTTCGAACAACCGGGACTTGAATTCCGCCCGTGATCTTGACCTACGGAAGTCCTGGCCACCTCACCATCAGGCTATGTTCACTTATAATCTCCATTCTTTGAGGTATTTAACGGTTACATATCGTTCCATATTTAACAGTTACATACCGTTCCATATTTTGCAGTGCGAGAGTTGGTCATTGTATTGTTGCGGTGCTGTGAGCGCCACACGCGCACTCGGCTGCGTCGCCGGGCCCGCGTGGGCAAGGCTGCAGCTCTGGGCGTGGCGCCCGACCGACCGGCCCCGTCGTGATGAAATACCACAGCTCTGCGTCTCGGAGGCCAGCCTGCCGAATGACCTGCGGTCGAGCCGTCAGGGCGGGGGTCATCGGAAAAGGAGCATGAAGCCGTGCGTCAACAAATCGTGTTCCAAAGCAGACTGCTTGTCTGTGCGGCCACACGGAGGAAAAGCTCCCAACATTACACCCGCCAATATACGATCCCTGTCCTTGATACGACGGTGCTACATAATACCACACGAGACCGGCAAAACACATTTTCAGGACCAAGGCATTTGTTAAATTCTGAAACGAGACCAGAGGCCGATGGCCAGAATAATTTTTCAAGGACGGATGTCCTGAAAATTTATGCGGGCCCAAGTGCGGTATAATTTTTACCGCGAGCTGGAAACACATACATTGTTTTTTTCTTGCGTGGAATGTCTGCGTTTGTTCAAGTCGCCTCTGATGTAGCCTGCTAATTGGTCGTCAAGTCTTAAAAACGGTATTCGGCCTCATGCCAGTATTACAGAGTTGTACAGAATAGGCTCTCCTCATGTCTGACCGATGCGCTGTTCGAGCCATATTTTTGTTTACACACTGATTGGCTAGACGCACCCTCAGAACCCCACATGCGTCTGAGCGTACCTACAGAGGTCACGATCGGCTGTGTCGCTGATGACGTTGAAGGCCGGTCACGTTCAGAACTGACGTAGATACATTCTCGCCGTGTCTCCGTCAGTCTCTGGCATGTGTGGTGCAGAAGAGACCGCAGCGCAACTTCGTCGTTCAGTTCGGTGAATGTCATGCTTTCTTGTTCAGGATAACATCGTCTCTGCTGCCCTGTTTTTTTCATTCGCTGGAAACAATTTTGTTTTTGGTGATCCTGTCAGCCAATTTCCGCACCATGGCATCTTTGCCGCGTAAAGTCGGCGGATACGACCACCGCAAGTACATGTTTGTCAGCTGGCCACGTTATAGATCTGTGCCGCCAGCATTGGTGCTTGGCGTATCTTCCGCGGCCGTCTGAGGGACGACACGGCCTCATCAAGCACTGACGCGAAGGCGACTTTCTGCTCAACGAACACTCTTGAGATGCTGCTTTAACCCGCGCCCAACCGGCGCCTTGACGAGAACTGCCGGACGGGGGGTTCTTTCGATGCCCCTCTCTATCTCGCGAACGGGACGTCGAAGAAAAACGGAACCTTTGTCATAAAACAGCTCGTCATATACGATCCAAAGCATTCGAAATTTTGGGGAAGTTAAGGCAAGTAATGCGACTTTTTGGCGTACGCATATAAAAAATAGGAATTTTGAAGACGAGCTTTAGTTCCACCCTTAATAAAGCTGGAGCAATCCTAAGCATGCGAATGGAAAGCTAACAGAATGTTTATCATGGTGACATATAATTTATAACATGCATATGATCAATTATTGCATCAAGTGACGCGATATAATGCCATTGTTCATTTTGCTTTATCTGTAAAGATTTTTAAGAAACTTCGATGGCGAGTCGTTGTCCACGTATGTTTCCAGACGGTAGCAATCATTTGTACAAACATTTTTTTAAATACCGAAAGGATAGGGCATCAGTCACACAACGTGGCCTGATCTGATCTCGTGACTTGACCTAGCATGCAGGCTTTGCTTTATGTCGTGTTCTGTCGAGGATCAATAACAATGTAAACAAAAGAGCAAAGAGTTTTTTTGGACTGAAACCCCTTGGGTTTTACTACAGTGACCGATAGGATGCTATATAAGGTCGGTCATATCACCTATCACATATCGCTTGTCGTAGAATCATGACCTGATTTGAAACACGCTCAGGTTTCACTTTTTATACCTAGAATTGCCATTGACTCATGAAATAAACCCGAGAAATAAAGTTGGGCATCTGGAAATTAAATCATGCTTTATCACGGTGACCCCGCAAAACTTTAGGTGACCTAAGGTCATTTCAGAGAATGCAGGCGTCTTGGTGTAATTTTGAACTTCAGAATCGATTTCATTGCCCATTTTTACCCCAGTCATCATCAAAGGTGGTTTTAGACTTCTTTTTGCTAGTTTACCCCAAATGTAACCTGACTGACTTCATTGGCCCAGGAATGCATTTCAGGCACCAACAAACCAAAGAAACACTTGAAAACCGTCAGGAATATGGAAATAGGACAGATGTTGAGCTGACCCCAGGTCACTGACCCTGCACTCGACAACAAATTTGAGATAGCGTAATTCTTAGGAATGTCCTCGAATACTATTTCTGAAAGCTTGAAGCTGATCGATTTCACGGCGTGGTTTAAATAAGACATAAAAAAATCGGAAGTTAATCTCTTTTAGGTGACCCAGATTAGTGACCTGACACCACCGAAAGTTGAAAATTCAACAGGACATGCGCGAAAAAATGTTAACCCTATTCCCGGCAGGGTGGGGCTGAATCCGCCCCCCCTCGAGTTTTTTGCTTGCCAATTCCAGGCTTTTTGACGCAGCTTCACGAAACTTGGTGACTTTTCCTTGCTATTCTTTCCACGCGCTGTGAGAAAATTTCACAATTCTACTTTGCCCAGGGGCGGAGCCAGGTAACGTTTTTGGGAGGCACCTCAGGCAATTTTTGGCCCTTTAGAGGGTAAAAGGAAAATGTCTGCCAAAAACAGAGTTTTTAAGATAGAACTTAAAACTTTATATGGATGTATAGCCAAATAGTTGGGCAATGTGCATACAAAATTTTGTTTGTCTGAGGTCACTTTACAAGGTCAGATCAAGGTCAAAAGTCAAAATTTGTTTTTTTTGCGATAATTTCGGCACCGTTTTTTTCAAATGCCAAACCCGGAATATATATGACGTAGAAAGGTGCCCTCTACTTGTGTACCAAGTTTCAGCTTGATATCAAGTCGGGTCACGGAGCTATGACCTAAAATGTCAGTTCGCGTACCCTATATCGCAATAGCCATAAAATGAAATTTTTGGAATAGACTGAATTCAAATGGTTGAAAACGTTTACAGATAATATCAAACGCACCCGACATCATTCCAGGTGACCCCAAGGTCACTGGAGGTCATTTAAGGTCAAAGGTCACAAGTTGATCTGAAGAACGTGTGACCATGACAGTTCCCCCTTTTTTATGTCCCTGGCACCGCCTATGCTAACATTATACAAACATTGTAATGAGATTTTTACTTCTGTAGCATAGCATGACTAGCAGAAGCGAAAAAAGTGTTTTTACCTTTTTTGTTCATTCTGTTGTTAGGAAATTAATCCTCCTATTTTTGAAACCCTGTGAACGCCCTTGAATTTTCTCAAAATTTCAGATTTGTGCACCCATGGTGAAAGCCCTATCCATAATCTCTCGATTCATGCCAGTTTCATTGAAATCGGCCCATAAACAACGGAGTTATAAGAAGTCCAAAAGTACCCCCCATTTTGACATTTTTGCCCCCTGCATCCACAAATTTCAAAATTTTGAGAATTTCTTTTTATAGAAATGTACTTCACGTCACGGCAAATCGATTGCCGTTTGTTGCGATAAAATCAGACGAGTAGTTCTCGAGATCTCAGGGGGGGCCGAATCCGCCCCCCCCCCCCTACCGGGAATCGGCCATACCGTCTAGCCCTCCGGGAATAGGGTTAAATGGGCTATTGAAGTTTTCAGCGCGCTGCGTGCGCTGTTTTTTTTGCTGTCACCAAAAGTACTTGGGGGCAGGGCATCGAAACGCTCGCCCCCCCCCCCCCACCTCACCGGGCGAAGATTAACGAATTTTTCGGTTTCGTGCTTCTTGGCAACATCAATAGGTACGCCAATGTGTACGTTCCTTCAACTCCTTGACTCACTTCTTCGGACGACCTGAATGTACATTGGTGTTCTCATCATGTGTGAGCTTACGTTTCGATGCTTCCACCACTTCATCAATCAGCAGAAACTCTGCTTGCTGACGAAGAATGTTGCCTTCCCTCTGGCCGCATGCTTGCCATTTCTCCACGATTCTTCTCAATGCTCAAGACACCGCCTCTTCACCTTTTCGGTCGACTCTACAGTCAGCTCATTAGGAAATACATTTACCTGCTCAACAGTACACCTCACACCAACTTCCAAACCCCGTTGGGCTGCTTGCTCAGTTCACCAGCCTCGTTCAGGGCGTCAGACAGTGTCACCTTGTTCAGTGTAACCTCCGTTTCCGAGAACACGTGTCCATGTCTCACTGCAGCGCAGTTCTGGACGGACTAAACAGTCTGCACAGGACCCTGCTGAAGCACACCTGGCCTGTCACACTATCTGTGGCGTCGGTGGGTCGGAGGGATGCACTATGAGAACATCACGGGACACCACAGGGCCAGAGAGTCGACCGAGCACGATGATCCTAGCCGGCCGGCGCAGGTACGGGGGCGGGAACCAGTCAGTCGCAGGCCGGCGAACCAGTCGCGCGATTCGTCATAGGTCAGCCTCCACAGATCCCCGCAGTCTCAGGACTGATTCGCAAGGCCATAATGAAGATCCTGAACGTGAAAACGATGGGGGGTCTTGCGGGGCCGTACACTCTTGACCTCCATGAAATGGAATGTATTGAACACAATGCCGTTTTATAGTAACGCAAAACGTGTCTGTTGCAATGTAGAAGTCTGTTCCTGAAACCGACAACATGTAGACTGAGAGCACATTAAGCTCTGTTTTTCAGTACCAGAATTATCATCGTAGGTTAAAAATGGCCTTCCCATACACGCCAAATACGGGCAACGTTTTCGTAACGAAGAGAAAAATGAACTTCCGACTGAGCTAGCGACTTAATGAAAAGAGCTAGACAGAAACGACATAAAGTGTTGAATACTCTGGTCAATTCTGCACTAATGGGAGATTACTGAGCAAATCTCGACTGAGCAAACCAAGGGATTATGACCACGTTTTTTGCCGAGTTTCTCCTGTGAGCACTGCCACCTCCGTTCCGGGTTGGAAACAAGTGTTTTGCCAGCTACAGTGGCACTCCCGACAGCATTCGAGCTCAACGATATCCCCGATTAAAATCCTGGAGTGTATTTGCAACGCGCGTAGAATATTCTTTTCTGCGTGACGTCACGTAGAATCTTTTCCGGACGTGTTCGCAGCGTACCAGTCTTTATGTTTACGTTTTTGTTAGGTCGATGATAATAATTGTGCATGCAGAACATCACCGTGTCTGTCAATAACTGACACCGGACTATGAACATCGTGAATCAACAGTGAATGGCTAACGAACCTGCTGTATTTCACGAGTTCGGATAGACAAGGAGCTCAAAAAACTCACATTGTTGAAATGTAGTTACTGGCTGTTAGTTAGTTAGTTACTGTGTTATTTAACGACGCTCTCAATTGTCAGGGTCATTTCGCGCCGCAACCTCTCACTCCGGTTGTCGCGAGGGACAACAGTTACTGGCTGCCGGGTGAGGTAATATCATAATTTGTGTCCTCTTCGGTTCCTGTTTTCCCCGCAGGTCCCTTCGGACATTGACAACATCACCCTCACAATAACCAACTAACTCATTAGTCACTGCCACTGACTGATCCGCACGATTATTTAATAGCCTTGGTCCGCTCGTACTTTGCCGTAACCATAGGCACTGAGCGTAATCTAACCAGTTTGTAAATGAATCTGTTGCGCCATTTCTGTCTAACTCTGACCAAGTAACGGGAAAATATTCTGCGCGTCCGACAAAATTTTTACGTGACGTCACGCAGAATCTTTGTCGTCCGGGTAGCTGCGAATACACCCCTGGTCTCGGCGCCACAATCCTCAAGTCAAGACCGACCAATCAGCGGCCGCCACCATCAGCGGTCAGGACCGGCCGACCGAGCTCACCGACCTACCCCCTCGCGGCACTAGCAGCAACCTGCACACGGCTCGACTTCAGACTTCAGACGCATATCGAAGCCAGCGCAAAAACTCGCGGCGATTAAGGCCCCTCGTCAAAATAAATAAAAACAAGAGGTCAGTTGTCATCAGTACACGCAGTCACTGTCAAAATACAATACACGCAATGACTGTCACTTAAATGACTTAAAAAAGTACACAAAACGTGACAGAGCGATATACTGATGGACGGCACATCACCCCTCTACTTAGGTGGCGTCTCAGGTTGCGACCAGACAGGGAGAAGGGGAGCCGCGGAAGATCGGGTGGCGAAGAGTTGAGCTGCCGCGCAGCACGACAGCAAAAACGTCTCCGACCCATCTCCGTGCAAGATCTTGGTACATTAAGGCTGCCATCCTGCCTGGTACGTCGGTCGTGATACTCCGCAACACATAAAAACTCGGTGGCTAGTGATTCAGGCTAACCCATGCAGCGCACCTTGCGCGCCAGACACGATGTAAGACCAGGTTCTCCGCGCTGAACCAGCCTAGTCTCCGTAGCAGATCCGATAAAAGATCAAATTTCCTTCCGCCAGAAATGATTCTTGCTGCAAAGACAGCTTTTGAATACCACTGCCATATACCGGGATACAATCAGAGCATTGATCAGAGCTGAGGTAACGGACGGTAGCAGGCAGCTCCTTCAATGTGACAGGACATTTAGAAACAGCACCTAGTAACGGTGGTTACGTGGGAATCCCAACTGAGACAGCCATCAAAGGTTAGTCCCAGATTTTTAGCTTCCGAAACGAAAACGAAATTGTGATCGCGGAATTTCACGGCGAAATTTGAAGCATTGCCCAGATTTTGTGCACCGCTCAACAGCATCAGTTGAGTCTTGCTGGCATTTACTTTTAGCCAGTTTGCTCGAAACCAAATATTAAGAGAAGCCAGGACCTGCTCCATCGTAGCAACGACGTTTTGGAATCCGGACTTTTTACCGCTTACCAAAATTTGAGTGTCGTCGGCGTGCTCAACGACTATTGCGCCCTCAGCGAATAGACTGAGGTCGTTTGCGAAGACGCAGTGGAGCAGGGAACCGAAAGCGGAGCCCTGGAAAACTCTGATGCTGTTGGGGGGCGGGACAGATATTTTAGGATTTCCCTGAGCGTCGGTGAGGCTGACACTCTAGGTGTAATTACGGAGGTACGCCGAAACCCGGGAAATATCGGTTCTGTGAAGTTGCAGTTTGGTCAAGAGTTAAGCGTGGTCTACCACATCAAAGCATTTGCTCAAATCCAGTAGGCAAAGCACGGACATCTCCCCACGGTCATTGGCTGAAAGGATGTGGTCGGATATGAATATCACGACACAACAATATTCAACAGCGCACGACCTTCGCAGCAGAACTGCCACGGATCAAGAAACCATTTGGAGTTTGCAAGAAATACATTTCGCACTACGACACAAGTCGCAACACGTAACAGGATAACGGCAAAATAGTAACAAAAAAGTAACAAACAGGCGTAACATATAATAACAATATAATAAATAATCACTGTCGACAAGAACCAAAGCTCTCTTTCTGTTAGGGATATTCGGGAAAGATGATGAACTGAAAGAGGACAGATTTAGAGTACTCATGAATTTGGTGGGCTTTAGTATGAGATCTTGCAACAAGCAAGAAAAACACGAATTCAGAGCTTTACGGAGTGACTGAGACAAGATGCTGGTATTATGGCTGGAAGATTTTTTTTTTGACTGTCGTACTCGTTTTTGTTTTATTATTTACACGACGTTTCGGTCGGTTAGTTCTCCCGTCGTCGTCAGGTGGTAATTTGTCAGGTCTGATAAATGTCGTTCGCAAATGGCGGTGACGGCGATGCGCGGCCACCGCCGCTGTCGTCAGGGGCGCGATGCAGCGTTCAGCACTGCGCCGCCGCCGCCGCGAGGCCCGAGGCCAGCCGTCTGGGCCGCTCTCGACGCTGAATGCCATGATTATGTGCGTCAAAAGGAGGTGGGGGGGGGGGGGGGGCGTCGAGTCGCCCCACAGCACTGTCGAAGCGGACAGCAAACGTGTCACAAACTGGTCGCTTGGAAGGGCGAAGGACGTTTGGAAGCTCCTGTTTGATTGTCTTTTTCATGGGGTAGTTTTTGCGATCTGAGCGGTGGCTGGAGCTCTCCATCGCCGTCGTCAGGTGTTAAGTTGTCAGATCTGACATTTTTTGTCATGACATAATTTGTCAGATCTGACAAATTTACACCTGACGACGGCGATGGAGAGCTCCAGCCACCGCTCAGATCGCAAAAACTACCCCATGAAAAAGACAATCAAACAGGAGCTTCCAAACGTCCTTCGCCCTTCCAAGCGACCAGTTTGTGACACGTTTGCTGTCCGCTTCGACAGTGCTGTGGGGCGACTCGACGCCCCCCCCCCCCCACCTCCTTTTGACGCACATAATCATGGCATTCAGCGTCGAGAGCGGCCCAGACGGCTGGCCTCGGGCCTCGCGGCGGCGGCGGCGCAGTGCTGAACGCTGCATCGCGCCCCTGACGACAGCGGCGGTGGCCGCGCATCGCCGTCACCGCCATTTGCGAACGACATTTATCAGACCTGACAAATTACCACCTGACGACGACGGGAGAACTAACCGACCGAAACGTCGTGTAAATAATAAAACAAAAACGAGTACGACAGTCAAAAAAAAAATCTTCCAGCCATAATACCAGCATCTTGTCTCAGTCACTCCGTAAAGCTCTGAATTCGTGTTTTTCTTGCTTGTTGCAAGATCTCATACTAAAGCCCACCAAATTCATGAGTACTCTAAATCTGTCCTCTTTCAGTTCATCATCTTTCCCGAATATCCCTAACAGAAAGAGAGCTTTGGTTCTTGTCGACAGTGATTATTTATTATATTGTTATTATATGTTACGCCTGTTTGTTACTTTTTTGTTACTATTTTGCCGTTATCCTGTTACGTGTTGCGACTTGTGCCGTAGTGCGAAATGTATTTCTTGCAAACTCCAAACTGTTTCTCGATCCGTGGCAATTCTGTTGCGAACGTCGTGCGCTGTTGAATATTGTTGTGTCGTGATATTCATATCCGACCTCGTCCTTTCAGCCAATGACCGTGGGGAAATGTCCGTGCTTTGCCTACTGGATTTGAGCAAATGCTTTGATGTGGTAGACCACGCTTAACTCTTGACCAAACTGCAACTTCACAGAACCGATATTTCCCGGGTTTCGGCGTACCTCCGTAATTACACCTAGAGTGTCAGCCTCACTGACGCTCAGGGAAATCCTAAAATATCTGTCCCGCTTCTCAATGACAAATTAACACCTGACGACAGCCGGAGAACGTATTGGCCGGAACGCTGTGTGAAAAAATAACACAAAAGACGGAGACGATAGTCCGAAAAACACCTCCATCCACTAGCATGAATTTGGTGCCTGTTTCCGCAGAACGAGTTTCCCCGTCTCAGAAGTACTAACGACGCTGTAAGCAGCTGAATTTGCGGCTCCGACGACGGCAAAATGCTGCCTCAGCCGCGACCGCCGCCTGAACACGTCAGCGCTGCCCAGCAGGTGGCGACGCGGCGTCGCCGAGCGGTCAGAGGGCCGGCGATCACGGCCGATTGATTCGCTGAAGAGCGGCGCACCGCCACCGCCACCGCCGCTGTCGTCAGGGGCGCGATGCAGCGCTCAACACTCGCCGCCGCGAGGCCCAAGGGCCTCTGTGCCGCACTCGGCACTGAATGCCGTGATTCTGCGCGTCAAGAGGAGGAGGGGGAAGGGGAGGGGGAGCGTCGAGTCGCCGCCGCAGAACTGTCGAAGCGAACAGCGAACGCGTCACAAACTGGTCGTTTGGAAAGGCGGAGGACGTTTGGAAGTTCCTGCCTGATTGCCTTTTTCACGGGGCGATTTTTGCGATCGGAGCGGTGGCTGGAGCCACACCATCGGCACACAGTTGCTATGAAAACTCGGTCATCGCCGAAGAGAGAGTGGGTAGGGCATGGACGTAGCTAAGGAGCAGGAAGAGCAAGGAGGCCATGTCCCCCGCCCCCTGGGAGTTAAAGATCTTAGGTGTCCTCATGCAAAAATGGGAATGGAACTATGTTCCATTCCCATTTTCCTACACGTTCCATTCCCATCCCATGTGCTATAGAAATACGAACTATCAACTATAGAAAAGTGGAGAGAAACAAAAATTTTCGGCGCATAAATTATGCCTCTTGGCATCGAGATGATTTATCCAGGGCAAGTGGAAGTGGAGGGACAAATCCGAGAAGAAAATAAGTCCGAGAAGAGTCCAAGCAAAGTCCGAGAAGAAAATAAGGTTGAGGAAAAAGGCACTCTTCTTGTGGCTCGGCTAGCAGTAACAGTATCTCCCAGTTGCGATGCACTGCTGAGAATCTGTGATGGGAGCAACAAAGGGACCGAGATGTTCCAGGAGAAACATGTGGCAGACCAACAGACCATAGCCGGAAGCTTTTTGTCCCCTGGACATCGATTTGGAAATGCCTGACATTGGATTTTGATGGAACAGTGGTTCTCTTGCCTACTACAGAACGAGGGAAACCTGGAGACACTTGAGGAGTTCTCTATTTCCAAGACGAGAGCGAACAAACCTAGTAGAGCTTTAGTTCTCTACGGTCAAGAAAAGAGCAGTGTCACAGACTTACAGACTTACTCCAGCTCATCTCCAGGACGACGCGAAAGAACAGCTAGATAACCTTGTAGAGCAGGGTATTTTAACCTGCACCCGACCGTGCATGCACGCCCGACGGGGGGTGGTGGTTGACCGCCCCCCTTTAACTCACGAACGATTAGTTGCACGATAAAAATAAGCACACCGTTGGAAAGCTCGTGACGAGTAGAGCTCGAAGCTGGTCTAAGTTTTAGTTTTGGATAGTATGTAAGCCATTTACGTCCTATATATGTTTCTCGTAGCCGCCTGGATGAGACTGACAAACGGCCTGGATCTCAAGGGCTGTGACTAATAAAGTCTAGATAAAGGCACGAACGGACAAGTCCAAGTCCGCAGATGCCGATACACGCCTAATTTCTCTGATTTGTTTCAAATATGTACGGAAACGTTGAGTTAAAGACACGGTAATTTTCTCAATGCTGCGCGGTGGGTGCCGCCGACGGAGGCGGTATGAAATTAATGGGAACTAATTTTAGCGTTTTTTTTTATTTTTGCGAAATATGCCATTCAAAGTGTTGTTTCTTGATACTGATGGTCCCTGTGATGATTTCCCATGCTTAAATTTTGGAAAAACTCAGTGGTTATCAATCTACACAATTGGCGAAGCTTTGTTCGCGAAAGTCTGTTTATTCTCAAAATGTACAATTTTTCGAAACTTTTTGAAGTTCTTGGCATTACTTGCTACTGTGCCAGCCGTACGTGCCATTTTCGACCCGATCTGCCATTTCCAACCCCTCAGTCGCGCTTTTGACAGTGTCGACCATGACTCCCTCCGGACCAAGTTCCGGTGGTACGGCATCGATCCCAGGTGGTTCGAGAGCTACCTGGCTGATCGGCCGCAAGTGGTGACAGGTGGTTCTCTCTCCCTTCCTCCCTCCCACGGTGTTCCGTATGGGTCCACTGTCAGTCCTATCCTCTTCAGCATCTTCACGAACGACCTTCCATCCTATCTGTCTCAGGGACGTCTAGTGTCCTATGCCGATGACACCCAGCTGCTGGACTCCGCACATCCCGATCATTTATTCATCCTAAAATCCCGGCAAGAAGAGACTCCCCTTGTCGTCCAGTCCTACTTGACATCCAACTCCTTGAAAATGAATCCATCCAAAACAACCCTGCTCCTTGTCGGCACAGCCCATAACCTCAAGAAGACCACATCCTTCCATCTTAACTTTGCCGGCCACATGCTAACCCCTTCTCCGTCCGTGAAGATGTTGGGGGTTACTATCGACAACTCCTTGTCCTGGGAGGAGCACATATCCAAGATTGCCAAAAAGTGCAACTCCATTCTGCTCTGTTTGTATAAGATACCTTACGCCAGAGGTCCTGACACCCCTAATCCAGTCACATGTTTTCCCCCACATCCTTTACTGTCTTTCGGTCTGGGGCGGGGCCGCGTCATGCCACCTTAGCAGAGCTCAGAGGGCGGTGAACTTTGGGGCCAGGATCGTCTCCACGGCTCGTGAACGGGATTCGGTATCGGCGACCTTCAGGGCGTTAGGCTGGCGCGCCGTACATGACTTAGTTGCGAGGCGCGACAGTATTGGTGTCCTCCGAGCCTGAACGACTCGCGTGCTCCGGTGGCGGTCCAGTCCTGCTCACTCCACGTACCGCTGTGTCCCAGCGTGCCACCCGGGCGTCGGCGACCGGCGCCTCAGAGTTGCGGACTTTCCGTCTGTCTGTGGACCGCGGGGCTTTTTCGTAACGCGAGGCCTCGTCCCGGAACCGCCTGCCGCCGGACATCACCGCCTCTCGAACCCGTGGAGAGCTTGTACGCAAACTTGACGAACTTTCTCCCATAACTTGACGCGTCTGACTGCCTAGCTTTATCTGTATCACTATTGCACATGTGCTGTACTGTAATGACTAGGATCAAACAATAATCCACGCGGTGAAAAGATCCGCAAATAAACTGAACTGGACTGAACTGAACTGATGTAAGTCATACATCGTCGATTTTGATGGCAGTGCATTTTGACTCCTAACAGTTATTTGTGACCTGACCTTCAGGTCAGTGGTTGGAGGTCACTGAAATTTTGCCTATTGACGGAAACTGGATGTTCGGATCTCCACACACTCAAATTATTTTAAAAAATTTCCTCAATTTTGGAGAAAACGACGATTTATGTTAAAAACGACCTTGACCTTAGGTCAATGACCCAGACATTTCCGAAAAATCGGAGATGCAGATTTGTTGCATTTATCCAAATCTCTAACTCTTCAAAGTTTTTTCGTGATATCATGTTTTACGAAAAAGTTCCAGAGCGCTAAACTTTTTTGGGCATAGGTCCGCTTGACCTAGCCTGCGTCAGACACCTCACACGACCTGAGGTCAAAAATTGGAGCAAGGTGTAAAAGTGATCAGGCGAAAGGTACACAGATTTTCGTGGTGTTGCGCTTGTTCGTTCTCTCGAAATCTTGGAAAAACCTCAGGAGGGACGGTCAACGGCCCCCCCCCCTCCCCAGTCCGGGGCGGGTTAAAAACAACTAAGGAGTCGCAGCGGTCCATTTCCATGGTGCTAGTCGAGAAAGCATGTAGTGCCATTCACATCCATGGGGATTTCCGTCGTCTGAAGTGAGTCACTGCACCGTCTGTGCGGGTGACACCTCCAGGTGACGACTGTTTACAGCGTTTGGCTGAGATGAAGTGGTTCACAACTGCGAACCTGAATCAGGCTAACCACCAGATTCCCGTGGCACACGCAGACCAAGAGAAAACCACCGTGCGAACTGAGCAAGGTTTGGACCGTTATTCTGTGGCACCGTACGAGATTACGGGGATCCTTTATACCTTCAGCCGCGCTCCGGCCTTGTCTAACCTTCCTCCTGAGGTGGACATTCAGTGCTTTGGTGATATTCTGGTTCTTGCTCGGTCCCTTCCTCAGATGCCAGGCAACCCGAGGCGAGTTATTTCTCACCTGCAGAGGGTTGGTTACACTCTGACCTTTGACAACATACGTTCGCGCCAAAACGACGTAAAATTCCTTGGATACGTTATTTCGCAGCAGGGTGCCGCAGCAGACCAGGTAAAGCAAAGCTGATCAGTGAGTGGCCAACACCGACATCTGCCAAGGATGTCCGGTCGTTACGGGAGCTGTGCTCATGTTCACGTAAACACACTGTGAGGTTTTCGTCCCTCGTGACGCCTCTTCTCGCGTCACCGGGAAGAAGGTGCCTTTCGCGTGGAGGGCGGAAGCTGAGTCAGTTTTTGTGACATTTAAGGAGAAACTGCGTTGTCATCCAGTGCTCGCCCATCCCCTAGATGCTCCGCCACTCGTTTGCGATACTGACGCTAGGGGGACAGGCCTATGATCTCGCTTGTGAAAATATGGCCTCGGATGAGGGATTTTTACCGAGGGAGAGGGCATTTAGGAAAAAGAGCCGTCCATGACGTTTTTTTTTTTGGTGCATTTTACTACATTTTACGGCCAATTAAAGTCGTGAGTACATTTATTTAGCTCAAATATTGATGCTCAAACAAATAAATATTTATACAGAGATGGTCTTTACAAACTGTAGAATACAAAATACAAAATACGCGGTGAAGCTGCACGATTTTTTTTATTCAAAGCTGAGTCATAGTAAGCTACCTTTCTAATTTTTAGTTTCAGTCTTTTCAGTGAACTTTAGCGCCTACAGGTAGTACGGTAATTACTATTTGCTGCTATCGTAAAGATGATGACGTGACGTCATTGCGTGCATATATCAATCACGACTGATACGTGCTGATCATAGGTTTCGACTGCTTTCTCTATTGACGCAGCTAGCACATCCGAGCTCACCTCAGTGAGCGACCGTTTGGCGAGGATGCTGGCACGACAATTCATATACCACGAGACAGCAAAGATGGCACAAATAAAATGCGAAAACTAATGTAGATGATGCGCCACAATTGTTAACAAAAACTAGCTGCCATATTGGGAAAGTCCTAATAGGACGTCAGTTCTTCTATGAGCTGATCACGCCGCGTTGCAGTGGCTGTTTGACATCAAGGAACCAGATGTACAGATCGCTTGACGGCTTCTCCAAAGGTCCGAGTCGGATTTTGCGACTATTCATGGGAGAGGTATCCGGCACCAAGATGGCGCCAAGGCGCTTTGTCCGGGTATCCTCACCCTGAGGGGCTGGACTTTGTATATATATATGTATATATATATATATATATATATATATATATATATATATATATACATTTGTATACATATACATACACCCTGCGACAATGCATCGATTGACACATGTCTCTGTCACGGACCGTGACCGTATTAATCAGCCTTTATGGGTGCGCTCATTGGCGACTTACCTGACTCGTGGCAACCTCAGTCCACAGCATGACGAACCATGGTTCCCAGAAGGAGCAGGAAAGAGATGACGGTGTTCTGGAGCTGAAAACGTGGAAACCAAATCGCGCACAGGAGAAGCAGCTCCGTTCGGCGGGAGCGAAGCGACTGTGCCCCGTGAGTGGGATCAGTTGGTCGTGCGCGGGGAGGAGTGTCCGGCGCCGTGTCAGCAGACCACACTGAGAGGGAAGCACCAGCTAACCTCCAGCCGGTTCTACCGCAATATTTTCGTCGTGAGATTACAGACGCACCTCACGCAGGTTTGGGTAGTGGCGATCAGGATGCCGCCAAGTTGGACAGAAAATACGGGAAGGCTGGTACTGGGTGGGGAGCCAGGCTGACGCCATAGTGTTTTGTCAGGAGTGCGAGGCACGTGAGAAGCGGAGGGTTCCCTCCCTGGGTTGGGAGGCGCCTTTCGGGTCGTTGCAGTCGTCAGCTTTCATGAAAAGTCCAGACATTGACCTGATCGGGCTCCTGTCGCCGAGTAAGCGTGACGGATACAAGTATGTCTTATCCTGTGTAGATTTGTTAGAAGGGTATTGCATGGGTATTTTCGCTGCAGAACGAGGAGGCGGAGACGATTGTGAAGGTCCTGATGGAGCATATCATCCCCGTATGTGGCGTGCCTCAGACGATCCACAGTGATTTTGGAAAACCTTTACAGGCAAGGTGATGAAGTCGCCGTGTAGACTCCGGGGAATTCACCAAAGCACTGCAACCGCATATCATCCGCAAGAGAACGCTTATAACGAGAAAAGTCATTAGTTTCTTATGTCAACTGTAGCGGAGACGAATGCTGAAAATCCCAAGAACTGGCCTAGGTATCTGGGTCCGGCTGTCTGAGCTATTAATTCCAAAGTGCACCAACCCACTGGTGTCTCGACTTACCAGATTGTATTTGGTCGACTGGCCTAACTGCCATCTTCTCGATCTGCGTTCCAGGACGTGGTCGATGGGCATGTGGACAAATCGACGATTTCTCCGAATCTTTTGTGTTTTTGACCCTCCTTCAGGACGCTACTCGGAAGACGGATCAGACGATGCACGAGGAAAGTGCGGCCGTGCATGATAAGAGGAAAATCATGCACGATTCCCGGTTGGCGGTGTATTTTCCGAGCAGATGACAGAATGTGGAGACGCAGGCATGCTCTCAAGAAGGGAGAGTCCACGAAACTAACCAGGGAGCGGCAAGGTCCTCATCGTATGACGGAGCGGCCCCGCGGCCGGACATATCGAGTAACCAAGGTGGGTCCAGGAGATGGAGGGGTGCAAGTGGTGCACCATAATAGCACGAAGAAATGCGTCTCAGTAAGGCCCAGAGAGCTGCTGGGTCCGGTGGTCGTTCAGCCGCCGGCGCAAATCCCACTCGTATCTGTGCCGTGTCTGGGGCGTGATCAGGTGGAGGCCCTGAATTCCTCTGTGTCGGTACAGGGTCAGGCTGCGTTGGTACCGCGGAAGGCGGTACAGGATCCTCTCTTGGGGTGGCCTCGCCCTGGACTCTTCGGCGCCACACGTGGTGTGGCGGGATCTGGCGGAACCGCCGGACGGATTGGAGGCTTCTCTGCCGCCGACATCGGCACCATCGCGGGATTCTCCAGCGCAGCACGTGGCGTGTGGTGCGTCGCAGTGACAGTGGCGTGTCGCAATCCAGCGAGTTTGTCACGAGGGGTCCGGCGCAAGGGGTCCAGCCTTGAAACCCAGCTGCGGCGGTCAGGCCGTCACAGACGGCCACTCGATCACCTTCAGTATTGTTAAGCATACGCGTCTAGTGTGTACCGATGTGTGTGTCGCGGCGATAACTTTCGCGGCGGCGTGTACTGTGAGGTATTCCGACTTGCGTCGCAGTGCGAGGTGTATTTCTTGCGAATCGCGAAATGTTTCTAGTATTATGGCTGCTCTTGCGAGGTTTGCGTGCTGCTGAATAACAGCCCCGTCTCCATGATACGATTGGATTACAAATCGGCTTCACCCGGGACAGAAATCGAGATTTCAGGTGACTTTCCCACGACCGTGCTCAGGAAAACCGCATTACATTCGAGATTTCCGAGTCCACGTGACATAAAGAAATCCAAGATTCTCCGTCAATTATGCCGCGTGTGTGACATTTCTTTTCGGGGCGTACGAAAATGCATTCCGCAGTAGATTACCGCACGGATACGGTTGTTGTGAGGCACTGCCATTGTGTCAGATTTGAGAACGTCATGGTGCCATTCCATTGTTTTTTTTTTTTTTACTAACAAGCCGCCACCAGACACGAAATCGAGCTCGGCGCAAACTCCGCCTTCGCAGGACTCCAAAGAAAATGGGACGCATAATGTTACCATATGCTTCCCATTCACGGGCAATCCGGATTTCCTCGGGAAACCTTCTTTTTCAAGCCGGATTCGGAAATCCAGTCCAGATTGCCAAAACGGGTGTTCCATGACCTTTGAAATCGGGATTTGAAGGGAAATGCGGGTTTACTACTGTCATAGAAACGGGGCTATTGCTGAGTCACCGCCATGTGCAGGTTGTCTGCTGGTGCCACGCGGGGACAGGTCGGTCGGGTCGGTCGGCCGGCCCTGACCGAATGGCGACCGCTGATTGGCCGGTCGAGGCCCAGGGTTTTCGGCATGCGAGATCACAGTTCGAGTCCTGGATGGCGTTCAGTTCGGATGCTATATGGAGGGTCAATATAGCTCGCAATATACTTGCTTCCAGCACGGAACGATATTATGCATGCATATCGTAGCCATTTTTACCGTTCAGCACTTTTCTTTCACTCCAGAAATGTAGCTGTTGACCCGTTCAGCACTTCTGTTTCACTCTACACACCATTAGATCTCTTCCCGTCCTATTTCAGGCCCTTGCTCCCACCAAAGCTATATTCAATCTATCAGGTAAAGTCGTCCGGCCAATTTGGGTTTACGCTGTGAGTTTTTGACGTCATGACTCTAAAGTACTGCCAAAAAGTTATCCCTTCTACAGAATTGGCCGAATTTTAGATCGCATTGCCAGCACTTACCAACCAGTGGCAGCGTCACGGATTTTGGCCTGTCGGGTACTACCAGAGGCGCAGTCCAGACAATGAGCTCTTGAAAGGAACTCTCCCCTTTAATCCGCGCAGTGGAAGGGGTTTCGCGCCAACGCGCACTGGAAGGGGGGTCCAAAAGGACTCCTCATCCGAGTCTGTGGATAGGGTAGGGCTATAACGATTTATACTGTGTGCAATTTTTATGACCCTAGGTGAATATTTTCGAGGTCCAAGAGGGTCGAAAATGTCAACTTTGGACAATTTCTCGGCCCATACAGGCCATTCCGTACAACTTTCCGAGCGAAATGGGAAAAGGTTTGTTTGTTTGAGCGTTAAAACGTGGATACGACAACTTCCATTCATGTCACGTCTTGACTGAGGATTTCGGACCATGGTCATGTTAGGTCATTGACCTATGGCGCCATTTTTATTTTTATTTTTTGCAGATTAGATTTCAAGCAACACGGGATAACGTGAGTGTAAATGAGGGCGCTACACGCATCTTTTGGCGTATTTTCAGTGAATGTAGCCAACATCGGTACATGTGATCACTTCCAGCGTTTATATTTATGTATGTATATATATATATATATATATATATATATATATATATATATATATATATATATGTATATATGTATATACATATCAGTATCAGTGTGCCAAACGTGTTTTTAGTAGGGCCTTTGAATGCATACATTTCAAACAGATCGGCATATTGCAAAGCGAATGTGGACCAAGTCACAAAATGGTTACCCTTAAACTCTGATGACCTTGACCTGCACTGACCCTGGTATATATAGGCGTATCCATGTCTGCACACTTGTTTTTTATTATGGTCTTTGAATTCATATTTCATACAAACCGGTACATCGTAAAGCAAATCTGAACCAGGTCACAAGACATTTGACCTTGACCTTTGATGACCTTGACCTTCACTGACGCTGGCATATGTAAGCGTATCAATGTGCGCACACGTGTTTTTATTAGTCTCCGAATGTATATTCCATGCAAACCGACATGTAGCAAAGCAAATCTGGATCAGGTCACAAGCTGGTTGACCTTGACCTTTGATGACCTTGACCCTTATTGGCCCTGACTTTAGTCTTGGTACACCCATTACTTATGTCCGAATGACATCGCCTGATTGTGTTCAAGCGGTAATCTTAGGTAGAACGCTAGTTCTTTCATAAAGTCCCCATTTGTCATCGACAACCGTTATTTTCGTTATGTTTGCTTGACTTCAAATGCTTGAAAGCTCAAAAATTTCCAGCCTATTTTCGATTTTTTTACGTCAATCGACGAGGTATTCAATTGCCATGAATGCCACAAAGCAACAGCAGCCAGCTTTGATCCGTTCTCGAGATTTTCAAGAAAAACAGATGGGGGGCACAAAAAGACCCCCTTCCAATGTGCGTGTTAAAACCGGGTTTCTCCTCGGATTTGGGCCATTCATTTTACGAGTTACGATCTTTGCAACGGAAACTTGTCACTTATCTGGGAAAATCCTCGCCCTTCGCAACATTTTCTCGTAAATTTTGGACTTCGCTTCTTTCTCCGAGCAACAGACAGATTTCCATGGTCTCATTCATGGTAGCAAACTTTGTCACAAGATGTCCCCGAAGTGAAATTTCGCCGGCAAAATGACGTGCTAAAATTTTGCTATCATATGCACGGAATCTCAAAACTCTATCAAAGTCTGGCTGAAAATTTTATTTTACCTGTTTTATCTATTTTACCAGCCCGTCTCCTTAAAATGACTAGGCTTTCAAAATGCTTCCATATGGAAAAAACTACACAGTTTTCTTGTCGTCTCAGAAATCTATGAGCCAGTCGTTTAAATCACCGCAATATTTCATCTAACGAGTTACGATTATTGCGGTGTACTGGGTATAGGCAATATCCCACAATCAAATGACTGTGGGGTAACCGTACCTCAAGTACCCCACGGTGGCAGCGCCCATGTTAGGAACATTTAGCATACACTATGTTACGTGAGCTATATGAACTATGCACTTCTGACATGACCATATTAGATGCCGCTTTAGAGGAAAAACGTCTACATATGTAGCAACAATGAAAAGAAAACGCAAAACAACACCTACCGTAAAACAACACTCACCGCAGGCGCGGATCCAAGGGGGCGATGGGGGTGATCGCCCCTTCCTTAACCCTATTCCCGGCAGGGGGGGCGGAATCCGCCCCCCTCGGGTTTTTTGCTTGCCAATTCCAGGCTTTTTGACGCAGCTTCACGAAACTTGGTGACTTTTCCTAGCTATTCCTTCTACGCGCCGTGACAAGGTTTCGAAATTCTATTTTGCTCAGGGGCGGAGCCAGAGAACGTTTTTGGGAGGCACCTCAGGTCATTTTTGGCCATGTTGAGGGTAAAAGGAAAATGTCTGCCAAAAACAGAGTTTTTAAGATAGAACTTAAAACTTTATATGAATATATAGCTAAATAGTTGGGCAATGTGCATATGTAATTTTGTTTATCTAAGGTTACTTTACAAGGTCAGGTCAAGGTCAAAAGTCAAAATTTGTTTTTTCGCAATCATTTTGGCGCCGTTTTTTCAAATGCCAAACCCGGAATATATATGACGTAGAAAGATGCCCTCTACTTGTGTACCAAGTTTCAGCTTGATATCAGGTCAGGTCACGGAGCTATGGCCTAAAATGTCAGTGCACGTACCCTATATCGCAAAAGCCAAAAAATGAATTTTTTGGAATAGAGCGAATTTAATCGATTAAAAACGTTTACATATAATATTGAATGCACACGACATCATTCCAGGTGACCCCAAGGTCACTGGAGGTCATTTAAGGTCAAAGGTCGCAAGTTGATCTGAAAAACGTGTGACCATGACAGTTCCCCCTTTTTTATGTCCCTGGCACCGCCTATGCTAACATTATACAAACATTGTAATGTGATTTGTACTTCTTTAGCATAACATGACTAGCAGAAGCTAAAAAAGTGTTTTGGCCTCTTTTTTTCATTCCGTTATTGGAAAACTAATCCCCCTATTTTTGAAACCTTGTGAACGCCCATGAATTTTCTCAAAATTTCAAATTTGCATACCCATGGTAAAAGCCCTATCCATAATCTCTCGATTGATGCCAGTTTCATCAAAATCGGTTCATAAACAACGGAGTTATAAGAAGTCAAAAAGTACCCCCCATTTTGACATTTTTGCCCCCCTGTATCCACAAATTTCAAAATTTTGAAAATTTCTTTTTATCAAAATGTAGTTCACGTCACGGCAAATCGATTGCCGTTTGTTGCGATGAAATCGGATAAGTAGTTCTCGAGATCTCAGGGGGGGGCCGAATCCGCCCCCCCTGCCGGGAATCGGCCATACTGTCTAGCCCTCCGGGAATAGGGTTAAGCCTGAGAAAGGGGACCATGAAAGAGGCTCCAAAGGGGCCCCTCTCAGATTCAAAAGGGGCCCAATGGGCACCGTATGAGTTTCACGGGGTTTCTGTGGAAACGTGACGGGTTCTTGATGCAGTCAGGGGGCTCTGGAAAGGTTAAATGACCCCTGAGACGCAAAGGACCCCTGAAGCTCCCAAATGACTTCAGAGACTTCAACAGGGCTCCAACACGGCAGATTGCCCCTGAGACCGCAAGAAGGGTCACAGGGTCTCTGAGACGGCCAGGATGAGGACTGAGTCCCTATGACGGCATGGAGGCCCCTGGAATGCCATGGGGACCCCGAATGAGTTTCACGGGCCTGTGTGAAAAGCTGAGCTGTGAAAAGCTGGTCCCTAATGCAGCCAGAGGGCCTCCGGGAGGGCTTATGAGAGACTGACGCGGCAAGATGGCTTATAAGATAAAAAGAAGGGCCGCTGAAACTCTTCAAGGGTCCCTGGAACCACAAGAGGGCCTCAACACGGCAAAAGGTCCATGAGACCGCTAAGAATGTCAGGAAGACCCTCGAGACGGCGAGAACTTAAGAGGGTGGCTAGCACAGCACAGGGAGACCCTGGCCAGCCAGAGGAGCTCTTGAACGGGGATTCATCAGTAACGTTCTCAACTTCGGGAGGGGTCCCAAATGGGCTACACTGGTCTTTTTGAAAACCTAGGGTTCTTGATGCAGTCAAGAACCCGGGTTTTCCTGAATGTCATCCACCCGGGAAGATCAGGTGGATCCTGAAAGGGGAACATGGGCCCCTACACCGCAGATGGGCCTTGGGACCGTCAAAAAGGTCGAAAGACCCCTGTGAGGCAAAGGCGATAAGAGAATCTCTGAGACAGTACGGGGGCCCTGGATGGCCAGAGGGCCCCCGATTACATTAGGCGGACTTCTGGTACGGAAAAGGTCCCTTGAGACCGCTAGTGAGGTCCCTGAAGCGCCGGCATAGCCCCTGATACGTATAGATGGGCGCTAAGGCTGTCAGATATACCCCATGGAAGGGAAGCAGACCCCTGATACAGCCATGGAAACCACCGGAGGCGTTCAGAGGGCCCATGACACTGCACAGAGGCCCTGAAATAGTCAAAAGGTTTTTTGTAACTGCCAGAGGGCCCCTGAGACGGCAAAAATGTTCGCCAGAGACGACACGAGAGACATCTAGGACGCTAGGAGGTCCACTGGAACTGGTAGAGACCAGGCACGTAGCCAGGATTTTCCCCAGGGGGGGGCCAAGTGTCAAATTTTCTCATATGTCACGGGCATACGACGAAATTCACAGAGAAAAGCGGCAATTATTTGCGATTTGCCTCATGATTAACGCATAGGAAAACATATAATGTTTGCCTTTGCAACATATATATGATCACTATTCCGTACTCGTGCGAAATCGCTATATATCTAGTGAGGACCGCTCGGCTCAGGGGGGGACCATGGCTCCAATGGCCCCCTTGGCTACGTCCCTGGTAGAGACTCTGAGACTGCTAATTATAGCAGCCTCCAGCCATTGGGGCCCCTGAGACGACCAGGGGGCCCAGAATCTAATAAACCTTGAGACGTTCAGACGGCTTCTGGAACGCTCAAAGTGCCCAGAGCATTGTCAGAGGCGCCTCTGTCACAGCAGAGAGGGACTTATAGAGGATCCTTTTTACTGCCTGAGGGACGATGAAAATTCAACAGGGACGACAGGAGGGAACCCATGATGGTTTAAGTGTCCCTGAAACTGTCAGATGGGTCCATGAAACTGCCTGATGTGCCCCTGAAACTGCCAGAGGAACGCCTGAGACGTCCCGAGGGACTCGTGAAACTGTTAAAGACCACTAGAGGGCCCTGACACGACAGACAGCCCGAGACCATCAAAGGTGCCCCTGTAAATGCTAGAGGGAACCTAACCTAAGCTGGTAAAAATGTCTCAAGAGACTACAAGGGGACAGAGGGGCTCCTGGACCAGATGCAGACACGACAATTCAAAGAAAGGAAGGTATGCAGCCACCTAAAATCCCGCGTTGTTGTCATGTTTCGGCGATTTTATAGGGGAATAAAAACGGAGAATTTCCACGGATGAGGTGACGCGCTTGAATTTTGTCGGCTATTTTATATGGTACCCGAGCAGATCAACGCTTTTTCATGTCTGAGGAGCAAAAAATGGGGGCCACGGCCGGGAGGGGGGCCCCGCGTTGATCATTCACCCCTCCCTTGGCGAAATACTGGATCCACCCCTGACTCACCGGCGCAGCCATTGTCCAAATTGAGGATGATAATGGGGCCTGATAATGAGCATGTCTAGAACCTTGGATAATGAGATGAAGAAATTAATGGCTTTTACACACGCTATGGGATTGGCTGACATTGCCATGGTGACGCTGTGTTGCCGTGACAACGGTACATGCGTGCGGACCAGAGCGCAGCAGTATGGTGATTTCTTTGTCGATGTGGCTCATCAGCAGGTTTCTTTATGGTATTTAAACAGTCTCGGATTCGCAAAGAACTTGGAACGAGCTTTCAATGACCGCCGGTAAACACTTCCTGCTACTTGAACGTCATCGGAGTAGCAATGTAAAATTGGCGTGCGCAATTTAACATGGATAAATTCTCTTGAATACAAAATACATGGATAATTTAACACAAAGGCGTAGAGGAGCCAGGACAATCCAACTCCCAGGTAATTTCTCGGGTGCCAATAAGTTTTTGGGGCCCCTGGTATATCACATAACACTGCTGTCTGCAGGCAATGGACTTCATGTTCATCGCACTCGCATGTTTGGGGCTCTTTCAGAAAAAATCACGGGCTGCCGGACCTAACCGCGCAACAGAAGCTTTACTGCGCATTAGATTTCGTGGAAAACGTCCTTATAGGCTCTGTGTAGCCATGAAAACATTGCAGTCAGCTAGGATAATTCCGAGTATGCGAACTCGAAACTCCGAAAACGTTATGGCGGCGAGAATCGATCAGGCTACTGGACAACGGGGAGAGCAAAGTTCAGTATTAGTTAAGTTCAGTATTAGCAAAGTTCTTAATATTTTGATATAATACTAGAAATGTACCAGATCACCTCGTTGCTAGTACAACTCATAGTTTAATCCAGAATTTGGCACCTTTACTTTCAAGGAAAGATGACGCAGTGTTTGGTGGATCTTTTAACCGCGGTATATTCATACTGGCGACATGATTTCATGGAAGGATCTGCTTAGTTTTTGCTATGTATTTTTTACCGCTTTCTAGTCTTGCGGTTCTCCTGCGAAAGTTTTGCAGTGAGCACATTGTATACAGGACATTTTTTGGTTTTGTTTCTGCGCTTACCATATGATGGTGTTGTTACTTGTCACGGGGCAGTTTTACGGTAAGTACCATGTATACAGGACACTGTTTTCTAGCTTTTACCGTATATTTACCTTTTGCTGTGTTTTGGTCTTGATATTTCTGTTCCTCGGATATGTTCGAAATGAGTGCCTTATATATACGACTAACATGTTATCTTACACCTGGTCGTTAGGCTGAAGCTTGGTTAGATAAACAGCGTGAACTGTCCGCATTCTTTCATTCTCATCATCATTGCTTTTATTTTTTATATTATTATTACTCTCTACTTTTTGCCACTCTAAATGTTTCCCGCTTTAATTTATTTCATCTCTCATCTGTGGTTGCCTTTGTGACCTTGTTATTGTTATTGCTACTGTTATATTTATATGTTTTATCATTTGTTTTATAGTTTTATCATGTTTTATGGTCTAAATTATCTGATATGAAATATGTTGCTGTATAATGTTACTGATACAAAACTGGCCAAAATGCAGATCAAAAAAACACATGCTGAACAATAAACTTCAGTCACTCTCACTTCATAGTTCTTTTAAACAACCTGAGACAAAAAACGGTGTGTAGGCATATAACACATACCAGTATCCCTTCATGCATAATCCTGTGCTGAAACAAGAAAACTGAATTCAATTCTTGAGAAGTCTAGAACACGATAACGGAGTGTGTTTGAAACAGCTCATTCTGAATTGCATGGAAGACTAGTGTAAATCAGTATGTGACCTAACGATACTCAGCATCCGAAACTTCGTCTGAAAGCTTCTTTTGTCGTCCTGGCAACATGCCACGCAATTGCAGTTATACTGCACTCTCAAGGAAATGAAGAAAGAAACGCGTAGTACGGTTGACTGCCACCGAAATCCGTGGAAAGACGTCTCATACGCAGTTCGAAAAATGTCTGAGATTCGACCCCGTAACCTTACGCCCCGAAGCCGAAGCATTTACTGCGCTAACGCGGCCGACCAATTATCCGGCAAGCCTCAGAAAACCCAGGAATCCGATGCAGGCATGTTTCCACCCGGTACGCCATAGGAGTTTGGCTCATGTGACGAGAAAAGTTTCAAAGGTCGCCAAAAGGCAATGAAACGAAATATCATACGGTGCGACATTGACTGCAGTCTGCCAATGGTGAGGTGAGATATAGTTCTGTGAAAATGAGGCATTTAACATGCAAACCCTATGGGCTAGGAGGAAAAGTACGCCATGGACGGCTTGTGCTGCCAGCTAACTTCGGTGGGGGCCAAGAATCGACAATGCCCTCGGACGTGAGTCCGTGACGTCACGCCTAGCTTGAAAATGAACCTATGGCCGCTGAAGGAATGACTATTCCTTGGTTCCCTCCCACTTTCTCGCTGTATCCTCAAGCTCGCTACATCTCGTATCCTCAAGCTAGCTGTATGCTGTATCTCACTGTATCCCTACTCTCTCGCTGTATACAGCGGAGGCCTATATACGGCTTTGACTGTATCCGCAAGGCCCTGGAAGTCCTGCATTTTGAGAATCCGCGTATGTGCTGCAACAAATGGCTTTGTTTGAACAGATTCTCAGAGGCTTCGCTTGGCCAGGAGGACGCAGGGCGCGGCGGTGTGGTCAGTTCGGCCACAATACCATGCACATATCTATATTTACTTTAATTTTACTATTATTACTACATTATTGCTGTTAAAGAGGTTGTCAGGCCTGCCGTTCTGGGCATCAGTGCTGAGTGCTGTGGGCCCCTGTGTCGACCCCGTTGTCCTGACCGGCACGCAGCGCCGTGCCAGTCGGCGCTCGCCCACTGGACCCGCCGAAACACGACTTCCTGAGTTTTCTGGCAGCGAAACCGGTCACGGCCGGTCACGCTGGCTGCTGCCAGTGGAGACGGGAAGAGGAACAGGGTGTCCGCTGCGGGTTGGTGAATGATTGCTGGAGCATCTTGGCCTACGCCGCCCGGAGTTATGGGGGCGCGAACTGGAACGCAGCGGGCCTGCTCCAGCCGCGGGCCTTGTGTGTTGGTGAACGACTGTCCAGTGTTGTTCTATCATTTCAACCCACTAACACCCAGACGTAGAAAAACGTCCCAACGATACAAGTATTTTTACGTTTATGTGCAAAGTTTGATGCCGTTTAACCCTGTTCTCGGCTGGATGGCTATCCCCCGGTCTTTTGCTTGCCAATTCCAGGGTTTTTGACGCAGCCCTACGATATTTGGCGACTTGTGTCGATATTTTTTTACACGATACTTTTTCTAGCTATTCTTTCTACGTACCGGAACGAGATTTTGTAATTCTTTTTCGGCCAGGGGCGGTGCCAGGCAACGTTTTTGGGAGGCACCTCAAGCCATTTCTGGCCTTATTGAGGGTCAAAGGAGAATGTTTGCCAAGAACAGCGTTCTTGAGATAGAATTTGAAACCTTATATGAAGGTATAGGTAAATAGCTGGGAAACATACGAATGCAATTTTGTTCATCGCAGGTCACTTCACAACGCCAGTTCAAGGCCAAAAGTCAAAATTTGGTTTCATAGTAATAATTTTGGCGTTATTTCTTAAAAAAACAAACCCGGAATATGTAGGACGTACAAGAGTACCCTCTACTTGTGTACCACGTTCCAGATTGATATCAGGTCGGGTCACGGAGAATCATCATAATGACTAAAATGTCATTGCGCGTACCCTATATCGCAACAGCCATAAAATGGAATTTTGGAAATAGAGTAAATTCAAATGACTGGAAACGTTTTCAAATAATATGAAATGCACACAAGATCATTCCCAATAACTCTAAGGTCACTGGAGGCCATTTAAGGTCAAAGGTCGTAAGTTAGTATGAAGAACATGTGACCATGACAGTTCCCCCTTTTCATGTCCCTGACACCGTCTATATTAACATTATATAAACATTGTACTAAGATTTGTACTTCCTCAGCATAACATGAGTAGTAGAAGCCAAAAAAGTCTTTCCAACTTTCTCTTAATTCACTTTTTGAAAAACCATTCCCCCTATTTTTAAAACCCTGTGAACGCCTAAGAATTTTCTCAAAATTTGAAATGTATGGACCGATGGTAAAAGTCCCATCCATAATCCCTCGATTCTTGCCAATTTCATCAAAATCGGCTCGTAAACAACTGAGTTATAATAAGTCCAAATATATCCTCCATTTTGACTTTTTCCCCTGTATCCATTTCTCCCCAAACTTTGAAACTTCTTTTCGTAAAACTGTAGTTAACATCATGACAAATTGATTGCCGTTTGTTGCAATAAAATCGGATGTGTAGTTCTCGAGGTCTCAGGGGGCCGAATCCCCTCCCCCGGCTGGGAATCGGCCATACCGGTCTAACCGTCCAAGAATAGGGTTATATCCCACTTTCTGGCGTAAATTAAGTCCGAAAAGTCAGAGTTCAGCCGACCACTGCCACTACATTGCTAGGTCAGGACTGCGTCTGTCGGTTTCCAGAACCTTTCTCGTTCCACATACGGAACAATTTCCAGCTGGTCTTCATGTAGGACAGAAGGCGTAAATGGACTGACAGCCGGCTCTGTGCCATATGGGTGTGCACGAAGAAGAGACGACCTCTCTTCGTGCGACGCCCCAACATATCAGCATCAACATAACATCTGTGTTTTGTTGAAAATGTTGATGTTATTAGTCGCTGTTGACCAAGTTGATGCCTCAAGACGACCTCGGCAAACACCAATCCCACCGCATCGCAAACAGGTTAAAAACAAGCGACAAAATGCTTTGAGTCTCGTGTAGCACAGCAGCCCAACCCTGGAACGGTGGTGGTGCACAGTCCGTCTGTCCGCCAGTTTTGCCGCCGATCTGCTGCCGGCCGCGACGCCTCCGAGCGGCGACGTGCCCGTCGGCGTCGTCTAGAGCGACGTGGTCGCCATGACGACCGGAGACGCCCTGGACACCGGCCGCCGCGGCCGGCAGGCAGCAAAGTTGTGCTCGCCGCCGTCGGCGAAGGTCGCGACCTCGTGCCGGCGCGGCGGCCAGGCGTCGTTCGCGACACTCAACGACGACCCCGAGACAGGTGAGGCCTGAGCGGACCGCCGCCAGAACGGTGCGGGAGCTGAGCGCGGGTGTTTTCATCCAGCGTCTGTAATCGGACGGCCAGGAGTGCTCCCATCCCAGTCTGATAAATATTGCATGGACGGTGAGGGGTATTCGGAGAGGAGGCGCAGTGCGTAGCGCCGGATGCGTACACCAACAACTACTCCATTTCGCAGATCTTCTGCAGGCGACGACGGCTCGGGCGCTGGCCCACCGTATTCATGCCGGAAAAGTGAACCAACCGTGAAAAAGATGGGCTATGTCACAGAGGAAAACATACACAGACACATTCCGCGATGACGTCAACATCGAATGCAGGCGATACCAGCCATGATTCTAAGGAAATCAGAATACAAACAAATCTCGGACCTTTCTCGTTTCGCAACGAGGCTGTTTTGTCAGTCCGTTTTCCAATGGAATTTTGCGAATGCCACTCAAGGTCATAGAGGAAACGCTACTAATATTAAGTGTTTTTGTTATGTCTTTGGGAAATTTGCCAGGATTCCCGTTCCCAAAAACTGATATTTATACTGAATGAGCAACCACTGCCCCCTCGGCTTCCATTGCTTCGTTTTCGATAGGCATTACCACGCCCTGCATTTCTCCAATGTGATAATACGCCGTCACTCTACCGAAAAAGTTTGCGTTGGTGTTTTTTTTAGGGACTTTTGTTTTTGTAAGTGGTAATAGATGGTGAACTGAGTGCTTTGTGATACCCGATAAGTTTCATAACATTCGTATTATGTTATGACTGGAGGTGTTTAATTTTATCCAGCCGACGTGTACTGGTTTCAGGTAAATCGGTTATTGCATTCGGTCATTCGGAAAGTAATCCACCGTTCTGCACCAATGCACACTGCGCAGTACGCCATCCAACAGATTGTTAAAAACGAGCCCTTCCCATAATTGCAGCGAACAGATTAATAAATGCGGCGTTGGTCCTGCCATTCCAGCTTACGCGTTTCCGGTGGGGAAATTATTATACCCTAGTTAATTCAGTATAGCCGATCTAGGCGTGCCGGCAGAATGGTCTGAAGATGTGATGACTAAGGTAGGGAAAAGCGGGAAGAGTTGGAACATTAAATTTCATGTTTCCCGCGAAATCAAGATAAAATTCGCCATCTTACAACCAGGGAATTGAAAGTGGTATGATTCGAAACACAAAGATATCGAACTAAAAGGGTACGAGCTTGATATGTTTACCGCAACACACTTGCATAACAGAAGAAAAAGAATGTCGTTTCGTCCCACCCCGTTATTGGAGTCGACATGGAACAGTTCAGAGAGATATGGAACACGCTCAAGTCCTCCCGCACTCAACTGTATTGTTCCCCTCCACCGTTGGACCATGTCTAATGGGAGAGAAGGACTCCGCTGAGTATCGGGAATGCCCCTCCCCCCCTTAGGCGACAAGATGTTGGCGAAGAATCTGAACAGTCCACCAGAAACGAGCGCTTTCTAGAGGAGGCCTCTAAGATACTATCCCCTGTCCGTTAGAAGTGTGGCTGTTTTTTTTTTATTATTATTGAAACGGAGATCAGAACAAATTTGTCGATATATTTTACTGCAACAAAAATGAAAACTTCGGCAGCTTTACTTTAGCAATTTGTGACCGACATCCGCTTTCATACGCCACGGCAATACGACGTTGTTACTCGGCATATAACTGCATTTATTTTATTGCATCTTGTACATGCGTGTCATGTATGAACAAAACGATAGATCGCTTCGTTCGTAAATGACTTAAATGATCCCATATGACTTATCGTTATTATTCCACAACACCTTGCCACCGAAGAAAATTGCCTGTACATAGACCAAGATATATGCACCTAAAGACCTAAATGGTCATAAATGAGTTGGCATGTGGCAGATCCACATGCAGCTAAGTTGAGCAGGTCGCATTTCGCAGAGATCCAAGTCTGCGTGCGATGGGAATGCTGTCATCACTAGAGAACAATGAAACCGCGAATCTTCTGGTCGCCTTCGTGCGACCTGTGCCAGGGGACATTCTCAGTGGTCCAGAAAGCACTGCTGTCAGGGGCGTATATAAGGAGATACCCTCAGGTCATGGCATTCCCCTTTGGCGCCGAAGGCACCCCTGTCGGGAATACCGATTACTGTCTTACAGGACGCTGAAAGCGCCCTATTAGCCTAAAATTATGCCCTCCAGATCTCGAAGGGCAGCTTATGAGACCTAAAAATGTCCCGAGGATAAGAAGAAATCAACAACTCTTCTCAACCAAATGGTCATGAAATCCCAAGGGCGACATCTCAAAGGACGTCCCTGAGGTCTGAAACATCCCGGTGGCTAAAAGAATGCCCTGAAGAATAAAAAGGCACCCCAAAATGCGGATGGTGCCCTCGAGGGGGCGCCCCTGAAAGGGCGCTGCTGTGGTCTGAAGATATGTCTCAAGGTTTGGAATGACGCCATTGAGACTAAAAAGGCATCCCGAACCTCCCAAATGGAAGGTACCCCCTCACTCCCCGGCTCATTCGGGCGCCGTTGTAGTCTTTGGCCCGAGGGCTAGAAGGACATCCTAAATAATGAAAGAATGTCCCAAACACTGGAGGAGGTCCCTTGATGACTAAAAGAGCGCCCCAAGGGCTTCAAAAGGCGCCATGAAGATGCGTCCCGAGGGCTAGAAGGACGCTTCAAACCCTGGAGGGGCACCCAAAGGGTTCCAAAGTGCGTCCCTGAGGAATGAAAATTCCGTCTCGAGGGCTAGAAGGACGCTCTTAAAAATACAGGGACACTCCGAACATTGAAATGGTGCCCCCGAGGGCTCAAAGGACGTCCCTGTGGTCTAACAATATATTCCGAGGTCTAGAAGAACGTCCCAAAAATAAAACGTCGCTCTAAACTATGGAGAGGCGCCCCCAAGGACTCAGAGGACGTCCCCATGGTCCGAAAATATGTGCCGAGGCCTAGAAGGACGCCCTAAAGAGTCTGGGCGCCCCAAAACCTGGAAGGGCACCTCTGAGGGCTCAACGGGCACCCCGGTGGTCTGAAAATATTCCCGAGGCTAAGAAGAACGCCTTAAAGAACAGACGGGCGTCCAAAGCCCAAGAGAGGCGCTCGTGAGATCTGAGCATGTCTCAAGGGCTAGAACATCCTAACAATAAAGGGGTGCCCCAGGTTCTGGAGAAGTGCCCTGGGGACTCAGAGAGGTCCCTGAGGTCTGAAAACGTCCCGAGGACTATAAGGACGTCCTAAAGAATAAAAGGGTGCCCCGAGAGCCACTTGGGGTCTTTGGGGTGCCCTCGGCGTTTTGAAAGGTCGCCCTTGGTGTTTGGAAAATACACGCGCCGACAATTAAATGACATTTAGGTTTCAAAGACACCCGTGCGGAATGTTTGAAGGTCGATTACAACTTTCCTTCACGATTCATGCTTCACAGGTAAAAGTTTTCCCTTGACATTTTTGTGGCAGCACTGTTAGCCCAGTGTAATGGTGTGATTGGATCACCAGCGATTAATGATGTCCGGAGGCCGCTTAAATCTCTTTTAAAATATAAAGTGTAAAATATCTCGAATTAAGGGACCTGTAGCGCCTAATATGGCAAAGGAAATCGAATCCATGGAAGGCTGGAACTCCCATCGTGTGCTGCATTTGAGCATCGTCGCAAACCACGAGCACACCACGATTCGTTCCCGTGTGTCACGCTCAGTCCCGTATTCCGGTAGTTCGGTGACAGAGATCCTGCCCCGCCGCCGCAGGATCGCGTACCTTGGGCACGAAAATGGCACCTGAGGCATGGTGTGATGACAGAAAGTGGCCGGCTACCATCCAGCCCAGGCTGGTAGCCGGCCACTCTCCGCACAACGACGAAACGAGAGGCCATCTCTCCGCACAACATTTAAACATCAAGACACTAAAAAAACAGTACGACATTTTTTAGAACTTTAAGTGCCTCCCCACCATGCCTATGGGCACCCGCAAAAGCGGCGGCCCCCCCCCCCCAAGCATGGTGGCATCTTCCTTAGTCAATTTCCAAATACGCCCCTGACTACGGTCTTGTTGTGCTGTCCTGTCTTGTCCATCAGTCATGTCTTGTCTCCCTTCATACCTACGCAATCCGCATGCAGCTAAGCTCAGCAGGTTGGACTTACAGGCGATCCAAATCTGGAAACGAAACTGCAAATCGTATTGTAATGTTTTTAAAAAGTAAATCTGTCGGTGAAGCTGAATAGCGCAAGTGGTACAGGTGCACGCGGTGTTCTTGAAATGAGTGCTGTACGAGGCACCACCAAAACGTAGATCAGCACGAGGCCAGGCTGTCAAACACAAACGTTTCCCCCTTGTCCATTGTCATACAAACATTTCTCAAGTGGCCTGCACCTATCGCACTGGCTGCTGCACTTGTCGGATCTTGCCTCCTAATGGTAAAAGTACAGCGTCCCTTCTCCCCATCTGGATGTGGTGCCACACAAGATTCTCTCTTTAGGAGACGTGGGGGGAGGTGGAACACATTCTCACGATCCCCCAGCAGTTGGTGCCACCTCTCCCCAACGTTGCTTTCCAACAAACATGGTGACCCCAAACACAGCACTCCGGTTTGCAGGTCTGGTTATGGCCTGAAAGCAGCACCAATGTAGGCCTAATCGTCAGCCAAGAGTACCATATCATGGTCATCGTCTTTAGGACGTGACAGAGCTTTTTGTGCACGGAAAAAGGAAGGACGATGCCCGCAGAAATAGACATAACTTCCTTACGTCCACAGCCGGCCTGTGCCACTGAATTTTCATGCTGCATTGATGCGAGCGGAAGCGATAACCACGCAATTAGGCTCAGAGTTTTGAATGGTCAGCCTATTTCTGCGGTGTGAGCACCGTTCCAGGTCTCTTTCGTGCCACTTCCTCCCACTCTCCCCTATACGTAGTTTTCCGACAATTATCTTTATTATCTGCTGCTCTCGAGAGAATGTGCTTCTTTTATGTTCCCAAACAAGTTACAAAATGATCCTCATTAAAGCAGATCATGTAATGAACAAAAGGACAGCAGGGCATAATTATTCAGGCAGGTCTACCCTCTAGCGGTCGGCATCACTTGTCCATTTCTATCTGAACGTTTGGCGAGACATGATTTATCTCAAGTGTATACAGATGAAGAGAAAATCTACGCCAGTGAACCATGAGAACGCCGTTTGCTTTTTTACTTGACCGTCTGCACATGAATCCGTCTCATTTTCAACGTCTCCGTTAACGTGAAAAATGCCTATTATTAATACTGTAAGGAGCATGTGAAACATAGGAGCAAGACGGTCGCCGCAGCACTCGATATTTGACCCGCGGGTCGGCTGGCAACTGGCCGACAGGGGGTCAGGCTAACATACGGTCATGTCGCATCCGTGCTGGCACGTTAAACTTTTGCCACCAAATCAGACGTAACCTTGAACTGTGCGATTGGTTGTAGGGTCGGAGTCAATGCAACAAGCTACGCTGAGCACAGGCTCTGATCCCTAACATCACCCTACCAAACTATTCAGATCGGATTTATGTATAAAAAAACAGTAACACAAGGGGGCGATTTTCCTCCTCGCTACTGGACGATTTTTGCACAGAGTTGCCGTTCATGTCAGTGGCCTGAATCCAGCGCGCGGCGAGGATTCCGCCAAGGAGGAAGCCAGGATAAACCTGACTTCCCCCCGGGACTGAGAACTCCTCGGATTTCCGTCATTTTATTTACGAGTTCCGGAAACCTCGTTTTATTTTCATTTTTTGGTGCGTAAATAAACGTCAGATTTTAAGCCGTAGGGGGAGGGCCATGGCCTCTTGCCTCCCTCCTTGGCTACGCCCTAGCCTGGATCAGTCGTCGACAAAACATCCCTCTCCCATTTACGTCACTACGCACGTTCCCTGGGCCGCCAGTGAAGCTGGTGCGATGTGAGCAAACGGAATCCGAACGCGTCTTATCACTGACAAGGAAGGGACCAAGAAGGACGCCTTAGCATCCAACTCATGTCGTTAGCCATGTTGGTAACTTGCCAGACGCTTGAAACTTCGACGGATCCAACTTTCCTTATATCGAAATTCCGTCACGCTTCTGCTCTGAAACTCGGTCGCCGCGTCGGTCTGATGTGTCTCTAGAACGCCGTGAGCCATCCGTGCTGCCGATCTCGGGAGCTAAGGCTTTCCGCAAGTCGCCTCCCCGTTATCCGGCCTGCCTGCCGTCGACAGTGCCGCCCGTTAGGCGACGACCGACCGTCACCGATGACGGCCGGCAAATGTCAGATGCCGTCGCCGGCGAAACGTTTACGGTCGACAAGATTAATGCATTATCGATCGGAGGTTCATCGCTAAATATACGTGTTAACGATTAACCGCGAAGGCTGATGGACAACCAATAACTGTTCATTTAAAGTTATTGAGTTATTGGGTTCGATAGACTAATGCAATGTCCAATTTCGTTTTGGACAGCGCAATTTTCGGTGAATGGATTGTCATTCTGAATAAACATGACAGGACTCTTTCGATTTTTGTGGAAAATGCCAGTCATATTGTTCAGTTTTGTGTTGGCAAAGATGTTTTGTGCTGAAAGCCCAGAAAATCGTCAGAAAAGGTAGTGGCAGTGGTAAGGTGCTGAATGTGAGGAGCTGTCGTCAGCATACAACTTATAGAACATAATTTTTGTGTCTAGCAAACTCATTCCATGCTTTTGCATTACGATCATTGTTTCCAATGCGGCTATGCAGCCAAGAATGCTGAAAATATTTTTGATGCCACTGGAGCACGTTGAGAAGGATAACGAGTTAAGTGTTTTGCTGTGTTTGTTTTGGATCGTTCGTCATCCTAATAGCGACGCAATCACCAGCATCATTGTGACAAATTTTTATTTATTGAGGTAAATTTCAAAAGTAAATGCGTCTCATCTCGCGGTAGGTTCACTGTAATTCCATCCACACAAATTTATTACGTTGTGTTTTGTTCCTACAGTTTAGTTTTCCATGCACATGCAGGCAGTTTAAAGCATATATGCGATTCTGAGGCAAAATCCGACCGGGTGCCCCGGTACCACGTCAGCGAAAAGCGTGAGAAATAATCATCGTAACCTTATTGTGTTCTATATTCTTTTACCAGCTGCTTAAGTTTTTCCACCTTACTTTTTTCGCTTATTCCTTCATAGGGGAGAAAAAGCAACAATATAATGCGCTACGACTCGGCTTGTGCTTCTGGCCCTCTTGCCTTCAGGCTGAACAGTTCGAAGCGGTAAGGATCTGACACCATCACGCTTCCCTCTTTAACGAACTGATAAGATCAAGTATAAAACCGATTGAACGTGCTATTTTTCCTCTGCAAGTGCTAGAAATCGCTCACTGCTACCTGGTCCGAGACGTTTTCACCTTCTTAGCAGTGACCGATCGACTTAGCCGTCCCCTGTCCTGACTAACACCATGCTGTTACGTCCTGTCCTCTGTCACGATGATTTACGGGTGAGGAGTGAAGTACTGTGCGGCTAGGGTGAATTACACTACCCTGGCCACCCGATCATAGGCAGTGGGCCACAAAGACTCGTTTGGCAGTAGTACTCAGCGTTTGCTGAGGTTTTGCGCCTGGCTGCCTTGGGTAAAACGGAGCATTATCGCCGATTAGACCAGCAGTCAGTGATCCATCCCCACGCCTCCAGTCATTGACGCCTGGGTCTATGATGAGCCAGGACAAAATTCTGGGATAGGCAGTTATGCGCCAGGCGCTTCAGCAATATAATTTCGACACGAAAGAGAAAGCCATGACGTGTTATCCGATAACCTTGCTTTGCGACAGCGAAACTGGTTTTCGCAAAAAGTGGCCCGACTTCGGGTTGGGTTTCGAAGAAATACAATGTTCGGGCACTACCTTTCAGTGCGCAGATATTTGGGATGCGGAATTTGCCCGACTCAGAAATGTATATGATTTCTGAATATGTGAAGGACATGGTCAACCATAAACCTGCTTCATTCGCGAAACCGTTTAAATCATTATGGAAGGAACTAGACGTCTGATCCTTAATGATGTTGCTTGGGATCAGGTACATCCAATTTAATCCCATCCACACTCTCTTGGGTTCTCGCGCATACTGAATGGTCTCAGTAATCAGATGTTTCCGCTCGGTTGACTGGGGATCTCGGTGAAATTCCCCAAGACACACGTCGCATTCGCTTTGATCATAGGTGCCATTCCGGCGATCGCTGATACACCGCTGCCCGCCTGATACACCGCTGATACACCACTGATACACCGCTGACCGCTGCCCGCCTGATACAACGAGCCTTTTTGCCGAACGATTTCGACCGACGGCACAGAGTGCTCCGGCCCGCATCAGCTCCAGGGCGTTCCGTGGCGCTCATCTTTCCACTGGATGGTGCATATTTCGATGTCGCACCACTTGGCTGCCTGGCCAGTGCACCGGCGACATCTACCGAGCGTTTCGGCGTCCAACAACTGTGAACAACAGGCCAGTGATGCTCATCGAGCTTAAACTGCCAGCAGATTTTGGTCGTGGAAGAGCGCGGAGGTCTGCCGTGCTTCCGGAAATCCGGGCTGCGGGCGGCAGCGCGCGTGAGCGTGCTGGAGCGTGACATGTCACGCGGCATCCGACGACCGTATGCGCAGTGAATGTGAGCATCACTCGTCACGCGGCGCCTGTCGACCGTCGGGACGCGCCGGCCGCCCGGAGATGGCCCTGAATGGCGGGTAATGAGGCTCAGCGGGCCTTGCTATTGCTCGAGCCGAGACGCGGTCCGAGGCGGAGTGTCAACAGCCGGCCCTGCGGTGCCACCGCCGGGCGCGCCGTGCCTCTAGCAGTGACAGTGCCAGCCGTCACACAGCACGGCGGAACAGGGATGACCGGTATCTTCGTGCATCGAAAGATTCGCGTCAGTCTGCGAGACGTCCTGGAGGATGGCGCCATTTCAGCGGGCGCATGCTATGTTTTAGAGTGGTTAATTTGAAAGGAATGATAAATGATGTATGATAATTGCTGATGAATATGTTAGAATGGAAGACTGAAAACTGGAGCGCCTTTCATCGGCCTTTCAACCTCGGTATACTCGATTCGTATCCCCTTAAACATCGCCTTCCGACACACGGGCACTCAAACCTCCCTCCTCATTTTCACAGCTCTGCAATGATCATTACGGACCGAAGCAGTTCAAGCCAATTAGCCAACTAAATTAATCAATGAATTCCTTTTCTAAGACCAAGTTACTCTTCTAGACTTCTACGACGGACTTTTCATTGTTACCAGTGCAGCCAGTCTTCCATTCGGGGTTCCCGCATCCCGGCCTAGTGGTGTTTGTACCTCATTCGTTACGTAGCCACGGAACTGACGTTATTTTTGGGCCCCGAAAAACGGCCGCCATCGCCCGCGGCTGGGTTGACTAGCAGTAAACGTGTCGAGCTGGCTGAACGTCCCTGAGCGGAGGAGTCGCTCGGCGGATTCATAGTTTATAATATGGATACCGCGGAACCACCTCAAGCTGGGAGGTTGGGGCTTGGATTATCTGTCGTCTGAACTGCCAAGGCGATGACCATCATGCTTCAAACGATGACCATCACCTAAATGTCGCAGAACGCAGCCTGTCACAAAGATGGGAGTTGGACGAAAATCCTAAATAACAAGGAATTCTGGAAATGTTTCAAGCTTATGCTGATTACTGTATGACGTATTTCCACTAATGCACCATGAGATGGGTTTTACGTAAGGGAAATGGGTTTTATACCATGAGATGGGTTTTTCTTATCCAAAAGTCTTTCTTAAGGCAGCTTGCTTGTTTTCGATTATCAATCGTAGCGTTATCTGTAGTACTCTAGGGTATTTCCACGGTAAAAGCCTAGACCCCATGTTTCACAATTTATGACTGTCTCCAGGGCGACATAAGCTAATCGGACCTCAGAAGTTTCTGGCTGAGCATGCCTGACCCGCATGGCGAGCAGTTTGGAAAGACGACACAGCAAGAGTCCCTTGGTGTGTCTTTCCCAATTTCAGCCGATGTTGACATGCCATTTTACCCGCCAAGTTCAGGCAGGCTCCACAAGCTTTACGGATGCGGCGATCAATGCCTGAAGTTGCCGCATGCAGGCTGAAAAACGGCGAACTCTTCCCTGAGCCGTGTAACTCTGGGCTTGTCCGTAGTTCCCCGTTGCTGGGTCGCCTGCCAAGCGGCAAGCAGCGGATCCGGGGTCGGTGGATCCCCTGACGGCGGGGACAGGTTCAGCGGATCTCTCCAGACGACGGTGCGGGGTTCAGCGGATCCCTGCAGCCGGTCGAGATGCGTTCATCGGACTCCCTCGAACGGTGGGAATGGGTTCGGCGGACGGACGCAGGCTATTGTGATGTGTTCAGCGAATCCCCCAGACGCTGAAGGCGGGTTAAGGGCGTCCCTCCAGCCGGCGGCGATGGGTTCCGCGGACATCTCAGTCCCCAGATCCCCCAATGTAGAGCTGGGGTGGGCTGGTCCCCGAGCTTGAGATACCGAGTTTAGCGCATCCCTGTCCGGCAGGGATGGATTCCGCGGATCCCGGCCAAATGACGTCGTCTGCCCAGGCTTCCAGCGCCTAATGCGATGATGGGAGCAATGGCTAAGCTGCTCCCGCGGCGGCCGCGGCCGGCACGCATCGAAAGCCGCGAGTGGCTCGGGCGGCGACGCACCGCCGCTGATGAATTCATCGGCGCCGACAGAGCAGGCCGGGCGACACGGAGGGGGGGGGGGCGCCGTTGCTCACCGAGCACGGGCTGTGGCTGCTCGGTGCGTGTGACGGCCCGACGGACACCGGTGGAGCCCGGATCGCTGACGGACGGACAGCTTCGTTTGTGCCAGGTTTCGCCGCCCTGGGAGATGTGAATCAAGCCTTCCGTTCACGGGAGAAGGAAAGCTTCAGCGTTGGCGGGGCCAAAATCTCTGATGTAATCCTCTGAAACAACGCCAGAGGGCTTCAGTTAGAATTTCGTCAATGCTGTTGGCCGTCGCCCTGCCTGCCTGCACTATGGAAAGCAACACCCATGTTGATCTTGGCGCATGCCTTTAATCCGCGATTTGTTCTGGAGGGCGAGGACGTTAGCCGTGCCCACTTATTCCTCTACCGGATAGCTCAGTAGCGGAACGGCACAGCGTCGTTAAAGTTTCGGTATTCTTCGGTGCATGGGTTCCACACGATTTTTATTTCCTTTTTTTGCCAAAACTATTTAAGGTGCTGCAAAAATGACGTCATATAGACAATATTTTTTAACGAGTTCGCTCGCTTTTGTTTGATTTTTATCGGATAACTGGTCGAGCGGGGTGCCAGCCGGACGAACAGGGTCCAGCATGTATCATATCATGAGATGTCAGTGTAGATCACCTTACCTCACCCTTATCATGCAACAATATTGGCATTACCTTAGGTCAACACTAGTCAAATTTATGACTGTGATTTTCATAAATTAGTGGCAATTCATGTGCCATGCGCAGCTGTGACAACCATTTGAGTATTTTCCGGTGCACGCAGATATTCAGTAGGCAGGAGCAGATATAATTTCTTTTTATAAAAATGTAGTTCACGTGACGGCAAATCGATTGCCGTTTGTTGCGATGACATCGGACGAGTAGTTCTCGAGATCTCAGGGGGGGATCGCATCCGTCCCCCCTACCGGGAATCGACCATACCGTCTAGCCCTCCGGGAATGGGGCTAAAAATGTGCTTGACCTTAGGTCAATGACCCGGAAAATCTGAGATAGCAGATTTGTTGCATCTATCACGATCACTAATCCCTGAAAGTATTGTTGAGATATCTTGTTTTGCGAAAAAGTTACAGGGCGCTTAACTTTTTTTGGACATAGGTCCGTTTGACCTGACTTAGGTCAGGCACCGGACCTGACCTGAAGTCAAAATTTTGACACGAAATGTAAAATTGATGAAGCAAAGGGTACACAAAGTTTCGTGACTCTGTATTAATTGGTTCTCTCGCAATCCCAGAAAAACCTCAGGGGGGGCAGTCAACTGCCCCCCCCCAGTCGGAGACGGGTTAAAATAGCTTACACTCGCAGAATTTTCTGAGCTCTTGCATCCGCCTGACATTAGTCATTTCTTTGAAATCTGTGCGTTCTCACGCTCGTTCATTGGCTAAAGCCTAGTCTTTCCAGAACATTCAGATTGCAAAACGCCTACTGATTGGTTGTATATGATATGATTGCACCATTCCCTTTCATCATTTCCATTCGTAGGTAGTATATAAGCAGGGCAGATTTTCTCTCAGTATCCCATCTGGGTATCTACCGACTCAACATGTGGTGGACCACGTGACGCTCGTAACGTAGTGAAGTGTTAGTGCTGTGAGTGTTCAGTGTTTGACGTCAAGAATATAGTTGGTGAAAGTGGAAGTTCTTTGTGTGTGACGAATACACGAAGAATTTCGAGAGAAGAACTTGTGAAAAGAGAAGTACTGAAAAAGAGAAAAATTTGGCACAGATGAGGTCGCCAGTAGTCAAACTACCACGCCAAGCAGAAAACTCTGCTACAAAAGCAGACTAGCTGGAAGTCTGAAAGCTAGACCTAAAAATGCATGGCAGCGACAAGGACCTAGCCGTCTTCGGCAGAGACGACGACTGTACGTCCAAGCGTGGAATGCACGATTGGCTATCATCGGTGATCAACGCTCGTGCGTCCACGTTCACGTCTCCGGTCGGCTTTCAGCCACACCACTGACTGGTCGCCAGGTCACTCCGACGCAGTCATCAACTCATTTAAAGCGTCTTTTTCGGAGATGACACATCATAGTTTTGTGTTGGCCCCACCCGTCCAAATCACATTCCCGACGGAAATGTGGCGGAAAGTGTACCGGTAGCTGACGTGAACAAATATGACCAAATCTGCACACACAAAACGTTAAAACGCCCATGTTACATTCAGTCAGTACCCTGCAAGGGAAACACATTGCATCGATGGAAGTCGTGATTGCCGGTTGTTACTTCCTTGCAGCACGTTAAATACCACGGGCAGCATGAACGTGCGGTCAGCTCGCTGAGTTCCATAGAGCCACTGCATATGACACACGCGATTTATTTCACAAAATGACAGACCCTAGGTGTTCCCTTCTAGAAACACATCGCGTGCCTGTTCCGAAGGTCGGCAACGGTCGAAGCATCGATCCAGCTTAAATTTGTGATGGCCCATGAAGGGTACCAGATAGATAGCCACCTGCCCGCCCGAACCTTCAATATAGTGCGATCTGGTCTGTTTCGCGGTCCTGTCATTCCGTGAGTATCTCTTGGCGGCTAACGATCAATACAGACCGAATCCAAGTCTTATGATGAGTCTTTTTTCCAGTTCATGTTTCTAGCGTTATCGACTCCTTTACAAAAACACCCAAGAGAAATATGCTAGACTCAGTACCCGATCGACTTGTAAAAAGGCTTTGTTCTGTTGAGATTCTGCCACGACCTGCAAACCAAATGCCATCATATTGGTTATTTTCCTGTTGTTATATCTTGTAATCTTCCCTAATCGTAAGCTCAAAGTTATTTTTAAACTTTATTAAAGTTATTTATTAAAAACAGTTATTATATAATATGGAATAACCTAATAATTGAAAAATGGGAAGATATTTCGTTGGTGTTCCCCCACCTGATATGAGACGTCCATCCGATCTCGTATTCGCTGGGCTGATACCTAGTCTGCCCAGCTGACGGCACGGCTCTCAGGTCGTGAAGTCATGCCACAGCGCTCTAAAACCGTCAAGCCGGCACAGTTGGCTGACTGACTACTGATTCCGTCGCCTACATCGCCTGAGAGGGCAGACACGCTCCGTCTCTGCCGCCGGGGGGGACTCCCAGCGTCGCGTGCTCCCTTCTAGTGGCAGGCATGAGAGCTCGGAGCATTAATGATAACCTGGTACTGACGGGCGAGGTTTTTTTCTTTGCTATGTTCTACGACATATGATACGAGAAGTTTGAGGTACTTGGCATGACGAAGTTCATTCTTTGGTATGAGACAACCACTTCATTCCGTCGTTTTCTTAATGCTCCATTTACTGCGCAACAGGGAAACCTCTGTACGATTCTGTCTGCAGTGTAGCTATTGTGGCCTCTACTGTTTAAATTGTTGTATGATGTACTATTTACCACTTCGTCTACGGGTCTGCGGGTGTCGAGACATTCTCAAGGGGATGAATTGTGGGACAACATGCGTGTTGGTTTTCATATGCAGTTTGCTCGCGAGAAACTAAAACACGAGAAAACTAGAACAGTGGAGTGAATTTGAACTAGTTCTCTTGCAGTAAAGGAAGGCAGAGAGTGTGACACAGATCACATCATCACGTTTTTTTCCCAACGATACACAAGCCTTGTTTTCAGCAGTTTTCGGTATAGGTGACTTATGATAGGAACTGTTCGACGGGCACACTGTTGTGCTGCGTCATCATACAGGCTGAATCGGAATCAAAATTTTGGCCAACAGAGATCCGGGCCCGAATCTCGAGACAGGATGCTCAACTGGATTCTTTCTTCTGTCCTTCTTCCCAGAAGCAGACGGATTCCCGGGGTTTTGCCCACCACACATCCGTACATATCCGTACATCCCGCAGCCGAAAACTCCGCCGGACGAAAAACGCAGCCGTCGCTGCTGTTGCTAGCGCATGTCACCCGCTGACGCCGTACGCCAGTGACGTCTTAGAAATTCATCTCCGCGGTGTCGTGGCGCCTGATCAGTGCCATGCCCTAATGAAGCTCGGGCGAGGCGGCGTTTCACCACCGAGTGGAGCGCTGCTACTAATTAACGGCGAGTTATTAATGGTTAATCCCCGGCACTTTCGAGCTTCAGCGCGGCCAGTAGCAGGTCGATGTGTGATGGCTTCTCGCACCAGCTTGCATTGCGACGAGCGTGCGGAGCAACGCCCTGAGGGCATTCGTCGAAAGTGGTGCCATCTGTTCTACAGGGCGGAAAAACAGCTCTAATGCATGATGGCTTCTTCATGATTCTTGAAGCTAAACACGCGGGAGTTTGTACGCTGCAGGTTTATCACGGTTAAATTGCGTTTGCCCCAAGATCACGTCGATCAGGCTGCATAACTTGATAATAAAATCAAGTTCCGGCCTCTTCCTAGCAATAGCGGAATGAATGTGAAGATGCAGTGACTGGTTTTCATGGAATGTGAGCATTTGATTTGTACGCACCGCAGGAATGCTGAATGCTCGGTAGGAAACAATATTAAGTCATGAATGCCTCAGGATTGGTTTGCAGTGTTGGAACGAATTGGAGATTCTGCTGAATGCCCTTTGGATTGGCAATTTCTGCACGCTTGTCTGTGAGTCCGGCCAGGTCACTGCAATCCTGCTTAGCTGTTTTCCTTCGTTAGACGTGAGGGTTTTTACCTACCAGTGGTGAAAATTTCGGGACGAGAGGGATGGTTGCCACCCTCCTGCTTATGTCCCGTCTAATCCAGATAAAACGGCGAAACAGAGACGAATAAATAGCACGTCTCTTTCTTATTCCAATGATGCCTCATGTGACTCATTCAGGTCACTTTGCGACCTCTCAGGTTACAGGGAAAGAGACCAAACCCGTCCATTGTCGCCTCCACTGTCATCGTAGTACTTCTGTAACGTTTTGTCTGGCAAACAATCCTTCGGTACATAGCGATCTGTTGTTAAAATTCGTCGGTCACTGCGGCCAGACTTTTTTTCTTAAAGTCTAGGTCAAGTAAGTGAAAGATCGCATGGCAGAAACTATCGCAGACTAGAGTTCTTATTGAGAGTACGTATCACAGTCATCTCCGAAATGATCTCCAAAAATTGCCCTTTCACCGGTTCAAAAACCAGTTTGGCGTCATATGAGGTCAGTGACCTGGCATGGCTTCAAACCCCAATATGTTGTCTACCATATTATCAAACAGACATGTGTCGAAAACTGGATCCATGTCTTTTCAGACTCCTGAAGAAAAAGGCCAAAATATGGCTCAGATCTAGAAAAACCGCCTGCAGGCACTCGAAAATGACATCATAATGCAGTAACCTGACATGACCCGGTGCTCTTTTGAAATTATCAGTAAAAGATGTAAGGTCTGTTACTGCAAAGCTCAGGCTGTTGATGGAAGACCTTAGCCTTCAGTGAAAGAAGAATCTCACTGATGTGGCAACCATCGTTTTCGTCCGGCGAGGTTGGACTCCATTTCTATTCCAATATTCCACCTCATTTCTCAGATACGTGCAATTAGCACGCGTCAGAACCCTCTAGGCTCCAGATAAATTTTAATCAAACAATCCTACCTCTCTGTGTTGCTATGGGTAAATTCTTGCACCACCTTAGTTTAGCCTCGGAAGGCCCTCGCTATTTGTTTGGAATAGCTGACAGACCATTAAGTGATTTGCGTGAAGGTACAAATCATTCTCGTGAAATAATTACACTGGGCAATGAATTTTTGTTGACAGATATCTGATGATGCAAACATTTTGTTTAATTTGTCTGTCCCATTTTTTCTCGGACAAGGGTAAGATGGTTCATTCTTTTGGAGCAATTTTACCTCTGGGGAGGACGCGTTGAAAGGACAGCTACCAGGTCAGAAAATAAAACACCGGTCGATCGGTACACCCAAAATGTTAATGGTTCTGTTGTCAAAGAGCATGCTTCTTTGGTGTTTTGTGTTCGAACTCAAGTCATATGCTCGTTTTGTGTGAGGACAGAAGATATGCTCCATAGCTGACAGACCCCGAGAATAGTAATGTCTCTTTGAAATATCGAAATGACACTGAGTCATAATAGAAACACATCTTTTGAATAATCGGCTATAAAGAATAACCTTCCCGGGCCGGCGGAGGTTTATCAGACCCCCCCCGGTTTTCTGAGGCTTGCCAAAGAAAACGAAAAGGGGCAGGGATACGTAGTTTGGAACGCCTTTTCATACGTTCTTGTTTCACCTTATGCAAATCTGTTTAACTCAGGGTTACCTCAGGTCATTGACCTAGGATAGGTCAAGTACGACGGTGTTCCAAAAAATGAAAGTGGCGTAACGTTTTGTGGAATGTGCCAATTGATATGAAACTTCGCGTGGTGACAGAACATGACAAATGGAACAATTCTGCTATTCGAATGTTTCGGAAATTTCTAGGTCATTGACCTCACATCAGCCGAACCTTCGGTCTTTTTTACGTTTGCCGTTGCGATTGCGAGACTGGATCGGCGATTCCGAAGACTGCGTATACACCTTGATGCTTATCACGTCATTTTTGCGCACAGTTGCTCTTCTTCACCAGTAATCTGGGGTGAGGCTACATTTCATAAGAATGTTCAGACCCGCAGCCGAGTGCAATTCTTTGGTTTACAGCCTTGGAATGTTTGCTGATGATCAGATGTGCTTCGGGAGTACTAGTATATGATAAGAACTTATTTGCCGAGGATTACTCAGTCCCATTTGTTCCAGGCTGACTAAATTTGACATTTCCCAAATATTTTGTTTGTTGTCAGGGTGAACACACCTTGTATGGCCTCAAGTGGCAAAAACTGTACCCATGACCTCTATATAGTTTACACGGCCTTAGTCCTCTTGTTTTTGGTCGCTACAATAAAAACCTTGCCTTCTGCAAAATATCTTCCCGCCAAATATTCGGCCTTTGCGTTGCGACCGTGCCCGCCGCTCGGCATATGAGTGACACGCGCGAAAAAATGTTTTTAGGGGACGGGTTTTATGAAGTAGGAGGTATATTTACATGATCCGATGTTATAGCATTTTGTGTTGTACTGTGCCTGATCGATGATGATGTGGCAGATCACACGACAGACACCAGAAACGTCAGACGTAGAGGTGTTAATTCCTTGACATTGGTTGACTTTGTGTGACTTTGATGATAGTTGCAGAACTCATGTGCGTAACTGAAACATTTAAGGAGTGTTACAGTCAAGATACACACTGCGAAGAGACAGTTTCTTGCCGGAATTTTCCGCTTTCCTGGAAATGGCCAACTTCGGACTTGTCCCTTTTTCACTCCACATAGATGAATCGGGTCTTCTTTTTCACTGTTATGCCCTTTTTGAGCCACTTAGAAGTCTTGGTTATTAAATTTTTCTGCCAGAAATGTCGAGATTATAATTTGACCTAAGATGACTTCTGATGACCTTAATACTGATCTTTTTAAAAAACCTAGGTGCTTTCTGCTAGTGTCGCCAAGGGCTTTCCAACGGCATTTTTGTTTTTTCTTTAGGACTTCTAGTTCTCGAGCCCTTGACGAGGCGGGTTTCTCGTGACCCCCTCCCGGCCCTGCGAAGGTGGATCCGGAAGATGGCTGGGCAAGGGTTAACCCTATTCCCGGAGGGCTAGACGATATGGTCGATTCCCGGCAGGGGGGGCGGATTCGGCCCCCCCTGAGATCTCGAGAACTACTCGTCCGATTTCATCGCAACAAACGGCAATCGATTTGCCGTGACGTGAACTACATTTTTATAAAATACATTTTCAAAATTTTGAAATTTGTAGATACAGGGGGGCAAAAATGTTAAAGTGGGGGGTACTTTTGGACTTCTTATAACTCCGTTGTTTATGGACCGATTTCGATGAAACTGGCATCAATCGAGAGATTATGGATAGGGCTTTTACCGTGGGTCCGCAAATCTGAAATTTCAAGAAAATTCATGGGCGTTCACAGGGTTTCAAAAATAGGAGGATTAGTTTTCTAACACATGATTGAACAAAATAGGCAAACACCCTTTTTTGGCTTCTGCTAGTCATGTTTTACTAAAGAAGTACAAATCGCATTACAATGTTTGTATAATGTTAGCATAGGCGGTGCCAGGGACAAGAAAAAGGGGAAACTGTCATGGTCACACGTTCTTCATATCAACTTCTGGCCTTTGACCTTAAATGACCTCCAGTGACCTTGGGGTCACTTGGAATGATTTCGTGTGCATTTAATATTATCTGTAAACGTTTTCAATCATTCGAATTCACTGTATTTCAAAAAATTCATTTTATGGCTATTGCGATAAAGGGTATGGGCACTGACATTTTAGGCCATAGCTCCGTGACCCGACTTGATATCAAGCTGAAACTTGGTACACAAGTAGAGGGCACCCTTCTACGTCATACATATTCCGGGTGTGGCATTTGAAAAAAATAGCGCCGAAATTATAGCAAAAACACTAATTTTGACTTTTGACATTGACCTGACCTTGTAAAATGACCTCAGATAAACAAAATCACATCTGCACATTGCCCAGCTATTTAGCTATACATCCATATAAAGTTTTAAGTTCTATCTTAAAAACTCTGTTTTTGGCAGACATTTTCATTTTACCCTCAACATGGCCAAAAATGGCATTAGGTGCCTCCAAAACCGTTGCCTGGCTCCGCCCCTGAGCAAAGCAGAATTTTGAAATTTTGTCACAGCACGTAGAAGGAATAGCTAGGAAAAGTCACCAAGTTTCGTGAAGCTGCGTTAAAAAGCCTGGAATTGGCAAGGAAAAAACCCGAGGGGGGCGGATTCCGCCCCCCCCCCCCTGCCGGGAATAGGGTTAAGGCAACATTGTCATTTCTAGACGGTACTCATCTTGCTTGCCAAGTGCGTTAAGATTGTGCACAAAGATAAACCTGCAGATATAGCAAAGTAAATGAACTAAATACAGCGACTGAAGCACCAGGCATTATATGTAATGAAATGGTGGGTTTGTTGCACACAGCGATGTGCCCGACTGCAATAAATCCTGACCATGTTACTTTCGGTTGCGAACCAAATGTGCACTGGACAGTAAACGCCGTACACGGCAAAATATTCCAGCGGGAGCTTAATGCTACATTGACTTGTTTCAGACAACTGTTTCCCGTCATCGGGAGAGCACGACTTTTCATAGCGTCCGATTTTATCGGCGTTTGGCAAAGTTGGCCAGTGCGAACTGCGCCCATTCTAACAGTTCCCACCGAGGCCCGTCCGAGTTCCGCACGAACTGGCGGCAGGCCGTCGGTGGCCAGCCGAAAAGTCGGCCGACCCCGGAGGACAGCGATGGCCGGGGCCGGAAGCTCTTCGGCAGCGGCCGATCGGCGGACAGGCCTGACCGTCGCCGTCGGCCGGCTCCGGCAGGCCGCGTCAGAAGGCGCCGAGGCGGCGGCCGCCGCTGTCGACGGTGTCGTGGTCGTGACGGCGGCACTGTCTAGCGTTGCGCTGCGCTGGAGCCGACAGGGACGACACGGTGACACGAGCGAGGGATGTCCGTCTCACCGGGCGCCAGGTTACGAAGGCTCCCCGATGACGGAAAGGCTGAAATCGGGCTGGCAGATAGGCATGGTGTTTAGTTATCCCAACGAGCAAAACTGTTTTCTCATGGTCCTGAAATGATTGCAAATGACCTTTCAAGAAGACCAGGTGCCATTCAAGACGGCATCCACATTGTTACGTCTTTAGAGTAAAATATATCATTACCAGTTTTCAAGTAAAGTTTCATCATCAGCATCATCAAAGAAATAACAACTGAACTTAATCAGGGTTATGAACTAACACACCGTTTCGGCCTGCGGTTTAGGATATAGATTCTGTGTTGCTCTAGTCTCTTTAACCCGGCACCGCCTGGCGTGTTCTTGTACCCGCGACCGCATCGGGGTGTCAGTAAGGGCATCCCCCTGTTATCTTAGGATCTAGCCGACGGGTCTGAACCGGTCTACCACCAATCGATAGCCCTGAGCCTTGCAATTCGGAAAACATTATGTTAGCCCTGGTCACATGGCTGGTAACGTCACAGGCCACGCGAAACGCGTAACACGACGTCGGAAAAACTTGCAGTGGTTCGCGCGTCATATCATCGCCAATGCTGGTCTTAGAGCCTTCAGCTGGGTTTCAAACAAATGGTCACGATCTTTTGCATTTGAAGCGTGCCAAAATGTAAAAAAACGTCGGGTCAAGGTCAACCTAGGTGAGGTAAAATATTGGTCTTACTTTACGTGCCAAAGAGCGATACTTATTCGCAGCCGTTTTGATTCACGCGACAAAAAGGCCGAAAGTGAAACCTTCTGGTAAGCAGTCTTCCATTACTTGCTTTTCACTCAGTCAAGGTCAGTCTAGGTCAGGTCAGATAAGGCTGCATTACTCCTTCTGCCAAAGGATAATGATTATTCGCTAGGATTCTTAATCTTAATTGCGTCAACTGCAGAAATGAAATAGCATCTCGTTATAATTAAATCTGCTCTGAATGCTATCGGGTCAAGGTCAAGCCAGGTCAGGACAGACAGGCAAATCTCTTCTCCGACGAAGAACAATAATTGTTCTCTGTTGCAACTGAACGGTCTCCAGTCTTCCAGAGACAAAGTTGTGTTTCATTTCGTTTTGACATCTATCTATGACGTGACCTGACATGATCTCACGTTGCATTTGGTGAATCTTACTAAGAGGCGCATATATATCTGCTCAACCACTTCTACCACCCATAATGCAAATCAGTCCAATTTTCATCATGCATGTAATGTTTTGTAATGTTGACGTGACACGGCTGCATATCTTTTTGGGGACCGTGTCCTGTGTAAATCCAAATAATCCATACATTATATCTGCGAATATCATAAAAAGCAAACATGTTTGCGCCACCGCCCGAAGAGGCGAAAACATGAATGCAAGGATTTACTAATGACTTCATATCTTTATGATCTGACCTGACATGGAAATAGTCTTGATGTCAAAATATGTAAAATTGATTGATGAAGAGGCACTGAAAGTTTGATTAGGCTTGCTCTTACGGTTCAGATTTTATTCACGGAAAACCGAGGGTTCAGATTTTATTAAAATCTATAATGGTCAAAAACCTTCGGCTGTGATCTCTGGAACGCAAAACGATCACCTAGTGTCTTCCTTTTTGCTACTCAACACGCTTGCCCGTGACATGAAAACTCACGACGGGCAAGGGTGCGTTTTCCGTGATCACAGCATGCGTTTTCAGATTTTATTCACCAAACCCTATTTGACCCCCCGCGCGGTGCCGCGTCGAGGTGCCGCGATATAAAAAACTGACGTCCGTATACAGCGGAACGTTGCGAAATACCCCAGCCAGTGACGGTTTAATGTTATGCGTTTCAAATTGTAGATGAGCAGCTGCCAGCAGCCCCCTTGCTTCCACCGTCTCAGCAAATGGGAGCTTTGTACTATATCAAAGGTATTCGCTGAACCGTTCCTTGAAAACTAGTTCGTCCTTGAGAGACATGAGAATGTCCCAAGAACCATATTAACAAATAACTAGGGATGCACCGGATATCCGGTCCGGCCGGATATCCGGCCGGATATTTGAGATTATCCGGTATCTGGTATCCGGCCGGAAATTTCCATGATCCAGCCGGATATTGCCAGATATTTGGCCTTCCGGTGTACGATCGAGACGTTCTTATGTCTGCCTATAAAACCGTTTCAGGAGCAACGTGCCTTGTTATATAAGACTGTCGATGTGCCTGACGGTTCCAAGGTCTCTCTGGAGCACTACTTTTTCTTCTTAGTTCGGAAGGGTTGAGACATTGTTTGCGAGGGATGGACTCAAGCTCAAAGTAGTGTAACAACAGCCAGCGTATGCTCAGCCAACCATTTCGTGGCGCATCATCTTCCTATTTTCCAAACGTTTTTATTTGCCTCAGATACTCTTTTACCAGTTCATTAACCCTCGCCCATAAGGGGGGGGGGAGGATGGTGCAACCCCGCTGAGGTTTTCCGAAGGCCTTGAACTCATGTCATGTGGTCGGCGGGAAACACCTTATTTTTATCTTCGGGAATGCGATAGGAAATAGGTCTTGCGAAACAATCTATATATTCGGATTCCTCAAGTTGCAAGGAAAAAATGGTGTAAATTTCGTGTGGTTTGTCTTTTATGTCATCGAAAGAGGGCGCAGTGCAACGAACACTTGACTTTTGCTCAGACGGGCGGAGCGATGTCGGCCGCGGAGTGATGAGTCTGCAGTACGAAGGGATGCCTAAAATTCGATTTTGTTTTGGATCTCAATTCGAAAAACGCTCTTATGGTATCTAAGTTACGATTTTCGGAGAAATCCAGATCACCTTAAGTCATTGGCTTTGGATGACCTTGGATAACCTAAGATGATAACCTACGACAATAACATATTGTCGTATGTCATTTGACAATAGTGCTCGTTAATTGAGATGCTACATTTGACTTCAGCATCTATTATTGTCTACAAAAATGCTCCTGCAGCTCCGAGAACGCATTTAAGCCAACGACCCCGCTTGACAAGGATTGGCCTAACATGACCTGGATCGGACTCCAGGGGTGAAATGCAATCCTGTGGTGTACAGATAGACTCATAATTGACTGACGAACACTATGATATCCGTTTCGTTTCATCATCATTTATTCTTTCACGCTCATTTGCACTTAAACTCAAAAAGTACCACATTCTGCCAATTTTTGACATTTGACCCGATTTGGAAGATCATCCGTTGACATGAGACATTAAAAATGGATGCCAATCGTGAGATCTCATCACGTGCAACACGCTGGTTTTTCCGCGATGCTCTAGGACGCAAGGTGTTGAAATGGCTGGGGGTTGTACCAACTCCCTTCCCCCCCCCCGTGTACGTCCGCCTTATGCAGAAGGGCCTATACGGGCAAGCATTGGCGCAGCGAAAGGTTGGCCCGGGGGCCCAGACTTCCTTCTCAGGCCCGCGTTTTTTGCGGAAACCATTACACATCGTCTTCCCACCAAACGGTTTTCGTATGATTTCAGTTCACACTGGGCTCTGGGCTCTCTCCTCAAGAAATCCCTGGCTAAGGGGGTTAAGGAGCAATATACTTCAGTGAACGTACTTAGTATTTGTACAAAATGGTTATCAAGCCAGGTATTTGAGGTCTGCCAAGGCGTTATAATGACATTCTGAGCATTTTGGAACCTTTGCCCTTTGCCTTTAGTCAGAAATGGTGACAGGTGATCTATGCTATGATCGCTGCTTTCTTTATTTATTCTTTTTACAATGAAACATGGGGAAACCTCGCCATAACTCTAAGCGATAGGTTGAAGGACTCACAAATTGGTAATATTTTTATTTAGTATTTTTCAGTTTTTCAGACCTTTTTTACCGCAGTCTTTTTCGTCTCATTTTCCAGCAACAAATAGCAAATAAAAATAGTTGTCCATAATATCCGGTATCCGGCCGGAAATCCGGCCGGATATCCTGCACCCCGATCCGGCATATCCGGTATCCGGCCGGATCACAAAAATCCCGATCCGGTGCATCCCTACAAATAACCATTTCCCGTTATCCACTGTATAGATAGTCGTTCGCATACATGTTTTCTGGGACTTACGTCTTCGCTGACGACTCAGGATGTTTTTCGCGGTTTTGCTTGTCAAGGTGATGCGTCACTGACTAGCGGCAACCCTAGGCAACCGACTGACGTTACATTTTTTCTCTTGTAACATGACACTTGATTCAACATTTTGGGGTTATCTGCAATCATGGCAAAAGTTTTCATTCGTTCTCTAAAAACTGAAATGTCTCTAGCATGTTTCTGTCCCGAATGGCATCGTCGTCTGAAAGGTGTGACTTCCTTATGGGACTTTTGGTGTAGTTAAATTATTAATATGTGCTGGTTGGTTCTTATGCCACAACTGTTCTGTTGTAGACAGGAAAAAAAACATTCTTCCCCATATCTTTTTTCGTGCTGGAAGGGAAAACCCCCGGGCGGATGAGTGGACTGTGTTTGCCAGTTTGAAGACAAAGTGCATCTTTTCAGGTACACTGGAGTGCTGCTCAAGAGACAGCTCTAGCGTTAGACGGAGGTGCATCGTATTGATTCAGGATTCGCGGCGACTTGTTTGTCTCAGAGGGCCTCAAGACCAAGCTTTCGCTGAATATACCAGCCCATTTAGTTTAAACAGAATGAGGGCTCAAGGTCACTTGGACTGAAATAGAGTGCTGAAGGACATAACGAAAAATAACAGATGCGTTGGATGATTACGTTTTCCCGGAACATTGCACATGTTTCTCTTGGTAGCAAGAGCCTGCGCCGTTGATAAATCCTGGCCCAGGCACTCATCAGAGGCCGAGCTTGACCCAGTGTAATTATTCGCAGCTAAATGCTCAACACTATAGCTGTCGAATGTAAGACAGCGCTAACTGAGTGAGCAGCATTGTTCCCGTTGAATATAGAAATAAAAATAGCGTTATGCTCGTAATAAACGAAATGGTGTAGAATATATAGCTCGAAAAAATATATATGTATACATTTTGACCGTGGGTCTTCCTCAGTATATACACAAGCAAACATTCGATTCGGATCACAAGGTCGTATACTTTAAAAAGTTTCACACACTGTTTTCGGGCAACGCTGTTTCGAGGAACCCTATTGGAAAGAAATGCTGAACGTCATACGGGACAGGCTTCAGAAGGATACAGGAGGAAGCAATGGTGTGCTGGGTAGGTTTGAGGGTTCTTATTTGAATAGATTCTGCAATTTGCAACTTAATTAAATCTCTTCAAATAAGAAACCTTAAACCTACCCTGAACGCCATGACTTCCTCCTGAAACCTTCTACTGCCTGTCAGATACAACAACGTTTAGCATTTCTTTCTGATAGGGTTTCTCGAAACAGCGCTGCCCGAAAACGATGTGTGACACTTTTTGAAATGTACGTCTTGGTGATATGAATCGAATGTTTGCTTGTGTATGCACTGAGAACGGCGCACGGCTGAAATATATGTACATTTTTCTCGACCATTTTTTCTTTTATGAGCATGAGGGTATTCTGATGTCTGTTTTCAACACTATAGCTGTGATCACGGAAAACGCATGCTGTGCACCCTTGCCCGTCGTGAGTTTTCATGTCACGGGAAAGCGTATTGAGCAGCAAAAGGAAAAACACTAGGTGATCGTTTTGCGTTCCAGAGGTCACAACCGTGACCCATATAGGGCATTTTGCCTGAAAGTTTGTTTTTCCCATATAATCACTGTCACGGAAAAGGCTGGCAGCGTCATTAAAGAAGTTAAGATACGCAAGCTGACGGCACTTGCCTTAGATTCGGAAAGAATGCATTAGTAAGTAAATGAGGATGTCCAACAGGTTTGTCTCTGAACATGAGACACTATACACAACACAAGTATATATTTTGCATCGCCCTCCTGACATCTACACCCTTGTGCATATTAATTGACTCAGTACAGTTTTTTCATGTTTTTCGAAGATACTGTTTTGTTATACAATCACACAGTGATGACACACAACGCCAAAGCAAATTTGCACCACGAAAGACTAGTGATGATCTGCAAAAAGATCTAGCCGGATCTGGAGTTAGTGTGAGTTCGAGCACTTTTCGAAGGAGGCTTCTAGAGACCGGTCGGAGGGCTCACAGACCACTAAAAAAACAACTTCTTACAGAGAAAATGAAGGCTAAACGTTTGTTATGGGCAAAAAAGTACCGGCACTGGACAAAGGAAGACTAGCGGAAGGTCATGTTTTCGGACGAAAGACATTTTTTCGTTCAGGGACAGAGGAGTCAACATGTCCGACGCTGTCCTGGTGAGAAAGTCCGTGAAGGTCACATCAGCCAAACCGTGAAACACCCCGAAAAGAAAATGTTTTGGGGTTGTTTCAGTTTCCGTGGTGTAGGATCACTTCATCCTGTCGAAGGAATGATGAAATTTGCCCAATGCATCGACGTGATACGGAGAAAGGCGATTCCAGACATGCAGAAGGCGTTTCCAGATGGTTCAGGGGTTTTTCAACAGGACCTGGCTCCTTGCCATACGTCGAAGGTTGTGACCAATTTTTTCAAAACAAACAAGGTAAATGTTTTGGACTGGCCGGGAAACTCGCCGGATTTAAATCCTATAGAAAATTTATGGCCTATCATAAAGATTCTTACACGCAAAAAGGATAGTACAACCAAAACCAAGCTGATACAAGCCATAATTCAGGTCTGGTACCACGACGAACAGATAAAAGAAAACTGCAAAAACTTGATAGATTCCATGCCCAAGCGGGTTTCTGAAGTGATAGACAATAAAGGTGGTCATACTACGTATCAAAATGTGAAAAAATAAGAAGAAATTATGTGAATAAACGATTATTTTGACAAAAACCATAATTTTTATTGTTTTGAGTGTTTGAGTCAATTAATATGCACGAGGGTGTACGTCTAGTTTGTATGAAATAATGAAATACGTGCTCCAGTATTCTCACGTCAAATCTCCGTTTGGATTGCGAACCTCAGAAAACGTTTTGCTCTTACAGGCCATCTTGTGAGTACAATGTGCGCTTTCCTTCACTGAAACCTCCTCCGAAACGGGCTACATGGAAAAAGTCGCTTGCTTATGGATTTCAGAGACCGTGTATTGGTCCCATTTTCTCTATTCAGTTTAGACAACATATCTTGATACCTTCTGCTAGTTTCAGCTGTGACCTTTTCACTCAAGTCAGCGACCAGTCTCAACTGAAAGCAGTAACTGGTCTCACCCAGCCCAGTAGCTGGACTCAGCTGAAACTAGAGGCTGATCTCAGCTGAAATTGGGATAGGTATTATCGAGTCTAGTAGCTGGTCTCAGCTGGAAATAGCTATTGGCCTGCACGGAAGTAGACTACATTGTGCCCAGCGGAGGGTTTCATTTCGTGTTGGTCTACGCAAATTCCTCGTTTTAACAGCCGATTGCAGCACACGACATTCCTTCATGAAATGTGCATTCTTGCACGGCGTTTTAATATACTATTTTAATCGGCATCAGAAGATCAGACATCAGGACGTCAAGTCGACCACAAAATGAAAACTGGCAAGGTCACCACCCGAACGACTTGTCCCGGTCTAGAAGGTCCTCACATCAAAACACCGCAGGCACGATTTGTCCCGGCATAGGACGCCCCACGCCCTACATCAAAACACAGGGGCTCTTGGCCCCTCTCACAAGGAACTTAAGTCATCTGAAGAGGTCGAGAAAGCTTGCAAGCTTTTCTCCCTGTTTGCGACACGTCGCGCCCTGGCCCTCTTATGTCCAGGTTGGTGCGCTGCAGAAAATGCAGGAGGAGGTTCATCCGTTTAACGGCGCTTTGTGGTAAAACTGAGTGGGTTACCACCTAACGCCGACATCGAGAGGCAGTCCTGCACGTCAGAGTATTTGCTGACGGCCAGGCCCTCCAAAGTGGCCACTGTGGTCGGCCTCGCAGTTTTCAGGACAGTAATGGGGATCTGCAGAAAGTCATCATCGCCGAAGGATGTCCTCTGAAACAGAAAGCAAGCAAAGTTTACATCATGGCGCCCATTGCGGACGCTAGGTTAGCACATTTGACCATGGGGTGGGTTGGACAGAACACATTCATGGCCAAAATGGGGGGAGGGGTGCTGAGGACGAACGGAAAACACATGTCCCACACCACGAATTCATTTAAATCGCAGCTGACCTCTGGAAGGTTTGGTGTCAGCGAAGTACAATTTCTAAAATTAAATTCGTCGACAAAGCTCAAACCTCGTGATGCACATGTTGTGTGGGAATTTGAAAGAACAACAAAACAGGATCAGCATGATGCTCCTCTTCTGGTTCCAAAGTCTAAAGGGATCGCAACTTCTTACATTCGGAGACAAGCAATGCATGAGAGACGCGCGCAATCGTGCGGACGCCCGCCTCCACGCGCCACAACAGAATTTGTTTGTTTTCTGGCGTCTTTTTAGACGCATCAGTCAAGACTGACCATTGGCGTCGTAGTCGGAAGCCGACTAGCCGTGTGCCATATCGTCTGTCTCGTCAGGCGTCAGTCGGTCGTCTGCTGTTTGTATGCGTCACAACGGAATCCCGCGCCGCCGGTTAGTCTCCCCAGCCCCGGCTCCAGCCGGCACGGGTCACGTGCCGACTGCCGCGGGGCGGGCCGGTTCCCGACTGGCCGCAGCATCACCCAGCCAGCCGGCCAGCGGATAGCCGTCACACAGCTCTCAACCAGGCCGAGCGATATCTATCATCTCCACTATCTTCGTGGAAGTACTAACCGATCATCACAAAAAAGCGTCGGGAAACTCTCGGCAATCAAAAGCTGCGAAGTATTGTTCATCAACTTATTGCCATACGAGGTGAGCCAAGCGCGGAGACATTTCGTGGAAGATCAGTCTCACAGTTCCTCAGGCCTCGTCTCGCCTCACCGCGAGCCACGCGGAACTCGGCTCTCACTTGAAACACGAAAGGACGGGTGTTCAGCTGGGACAACGCACATCGATGACGACGGGGATGAGGGTGCTGCCGTCGGGGGCCGCCAGTGCTATGACAGTAAACGTCAGATTTGGTTTAACTCTTCGCTCTCTGCACACGCAACTTGTAAAGCTCTCCAAATTTAGCTATCGCAAACATGACAAGGCCATGATAAACGTGCAACGCCAGCACAAACATTATTTGCAAATTTTTGTGATGTCACCAACAGTTTGCACCTAACCTTGATATGAGCGGTCTCACCAACTGCCAGAATTATGGCAATGCGTCGCCTGTGCCATGATTAACGATTACTGTAGAGAAATAAGGCACTTCATAAACCCTGTATGTCTATTATATCCTTAAGTTTTTATATCTAGCATATCCATACAATGCCAACATCTGAAATGAACTAAATCAACAAGATATGAATTATTCAATGAAAAAATACATAGGCACCTAGACTCCACTCTGTACAAACTAATGTCCAAAATTTGGTGATAAATCATACCTTTGGAACAGGTTGGAATTGAAAGCTGCTTCATTCGTGGCACGATTCAAGCTGCGTCACGCATTTTGTTGGCATCTTTGTAAAGGTTTGGAGGTTCATGCTCAGTACTTGTGATTTTTTATGATTAAGTTATGGCTGACAGTGCTCATATTACCAAAAAAACTGAGAAACAGAGATAAAAAAAATAGTTGCAATTTCCGCTAGCAAAATTTTCCACCAGAAAATTCCCACCACCGCAGAATAGAACCCCTTAAAACCTCATCTTAAAAAGCACACTTCGTTTCCAAGTTGTGCAATAATTTTGTAATGTTTTGACTTTTGGCAGGGAAAAACAATGGCATCACCAGGGGAAGCCCCACCATTTGTGTGCACATGGATTACCCAGTCTAATTCATTTTCATTAAATCATAATATTAGTCATTAAAAAATGCCCTGTTTCAGGGGAAAATTGGGAACATGACCCAGGTACAGCGTGTTACAGTTTATTTCCTTTGCATTGACGTATTCTCATTTGACCCACCCGCTGCAGAGGAACAAAGTAAGCAAACTTTGTGGTCTAAATAACTGAACAAAACACCTCCACAAAATTCCACCATCGGTTACTTCTGATGGGAAGTTGCTTTTTGGAACAAGAAAAAGTTTCTGATACCGAACGTCAAGGAATCGTATTCACAATAAGCAGCCAACTGCATCCAGTTTACAACAGAAAACATTTCATGCTTCTCGGAGTCTCCAGGGGAAATGGGACGAATGGGGAGCAAGCTGAGAATCCTTCGTCACGATTCATCAGATTCCGCTGAATTTGAGAAGTTTGATTCATGTGATTTCGACTTTTTTGGGCGACACTGAAGCAAGGGCGATCTCGTTAAAAAATCAGACCATGGTTTGATTATTTGTCGAGATCGACTTTGCTTCAGTGTTGTCCGAAAAAGTCAAAATCATATGAACTAAACTGAAAAGAAACGAAAACGAAATGACATTGCGTCAACATATGAGTTCAATTTACTTTCTCGGGAACTTGAGGATGAGACCCAATTTCTGTCACGGAGAATGGCCAGAAGGTTAAGATTTCCATCGTCGCACGTTGCCGTGTTGGCAGTATTTGTCACCTCTGACGAGCGGAGAGAACTGGCGCCGGGGCGTTTGGGGAAGAGTCAAATCATGTCATTCAGAACTTGTAAGGAGGGAAGATTGGCGTTGTTAAGCAGAAATCTTCTTTGGCCTTTCTGGAATATTTACTCCACGTACAGTTCATACAAGGAGCATGTGCACCTAAACTGTGTTTCTGCTATAGTGCAAAATCGGGAACCCCATGTGAGATTGACCATGGAGTAACACACCATTGTCTCAAATTGTAATGAAATTCTGTCCAGTGGGCAATCTGTGGCTGGGATGTCAGATTTCTGCTTCTCAGCTCCGTCTGACGAGCGGTTTTTGCGCTAGAGCAGCCTGATTTCTTTTTAAATTTGTTGATTTTTGGCCAAACAATTGGTGAGAAAATGTGTATGACCTCAGTAACCGATGACCACGTTTTCAAAAACTGGGTGTTGCTGCGATGAAGATAGAACGCTACGATGTTTTCCTATTGTCATTTTTTTAAATTTGCTTTGGTTTTTATTTGAACTTAAAACCTGTTTTCAAGGTCAAATTTTGAGAGTGTTCCCAGTGATTCCGATGGACACTGTGGAGATATAAAATTTTTCCAGGGGTTTTGAATCGTTTCTAACCGAGAAAAATTCCCATTATTATTTCTGACACTATACATACACGTATAATTTACGGCATATTGGAGTGAAAATATCCTCCTCGTCCGTAACCGGCGGATTATGGCATAAAAATTACAGGCATAAATGGCTTATGGCATGTGTGTCAGCTTATCAAGTGATGCTATTATGAACAGACATTAAATAGAAATACAGATACAAGAAACATCCGATGCCGTTCGCGACGGAATCGACTGCAAACTTGAAAAAGTCCACGTTTTCAGTCGATGCCGTCGCAGATTGGGCAGTGAGCAGACGGTGCGACGAGTCCAATCGGAATGGCTACCGAAATGTACAAAGAAGTACGGAAATGAGAGTAGTCGATATGTTCGTCACCATATCATCATTAAAATATTCTTACAGATTAATATGATGACTGTGTTTGGCACCGTAGCTCGAGACCGGAGGCCATTTGTTTCGAAAATACTGCGGGCAACGCAGATTGAGCTGTGGGCAGCTTCTGACTCAGTGCGGTATTAAATGTTTTCCATGGCATGCGGAAATACCTAAAGTGGCCTTCTGGGTTGTTTCACAGCTCCCCTCACTTGGGAGGCTCATTTTTCATCCTCTTCCCGGCGGTCGACAACGGCGTCTTTGACGCTGCTGATGCGTTTGGACACACCCTTAGGTTTTTCAGCACGGCGAGAAAACGGCGACGCTGTCGCCGCCCATTTTCGGTACCTTTTCTCACATCCATTATGCACATTTTGGACACATGTTAAACTTGGGTCGGTTCAGATCAGTGACGTAGGTCTGGTTGAGGGGACTCATGTAAAAGTAGTTCATACTGCCATAACATTAATTAATTCAAAGATATCAAATTGTATTTCGTACACGACATTATATTACCAGTGGACTTCGAAACATTATAAACATAAACATTATTAAACATATAAACATTTATCTTGGATTTTCTCGAAAAAGTTAGATCAATCACCTGAGGTCACGGAAAGGTTTATCCATTTTCGACGAATTTTATTTTTTGCATTTTTTCTTCTTTAAAACTTTTATTTTGGAAATAGAGAGTTATAGCACAGCACCATGCGCATAAGTGGAGGAAAAACGGTTGGCCTCAGCCGATGCATCGGAGGCCAGGATGAGGCCAGAGTCATTTTCCGTTTTTGTTTTCTTTTTAACCCGCGCACGACCGTCGGTGCGTCTCGAACACCGGCGACTAGGAGGATGCCCCCCTCTAACTCACGAACGGTTAGTCGCACGATAAAAATAAGCATACCGTTGGAAAGCCCGTCACGGGTAGAGCTCGAAACTGGTCTCATTTTTAGTTTTAGATAATATGTAAGCCAATTTACGCCCTATATATGTTTTCTCATAGCCGACTGCATGAGACCGAGGAATGGCCTCAATCTCAAGGGCTGTAACTAATAACGCATAGGTAACGGCACCAGCGCACAAGTAAATGTCCGCGGATGCCGATACACGTCTAATTTCCTCAGATTTGTTCAATATATACGCCGAAACGTTGAGTTAAAGACACCGTAATTCTCCCGTCAGGCGTCACTGTGAGCCGCTGCCGTATGCGGTACCAAATTGACGGGAACTAATTTTAGCGTTCCTTTATTTTCGCGAAAAAAGACGATCTATGTAAATTTTATTGATCTTTGTGGTTCTTGTGATGGTTTCTCATGCTTAAATTTTGGAAAAATTGATTAGTTGCCAATCTACAAAACTGGCGGAGCTTTATTCGCGAGAGCCTGTTTATTTCCAAAATATGCTACTTTTTCAAACTTTTTGAGATTCCTGGTATTACTTACGTCTGTGCAAGCTAGTTCTGCCATTTTCTACCCATTCTGAGTAATTCATCGTCGATTTTGACGGTGGTACATTTTGGCCCACTTCAGTTATTCGTGACCTGACCTCAGGTCAATGACTGGAAGTCACTGATACTTTTCCCAATGACGGTAACTAGATGTCCGCTTCACTCCACACTAAAAATGTGATGAAATATTCCGTCAATTTCAGAAAAAAACGGCGATATGTCTGAAAAATGGGCTTGACCTTAGGTCAATGACCCGGAAAATTCCGAAAAATCCGAGATAGCAGATTTGTTGCATTTATCACGATCACTAATCCCTGAAAGTATTATTGAGATATCTTGTTTTGCAAAAAAGTTAGAGGGCGCTAAACTTTTTTTGACTTAGGTCTGTTTGACCTGATCTAGGTCAGACACCTGACCTGACCTGAGGTCAAAATTTTGACGCGAGACGTAAAATTGATGGAGCAAAAGGTACACAAAGTTTTGTGACTCTGTGTTAGTTCGTTCTCTCGCAATCCCAGAAAAACCTCAGGGGGGGCAGACAACTGCCCACCCAGTCGGGGACGGGTTAATCTCCTTGATAAGTTAATTGCAATTGTTTTTGGACAACACCTTTTGTAGTTTTATGACATGAATTGGCCCTTTCACCCCAAATAACCCTGATGTATACCACCTATCACTTTCTAGGCGGTCATAGTCACCTGCAGTCATTGGAGGTCATCCCGTTTCAAGGACCTATTTGAGCCTAAAAGTTTGGTTGGGAAGTTAAAAAGGCACGTGAAATGTTTCCTGTTTAAAATTTTGGCATATTTTGTCATATAAATATACAAATTAGGGGGTGGTGGTGTGTACTCCAACCCCCGGCCATTGTGAATGACGTGTCAGATACAGCGCCGTCGTGTGTGCTTGCAAATTATGGTTATAACTATGTTTTGTAGAAGAAAGAAGGCACTATGCTGCTTGCCTCCTCCTCCGCTAGTACGGCTGGGCTGACAGGGTGAGACAGCAATGGGCAGAGGGACTCTTGGACCAGATACAGATACGACATTTCAAACAGAGCAGGGGACGTGGCCGCCTAAAGTCCCGCGTTGTTGTCATATTTCGGCGACTTTTTAGGGGAACAAAACGCAAAATTTTCGCAAATGACGTCACGTGCTTGAATTTCGTAGGCTACTTTATGCGGCTAAAACGTAACATTGCATCATATATTTCAGCCTGGAGCCGAGCAGATCATTTTTCCCATATCCGAGAAGCAAAAACATGAGGGGCCCCACGCTGACCATTCGCCCCCCCCCCCTTTGCAATGTTGGGACTTCAGTTTTTTTGCCGCCTCTGCGACGCATTGACGGCCGACTTGATGCTATAATATTACGACACTGAGTGCAAGTGAAAAATTCCTCTAAATGCAGAGTAAAGCCGTAGCTAGACACCAGAGGGTGGTGTATCAATGAGCATATTCTGTATAAAGATTAAACCTACCGTGGATATCTCTGGAGAAGCGGTACAGTTTTTTTCAGACAGAGCCGTTTTGCCCAAGGCTGGGCGCGCGCCCCGCGTCCCACCCCGGTATCCGCGCCTGATACCTTCTGTTAGCTTCAGCTGAGACTTTTTCACTGAAGCCAGCGACCATCCTCAAGTGTTTGGGTTACCTTTAAAACCAGCGAGTGGTCTCAGGCGGAGCCCTGTTGTGGGGCTAGTACTTCCGAAACTATCATGTGATGATGATTTGTGGTGTATCAAGATTAGGTTTATTACGAATCACTGAATTCGGTATCTCGTAAACCCATTTGAAATAGAGCTTCAGTTTGAGGCCAAATTTGGGCATTGCTGAAAGCCTTTTTGAAAAGGGTTTCAAATTGTTTCCTCAGTGTAGGGACAGAGGACAGTGACTAGGTACCCACTGTTTCTGTGTGTGTTTTTTTTTTAACATAAGGCTCATTTCGTTGCATGGACTACATTGCCTCAGAATCTGCCAGCGCCCCCACCCGACTCCTTGGTTTCTGTGTACTTGTCCGAGACTGATGAGTAGACAAGAATCTGGGTTTTCCGTGATCTTTATCGTGCAGTGAAACAGTTCGCTTTCGGCCTGCCGAAGCTTGCGCTGTAGTCACGTTAACCCTTCAGTAACGTCGGAGCCGTGTGTACCGATGGTCCAGTCGACTTCGCGGGCGCGTCGTGACTGATTGGCCCAAATCCGGCTGAGTGGCCCAGGTCTGCTGGTGACCCGCAGCGCACGTGACCCCCTTTCTTTACTTGTTTACAGGTGCAGAAATGCCTCAGGGGAACAACCGACACACCGGACGCTGCGCAGACAGTCCCGACGCTCGCGACTGTTTGTCGGCGCTCATCATCGCCAGAGATGTCTGCCGAACCTTGTCTGCACTGTGACTGGAGACACCATCGCGGTGTGACCGAACTCCCGGCTGTCTGCGTCTGAACGACCGGTCGTCTGCTTCTGAGCTATCGGCTGTCCTCGGCTGAACTGCCTGCCTTTTGGTCCTGGTCCGTCCGTCGTCAGCGACTTGAACCACCAGTTGTCATCGGTTGAACCACCAGAGTAATCCTCTGCTGAACCGCCAGAGTTGTCCTCGGCTGAACCACCAGTTGTCCTCGGCTGACCCGCCGGCTGTCCTCGCCTGGCTCGCCGCCTGTCGTCACGTGAACCACCAGTTATCGTCGGCCGACGCGCCGCCTGCCCTCGCCTGAATCTGCCGGGCCGTCGTGCGGTCGGCGGCGTCCGGCTCGGCCGATGAACCGCTCGTCGCCGGTGGCCGGGATGGCCGAGCGGCTGCCTGCGGCCTGGCGTGACCGGCTGGCCGCCGCTGGACAGCAGCGCGGCGGACGGGGCGCCGCCCAGCTCGCCCGGGCCTGGCGCCGAGCCGGTCGGCGCCGGCCGTGACGAGTTTCTCGCCACCATCGAGATCAGCGTGCTCTTCGCCATCTTCCTGATGGCGCTGGTCGGCAACAGCAGCATCCTGCTGGCGCTGCAGGGAATCCGCTCGAGCCGGTGCATGTCGCGCGTGCACTACTTCATGCTGCACCTCAGCGTGGCCGACATCCTGGTGGCGTTCTGCAACGTGCTGCCGCAGCTCGCGTGGGACATCACGTACCGCTTCGTCGGGCCCAACCTGCTCTGCAAGGTGGTCAAGTTTCTGCAGGTGTTCACGCTGTACCTCTCCACGTTCATCATGGTGGCCATGGCCATCGACCGGTACCACGTCATCTACGGCCGGACCACCTTCCGCTCCAACTCCATCATCTGCGCGCGCTACATGGTGCGCCTGGCGTGGGCGTGCAGCGCGCTCTGCGCCGTCCCGCAGCTGGCCATCTTCTCGCTGCAGCGCCTCGGCTCGGGCGAGGTGGACTGCTGGGCCACGTTCCACTTCAGCTGGGGCGAGAAGGCCTACATCCTCTGGTTCACGGGCGTCGTGTTCGTGGTGCCGCTGGCCATCATCGCCTTCTGCTACTCGGCCATGACGTACCGCATCTACCAGTGCTCGAAGCAGGGCGAGCCGGCCAGCCACTTCGAGCGCCTCGGCAGCCAGGTGAGCTGGGAGAGCCAGCCGGAGACGCTCTGCTGCCTGAGGCTGGAGCTGCGCGTGCGGCCGCCGACCGGCGCAGCCTCCAAGCACCGCGTCAAGGTGTGCGACGAGCGGCGCCGCATCAGCGCCGCCAAGGTGCAGTCGGTCAAGCTGACCCTCTGCGTGGTGCTCTGCTTCGTCGTCTGCTGGGCGCCGTTCTGCTGTTCGCAGATCTACGTCACTTACTTCCCGCCCCAGAACAGTGAGTGATGTGCGCTGCAGGAGACGGGTTGGACATCGCGGGTCGGTCGTTGCGGGTTTGGATTGTGTTTATTTGGATTGTTTGGATTGTGCTATTACAGTTATTAGTTTGGATTGTGGGTCGGACACTGTGGTCGGATGTTGTTGATCGGGTTTTAAAGGGTGGGTGTGGCCGCTGAATGCTGTGGGTCTTCGTGACTCGGTGACTCGGAAGACGTGGGCTGGATATCGTGAGATTGGTGCAGAACGGGAATTGCACACTGGATGTGGTGGTCGAACATGTGAGTCGGACATCGTGGGTGGGAGTCGTGGGTTGGATGTTGTGGGTTTAGTGCCATGGGTAGGATTTCCTGGGTCGGGCCTCGGAAAAAAATACTATGGGCTGGATACCGCCCGGAGGTCAGCGGCATTCATCACTGATATGGGTTGACTTCAACTGGGCAGGGTGTACAATGCTCCTGATTTCCCGTCTCACACAGCTGGTTTTTCACACACGGCGTTATGAGTAAAGCAAGTCGATGCCACGTGGGGCGGTGGTCCCTCGGAGTTGAAAATTTTTGTCACAAACCCTGTGGTGTTAGTTTGGGGCTCTTCAGAGTGGCTACAGATTGAACGGCGGACAAAATCCCGAGCGACCAAGTGAATCGAATTGCGAGGCGCAAAAAACGGCACATTACCAACTGAACGACCGCGCAATGTAGCTCTGCGCATTCCGACAGCGTATTGTAACGAAGACGGATTCTTCCCGGGCTGAAGCGAAGGCGAGGTTTAATTACTTTTTACTGAGGTCTGGATGTAATGGGGTTATTCTGGGGTGAATAGAGCTGCTACCTTTTCAATTTTCTTCTTCAGTTAGGCCGCTGTTAATAACGTAAAGCATCAGCAGTTTCTAAAGGTCAAAAGGTTACCAGAAGATTAGTTGCGCCCTGTAAGATGCAGTTGATAATCATATATCATATACGATATAATGATGAAATATAGAATGGTGCTGCTGCTAATGACAGAACCTACCCTCTCACAATTAGGCGGATCCGCTTGTCTTTCGTATTGCAGCAAACCTTAACACGAACTTAGAATGATGCTGCTGTAGCCGACATTTCGGGAAAACCTCGAGGATATGAAACACCTGTAAGGCTTGACAGCTACTCGGTTATTAGTCAAAGACCGGCATCAGTGCGGCTTCCTCCTGCGGTGAGCTTTGGATTGGCTCGGAAAAACCTAGTATTCTTGGCCATATGTTCCCGAGAACACAAAATCGAAATCGTACATATCATTCTGGGATTTGAAATGACTATGCAGCCTAGATTCCTCTCTTTCTGACGCATAGCAGCTGAAATTTTTGTCACTCATTGCCGTGTTCCAAGGGGATATTTCTGTCATCTTCACTAAAGCTTTTTTATAGGCAGCTGTTTGATACTGTAACTGAGGAACATAACGCAAGAAGGACCAATGGGAGGTGCCCAACGTCGCCGGTAACAACGGCAGAAGCGCGGAACTGTTTCGTTCTCCGATGATGCTACATGCCATGGGCGTAGTCAAGGAGGTCAACGGGGCCATGCCTCGGTTGTGGATTGAAAATTTAATTTTCTTTGTGTACTAAAAACACAAACGGATGATTTCAGAGACACAAAAATAAAGCAGCCGAAATCTGAGAATGGTTTCAGTTTTTAGGGGGCTTAGATTTATCCTGAACCATCGTAAGAACAATGCTGGCTACGCCCATGCTGCAGACTTGGACCAACCCGGGCCCGCACTGCGCTAGAATTCCCCCAAGGATGTTTGTAAGGAGGATTCTGATATCCGCCTCGGTAGGCAATAAACCGACTTATTTTGGGTGGCGGTAGCGATTCAAGACGTCCACAACAGGGGAGCTTTAGGCCTCGAGCATCCGCCACCATTCAGGTCAAGCGTTCCGATTGAATGTCAGCAGTGCAGTACGTCTCTCCACGGCGGTACAAGCAGTCAGCAGCTCCAATGAGTTGACTATACACAGACGAAAAGCCGGCGTGACTCACAAGAGTCAAGACGTTTTAAGCTCGAGGTTTCATCTGTTGTGTTTTGGGTATTTTTGGTGCCGCGCTGCAGTCATGGGATAAAGGCCGCGAAAGCGTTTGATCAAAGTTTATAACTATTCAACTTTGGGACTTCATGATTTGGCTGCAAATGCCAGACTCGGATTTCGTGCCTCATGCCTACCATGCCCATCCCGAAACTTCCAGACATCTGAGGTCGAACAAACTTAACCGACTGGTCCGAAATTATTGTCGGTCTCCCAGACTTTCCTTTTAAATCGACTATTAGAACGGTTCTGCATCAGTTTTGATGATGACTGAGAATGCGCAGAACGTTGATGATGCTCTGTTCGTCGAAAGCTGCAGAGCGAGGGATCGATGTGTTTCTCGACTCACGCTCCGCTCTCTTCTAGCTTCGAAACTGCCGGCTGTTTTCGTCATCCTGCTGTTGCTCGCCAGCCTCAACTCGTGCACAAATCCCTGGATATACCTCTGCTTCAGCAAAGATGTCACCGTCCAGTTAAAGGTGAGATACATGCGAATTAAAGATGGTCGCGTTCGATGCGTGCATGATCAGCATTATCCGTTCCTCCTTCCCCTCTCCGCCATAAACCGGGCTTTTTAGGTGAACGCGGCGCAAAATATTTCTGTTCTGACCAGGATTTCAGGATTAAGTCTGAATAAGTACATGACAGTAGATGTCTGTAGAAAACGAGTCGTTGAAAACCAACGATGTAGAATGTTGTGCATATATTGTATCAGTTACATTATACGAAAACACTATTTCTCCCGTATTAATACGGCGTTAGGCATGATTTGGGAGTGTTTTGAGCTTTTATTGGCGTATGTTTTTATTTCGTATCGGCATCACGTGCACGATGTTACGACGAGAAAGGGAACGAAGTCTGAGATGCAGAAACTGGTCCGACCATGCCCATTATAACCCGAGTTGACGTATGGTGGCATTCGCTACTTACACCCAATTTTATTACATATTTCCATATATTTACATTCATTACTTTACAGTATACATTGTTATTTCATTATTACATATTCGTTAGATATAGTATTATTACACATTTATATATTATTACTATAGATACATATTCGTCATATATATTATTTGTATGTATATTATAAGATAGATACATATTCGTCATATATTACATACTATTGCATATTCATTATAACACATTCATATATTTACATATATTTACATTCATTACATATTTTGCCAAATGCACTCGTATATGAAACTTGCCTTCTCGTACGCTATTGCAACAAACCAAGGAAACAATGCAATCTCCACCATCATGACAATGCCGAAATATCAAAATATCTTATCAAATGCTTGTATCGAGACGTGTGTAGTGCCAGTTTGTTAGGACCAGATGCCTTATGCTACAAGGTTCCATTGCCAGTAGCGTGGGGATGGAGCAACGACCCGCCAAAAAATGCCCTAACGATCGTCAGTTGAACCGAAATTCAATGTCGGGTACTTTGCGCCTCCAATGAAACTTCGTCTGGCAACGCGGGCTCAGCATCAGGCCTAGCATTACGGCCGTCAAACCTCGTCAGATGTCAGGGGACCAGCACCATATGTGCAGGTCGCATTCATTAAACCTCGTCAGACGACGCGAAATCGGCACCAGATCGGACACAATGTCCGTCAAGCGTTGTCAGGTGACGACTTATTCAGAACCAGATCCGTACGCGGGTCGAAGGTCGGTCGCGGAGTTTTGGAAAACCGACCCCGCTTCGCGCAGAGTTCTCTCAACCCATGCATGTCATCAACGCTGACGGTCCAGAACGGTCTCCATGAACTGACAGAGGTAACTTGAGTACCGTGTGGCTCTAGCCAGCTTCGCCATGATAACCTGAGGAGGTAAAAGTCTGTTGCCTATCGTATATATATATATTATATATGTATATACATAACATATATATATATATATCGGTAATATATAAGCCATATTGGGACTCACACGAACATGAAGTGGCACTGGCAGATCCAGCGAGGGCATCGGGGCCACGACCCCACCCCTTTTGCCGGAAAAGGGCGCCGACATGTCTGCTTCCCCCTCCAGATGGAAAAGCGTCATGCATCGTATCTAAAACAATCTTTATTACATGCTTATTTCTGAAAGTGGCCGAAATCCGGGGATAAAAATCCTGGGGGGAATTAACATTTTGGGGACAGGTTAGGTTCCACGGATGGAGATTTGCCCCCACCCCACCTCCCCAGCTCGTGCCCTGGGTCCCTCCTTGTAAGGTGGTAACCGACGGGGCACTGTGACTGAAAAATCCAAGTGGTAACGACCCAGCCGGAGACGTTAATCTGAAATAAATAGTGAAGCAAAGTACACTCGGAAACAAATTAACTATCTTGAGCTGATCAACAGTATTGAAACGCTCGAAAGAAAGTCGATAAAACTGGCAGGTGATATTCTTAAAACGGCCAAAAACCTTTGCATTTTCGTCAGCGCTCTGACAACAGACTGGACGATGTGATCCCAAATGTCTTGATGTCGGCGCTACATTACAGGGTTGGGCTATTTCTCGAACACCAATTACCGAAGTTTAGCATTAGTGTTACAGAGAAATGGGAGCAATCGCTAAGTGCAATTACATAACTGAGAAGCTATTCAGTCACGTAGACAGGGCGAGGGCCATGAGGGCCATGGCCCCTCGCCTTCAGCCAAACGATCTACACTAGATATTTAGCGATTTCGCAGGAATACGGAATAGTGGTGATATATATGCTACACAAGCAAACATTATGTTTTTCCTGTGCTTTAATATGTGTTGTTAAATACATAAAATTGGTGTTTTGCTATCAATTTTGCCATGTACCGGTGACATATCACAAAATTTGGCATTTACCCCTCCTCCCAGAAAAATCCTGGCTACGTGCCTGAAGCTATTGCAACCTTTAAATGTCTTCAGATGTCGATCACCGTGGTAAAAACGGTCGCGGCATTTTTACATCACTGTTACCAACACGTCATCTTACACAATGTTAGCGCACGAATGGTACACCCTTGGGTATGTTCGTCAAAGGTCAACCCAGGGCGATGCATGCTGCTTTTCCCAGTGAAACTGTCAGTTGTTTACATCGTGGTGGGATCTGTCTTCGCCGAATTTCACGCCTTCAGAGTGTTCTGGCAGGGTCACGGACAACGGCCTGGTAATCTCTGGGACGACGTGATTTCCCCGCACCCCTGCTGCTGGAAATCTTGTTCCAGGTACCGTTTCCATCAGCAGCTCCGATGCATTGATCGTTATAGAAACTCATTTAGGCGTTAGGCGTTCGGGCGGCAGGCATTCATGCGCTCGTCGCCCTTCCCGACCGAGTCTGGTTCCGATCAAATGGTGAACGCAGTTAAACCGAACATGACTGGAGGCCGCAGCGCCAGAATTCAAGAAAAACATGTGTAGTCATGGCTGGATTAAAAAAAAAACGGAAACAAGTTCGAGCTGACTTGCTTTTGTAACATTAATTCATAATGGTAGGCCTCGGTTTCCCAAACCCCTGGCCGAACTTATGACTTTGAAAGGCTGTTCGGAAACGTCGTCAGAGTTCTGCTACAACACGAACGGTCTAAAACTACATCAAACAAACCATGATTTTTATCGCACATACAATTTCCAGGAACATTGGCATTCTGATCCAGTTTTGTCTATTTGGTTGTCTCAGAGCCCGATAACAGCACTCTCCCGGAAGTCTCTGCTTGATCCATCACGATGGAAACTCGTCCATAAGCTAGTTGTTTGCGACAAATGGCTCCAACAGTAGTCTTGGAGAAAAAGCCTTTCGACTTTTCCGCCAGTAACTCTCAGTAATGAGACGGCCGAGTGTGCACTCAAATCGTGTGACACTCTCAACCTGATCAATACCAGCTTTGCTGTCGGTGCTGGTTTCGGTCGGACGTCGGCCTGGCTGAGGTCAGAAGAACGCCTGGCCGATGCCTGGCTTTTCGGCGACACTGTCTGGGTCTCCCCCCAACCCAATGCTTCCCCCACCTGCCGAGACTGGACCAAAGTGGAGACGTCGCTCAACACCGAGCAGGGCAAGGTGCTTCACGCCACCGTGCACGTCGAACGCAGCGACGACATCTTATGTTAGCAGCCAACGGCTGGCCACTTCTTCACCGCTTCGTTGTACCCCCTTCCTGAGTGGCGTTTAAATACATCACGAAATGTATCCAGGATCGCACAATGTTTGCATAGCGGCATCCCGGCCGGCCTGCTGCCGGCACCCGTCCAGCTGGCGGACGTTATCTTATCACGAACCGAACCCAGGCTGCCATCGGCCCTTGCTTCAGTGGAGCCCGTCAGCCTGTCACGGGCTCAGCCTGTTGCCCCCCCCCCCCCAGTGGCGTCGGCCGTGGTGGCGGCTGAGTCACTTCAGGTGCCGGCTGTGATGGTGGCCGGATCACTTCAGGCGCCGGCTGTGATGGTAACAGGGCCATTACAGGCGCTCATCGTGATGGTGATCGGGCCATTTCAGACGACGACTTGGCGGTGACCGGTTCACTTCAGACGCGGACTGTGGTGATGGCCGGGTCACATGTGGCGTCGGATATGTCCGCGACAATGGCTAACCCCGTTCTCTGCGTTCGCAGACGGCCCTGCGGTGTGAGGGTGGCACGTGCCATCTGCTCGGTTCGCTGCTGTCTCTGCTCCGCTCCGACCAATCCATCGTCAGCTCCAACGTCGAGTGTGATCCTCCGGAGGCACGAGTGCTCCCGCCTCCTCCACCGCAGCCTCCGCAGCCTCCGCCGCCGCCGCCGCCGCCGCCGCCGCCCTAACTCTCAAACTGGCGAGGGCCACCCGCAGGCCGCAGGCAGAAGGCGAGAGCGGCGCCACTGGACGTGGACGCTGCGCAGACAACGCAGACAGGGGAAGGGGCCGTTCCCCACTCTCACACGGTACAGGCGCGGCTCCGGGTCTCAGTGCGAGCGGCTCCTGTCGCCATGAACGGCGGGCGACGGGTGGCTAATCGCACGGTGACGCGCGTCCCCCTGCGTTGGCCAGAACCTGTCGCAGGCTGTCGCGTGGCGCGGAACACCGCCTGGTCCAGACACCGAGGCAAACAGTGGCGTCCGGCCACGGTCGGCAGGGGTCAGCGCCCGGTCGGCCTTGACTCCGAGGCGACGGTAGCGGAGTGTTCGGGCGGGCCGGGTGTTGTCGTTCGATGTTGCTGGCTGCGATTGTCCGTCAGCCTGTGTCGACGGTCTGAACGTCAGCCAGCTCGGGTCTGAACGGCGCAAGACGCTAGCCGCGTGCCGCGCCCGAGGAGCTGCGACGGGGCGACGGGTCGGCCTGTGGCTGCGTAGTCAGCCAGTTAGACGCGGTCGAAGCTTGATGGCATGCGCTTTCCCGCCCGACGCAGTCCGCTGGGGAGCAACCGCGTCGGCTGACGACCGATCGAAGGCAGGCTGCTGCGAACCAAGTCCGGACAAGAGGGATCGATACAGCCATCCGCGGATGCTTCTGATTTGAATCAGTCGTGAAAAACGGACCGAGCCGAACGATGCGCAGCAATGAATGGGCTCGTGTAATCGGATCAGTCGAGCTCTGATGAACTACTCCGACCCCTCGGTATTCTGGGGTACCACGTTGCGACCTGGAGAAGAATCAAAACCCGCGCGGCGTATTTTTATATATTTGTACGAGGGAGCGACTTGGTAAATATTTTGTGGCACTCTGGGTGCGTCACCTTGTGCTTTGGTGTTGGCCGGTGCGTTGTTTAATGGACGTGGCGAAATGCACCTGGCTACCGCATGCACCACGCTGACGAACTGTAGACGTTTGGCCTGCGCTGCTCTGCTTGTGATTATTCGCCTGAGAGGGACGGGTTTTCCCGCTGCTTTGTTGTTCCGGATGATGTTATGTTGAAGAAACCCGTGTGCTCGTCAACGTCTGTTGTGGCGCAGTTGGTGCGAATAAATACGTGGAGCAATGTACGATGGCGTGCGATCTCTTTCTTCTACACGCGCGTGAAGTCATGAGGTCTTCATGGAGTTTGGAACTAAACTCATTGGCGAGGCCACATTTTGCCGAAGTCCTTCTTTGAGCACTGACAACCAAGCGATAACAAACCGAGCATCTGTTTGCGCATCGTTTCGTGAACTTCATATTGCACCTGACAGACTCCTGGTTCAACTCGATCGCGTTTACGTTCTTCATGATTTCAGTTAAACTGCTGGGTTGACAGAAAGGTCAGAGCTTTCGTCATCGGCGCACGGAGCAGCCATGCCATTATGGAAGCGGCCAATCTCCCCCGCCCGCGGGAGCCGGTTCCACGCCTGCAGTCGGCGGCCGGATGCCGCCGGCGTCCGCTGCGTCGGCGGCGGCGCTGCGTCTCCGGCGGCGGCGGCGGCGGCGGCTTCCTCCGCCGATTCCGGCCGGGACTGCCCGGCGCCCCGCGGGCCGCCTCGAGTCGTCGGCTATTGAACGGTCCGGCAGCCACGGGGGCGGCGAGGGCCGCGACCGCTGCGACCGCGAATGGCAAAGGCCGTGACCGCTGTGAAAGCGGACGGCTGCTACCGTGACTGCTCTGACGGTGGGTCAGTGGCTCTGAGCGGGGAGTGGTACGGCCAGCGCCGCACGCGGGGTGAAAACGCGGGGTTCAGTTCAGTTCAGTTTATCTGCGAATCTTTCCACCACGTGGATTATTGTTTGATCCTAGTGATTACAGTACAGCACGTGCGCAATAGTCATGCAGATAAAACCAGGCAGCCAAACACGTCATGTTATAGGAGGAAGTTCGTCAAATTTGCGTATAAGCTCTCCACGAGTTCGAGAGGCGGTGATGTCCGGCGGCAGGCGGTTTCAGGACGAGGCCGCGCGATACGAAAAAGCCCTGCGGGCCACAGACAAGAGGAAAGTCGGCGGCTCTAAGGCGCCGGTCGCCGACGCCCGGGTGGCACGCTGGGACACAGCGGTACGTGGAGTGAACAGGGACAGGAGCACGAGAGTCGTTCAGGGCTTGGAAGACACCAATACTGTCGCGCCTCGCAACTAAGTCATGTACGGCGCGCCAGCCCAGCGCCCTCAAGGTCGCCGACACCGAATCCCGTTTACGAGCCCCGGAGGCGATCCTGACCTCAAAGTTCACCACCCTTTCAACTCTGCTAAGGTGGCACGACGCGGCCCCGCCCCAGACCGAAAGGCAGTAAAGGATGTGAGGGAAAAGATGTGACTGGATTAGGAGTGTCAGGACCTCTGGCGTAAGGTGGTGATGTATTTTATACGGAAAAGAGCAGGATGGAGTTGCACTTTTTAGTAACCTTGGATGTGTGCTCCTCCCAGGACAGGGAGTTGTCGATAGTGACCCCCAGGATTTTCACGGCCGGAGAAGGGGTTGGTATGAAGCCGGCAAAGTTAAGATAGAAGGATGTGGTCTTCTTGAGGTTATGGGCTGTGCCGACAAGGAGCAGGGTTATTTTGGATGGATTCATTTTCAAGGAGTTGGATGTAAAGTAGGATTTGACGGCAAGGAGAGTCCCTTCTTGCCGGGATTTTAGGATGGATAAATGATCGGGATGTGCAGAGTCTAGCAGCTGGGTGTCATCGGCATAGGATACTAGACGTCCGTGAGGCAGATAGGATGGAAAGCCGTTCGAGAAGATTCTGAAGAAGATAGGACCGACAATGGACCCCTGCGGAACACCGTGGGAGGGAGGAAGGGAGAGAGAACCACCTCTCACCACCTGCCGCCGATCAGCCAGGTAGCTCTCGAACCACCTGGGATCGATGTCATACCACTGGAGTTTGGTCAGAAGGGAGTCATGGTCGACACTGTCAAAAGCTCGACTGAGGTCAATCGAGGTGACGGCGACGACTTCGCTACCGTCAATCCGACGCACCATCCACTCAACAGCGTCAACCAGGGCGTCCGCGGTCGGGTGGCATAGTCTACATGCATGTTGTGATGAAGCTAAAAGATCATAGGCAGCGAGATAAGAAGACAGCTGTGTGCACACGATCTTTTAGACCCATATCTGTCTTACACGAGCGCAGGTAAGATAGATATGGGTCTAAAATTGCTGACGATGTCACGCAGGTCTGATTTGTAAACAGGAAGAACAGAGGGCACCTTCCAGAAGGAAGGAAAAACACAAGTGGCGATAGAGCTGTTGATCAAATGAAGTAAATGTTGCCCGAGGACGGGGAAACATTTTCACAGCACATACAGCGGCACGCCGTCATGTCCTACCGCCCTCGACGATGACAAATCACTGATAGCTCTCGAGAGCTCAGGGAGAGTCGAAGGAGACGGACTTAGACTTGATGTGGTCACGCATGGTGGTCTTGGTGGACGCGGGGTGTCACCGTGGCTGCCCGATGTCAGCTCAGCAGCAATACGAGGGCCGGCGGACGCAAAGTGGCGGTTGAAGTCATCAGCCTGCTCGGCGGACATTTCCCCGGCGGCACCCCCTCCCCCCTTGGCGGGCTGAAAGGCGAAGTTTTTTATGCTCCTCCAAAAACTGGCACAGTCGGCAAGCATACTGTCACACAGGAGGTTGCGCTTAGCCCGAGCGAAAAGGCTCTTAACGTGGTTACGTAGGCGTCGGTATGCGGCCAAATCGGTCTCGGTTCGGGATTGACGCCACTTCCGATACCCGTCGTCCCGGTCCTGCATCAGTTGCCGCAGGTCAGGGCTAGTCTCAAGCCATGGGCAATGGGAGCGACGAGGGGTCACCGTTCTGAGAGGACAATGCACATCAACCGCACTCCACCACACATGCATAAGCTCCTCCAGCTTACGGCCAATCAGCGTTTCACAGTAAACCTGATCCCAGTCCGACTGCAGAAGCGGCAGACAGAGTGCGTCTCAATTCACCGCACGCCACGGATGAGCAGCGAAGGGCGTCGGACGATAGTGAGGGCGGCAGAAAGGTGCACCAACGATAGTGGTCAAGTGGTCGGCGATCGGCTCCGACAGCACCCGGACGGCTGACTCCAAATGCGGTACGTTCGTATGTCATCCAAGAGCGACTCCGTCGTTGAAAGGTGCGCCGGTGTTCGGATGAGCTGAGACAGAGGTCATTTAAAACCGACTTGTATTGGCGCACACCAGGGCCGTCCGGACGCAGCAGGTCAACATTAAAATCTCCTAAGCAAAAGGTTAGTTTACCCAGGCTCACGGCAGCATGCAGATGGTCATACAGATCATCCAGGCCGGCTAACATCTGCTCGGATGGTGGACGGTACACCATGTCAACGACAACCGAGCAACGCTCACCGCCAGCAATCGAGACACAGCGACTCGCAGGATGACCTTGCACTGGTAACCGGTAGAACGTTCATGCTCAGGCCGTCCCGACATAGGATGGCCACACCGCCGCCACAGGCTGCGGCGGCGCGGCCACGGCCGGGCTGAGCCGGACGGTCTCGACGCGCTACCCTGTAGCCGGGGAACACAAGTATCCTGTCCGCGGTTGGATCGGAGAGCCATGTCTCGGCAACGCACAACACATCGAGGTTATGGTCCTGCAGAGTTCGGAGTGCACAGTTCATCTTCGGTAACAGGGACCGAACGTTTGAGTGACCAATGACCAGTTCCCGTACCTGCCCAGTAGAGTTGGTCGGCGTCGCGTAGTTTAACTGCTGAGTCTGCTTGATGGTTTTGCGAGCTGGTACGGTGCGGGTCCGGGACCGGGGCAGCGGCCCGCACCGCGGCCGCACCCGAGAGGTTGGCACCATACCCTCGCACGGGCGTCGGCAGGTGCCGCTCTCGACGCAGAGACATCGCATCTCGTGGCGTCACCCCGCTCGGCACCGCTGTCCTCGAGCCAGCGCAGCTCGATGGTGGCGACGGCCCCGCGCGACCGCGCACGGCACGACCGCCCCATCCGACCACGGCCTGAGTCCGCATATGGTATGCCAGGCAGGCCGCAGCGGCGGCCGCTCGCCTTGGCCCAACGCTAGGTCGCAGTCGCGCCACCGCAGCGGGATTCGGCGGAGAGCGGTTGAATGGCACATCGGTGCGCTGATTGGTGGTCCTCAGCGCCACACCTCTGCCATTAGCAGTAGAACGGAGAGGCGGGTGGCAAGACCTCGTCCATCCAAACGCGCCGATATCACCAAGTTAAAGCCAACAACAAATCTACCGATAAAAGCCAGGCAGCGGCTAATCGCGGTGTAAAAAGTCATCAGCCAGCAGCACCGATATCACAGCCGTGTCTCTGCACAGTCTTACCGCCCGGCCACGTCAGATTCCTCGAAAAATCACAGAGAAAACAGGAGCTCACGACACGGCGGCCGACCTCTTCAGGCTCTCGAACCGCACTCCCACGGGAGTTCCACAGCGATCGGCTCATACGCATGGAAGAACGCAAACTGTTCAACTGGCAATGGCTGACTCCTGAAAAGTTAATCCCCGGTCCACTGTGAGCATTTTGATAGGCGGAATCTTTCATTTCCTCATCTTCCCATGCACTCTTCCGCTTGGGCCCAAGTAGATGACCATTAGATAGAATGTTTTCTTAGAGATATGGGACTGAGCAGTCACAGACAGCGACGCACCCTGCGTACTCCCGAAGATATTTCAACCAAAGACCCATTATACAGGGACTGTGGAGCGAATTACCAGTAACTCTGCGGCCTTAGTCCTCGACCATTGAGTTCAAGAGGGCTGTTGTGCATACGGTGAGAACGGTATGGTGTGTCTGGTGGGACAGTGTTATTCCTCCGCTACGCCTTGTGCAGTTCTTTATGAATAACCCATACGCCCTTACGTTGTACGCCATCATTTGACACTAAACAAGGCAACTGATGACATTCACGAGTAAGAACATGACCTGTCCATTTTCATGGTCACTTGCATCAAACTCAGAAAGTTTGCAGTCCTTGGTTTTGTGGCGAATAGTTACGTAACTGGAATCGTCAAACACTTCGCGCTGCATCGCCTCTTCCACAGTACCATCAGGCAGATTCCACGAATCGTGGTTCAGCAAAATCTAAAATGAAACTTCATTTCAATCCCGACCAGCTCAAACTACAAACAGCATTCGGCGAAGGTGTCACAGCCAGCAACAGATGGTTGGATACTGTCAAAAATTGTTAATAAACACAGCGCGGCTGGGGCTGCCGTGACCCGGCGACAGGGACGGGACAACCATCAAGCACCCTCAGCTTCTGCTTTCTGGACATTCATCCCCTCCTGCGGCGGCAGACAGGGGAAGATATTAAGATTTACGTCCTGTGGATCTCTGCCTTAAGCCAATGCCAGTGGCACGAATTAAACGTTATATGCGTGAGAACGGAAAAATGTATGCATATCCCGATAGAACCGTCTTGACTAAGAAAGCAAACACATCAATAATTCGTGCAAAAGGTGCAAGAGGTGTGATTTAGACCATAATGGTAATGAAATCCTTAAGGAACTTAACCGTCCAGCATTTTTGCTATTTGTCCCACATCTATATGTGGCAGCAGCGACATACAGGGGCGTTTTTATTTCTTTGGGAGAAATTATTATTATTTCGACTTTCTATGCATTCTGTATGGTTTGGAATAAAACGTGTAATGTCCCAGGAAATAGTCTGAGCTGTCTTGCAGCAAAATAAATGCATCATTCTCGAGATATCCGGTTGCCCAATACCCTCGAGCGCAATGCTTGTATTTCGCAATACATTCAGGTTTTTCAGACCCCTTGTTATGACAAGCTTGTTATGAATGCTCTACTTGCCGTAGAAAAACGTCACTCAGGCACAATAGCATCACACCGAAAGACCTGGCGCGTAAAAACCAGCGTCAAGGACGGCGCGCAGAGGAAACGCCTCCTTTGCGCCGTTTTCCGGAGCTTGATTGGATTTATTATGGCTGTGCGTCACAGTCAGCCTGCGGGAGATTTCTGCCCGGGACGCCTCGCCAGGCGCTTTCTGCGCCGCGGCCAGAATTCTGCTGGTCAGCTTTTCTTATAACGAGATCGTGATTGCTCAGCTTTGGACTTGAGATCCGATTCTTGACCGGTTGTTGGACAATTGCAACATCCGTTCGTAGTTTTGGAAGACAGGCGTAACAAGGCACTCAGCTGACTGGTTTACCTGCGATCGAGTAATGCTTCAGGCGTACTTTTATTCTCCAAATGTTGTACAAAACTGATTTCAGACATAGCCAAACGGAGATGCAAGCAGTCATTCAAAGGACACCACATCGGGCATGAAGGAGTGCCAACGGGCAAGCGGGATCCAAGTTCATTAGGCGTCTATTTTTGGGCATGGAATACCATGCACTGCGAACGTGGGAAATCTGCTTACAATTCCGTATCTCCCCTCCAAAAGCTATTTACATGACTTCAACCAGCTGGAAGTTTTGGAAAATCGAGTGCCGCTAGATCCTAGACGTTCAGAAACAGTTCATCCGAATAATTCTCTAAATTCCATTCAGCCCTTTTAGCACTGGCCAGAAGAGGAGGTGGCTGCCACATCCCCACGGGTTTTCTTAGAATTGTGGTAAATGGTCTGCGTCAGCAGTCTGAGAATCCATTAGCTGACCTTTCAACCTTTCACATCTTCAAAAAACTCAGTCAGGTTAGGTTATCGAGTTATGACGTTGTTACCGGGACCTTGCAAATCGTTTTCCTAGATACGAGCCCCATTTTGGATTCTTCCTTGGAGGTCTGACGAGACGTGAGGTCAATTTTGATACAAGATCTTTGCACATATGTCTCACAGCATATCGGGTTTCAAAGGGCCAGTGGGTCTTCCAAATTCACTTGAGGCCATCGACCTTATATAACCTAAATATGACTTTGAGCCGGTCATAACAGAAGAAGTGTCGCTGATTTCAGTGATGACAATGATCTGTATCATTTTCATTGGCTTGTTTCTTCTTTTTCTTGTCTGTGGTAATTAAGCCTCATTTCTGGCACTGTCAGCGTAATACAGGCTGTCAATGATACTCAAATTTTCGCCTTCCTGGCTTTGACCTCAGAAGAAAAGCAATCACTGTATGCAACGACTCATCAGTGTTAAAACCAGGTCGTTACAGGGGCAGCTTTGTTGGTCGGAATGCTTTATTACTATCACTATGCGAAAAAGGACGGGGACCAGCCCCAACCCCTCCATCTGGAAAGTGGGTGGAAATCTTTACGCCCGGCGATAGTAAAGGGGGCGAAGGAAAACAAATTAAACAAACAAAACTAGAAAAAGATTCGCAACAGAGCACGATGATTGCAGTACTCCACATAATTTCGGCATTAGAGCATACCATGATGATACGTTCGTGAGTGACTTCAAGGATATTCTACTACACGGACCCTTGACGAACCACCACGCCTATGCCCTGTAGGTAAGGTAACTTAGCGTTCCAGCGCACGCACATGCCACCGGCGATTGCTCAAAACTCTCGGCCCGGTCCGGGAACATGATACAGCGGATAGCTTCCGTTGTATTCTGCGTGCAGTCAGGGGTAAAGCACGCATGCACCACATGGCACGGGCCGATTTTAAGTTTCAGCTTTTCATGCCATAAATTGCAGGGTTTTGCGTTTTGCCGTCTCGATTGTCGATTTTCCGCAGCGATTTTTAGTTCGATCTGACGGTGGATCTGACAGTCCGCGACTGACGCATGCCGTCTGATTAACTACGCACCGAATCTGCAAAATCTGTCAGAAGGGTCTTCATGCTCCTCCAAAAACAATTGGATTTCATCACGATTACAACAGTTCATTAATCCGCGACCAAAGGGGGGGGGGGGCGGGGCTCCGACGTCCCCTTGCGTAAGGAGTTTTGGTGATAGGAGAAAAATTGGAGGTCGCAGCAGACTAAAACTTTCCGTATCTTTTCTTATATCCTTTGTTGTCCTGTAAAATTTTCAGCTTCCGGTTGTGTCAAGTCACTGGCCTTCCCTACGTAAAAGGGGTTAACCTTCGATTTTTTTAACGTCGTCTACAAACCACGTCATGCAACAGATCAAACTAAAACTTTGAGGTATAGTAGTCAGTGACATTCCTAAGAATTATGGTTTCTCAGATCTGTTGTCAAGGTCAAGGTCAATGGCCTGAGGTCAGCTCAAATTCCGTCCTATTTCCCTGCTCTGGTTTTTAACCGTTGCTGTGGGTTGTTGATGCCTGAAATGCATTCCTGGACCAAGGAATTCACTAAACACGGCAAAGGGTGTTGGCCTGCAAGAAGGGTCACGAGATCAGGTTAGGTCCCATTTAGGGTGAACTAGCAAAAAGGTGTCTAAAAACCCCGTTTTGATTATATCTGGGGTGAAATAGGTACTGAAGTCGATTTTGCAGCCCAAAATTGCATCAAGATGTTTCCAAGCTGTGACATGACCTTAATTTACCTGAGTTCATGCGGTGGCGCCGTGGTAGAAGCTGAAACGCATTTCTGGTGCCTGAAATACATTCCTGGGCCAAGGGAGTCACTAAACAAGACAGTCAGCCTTAACCCACATGAAGAGTCATGAAGTCAGTTAGGTCAGGTCACATTTGGGGTAAACTAGGAAAAAGAAGTCTAAAACCCCGTTTTGATAGTCCCTGAGGTAAAAAAGGCACTGAAGTCGATCATGCAGTCGAAATTGCATCAAGACATTTCCATGTTGTCAAATGATCTTGTGCGATATGTCAAATGACCGCCATGCGGTGTTACCGTTGTAACAACTGTGTTCATATCCAGATGTCCAACTTTATCTTTCTGGTTTGTTCATGAGTCAATGCCGGATCAAGGCATGAAAAGATTAAGCCCAAGCGTGGTTCAAATCAGGTCGTTATCCTCTGTCAGCTCAGGTCATACGATCGACCTCATATAGCACCCTATTGATCACGGTTGTAGAACCCAAAGAGTTTAAATCCAAACTTTCTTCTCGCCCTTTTGTTTGCTTTGTTATTGATCCTCCGCAGAACACCAAATAAAGCAAAGAAAACTGCAGAATGTTAAGTCAGGCCACAAGGCCAGGTCAGGTCACGCCGGGTGACGGGTGTTCTAGTCTGCTGGTATTTAAAACATGTTCGTAAAACTAATTTCTGCCGTTTTGGGAGCATTTATCGACAACAACTAGCCAGCGACGTTAAAAAAAAAAATCACAAGTAAGGCGAAATGAACAGTGACATTATATCAGGCCACTCGATGCAATATGTAATGATATGCATGCTATAAACTATATGTCACCGTAATAAACATTTTATGAAGTTTCCATTGGCATGCTCGGAATGGCTCTAATTTATTATGGGCGAAACTGGAACTCTCCTCAAAAAATCATATTTTTCAAACTCCCCGAAAATTTCAGAGGCCTTGGAACGTACCAATGGCGAGTTTTCGATGACATAAGTTTCATTTTTCTCTGATGTTTCTTTCGCGAGATGGAGGAGTGCGTCAAAACGCCCCCCCCCCGGCTTTCGGCGCCCACATCAGGGTGCCGGTTGGGCGCTGGTTTAAGGTCCATTTTGAGGGTGTCGCGCTCTGGCCCAAGATGGCCAGATTTGCTACTGCGGCGAGTGCTGCACGGGATGGCGTTCTTGGACAAAACATGGTCTCTGCTTTGTGAGATGACAGAGACGGCCTGGAGTGCATTAAAAAAGCTATCGCGCTCGTGAGCTCCTCGTAAGGACAGACCTATCATGCCGGGTTTCCCAGACTATGCGAACAGATGAGGGGCCGTCTTTGGCTGTCGTTATCATAATTCCCAAGCCTTTTTTAATTTTTTCTTCTAGCCTCCCGATCGTCACTCGGTTGCTTGTCGGACAAAGCATAATCAGAGTGGGGCCTTCTGCCCCCCCCCCATCGGCACCTGTTGATGAGATGCAGGATGTCGGAAGAAGTTCGGGCACGTTTGCTTCCCTGATGATCCGAGCCTTTCCCGCTGGTCTTGAAGTCCCGAAGTACTCGACATTGACTCCACAGAAGCTGACGTTTCCCGAGCACAGCCATAGCTGACTCTGCTGCGACCGTTAGATGCAGCTGGCCTTGAAGAGGCGACAAATTAGACGGAAAGGACACGCCAGTGCTCAGAGAGATGCTCTGTGTCAGGTTTCGCAAAAGTGGCGAGGCCTGTTCAAAGGCGACCGCGGGCGGGCTGGCCTCGGCTCACGTCGAATCGATGCGAGGCAGGCGCTCATCGACCCGCCACGGACGGCGGCGCGTGCCTCGTCTCTCGCGAGAACGTGAATACGCTGTTAGACTGATTGGCAGGCCGACCGGTCCCGACGGCTTTGCGATAGCGGAAGATTTTTCTTCTCATCTGACGGCCAGCGTCATAAAAAAATATGGTCCAAGAGGTGGGAGGCGGACGAATGTAATACTTTCCTGATCTGTTTCTCGACTGCAGTCTTCAACACAACACAACACTGATGCAAGGGTTACAACTAATCACATGCGCCTGGTACGGGTTGTGTCGGAAATCGGAGGACCTCTCTCTCGTCGCAACGAGAGGCTGCACCTCTCTCCCTTTTTCTCTCTTTCTTTCCTCGCTCTTTCTACCCCTCCCCTCTCTTTCTCTGTCTCTCTCTCTCTTTCTCTCCTTTCTGTCCCTTCACTTTTTTCGACTATCCTGCCGCTACTGGTCCGATTTAAACGGACATCTTTACTAGGCCGATTTCGCCAGGCACTCGTTCTCCTCCTGCCTGCTCCCCGTTCGGAGCGTGGCGCAGCTTCGTTTGTGTACTGATGCTGTACTGCTGCTCATGAGCCTAGAGTCTCCGGCTGGGCTATAGGGATTGTGCACAATCCTTGATGGCGCATTCCTTGCTAGATCGTCGGCGTTGCTGGTCCATCACTCTAGCAACACACCGATCACGCCTTCGGAGCAACGCTTTCTTCACACGGGACCGGGCTGACGACAACGGGAGGCAACCGAAAGAAATGATGCCGAATGACGGCCTATTTCAGTACCTAGCTCCCTCAGAGTCAAAGGTCACAGGTCAGGCCACCAGGATCACGGGCCAGGTCACCGCGGCACTGTATGCTGCAGAGACAGTCTTATCAAGTGGCACCATTTCCGATGGCTATTTCCGATACGTTTGGCCGCCGCATCGGTCCCTGTGGATGCCTTAAACGGAAATTCCGTGAAATCTTCTTTGAACTCAGGAGATAAGTTTGACCATTACAGAACTGGCTCCTGACTAGTACTATTTCGGAAAGTGCGTATTTTGATACTCATGAAAAAAGTTTGGGCGAAATTGAAATGCGAATCTCATTATGAATACGTCTACTTCGCCAACTTCACGGATGTCAATGGGGAGGAGGCTCAATTGCCTACTAACCGAGAGAAACGTGGACCCCTTTACCCAGTCCGTATTAGATGAAGGCTTGAGGGGAGAAGTTACGGAGGCAGATCCGTCACGAGACCCACTGAGGGAAGATTAACAACGTCACATTTGATTTCTACTTTACTTCTTTTTTTTTATTTTTTACTTTGATTTTCTACTTTACTTTACTTTGATTTCTACTTTGATTTCTACTGAGTTGAGGAAAGTATTCTGCGTTACAGGCGTGTTTTCCACTGAAATAATGAAGATATAACTTGTAGAAATCGATGTATTATGCCTCGGCGCTCCATAGGCAAAACTCTCGAGGCATTTCTCAGAAAACCAAGCGCTGGAAATGTGATCAACAACATTTCTGGGTCAAACCTCATCCGTTTTTGAGAAGCAGACCAATGCTAAACTTTGCCGTGCAGATTAGTTGCGCTCCGGCCTCCGGAGGTCCGGAAGTATGGTCACAAGACGGAGATGGTAAAACTTCGGTAAACGGGAAATGTAGAACCTTCACTATTAAATGAACCTTCAGTTCCGAAAAATGATGTCTTTTTGCTAGAACGGCCTCGCAGGACACAGGACAGAAGGTTGCTTAGGAATGAGCCACAAAACTTGTTTAGGAGAAATTGCTCAATTTGCGCCACGTTTTCGAAAAACGGGCATTATGACTATGATGTGGAGAAAACTGTTTTAGTCTTGGGCTACTATTTGTTGTTCAGTTTCTAGCAAGACGCTGCGAAAGATGAAAATTTGGCAATCATGCCATATTTGCGCCACATCGTGTGTCTAACTGCGCCACCATAGCAATGATACAGAGTTCCAGGTACCTTGCGGTGGAAAAAGATTGATGAACCACTATCTGGTATATGGTGAACGGTTTTACTTTCATTCTTCTTGTCAGTACTTGCAAACAGGTGGGGAGAGGTGCTCAGATCCCGACCAGATGCTGGGAGCCCCGTGGAGGTGCCTACATAGGCGTATCCAGTGGGTTTGGGGTCCATACCCCTCTTGTGATAGGAAAATGTTCTCTCTTAAACCCGAAAATAGATATTTTCCAAATGTCGAGGTAAGTTCACCTAAATCGAGTCGGTTTTGTGGTATGAAAAGGATGCATTCTTCCCCTCCATGGTACATTTTAGTATGTCAGTTAGGGAGCAAAGCCCTCCATTTGCAGATAAATCAATCGATGGAGAGGGGCACAGCCATGTCGCCTGGCTCGGAAGGGAAAAGAGAGTGCGGTCGGCGGCGAGCCACCCCTCTAAATGAATTGGTTAAAATCCGAAACACGTTCGCCCCTGACGTTGTCCACTGCCATTGCCACATTTCCCCCTACTAGGAGGAAGATAGGAAGTCCTCGTTCCTAGGGTGTCGCAAGGATTGTCGGCCTGGGGGTTGTCTGCGAGACTCAGGGCGCTGATTACATGGCAGATGAGACAAAAATGATGTTTTTCATTAGCTTCCGCGTCCCGCGGCTCACACTCAATGGTTCCCTCTGCAGCCGAAACCACCCCCCCCCCCCGTGATTATTGTTTTAAATGGGTCCCAAACACGTGCGAAACACTGGAGCAACCATCAGCGCACCGTTAGCTAGTCCTGTCCCCATTGTGCTACTGGCGCAATAAAGCCCGGTAAATGGTGGCGCAAAAAAGTCTATGGCTCTACCATAATAAAGCCAGCTGCGGATAAAACAAAACGTGAGGACGCAGCATCTCTATTTTGGTCAAATGAGAAGCGCAATTCCACAACGGAGGCAATGTGCAGGGCCAATTTTGCTTCACGGGATTGACAGCACGGGTATAAACGGGTAACACAAGGCAAAACATTATTTTAAATTTGCACTGAAACTTCACGGACCCACCATACGTCTGTATCGCTGACTGAGAGGAAGAGGAAGGGATCGAATCTGCAGCCATGCTGTCTCTCTCGGAAAATATCTTTTACCTGCCAATGATCTGTCTCACTTAGGGAATAATGGAGGTGGAGCAATTAGGCAGGGTGGTGCCCATTGGGCGGCTTCCCCTAAACATAACAAATTATACAACATTCTGTTGCTAATCAGTTTGGATTCCTCATTAGCAGATTGGCTTCATTACTCTGTATCCGACTGATTTTTTTTTGAAAGTGAGCTGGTATGGTCCCAAAAACATTTCACTGGGCCACCGGACCGGAGAATTTGAATATGATACTGATGTCGACGCTTCAGTGGTGCGGGCGAACTGCATCGTAGTGTTGATAGCGGCCACCGGCGGCGCCACCGTCGCCGGTGAGAGCATTTTGCTGGGGCCTGCTGATGCTTCCACTGACATACAACTATTCGTTTTTCTTTAAAATTCTACGAGTCTTTTTTTCGAAACTTGCAGCGAAAGTGACCGAAATAGGTTTAACATTCAGCCATACATAAATAACTTAACATATTTAGTCACGTGACTGTGATTATGAAATATTTATTTGGATTTCTGGTACCCAGGTTTGCATGCTTTACCAGAGCAAGTCATTTACATCAGCTTAAGAGCGTTTTCAGACTTTAGAGGATCCGAGCAAGTTTGGGGCACTACTTTCCAGGCAGCACCAACTGAATCCAACAAACCTAGTTTTGTCGATGATAGGGATGGAGGTCTGGGATAATTATTGGTGTTGCCAGCGTCCTTAGAAGTCCTTTTTTTGATACTTCACCTTGCGCGGGCCTAATGCTAAATCCGAAGTTATTATAGCTGCAATGACAGCACCAATAACACAACGGATTGCACCCATGATCGCTGATGTTGAAGCACGTAGCTAGGATTTCCCTGGGGGGGGGGGGGCAAATGTCATATTTTGTCATATCCCAGTCTCATATGACGACATTTATAGGAAAAAGCCAGGAATTTTATTTTACTTGCCTTATATTTCATACGCAGGAAGACATCTAATGTTTGCTTTTGCAACATATATATGACCACTATTCCGCATTCGTGCGAAATCGCCACATATCTAGTGCAGACCGCTTAGCTCAGGGGGCGACCATGGTCCCCCTGGCTACGTCCCTGCTGAAGTTGGGAGGGACATCATTATGGGCGGCGTAGTGGCACGCCATACGTCTGAATCAGCCAAGCCGTAGACGCGGCGCTCCATGTCCAGAATATGGGAGACTAACCCTTCATGTTGCTGTGCTGGGAAAACGGGCTCAGTTCCGGCCAGCCTCAGAAAACACGATGGTGAGGTATCGCATAGTACTGTGACACACCAGGCAGGGGTAATAGAGATAACAGGGACACATCCGCCCCGCTGGCGACCCAGAGGAGATGGGGTTCCGGATCAGACACGTAGCTAGGGGGCGGACAAATGTTACATCTTGTCGTATGTCACCGGCATATGACGAAATGTAATGGAAAAAGCAACAAGGTTCCGTGATTAGCCTCATATTTAACGCATAGGAAAAAAAACATATAATGCTTCCTTTTGTTGCCTGTAAAGGATCCACTACTCCGTTTTCCCGCGGAATCGTTAAATATCTAGTGTAGACCCCCTTGGCTCAGGGTCATAGCCCCATCCGCTCTCCCCTTGCTACGTGTCTAGTCCTGATCCCCTAATATTCAGGGATTTTAGCATTAGGTTTATGGCAATGACTGGAAAGAAACCATATGAAATCCGACGTGGACCACCCTCCAAAAATGCCGGAAATCCCCAACTATCCGAGTGAGGGACGGAGCCTCTGGGTCCCGGCCTGCCCTTTCGCGACATTTCTTCAACGCAGTCTGCCTGTCGGTTCCGGACATTACAACATGCGCAAATCGAACAATTTCCAATAACTAGTTCATACGCATTGAAGCAGGGAAGATTTTACTTCCTCTGAATTATGAATCTCGAATAAATATCTTGAAATAAGATCAAAGTGAGCAAAAGGGATTATTTCTCATTTTTCGCACAGACGCACGGCGCATTCTAATGCGGACGGCAGTCTGAAGGCCACTGCTCGTCCGTGGCACCTTGTGAGTCATATAAAAACTAGATGACACCACCAGCTTGAATCGTAAAGGGTTTGATAGAGTTTATGGTGTTTATGGACTATGCGCCATATTTACCCGTGCTCGGCGGGGAGGAGTCGTTTTAGCCCCCCTCCCCACCCCTGCGGTTCTCCTTGACTAACTTTTTATGACAGGAGATAGAGCGCTGAATTTTTCTGAAGCCAAGTTTTTAACATATATGCATCACGAGTAAGATTTTCAGAATATCTAATGCAGCACGTCGTGACCTGTGGCCTTTTTGTTAAAGTTATGTCAAATGTGATTTTAACCAAATAGAACAGTGCATTTCATTTGTTGAAAATCGGGTATTGCAATGTTACGTTTTATGTTTCTTTTATGAATGCAGGTATCATTGACTAGATTTTACTCTGTAGGAAGGGTCAGGTCATCAGAAATCAAGCTAGGTCAGACATGCATATCGAACATTTACGTCAAAGCCATTGTAGTTTTGTACACGGGATAAGTGGTACACTTACACTCGGAAGAATGTTTTATTACGAGCCACTACGTCAGCATCATTTTAACGAATATCGTATAACCTAATGTAAAGCCAATTTATTGGCCAAGGTCACGATGCGCCAGAGAAATTCGAAAATTCAAAATCTGATGGCGCCACTGCGGTGACCTCGAGAAAACATCGCGTCCGCTACAATGATATGCTAATAAGGGTCGTGTGCCCGCCTATCTGCACATCAAGTTTGGTGGATCCAGCTTACATGGTTTCCGACAAGGAACGATTTCTGTAAAACGACATGAGCGCTCCTGACGGTGACCTTGGGAACAAAGGAGTCCGCGATCGCAAATAGGCGACCCCCTCCCAGCCCGAGGAGAACCGGTGTACTAGGTCTGGCACGAGTGTCGTATTTCATTTGGCCTATGATTCGGCAAAAGTGTGCTGGGCATACCATACCTCCCATTGCAAATTTCAGCCATGACGACACTTTTGTGGTCTAAAAGCTTACCGATTAACCTAGACCCAAAATCTATACGTTTTCCTATAGATAAGACAACGAGCAATACGGTGGTGTTTACGGTATTGATTTATTCTTAGAAATTACATTGCTAAGACAACATCGAAATATGTTGGCATGACGTCGTAGAAGTCATTACTGTGAACCGAAGGTCACCTATTAACTTGACACCAAAAAATCGTATAGTTGACTTGACAAAACGGAGTAGCTGACATGACGAGCAACACACTGACTGCCACCACGTTTCTCTACCTCTCGTTCTTCAAAAGTTATTGGGGGGTCGTTTTAGGACCCCTCCCCACCAGTCGAGGGTTAAGCATACTTCAAACGGACATGTAAATGACCTCTAAGCACTGCAGGCACTATGCATTTATGACTCAGGTTGGTCTGTGTCACCAGTGTCTTCAGATATACGTGTATTGGCATTTTATGCAATACTGCATCTTATTTCGCCGCTAAGATGTCTGTAATTTCCTACTTGTACGCAAAATCGGCAGGCCCTAAAAATAGACTAAACATTTATCTTTGACATAGTCTATGACCTAAAAGGCTGAGGTCCAGAAATATGACATAATTGGGATCGCCTGACTGAGGGCAATCGATTGTCGTTTTATTCAGCCGAATTAGTCCATTGGCTGCGTAGTGATGCAATGGGGACGTCTGACGCCCCACCCCAGCAAGTCGAAAATACCGGAATACCCGGGAACTGCCGGTCTGAGAGTTTAAAATTTTGCTCTCATTATTTCCGGCAGACGCCCATCCGACGACATATCAGGTGTACGTGCTGACCTAGCCCCACCACCTTTCAGCTGTACGAACTGCATTCTAAAAATCCGCTTCACAACTGTCACTACCGCAAGCGAAGACACACACACCACATTTGTCCGTATCGGTAAGCCACAGGCTCTCACGTCCCATGTCAAGACTCTCCGATCCCGTGGAAGAGTCTTGTTTCCACGCTCTCAGCACCCTCACGCTGGTCTGGCTCTCCCGCGATGCCGGCAGGCAGGCAGATGTCACTTCCTGTTTGCGGTTGCCAAACGAAGCAACGTCTTACTGCTCGAAACTCTCAGAGCCGAACTGACGGCAGTTTAGTGCACTGACGCGTGGAGCGTTATGTGGGTCCATGCTCCGTTTTGTTCAGTACATGTTTTCTTCCTTTTCACATGCCTTTTTCGGCACTCGAAATAGCCACCCACTGTTCCCTGTCGTGTGCGATATATTTTTGTACGTTCATCGCAGTACATCCTTCCTTATCGCACCTAGCCTACCTGCCATAAAAATACATAAATAGGCTGCATCGAAGTAGGGTGATGAATGATGAAGATCTTCAGGTAAAAACTTATCTTCAGCACGTGCTTAAAGATGAGATAACCAAGTTGCAGCTTGCAGAACTCGTCAGCTATTTCTCTTGCACATCATGTCTCACAACTCTTTATTTACGTTGTTTGGAAACGTTTTCACGCGAATGTCCGCTGTGTCGTATTCACGCAAAGTGCTACTGTCGCACGTTGCGTGACGACATGACTGGGCTCAGAACCGCGCACATTAAACCGCCCCAACTGTGGGGGCAGTTGACCGCCTCCCCCCGAGGTTTTTCTGAGATTGCGAGAGAACGAACGAACACAGAGCCACGAAACTTTGTGTACTTTTTGCTTCATCATTTTTACACCTTCTGCCAAGGTTTTGACCTCAGGTCAGGCCAGGTACCTGACCTAGGTCAAGTCAAACAGACCTATATCCAAAAAAGTTTAGCGCCCTCTAACTTTTTCGCAAAACAAGATATCACAATAATACTTTCAGGGATTAGTGATCTGACAGATGCAACAAATCTGTTATCCCAGATTTTTCGGAATTTTCCGGGTCATTGGCCTAGGGTCAAGCCCATTTTTAAGACACGTCGTCGTTTTTTTCGGAAATTGACGGAACATTTCATAACATTTTTAGTGAGGAGTGAAGCAGACATCTAGTTACCGTCATTGGGCAAAGTATCAATGACTTCCAGCCATTGACCTGAGGCCAGGTCACGAATAACTGTTGTCAGCCAAAATGTACCGCCGTCAAAATCAGAGATGAATTACGCGGAATGGGTAGAAAATGGCAGAACTAGCATGCACAGACGTAAGCCATACCAGGAACCTCAAAAAGTTTTGAAAGAACTGCGTATTTTGGAAATAAACAGGCTCTCGCGAATAAAGCTCCGCCATTTGTGTAGATTGGTAGCTAATGAATTTTTCCAAAATTTAAGCATGAGAAACCACCAGGAGGACCACTAAGATCAATTAAATTTACATGGATAGGTTTTTTCGTGAAAATAAAGGAACGCTAAAATTAGTTTCCCTTAGTTTCTTTCTGCGTACGGCTGCGGCGCCCGCCGACAGCTGGCGCGAAAATTGCCGTGTCTTTAATTCAACGTTTCGCCGTATATATTGAACAAATCTGAGAAATTAGACATGTATCGGAATCCGCTGACCTTTACTTGTGCGCTGATGAGTTGACCTATGCGTTATTAGTCACAGCCCTTGAGATTAAGGCCGTTTCTCGGTCTCATGCAGTCGGCCATGTTAAAACATATATAGGACGTAAATTGCTTACATATTACCTGAAATTAAAAATGAGACCAGTTTCGAGCTCTACTCGTCACAAGCTTTCCAACGATGTGCTTATTTTCATCGTGCCACCAACCGTTCGTGAGTTAGAGGGGGGCGGCCAACTGCCCCCCCCCCAGTCGGGTGTGATCGTCGGTGACCGACGGTCGTGAGCGGGTTAACAGAAAACGCGTGTTGCGTCGTCATGAACGAGTGACGGCGGATTGAAGTTTTTGAATCAATATATTTTCGATGCGTGTCTGTTATGCTGAGTAAAATGAGCGGTGAAAACATGGCCAGCGATTTTTTTTGTCACTGAACCCATGTTTGGAAAGACGAACGAGGTGGCATTCTTTTGAAATGCCGGTAGAGTGAGCACGATAGCATGGCTTCGGCGTGGTTTCCATTACCATTGAAAGACTGGTGACGAACGACATTGTGCCCAAAGAGGTTTTCTTCGAATGCTGGATATACCTCTAGTACTTACGACAGTTTGTTGCGATTAACTGCCGTTATAACATTTGCATGTGCATGCGATTGCGTTGCATTTATATTTGCATCTCCAACATTGCATTTCCTGCAGGTCATAAATTAGCTGTCTGGAATTAGCATCAGTCTGGAATTAGCGTAAATGCAAAGGTATTTTCGCTAATTCCAGACTTCAGCGGCCTCAGAACGAGCTAATTAAACTTGCAGACGATCGCTGATTGTCTAGCACCATTTTCCCCACAGCTCTTGGAGGGGGGGGGGGGAAGCGGTGACCAGACGAGCGTCCTGACCAGACCTTCAAATCCCACACAGTTCGTTAACCCGTCGCACCGAATTCAGCTGTACGGCTCGCGAGGGTCACGTCAGGAGCTGCAGGCCACGTGATGGCGCTATCGTCGACGCCCTTGGCAAAACAAACGTCGGCCGCAGGGGCCACTGGCCTCTTGCGCCAGACGTGTGTTTACCGGATCGCGGAACGCTCCACAGATACTGCCGAATGACGCACCCATCACGGGAGCGGGAGCAAGTTTCGCTGTGTAGGGACCTTTCCTTCCCTTGTCACACACTACGGCCATATTTGACTGAAGATGGGCAGCGGTTTTGTCTTGTATGTTTTTGGAGGGGTGTGAGCACCTCGAGTGCTCATTTCAACCCCTTCAGTTGTCATGTGAGACCTCATAATGGTTTCTTGAACCTTAAAAATGAAATGTACATGCAGTGCTGTGATTTTGGTCCATGCAATCTGTTACCAGGAAGTTGCCAGTGTGGTCAGATCGGTATATATATATATATGTATATGCAACATGTTAACATATTGCACAAGATACAACTATACAACGTAATTAAGGATAAACGGAAATAATTGCGGAAAAATTGAGAAGCTGTCGCCGGTCAAAATAAAGTGGCCTAAATCCGCTGCCGCTGACATATGCACATTTGGGGGAGGTTAAGCACCTCGGCTGGTCCCTCCTACTCATTTACGTAAAATGACATCCCTGAAGATGAGCCTTGAATCGAGATCAGAACGTGGAGAGTTTTCCTCGCCAGCGGTGCCCTGCTATCGGCAAAGCGAGGCGACACATGTCGGCCACATGGCGCGATTTATCGCTCTTGCTACGGTCGCCGGTTGGGTGATGTCATCCGAGCAGTGGAGGGCAGACGAGCTCGGAAGCCGCCGTCGCCTGAGGGCGCCGGTTATCGCGTGCTGCAGACATTAAGAGCACTCGAACTACGGCTGATGATGGCTGGACGGCGTCGGGGACTGCGGGGGATTCCCCGGCCGCGGCCGGCCCGATTAGAAACCTTGCCAGGTCTGCTCGCCGTCCAGTGGGAGATAAGTCCGACGACGAAGCTCGAGCCGTGTCGGAACAGGCTTCTCCGCAGCTCAGTGGTATGGGGAGGGGGTGAAACGCCAGACCCTGTTTTCGGGCGAGTCACTGACGTCACCAGATGCTTGAAACACAAGAACGGGTTTACCCTGACCTCGTGGCGTCCGCAGAATTGTGGGACGAAACATTGCTCATCGCATCCTGGTTTCAGTTCGTGAGAGATTGTGAGAGGAGAGTGGCGACATCTCGTTCGGTAAAGGTTAAAGTTCTCAGAGCGCCGCAGTCCAAAAAAAGGCCCCTGCACATATATCAGAGCCCATAGATTTTGTTGACCTATCAGCATCTCATGAGGGTCCTTGGGTGCTTTTCGGGCCCATTGAGGCTTTCCAAAGTTCCCTTCGAACTTTATGAGGACATTTTAATATTTGAAGGGCATGATACTAATCGAAAGTTTTGAGGGCTGCTCAAGCCTTCACCATTAAATCTTGTCTCTTAAAGGTCCCCCGAACTCCACAGGATCCACCCCATATTTCTAAAATGCCCTTCAGATATCCATGTTGGCCGCCATCAGGCATGTTTATCTGAGCTTTTTCTCTCTTTTGTTCTAGAGTTTATGAACATAACAGTAGAAAATACAATTCATCATATCCGCAATCAACACTGCCAGTCACTCGGCATTCATTCGAAATAGTGGACAGAATACAATGTACAAAGGATCGTCAGACATGTCTGAGGGCCCCATAGGTCACCCGAGAATTATATCAGGGTCTTGTGCATGCTCTCAAACCTTAAGCAGGACCCTGAAAACTCCCAGAGAGTCCATCATGCTACCAAAGTGTTACTATGCATTTATAAGAGCCTTGCTATTTCCATGGGGCCTTGGCCACAGCCTGATGAGGGTCTGTTAGTAATAACTAAGTTCTATGAGAGCCTTCCAAGATTTTTCTGCGTATTTAAGGGAACCTTTGAATTTTTCCAAAGGTCGTGGACTATCGTTATGAGGGCCATCGAAATTCCGGTTGATCAGGTAAAATGATGGAAGTAAGTACCACCTCAACAAGGGACCCAACACAGAGTACAAAATGTGATTCAGTGGCATTTCACCAGCATAACACCCAACCCTTGCGGAATGAAGAGGATAACTGATGTCTTTCAGATATATGTTGAAGAGGTTTGGGGAGAGAATGCCACCTTGCCTGATTCCATTGGAGGCTGAGAAGGGTCTGGAGATGCAAGACCCCCAACTGACCGCCATAGTCTAGTGAGCATGCCAATATGCAAGAATCCTGACAATATGTGTGTGTTACGATTAGTCATAGTTCGGAAAAGAGTTCTGTGATTTACCCGATGAAAAGTTTTGCTTGCATCGACAAAGCACACAAACACAACACCAGCTGAGAACTCTATATTTCTTAGAGAACTTTAAACTTTGAGATTCTTTTGAAAACTTTGAAAGAAACTGAGAACTTTCAGAACTCGATTATTTCTTTGAGAACATATACACAATGATTGCTACCAAGCCTAGGCAAATCTGACGACAAGATGTGACAAGAAGTTCAAACGTTTACAAAGGACAATTTCAAGAATCTTATAGTGATACTAGCCAATGCTATCGACTTATCTTTACACCGAGAGAAGATGTTGCCTGCTTTATTTTCAGGACACGGACGATGTAGACTGGCAGGAGCGAGTCCGTTGAGAACCCGTGGTACTGCAAGCCGAAGAAGCATTTACCGAACAGACTGAGAATCACGTTTGAGCAGTGGCGACTCGTGGTCTCACAAACACCTGAGGCACAGCGCAAGTGTAGCGCCAAACTGTTTTATTGCGGCTGTATTTCTGATATACGTTGTTAACCATCAAACTGTAAATGATATCCGACCCTTTTTCGGTCGACGTATGCACAAAAGAAATGAAATGTTGCAGGACGCATCACCTCCGGTGTTTTGTCTGTTATCTGCAAAGAAAGATAGAAGACACTATTGTCTGTTATCTGCAAAGAAATCTAGAAGACACTGGGCATCCACCTGCATCAGCGCAACGAAAATAATCACAATACGCTCGGGTCTAGTACCCCAGGCAGAAAGTTCTCTCACGTTTCAAGGACGGGTAAGTGATCGTCACTGCTAGGCGCATACGGTCATTGTTAAATCATGTGTCCATAGTTCCAAAATATACATCTAGTAATTTAAACTAATGCGCAATGTAGATATGTAACGCTTTAATCAAAAGCTTTCCTACAAACACATTCCTATCTCCGCCACTGATGCCCGCGACGGTGTGCGGTCGCGCAGTCGGGCATCATTCGTCTGTACGGCCGCCTTGCGCCGTATACTTGCGAGGGCAGCGGGGTGGGGATGCGGCGCGGCGTCGGACGTCTTTGCAGGCATAGGTGGAGCTTGTTTCGAAAGTTGATGTGGCAAAGGTCAGCCCAGTCAGTCCCATATGTGACGGGTTTTTCAAACCGTCCGTTAGTAAACAAGGAAAATTACTGGAAGTTAAATTAGGATATTTGATAATAAATGCAGTGCAAACAATAAATCGAATCGAGTCTAGATTTAAAATGCGACGATGACCCACTTTCTGCACATATTTTTAAACCAGTATTTGCAGAGCACAAAAGGAATGCTTCCGTTCCGGCGGCAACACCATATGCTCAGTTTTGCCCCCCTCATTATTTTCCCGCCGGATTTCAACCACTTCATTTTCGATTTTGACGAAAACTATTTCGAAGAAACTTTTGTTTCTCCGCCAGTTACCGGCTTATACCGCAGCAGTGCGTAATTTATCCCATGATCTCTATGTTTCTGCTGCGTAACTTATGCTTAATGTTGCACTTCATAATTCTATCGGTTTAACCTCCGCAGTGGAAAGGGTTTCGAACTAACGCGCACTGAAAGAGGGGGGGGGGGTCTAAAAGTGCCCCCTTCCGATATCGGGAACAGAAAGAGTTAAAGACATGAAATTTTCGGGACAAGGTGGGGTGATAACGATTTATGTTGTGTGGAATTTTCATGGCCGTAGGTTGATATCTTGAAGGTCAAATGAGGTCGTAAAGGTCAACCTTAGACGCCTTCTCGGCCGTAAAGGCCATTCCGTACAACCTTTCGAGCGAAACGGGAAAAGGGTGTTCGTTTGGCCGTGGAAACGCGGAATACGACAACTTGCATTCATTTGGCGTCTTGACGGAGGATTTTGGGCCGAGGCCATGTCAGGTCATTGACCTATGGCGTCATTTTCTCATCTTTTGCAGATCAGATTTCGAACAACACGGGACAGTTTGAGAGTAAATGAGGGCGCAACATATATCTTTTGGCGTATTTGCAGTGAAGATAGCCAACATCGGTACATTTGGCCACTTCCAGCGTTTATATTTATGTATGTATATATATATATATATATATATATATATATATATATATATATATATATATACATAGGTGGGCACTGGTCCGTTACTCCGTTACTCCGTTACTAACGAAGTTACTTTTTTGAGTAACGGAGTAACGGACCCGTTACTTTTATTTTGCTGTAACGGACTGAGTAACGGAAGTTACTTTTGTGGTCCGTTACTCCGTTACTCCGTTACTCCGTTACTTTTTAAACTCCTTACCAGGGCCTATTTTAACATGTTAACTGGGGGGGCAAATGCCCCCCCAGTCGGACACTTTGCCCCCCCAGTCAAGATCCTTCGCCCATGCAAAGAAAAAAACAGCCAGGTGTACTAGCGTACCCAGGAAGGTATTCCATAAAGCGCTGCGCTCGCAAAGCAGCATCTTATCAACGAAGGATGTGTTGAATCACTGAGTAATGTGGGAGCACACTTAGAAGCATCACTTTATAATACGTATTGCAGGCACATCTAGTGACCGCTGGCGAGCGTGTTTCGTAATTAGTACGCCGGCACTCGATGCCGCGATTGTCTGGTGGGCGGCCAAGGCGTTTCATTGCATCGTAAGCACGTTAAAAATGATGATAACCATCTTTGATGTGTTCAAGCGCAAGGAAACTGAAGGGTGAGCTGGTGCGCAGGGCGGTTTCGCTATGGTGAGACAAGGTTTATATGAATGCGGTAACAGTCCAGCAGTGCTGCAGTCATCACCAGTCATCCTGATCCGAAAACCCTGCTAAAATCCCAGTACCTGATTGGTAGAACTCTATTGAACTAGGCGGTTAAACCCGAGTTTTACGCGAGGAAAACGGAAAATTAATCAGTCATATATTCAAACCGTCAATCTTGCTGCTCATAGTGCATGGGTTTGAGCATCCCATGAGCATGCTTCATCTGCTTAACGAACATGGCATGGCCCAGACTGCAGATAATGACGAATGTTGATGATATCTCACTGAGGCGGGACTAAGGCGAATATTTCAATCTGAGGTGACTTTTTTATTTTGGGGCCGATAACCTGGAAATGGAGAAGTTTATTCTGCCTGTGTTGGGACAGCTTTTACACTTCTGCGCAGTGTTGAAAAACATGGCCAAAATTCGGTGAGAAAATGTATCTTGGGGATAGATTAGATCAACAGAAACTATCCCGGAGAGGCAACCTACTGTCTCATTTAGGGAAGAATCGAAGCTGCCGCAACATCTCGCCAATATTCTGGCTATCGTTTGCAGACTGTGACTTATATATTTGAAGTACCACGCCTTGCCATGCCACGGTAACCCACGGTGCCGGTCCGGCAATTTCCCGCTCGTTCTTAGACGTCAGGATATTAAAGGACCACCTGCGTCAATGCAGAAAGTACCTTTTATAACGGAAGTCTGTGCCACTATGGCTGCACCACGAGAAAAAGCCGAATTTTGGTTGACCGGTGCTCAGAACTGCCTTCGCGGGGAGAAGTGCTGCAGCAATATTTTCAGTCCCACCGTGTGGATAGGCTTACCCAGAGGTAGGTCAAGACACAGATCGTCCGCGAAATGATGAAGGTGTGGAACAAACCCCGTATTCTCACTGCACCGGAGCGGAACGTGATAAAGAAGCTCAACAGGAAGCTTGACCAGTACCAAAGGCAAATTCTGGAGGTTCACGCCGGAAATTGACGAGACGAATGGATTTAGGGACAACCTTAACAATCTTTTTGACCTTGCCCTTGTCGGCACCATTAAGATCATCAAAACCAAGAGGATAAAGACAGTCTCTAGGCCCAAAGGGAGCCAGGTCGCCGAGGCGTCATGGTGGTATTCGATAAGTTCCCTTCTGAGAAGGAGGAGCGAGCTCTTCAACAACAGTAGGCCGAAGCTTTAAAGAGCCCGCCGTAAGATTACACAGCACACCGAGCATGAGGCAACTGCCCAGATGGAATACTCGCCTACCGACAACACACAACTGACAGATCAGGATGACCCGCAGCCCTTGGCCATGCCTTCGAAGCGGCCCTGTAGGAGAGCCAAGAACATCGCCACTCCTGGTCAGGCAGCAGCCCTCGATCGGACCAAGCTCAATGATCGCTCTGCAATTCACTTCCTATCGGCGACGGCTTCGGTCCTCGGCCACGACTCCTCTGAACTGGCGATCACAGAAGCTCGGGCAGGCGCGCACGTAGATCGCAGAGGAAAGCCATTACGGACGAAATCTAGCATTCTTTCTTCGCGTCACCCAACCTGGTGGTCCACTGGGACGGCAAACAGTTACTGACGATGGAAACGAAAAGGTGGATCGACTCTGTCATTGTAACCGGTCCAAGAAGTGCCGCCAAGCTCTTCGGTGTTTGGAAGTTGCAAGTAGAGCCGGAGCAACGCCAGCCGACGTTGTCGCGCTTTGTCTGGAAGACTGGGAGGTTTCGGACAACGTCGTCGGCATGAGCTTCGACAACACCTCCAGCAATACTGGACAAGTTGTGGCAGCAAACACGCTTCTTCAGCAGAAGCTTGAGTGACGGCCTTTTCACTTTGCTTGTCGTCATCATATCGTCGAACTGGTGGCAGAGGCGGCTTTCTCCACGCGCTTCGGTCCGTCCTCGGGACCGGAATCTCCTTGTTCAAGAGCTTCAAGAAGAGATGGAGGTTCATTGATTGGAACAAGTTTGAACCTATGGTGTATGAAGACCAAGAGCCAGCAGTGGCCGAGACGTTTTTCTCTTCCAATGATCGTTTCGTTGCCTTCTACCGTGAGAAGCTCGCCTAAATCCAGCCTAGCGATGATTATCGTTGGTTCTTTGAGGTCTCGATTATCCCCTTTGCTCAAGAGCCTCCACGGGGAATCAAGTTCCCCAGCCAGGTGCTCTCCAACGTGCCAGATAGATGGTTCCATCGCGCCAGATGGATGGGGCGCATCATCTGCGGGATCAAGATCTTCTTGCTTTGCCATCAGTTCTGCGTGACTCTCAGTGAATTGGGAGCACTCAAGCGCTTCGTCCCTTTCATGGTTGTTTTGTACGTCAGTGCATGGTTCTGCTCTTCATCGGCGGTCAGCGCTTCCGTGCACGACCTGGCCGTTCTGCAAAGCCTGATGTGAATGCTGAAATTTCGAAGGGGATCTCCAAGGAGTTTGCCGATCACCTATTATCTATTATGACATTACAGTCGACATATGATTTATTATAACAATCACCTATTACGGTGCCCCAGCGAAGAACTGGCTGGTGTGTCGTTCTTCGACGAGGGCGTGCCGTGTGAGATGAAGACGAGAACTCGGCAAGACGCGGCACTCCAGGAACAGTGATCGGAGAGTCCTCCCAGCGAGCGCAAGTGGATCTCGCAGAAAAGGAGGTTCTCATTCCAGGCAGATCATCGTCGACTTCATTACCGCAAAGTCGGTGGGCAACCTGAAAGCCTACGGCATCAACATAGACTTCCTTGCCGCCGATGCCGCTGACTGGGAGACAGCACCTGGTTTCACGAACGCTAAGGAAGTCCTGTGCGGGATCGCGGTAGTTAGCGACTTCGCCGAACGAGCTGTGGCTCTTATCCAAGTACACAACAAGGCACTGACGAAGGATGAAGGGAAAAAGCAGTACCTGCTGCAAGTCGTCGAATAGCATCGTCGCCAGAACCCCGAGACCACTAAGAGGACTGAAGTATCATTCCCACCTAAGCCACACTGCTGCCGACAGGGCCAGTGAGCTATGACCTGAGACAGAATGTGAAGTGTCTTTCGATCCAGTGTGTCAAAAGGAGTACTATGATGTGCATTTTATGCATATCGTGCGCTTGATTTAAAAAACTGAACTTGATTAAAAAAACACGTTTGGGGGCATTTCAGACACATCTCTCCCTGAGCGAATCTCCCAGGGATCACAAGTCCATGGAGAATGAGTTCTTGCTGGGATAAATGAAATGGTGTTCTTTGAATTTAATGGGCTCGGAATGCACAAAAGCCGGCGCGAATTTCATCGAAATAAAATAAAATCCAGCACAAACGACATACAGTCTTCGTGTGAAAGTGCTTAAGAGTGCTGGACCAAGGTCATATTTTGCACACATGATTTCGTCCAAAAGACATATCAGTTAATGACAGAGCGCTGTGGAAGTGTTCATCGTAATTCGCCCTTATATATGTATATATATATATATATATATATATATATATATATATATATGCCTTCCTTGGGAAGGCATCTATATATATATATATCCTTCCCTTAGGAATATATATATATATATATAAAATATATATATATATATGAAGTGGACAAAATTCAAGAAGAACACAAATGCCGGGGGGGGGGTGGTCTCAGCCAATGCGTCTCGTTCGCAGAATTGCCCCCGCAGTCATTTTTCCTTAAAATAGGCCCTGCTCCTTACAGACACCGCCCGGCTTTATTTGCATCGGCACACGCCATTGGCTACTTGAATAGCCTACACCCAATAGCGTGCGGCGATACAAGCGCGGCTGGGCGCGCACTCAGCTGACAATCGCGGCGTAGACTTGTTGACAATATTCGTCAGCTGATTAACGTTGACGGCAAGCTGACGGCAATGGTTCAGTATAAAGGCCAGCTGACTTTGGTCTCTTTTGGGACAAAAGTACTCAATTATGCGTAAGTTAGGTATGACTTAAAATTATAAATTAACCAGTCGTCAATTTTCAGGCTAAAAGATATCAAAGTTATTGTCATTTATACTGGAACAGCCAGCTGACGGCAGTTTTCAATGTTGTCTCAAGTTAGTCACGGATTGCTTACCACCGCCACACGGTTCCCCGCCAAGATCACTCAAGGCTGTTGAGCACGTGATTACTGCAGCCATGGCCTTGGATCTGCGATGTCCATGGGGCGATGGAGTGGTGATTGATTCTTGACTGGCCTGAAATTTTAACTACCTGACACTAAAATGTCCCATCAAGGCGTCTTTACGCCGCCAGTGGAGGTCGAAAACCTTGACTCCGAGTCCGGCGGTGCCTCAGCTTCGGAGGAGACAGGACGAGCCCGGTCTGGGTCACCAATGGCCACGTCTAGAAACGTACTTTGAGTTTAAGGAGGAGGGAAAAACGCCATTTTTACGTATGTCCTGTGCCGACCGAAAGAGGTTATAATCAAGGGTCACAAGAGTAGCCTTTCAAGGCTAAAGGCACATATCAAGAGGAAGCATTATTTACGGTATTTGCAGGTGAGAACAGAATGTGCACAATAAGTTGTCAGTAGTGAAGCATAATTATGAAGCTTGTCGACTATTGCTTGGACTATTTGCCTTAACCATATTCTCTGCAGGCAGTGAGATTCACATTACCCTGGGGGGGGGGGGGCAGATCTGCGGTAATCTACCTTTCGGCCGACGCTTACGCATAATTTTTGGAGACGCGGAAGTGGCAACACAAGTTGTGTGAACAATTTAGCCCATTCAGGTGTTTTTCTAAGCACTGGCCCCTACTGGCTGTGTAAACTGACTTGGTTAGGTAACTCTTGAATTTCGATTCAGTTGACACATGTTTGCCTTCAGCCGATACGAGCTAACCAAACCAAAAAAACAGGCAAATTGAACCTAACAAAAAATTAGTTTTACATGCCCATCTAGGGCAATCCTGCAACCGTACAGTAGGTTTTAGGTTAGGTTAGGTTAAATCATGTTTAACTTGGAGGACAGGCTACATTGTCCATGCGATTCGAGTTACCACTCCTGCGTTCCCGAAAAAAATATCAACTGGCCGAAACACCTTTCGGCTGATACATTATTTTTTGTAGACGCAGAAGTGAGGACCCAAACTCAAACATGATATGAGCCGTTGCCACTTTTGCACCTTCGAAAAATATGCATTGGCCGAAAGGTGAAGATTACCAATTCTGCCCCCTCCCCTCCCCGCCCTTCCAGAGATCTCGAGATGCATTCGCCCAATGTTGATGGGATGAATGCCATTTAATATGTTTCAACGAGATCTCCAATTCCAGACCCCAAAAATTCAAAAATTGCGAAAATAGGGCGTGGGGGCAAACAAACGCCAAAATTTGGGGATTTTTGAAAGGTCACTGCGGCCGTGTTTACCAACCAATTTCCATGGGAATAACACGGTTCAGCTTGGAATGTCCAAGTCTTTTATATACCGAAAGCTGAAATTTAAAATAGAAAACCATAGGCAGTTCCAGGGAGGGCAAAAAGGGTGATTTTTGAAATAAGAAATTTCCTTTGTTTTTTTTTTTTTTTTGGGTGATATAAACATCAGATGTACAACTAGCAAGCCAGTTTAAGTTTATATGTAGCGCAGAGGTGGATCCAGGTAAACAAAATTGGGAGGGCACCATAAGCACAATAGTGTGCTCCCCCATTTTTTCAGTACCTGGGTGTGCGTTCGCCTGAAAATGTGTGTGCATACGCGTTGTTTAGGATGTGTATGACTATATAAATGAGTCAGTGATCTTTATTTCTACTCAGAATGTCACGATAGTGAACCGCACAACTTTGCAGCTTCACGCACAGCACATTACCGCCGAAAACGGGGGCTTGGAACCGCCTCTGCGGGACCGATTTTTTTTTTTAAATGTTGACAAAACACATGTGTATCATTTCCATGAAATGCCAGAAAATCCTGTGGCGCTGCGGCAAACAGTGTGGGGGCGACAAGCAAAAAGACACGGGTAGCAGAATCTGCCCCCCCCCCACAGGGAATAGGGTTAAATGAAGTGTTTTTAACCCTTCTCCGGCCGGGCTCAGAATGCCCTTTGCCCGGCCGGAGGGGAGCGCGGATTTCGGCACCTCCCAGGATCTCGTCTCCCATATATCGCACGGAAAAAAGGAAAACACCGGCAGAAAGGTTTTGTCAAACCCAGACGAAAACATTCAAGGGTTCAAACCTCAGGTCAATTTTGAGGCCACCAGACGCCATGAAAGGTCAAAACACGTCCTTGGAATTAGGTAAATAGACACAATACCTTGTCCCTGAAAAGCTGAACTTAAGCGACATATACTGAACCGTAAGACAATAGCGAGTTCATTGATATCAATTTTGGCCTTTCACAGGGGTCATGTCAGGTAACGTCATCGTTCCAAAATGTTCCACTTGTGAACGGCTAACATCCTCCGTTGCATCTTGCTTATGACCATGTTTTTATAGCTAATTTGTCTTTTCAAGGGTGCTGAAGAGGTACTAAAGCACCTTTTTTTATTCTTTTATTTCACAATAATAAAATCCATATCAGTCATGTTTTTTTGGAGTCCTTCGTCGTTTGGTATTAAAAAACCGTCAGGGGTATCAGGAATCTTACCTCCACGCATGCGCTCGTACACAAACTAATACACACACATAATTTCAAAACAAAACAAGAAGTTCGCGAGACCGAAACGAGCTCTGAACGGAGACCATTATGTTCAGGGCGGATACTTCGAGAGGCATTGTTGATCAAACCCAGTCGATAGATGTCCGCTGTTTGTCGCATTTTGCATGCGTCCGCTCCAGCGCCGGTTGTTCCCGCTCCGTCGGCGCCGCGGGCAATGAACAGGAATTCATTAGTTTGAACATTGTGGCTAACACAGTGGTAGAATACCCGCCGCGGCTGTTGTTCCGGCGCCGCCGACTCTACAACGGCTGGTGAGGGCAGTGGGCAGCTAGCGGAGTGTTTTGGGTGAGCGCTTTTTGTTTCTTCCCTTTGTATATGAAATGCGTTTTACAACCACAAAGCAGCATAAAAGACTTAAAACCCGCGTTCGCTTGGTTTTCACTGCATTTAAAAAAGTAACGGAATAACGGAGTAACGGTAACTTCCGTTACTTTTTAAGACAGAGTAACGGAGTAACGAGTAACGGACTGGCTTTTTTGAGTAACGGAGTAACGAGTAACGAAGTTACATTTTTTAGTAACGATGCCCACCTTTGTATATATATATATATATATATATATATATATATATATATATATATATATATGCATGTGAGTATCAATGTGTCAAACGTGTTTTGGTAGGGTATTTGAATGCATATTTCATACAAATCGACATATTGCAAAGCAAATCTGAACCAGGTCACAAAACAGTTGCCTTTGGCCTTTGATGACCTTGACCCGAAATGACTCTGGTATATATGTATGTGTATCCATGTGCGCACATGTCTTTTTATTCGAGTCTTTGAATTCATATTTCATACAAATCGACATGTCGCAGAACAAATCTTGGCCAGGTCACATGATATTTCGCCTTGACCTTTAATGACCTTGACCTTCGAAGACCTTGGTATATGTAAGCGCATCAGTGTGTACACACATGTTTTTATTAAGGCCTCTGAATACATATTTCATACATAATGACATGTTGCAAAGCAAATCTGAATCACGTCACAAGCTGTTTGGCCTTGGCCGTAGATGACCTTGCCCCTTACTGAACCTGGTTATGGTCTTGGTACATCCATCACTTACGCTCAAATGACGTCGCCTGATTGTGTTCACACGGCAGTCTTAAGTAGAGCGCTGGTTCTTTCACAAAGCTCTCATTTGTCAGCGACAACCGTCGCTTCCGTCATGTTTGCCTAACTTCAAATACTTGAAACTTCAAAAATCTCCCGTCGATTTCCGATTTTTTGCGTCATTCGACGAGTTATTCAGTGGCCATAAATGTCACAAAGTAGCAGCAACCAGCTCCGATCCGTTATCGAGATATTCAGGAAAAACAGACGGGGGGCGCAAAAAGACCCCCCTTCCGGTGCGCGTGTTAATCATTTATTCGTTGTAAATTCTTGTGACTTCCGGAAGACACGGGATTTTACAACATAGCGTCAAAACGGCACATAGCACCAGTAAAATACACGACACTTGAAATCCAAGTTTGGAAAAAGCACAGTTTGGGTGTGGATGGTCCCATGTCGTGCCGTGCATAATTTCGCATTTCCCAGTATTTCTGATGAGGCACTTCCTCAGTTTCCTCTAATGACGAGCCGCCACTGCGTTTGAACAAGAACTTATGTGTTCTGCGAATATGCCATCCATACCACAAGAGTTCTTGATGCTCTACTGGCATACAGCATGCTCAGTCTCGGATGGGAAAACCTCAACATCCTCACCAGACAGGGAGATGTATCCGATAACGAGTAATTATAATTTGAAATTTTGAGCTCGACGAGATCAGAGGATAAAGACCACTGAAGCTTCACAATACGTTAAAAATTCTGCCATGATTGCTTATGAGCCAGCAGCTTATATTGAACAATGGGCACAACACAATGTCAGGGCTCGGTGGTGCTGTCTGTGCGAATCCTGACTCGACACTCGTGGAACGCGCGAAAATGCAGCGCAGCCCCTCGTAATGGTAGAAATAAGAGCTTAGGGAAATTCTTCTATTTGGCAGCTCTGCAGATTCACTCAGGGCGCTTGCCGTCGTTGTCATGGTAGCACCAGCCGACGCTTCATAGCCGTTATCGATGAGCTGCGTGCGCTCGCGTCATCCGCCGAACATGGCGGACGGGTGCCTCGCATCGTGCGGATTTACTTGAAGGTAAGGTGAAGGCCTTGTGTTGTATCTGAACAGCGTTTTGGCCTCTGCCTATACATTCGTATGGTGTTGTCTTTTTGCATGATGCTATGTTAATGTCATTGTAATGGGACTTCCTGCGTCCCAGTTCCATACTATCATGCAAATGTTCCGAAATTGGCTTGTAACGTGCACTTTCTGCGAAACAAGCTAGGTATGTGCTTTTATGTAAGTACGTAAACAAATGATTGGGAGTTCTAGTTCTAGCCTAGTTCCTACTTTATATCATGTTTTACTTAAGCCCTGTTGTCTGTAGCGGCTAATTCGCAGACATACCCGGGGATCCGGGATTTAAAGATTTCGACATTCGTCCTATGACAGTTACTGGCAAGAACCAGCCTGGGATTCTTTTTACTTCTTAATGATTTTCGGAAATATCCTAGCCATGCTCATGAAGCAGGCAGGGCGGAGGCCCTAACTAGTGTACATAATTTTCGCAGCGAATTTAAGGTGTTCGTATGAAGAATTTCAGACTTTGATTTTGGTCCTACGAAGTAAATATCTTCTACACTTATAGGAAAAGTTGCAGAAAAATCTCTGCCAGTCTTCGTTTTACTTGTTTGTGCGCAGCACCAATAGGGGAGAGTAGTGAATGACGAAATGACCATAATGTGTCTTATTAACGTGTAGTGATTAAATACGTAGCGTACTTACGACTTGCCGTTTTGACTGATGTCCTCCAAGGTCAGGACGTATCGCCCCAACAAGGAGGGCATTGTTTGTGTTTCGTTGTTGATCGTTGTTAATAAGTTGATTCGTCAGGGACGGGACCATATGGACAGATGAGCCTTTTTGTCTGAGCCCACCAGTCTTCGGTGGGCCCAGCCGTGGGTAGTGTCGCGAACCATGCAGTGGCACAGCGCCGTTTGCTGCCAGGGTGTCCCTGGCGTTCTCTGAGGGCGCTCTGTTTCCGTTTGGACCCCTCCGGCGCGTCAGCGGCGTTTCCCTGGTAGTGACATGACGCCCTCGCTGCCAGCATGCCCTTTCGGGGCTTCGAGGGAGCCCATTAAGTACTATAAACACCATTTTGGTGTCAAGACGCCTCTGGTGCTGTGGCCGTGCCCATCTGGTAATCATATGGGGACCTTGGGTTGCCTCCCTGATGCTCCAAGGGCGCTGTATGGTGCCATTTCGCTGTCCGAACTCTGATGTTTTGCGGACGACCCTCTGGTTGGTACAGTTGTGTTGCCTTTTTGGTGCCGACGAGGTGGTCTTCTGACACCGCATGACACAGAGGTGCTACTCGGCGTTTCCGTGCCATTCCTGTGGTCTTGGCGTGGCGCCGTTTTGCTTATCAGGCTCCCCTCTGGTATAACATTGGCTCCCCTTCAGTATGAGGACCCGTCTGAGCTGTTACGAGGGTGCAGTCAACGTCTTTTTTACGAGGATGGTCCACAGCAGCTGCCAGGGACTCTTTCAACAACGGTGGGGTGTTTGTGTGGTGTTTTCAGAGTGCCATTCGGCAGCCCCCTGATGTGGCGCATTTTCCTGCGTCATGGCACGCTCTTGTGTTTCTTTGATACGTTATGACACCTCGGTTTTTGTTGGGAAGACTCATTTGCTTCTGCCACGCACTGCTGTAGCCTTCAGGGCCTTCTGCCTGGGCGCCCCGTGGAGGCGGTGTGGGCCTCGTTTCGATCAATACCGGCAACCTTCCATCGTTTTTCTGCGTCCCCTGGGACAATGCTCGGTCCTTGACAGACTCCTAAACCCGCACTTAGGCGGAGATGTCTGAAGGGTCCGGGTTGGCTGCATGGGAGTTTCTACCTAACGCAAGGTTTTTAACATGCTTTGTTTATCGAGGCAGCAGTGCACTTCGGCCTCAGTAGCAGGGCTGCTGTATGTAAACTCTTTTGTAAATCCGCCTTTTCAGCCGAAGAAGGTGCTTCTCCCTCGGTGGGCTGGCCTGTGAAGGCTATTAAAATGATATATTAGATGTGAAAAAATAGTGGTTGAAGAGTTGATAAGCTTGAATGACCAAGGTCAGTGACCGTAGTCAGCCTTGGCCAGAAATATGTGACGCAGTCATGTTTGTCAGTCAGGCAAATGTGTGCCAGGTTTCGGCGCGATACGTTTTAAAGCTCGGGATCGAAAAGCGTTGGGAAGTTCGTCTTGACACCGTAAAGGCCAACGTGGACGATGTCGTTGGGGCTGTTTTTGTATACCAAATACAGAAATATGGTTGCTGGAAAAGTGAAGGAGTGCAAATACTGTTTGAGTCCAAATTGTAAACAAAGTAAAAATCAGTTTCCCCTGGGTCGTGCAGTAACATCACAAAATGTTAAAAATTATGTCCAGAAATGTAATCAGCGGCGCGACGCCAAAATACGGTTGTCAGATTCTGATGGCATCGAAACATAGGAGCAGCCTCCTTAGCTGCACAGGAATGTTGTCCCTGCCTCTCAAATACCTTTCTGGAATGTGTGAATTAAAGCTAAATTCATTCGCACCACATACGAAAAAAGCACCAGGAAAGGTCGACGAATTCGCGATTAACGACCGTACCTTAAACAGGAAGTGGTGAGCGAAAAAAACTCAAGGCGTTTATTAAGCCCTACCCCGCCCATAATAGGTTTAAGACTTTCATCTAGCACCTCAGGCACAAATGAGGTTCCATGTGTGCCTCACAGACTGCCAGCCCTTTACGGCGTACACCATGCGGTAACCGTGAATGCACGGAAACCTAATGCTTCTGAGAGCAAATTATGCCGAATAACAGTAGCTCCATTTTCTACTCGGCGCTCTCCGAAAGAATGTGGGAACTGCCACTTGTGTTTGTAACCTTGCATTCAGTGCGGTTAATTGTGTGTGGTGGTTGTATATATAATAAGTGAGGGCTGGTTGAGGGATGCTTTGAGGACCTTGACACTGACCAAAGTGCCGGGCATTGCGCATTTACGATAACCTTATTGCAGGCGGCTGCTGAAGTTAACTACAATGGCGATATCCTTCAAGAAGTTCATTCTCAAGAAGCTCGGCTTACTCCGTTCACTCTCAGCCGATCAGAGAAACAGGAACGCCAACCAGCTCAACAACGCCTTGAACCGTCAGCCGACTCCCAAAATCGCCGACGTCAGCCAGGAGGACAGCCCTGGCGAGAAGCCCGCAGATGGCAGCGACGGCCGGCCGGAGCTCGCCAGCTTTCAGCTGCGGCCGCTCGAGCCGGCTGGGGACCCAGGCGCCGGCTCCGCCGAGCCACGGCCTCACGAGCCGGCCGTGGGCCCGAACGGTCCTCCGACGCCCCGCCGGCGCCCGAGCGTCAACTCGCCGCGGCAGGCGTCCCGGCGCTTCTTCCAGCGGCCCTGCACGCTCGACCACAGCCGGGTGAGTCCGGCGCGGCGGCGGCCGGCCGCGGAGCCGCCGCTCCGCGACCCCGGCCACCTCAAGGTGGTGCGCAACCGGCGCCTGATGAAGGAGTACCGTGAGATCACGCGCAGCGTGGCCCGCCAGGCCGAGCCGCCCTTCACCGTCCAGCTGGTCGACGACAGCCTCTTCGAGTGGAACATCCAGCTGTTCAGCATCGACCGCACCAGTGACTTGTATCGCGACCTGCGGGACTTGCGCATCCGCGGCATCCAGCTCAACATGACGTTCCCGGAGAACTTCCCGTTCTCGCCGCCGTTCCTGCGCGTGCTGTCGCCGCGGATCGAGCGAGGCTTCGTGATGGAGGGCGGCGCCATCTGCATGGAGCTGCTGACGCCGCGCGGCTGGGCCAGCGCCTACACCGTCGAGGCCATCATCATGCAGTTCGCCGCCAGCCTGGTCAAGGGGCAGGTATGTGCAGCGCGCGCTCAGCGGCGCCGAGGTGGGATGTGTTGACGAAATGTGCAGCCTACACGGTGTTCAGAGGGTCTTGGTGCCATCACCTCTGTGGAATGTTAAGCTTTCCGTGGAGCATATGCAGCGTCTGTACGGCCGCCCTTGTGGTTCAGGTATTTGGCCCTTTAGTGTTTGTCCTGGTGTATGCCTAGGAGGAAGCATCTGTGCCACTATCCGTGCATGTCATTCGTCGTAGGAGTTCCACGTGTGCACGCGCAAGCCACGAATCCTGGAATTTTGCCTTACTATTCTCCAGGGAGTCATGAAGGCCATCTTTAAAAACTGTTGGAGGCGCGGAATTTTATGGAGTGGAATTTTGCGAGCACATGAAGTCTTTTGAAATCTCCGACGTTCTAGGCTTGATTTAAAGTTATTTTGGGGACGGCGTAGGGTTCCTTACGGCCACCACCAGGAATGCGAGCGGCGTGCAATTATACGCCCCACTGGTTGACTGGAGATCCGGGAGTCTGCATACTCCTACTTTTCCGGACGCCCTCACCTGGGCAGACGTCTAACGCGTTCACTTTTTCTCTGCCACATTAGACATGAAGGTGATTTTTTGTGATTTTGTCATTTTTCGAGTTCGCTAGATCGATATCGATAAACTTGCCATGCAGCATGGCCGCTAGTGTATGCTACATTGCCATAAGAGGATATTGTAGACGACCTGTGACCTCGACTAAGGCCACGGGTGCGAAAGCTCCTGTCCACCAAGGACATTAGAGATCAGACTGATAAAACTGCGTTTTGTCAAGGATAGTGCCATCTACGTCATAAAACCAGTTGTAGTAGCCATTTGGACTTTGTGTGATGCAAACACGGGCATTTAGGAACATTAAACGGAATTTTAAGCTATCCTTGGATTGTTATGCGCCATATTAAACACACTGAAAGATAGTTTACAGTTGGCGTGATCTAATTTACTTTTGAACTACGCGCCAAATCGGCCAGATGACGTTTGACCGGACCTGTGGTCTAAGATGTAGTACGCAGGCGCAAAGGGTGACTTACCTGTGGTGGCATCGTCAAGGGCAGTGTATTGCCGTTTGAATTAGCCGAATCGGTGCATTAGTTGCAGAGTTGTTGGTTGGGAGCGCCTGACGTCCCACACGGGCAAGCGGAGAGTGACGAAATGCCCCAGCAACTGCCGGACTGCATGAGGTTTTCGGGAGCCTCATCGCTGCAGCCACATCAAGGGTTACAGGACAAAATTTTGCCAGGTGGAATATCGTACGGAGAAATGGCGAAAACAGAATGTCAAATGCAAACAGGATAAACATCGTGTTCGTGGTTGTTTTACGTAGATGAACGTAGCTGTTTTACGTAGCTGAACGCCTACGTCGGCGAGACGAAGCGTAGTATAAGGGAGCGCTTTAACGAGCATATCCGAGATGCCGAGAACAAACAAAAACATCCCATGCGGCGACCGTTTCACTAACGAACATTGTACCGAAATCGATGACGCAAACTCATTCAAAATATTCATTCTCCAGGTCTGTAAGGATGTCGCAGAATTAAAAATTGCAGAATCCATTCAAATAAGAAACCTGAAACCTACCCTGAACACCATGACTTCCTCCTGAAACCTTTAAAGTCTGTCCCATATGACAACGCTTAGCCTTTAATTCCGATAGAGTTCCTCGAAATGACGTTGCCCGAGAACAGTGTGTGATACTAAAACCCCCATCAAAATGTACGACTTTGTGATTTGAATCAAATGTTTACTTATGCGTGTACTGAGGAAGGTTCACGGCCGAAATGTATACATTTTTCCGAACCATTTCTTCTGCTATGAGCATGAGGTTATATTTATTTCTATTTTCAGCTGTAATGATGCTGCTCATTTAAATAGCGTTGTCTAATATTTTATTATAGGGATAAATGTAGGTGACTGGAAAGTCAATGAGCAAAATATCGAATGGCAGGACATGGAACGTAAAATATCGAGCAGTATTATGGAACATAACTATTAACTGTTTGAATGCTGCCATAACTATTTAAATGCTGCTCATTCAAATAGCACTGTCTAATGTTTCATTATAGGGATAAATGTAGGTGAGTGGAAAGTCAGTGAGCAAAATATCCAGTGACAGGACATGGAACGTAAAATATCGAGCAGTATTATGGAACATAACTATTAACATGTTATAACATGTTAATTATGTTATGTAATGTTATGTTAATGTTAACATGTTAACAGATTTTTTATATTAAACCCATGGGCGTCATTTTGTATTTTTTAGGGGGTGTGTGCCCTTCAGTGTTGATTTCAGCCCCCCCCCGTGCAGATTTTAGCCCTCTCATTGTTGAAGTGGGGCCCACGATGGTATGCTGGGGTCCATTGTTGAAATGACATGGCATTGTGATGCAGAGGCGGGCCCAAGGGGGGCGGAGGCGATGGGCAGGGGCGGGGCCAGTGGACCCTAAGGGTTCCAGGGCCCCACGAAGTGTTTGAAGGGGCCCACCCACCACTAAAGTTAGAAAATTATTCCTGTAAAAACTGAAATATCGCCAACATGCTGTAAGGGCGGTTGACAAGAAAAGGTAAAAGATAAAGAATATAGATGGAAGCCCATAGAGGGGCCCCTATCGGCCTGTAGGGGTCCCCTCCCGGCCTGTAGGAGCCTCCTGGCAGCCTTTCGGGGTCTTCTGTCTTCAGCCTGTAGGGGATCCCCTGCCGGCCTGTAGGAGCCCCCTGCCGGTCTGTGGGGCCCCTGTCAGCCTTCAAAGGACCCTGCTGGCCTGTAGAGGGAATCCTGCTGTCCTGGGTGGGCAAGGTGGGCCCCTGCAAGGCAGATTGCGCCTGAGACCGCTAAAAAGCCAGAGGGGCGCCTTGCGAGAGCAAAAATGATAAGAGGGCTTTAAGATGGCACTAGGCCCTGGACGACCATCGGGGCCCCGGAGCTTGTTAGGTGGGCTCCTGGCACGGAAAAGGACCCCTTGAGACTGCCAGTGAGGCCCCTGAAGCGCCAACAAAGGCCCCTGATACGGTTAGAGAGGCCTTAAGCCTGCCAGATCCCATGTAACAGAGGAAGACTCCTATAAGACCCATGATAGTGCACAGGGACCCTGAGAGCGCTAAAAGATTTTTTGTTACTGCTAGACGGCCCCTGAGACGGCCAAAAATGTTTAAGGGACAAGAGTGGCCCCGGAGTGATCCCAAGATGGTGACGGCAAGACTAAGGCAGCAGGGAGTGCACTAAGACTACAAGAGAGGAGGGGCCTTTGAGACTAGTACTAGTGGTCTCCAGCAGCAGGGGCCCCTGAGGCGACCAGAGGGCCCCTAAAACTACTAAACCCTGAGACGTCCAGACAGCTCCTGAAATGTCCAAAGAACCTAGAGAATTGCTAGAGGCGCCTCTGTCACTACAAAGACTTAGACGGGGCCCATGAAACTGCCTGAGGGGCTCCTAACCCCGCAAAAATGTTTCAGGGACGACAGGACGGACGCCGAGATGGTCTAAGCGTCCCTGACACTGCCATATGGGTCCCTGAAGCTGTCCAAGGTGGCCTTGAAACTGCCAAAGGAGCGCCTGAGACGTCCCGAGGGACACGTGAAACTGTAAAGGGAATCTGAAACCACTAGAGGGCCCTGACATGCCAGACGGTCCGAAACCATTAAAAGTGCCTGTGTGACTGCCAGAGGGAAACCAACCTATGCTAATCTAAGCTGGCAAAAACGTTTTCAGAAACTACGAGGGAGCAGGGGGCCCCTGGAGCGTCCCTGACCAAGTATTTAAAAGATGTCAGATACGGAAACGGGATTTCAAATAGAAGGGTACGTAGCCGTCTAAAATCCCGCCGTCTGTGTCATATTTCAGCCACTTTGTACAGGAACACAACGCAACATTTCCTGAAATAAGGTGACACTTGAATTGTTTTGGTTACTGTACAAGGTAACGAAACGGGAATTATATAATTTCTCCCTGAACCTGCGCAGGTCCAGATTTTCACATATGAAGAGCAAAAAATGGGCGCGGGACGGGGGAGGAGCCTACGCTGATCATTCGCCCCTCCCCTCCCCTATCTGACGACATCCTAGATCTGCTCCTGATATGATGAAGCATTTTGTAACTTTATCACACGGCGGTACTGCTCATTAAGCGAATTCAAGTCGCAGAAATATTTCCTCCTCCGGTTAAGAAAATCTTTGCTTGAAGGAGGATTGAGGATTCTCTAAAATAGTGAGGGCCCCTCAAATGCTTGAGAGCGCCACAGCGTGCTCCAGTGGACCTTGTAGATGAATTCAGTGGATACTCCAGAGGAATCCGGTAGGCCCTTCCCCGGGTGTTCGGGGCCCTCCACGAACATTCTTTGGGGTGTCGAAATATCAACGCACATCTAACGATCTCGTTCATGATTTTGCGCCAAACATTGGGAGTTTAAACGGCATGGACGGCCATTATATTTTGGCCTTCGTGAGCAATTCCATTTAACACCATCAACCAGGGGGATGCAAGGCGCTGATGCCTTGGATGCAGTTAAGCCGGATCAGAACAACTCCGGGTCAGCTGATGATTGGTTCTCCATTCAGGAGATGCTCAAGACACGGGAGAAGAGAAAACGAAGGCGACTAAATTAGAAGTTGTCGCTTACCATCGAAGCATTAGCTTGCTGCGCTTCTCTTCATATGAATAGCAGTTGTGTCGAATAACTGAAATAACATTTGCCGTTGTCAAAATGGTTGTTTTTGCGGAAACAATAACTGCTGTGAAAATAAACAAAAAGAAGAAAGAAGCGACGTCTTGAAACGAATAGCACTGACGGGACACCAAACAATGACAAACTGCATTGGAATACAGTCCTCTGAAAATTTCAAAGTAGACAAAGCGTACCTATTGCCCCGGTGTTAACGGACACCTTCTGCGCTGCCCAATATTACAGTTATCCTGAGTTAAGGTTAGTTCATGACAAGCGTACTAGGTTGTGGGTGCCAAGGCGCAGAACCGCATTGAATGGAACATTAATTTCAACCGTGCGAAACATAGTTTTGGTGTAACATAACTTGGTTTAACGTAACAACAAAACATGTTAACAGCTAACAGCTGCTAACAGACGGTGGTCGTGGCTGACTGGTGGCAAAATAAATGTTACCCAGCTTACCCGGCCGGATATTGCGAACCATCCGGTAGGCTACCGCATAGTGAAAAAACAGGCGTTCGGCCTCACAAGATACTCGGTGCGTCCCTTCGGTCGCCACTCCATTATCCACCATTTTTCATTTTTGCGTAGTTCTCTTACGTACAGCGAACAGAGCAGGGCTTCACCGGATATGGTGAAACGCATCTTACGAAGTATTAGGGAATAGTCGCGAGCATTTTGGGAGCAGCCATATTTATCGGTACCCAGAACCAATATATTTCACTGTATTGCATTTCAGCAACCTACGTGCGATCGCTAACATGACCTCTCACTCTCGTGGATATAGTAGACCTGACAACACCAGGGAAGCACCGCGCCACTAGGAACGCACGTCGCAGGCAAGGCACGGCGGGCGGCAATCGCAGCGGCGCCCACAGTAGCCGGCAATTGGCAATCAAGCCAGCCCGGCCGCTGACATGACGACAGCGGCCTCGGCCGCACCCAGTTGTCTCTCCAGCTCGGCCCTGCTTGGCTTTTTAATATAAATTGTGCGCACGCAGAGTTTCCGTCCCGTCAAGTCTTTTTTCACAGACTTCGAAGCAGCCCTGCTTATAGACCCCCGTGGAAACTGCCTGGCACTTACTACCAAGGCGATTGATTTTGGTTCTGGGCGTAACAACTGCAAAGGTTATATGACGCCTGTTTACTACCTAGACGAACAATTCTAAGTGATCATTAGTGAGACCTGAATGTTGCATAACGCATGTTTAATAACCGCATTAATAAATGACATTTCGTATCCGATGCCTCACACTTCTAGACGAGACCCTAGTTGGGTCTCGAAATGGCAACGCCAAGTTCCAGGTAACATTTGAAGCCCTGAAACCAGCTTAAGCCCAGAGGTGCTTGCAGTTTCTTGCGTGCGTCGGCGCCGAGCAGAGCGCTGGGATTCGGAGTCCGACGAACGAGAGCTCCCCACCGTCGGGTTTTGTATCGTTACAGCCTGACGCAATACACCTAACAGATTTAAGCCTGTGGTTTCGTTTAATGCTGAAATGATATTAAGAAATTTAAAAAATAAACGTACCGGTTTTTATAATATATTTGCGAAAAGAAAAACATCATTTGATTACGCGCTCACTGCGCCAAAAACTACATAGTGGTCTACTACTACTAGCAGCGCCCTCCCACATTCGCGCTTGCCGTGCACTCTTCGCCTAGTCTCCGGAACCTAGAATAGCTCAACCCCCCCCCCGAACTTCCTCGATCCTCTCGCAATTTCCTGCTCCCACTAATACCGGACTCCCACGGCTGTCGTGTTTCCCTATTGACCAGTGGGCATTTTCCGACATATTGCTTTATTTAATACTATAAGTGTTGCCTAGCAACTCCATAATTTCAGTTCGTATATCCCTCTTGCGCCCTACAAATGTGACACCATCAGTGTACAGAGTTCAACTCACATAAAAATTTAATGGAAAGAAAGACTAATCCTAACGAAGACCCAGCCTCACAATGCACGGGAAACAGTGCAGAAAACTTGGTCTTGTTCTTGGAGGGTTAGGACGCATAGCCTCACGAACGCACAAAACGAGACAAATTGTTGCGTTAGCATTTCGTCTGTTATGCGCCAGGTTGTACGCCAAAAAGCTCCCATTCCTTCAGCATTGTCGCCAGGTTGCCATGAGCTCGACACAAGTCCGATAGAAATGCATTGCAACCAGGTTTTTTGGGTCTCGAACAGTGACTGTCTCATAAATTTTTGATATCGGTTAAATAGTTCTCTTTTCTGCAGTACTCCGATGTCAGATAGTATTTCTTGAAAACTATGTTGCATTTTAAAGATCAGTTTTTATCCAGCTAGCACACTAGGTACCCATTGCCGTCTGTTTAAGAGTCGGGAGCGACTGCTAGTTTTGGAGTTATCTTGACCATAAGCATGATACGTAAAATTGGAATTTGTGTGAATACATATATATATATATATATATATATATATATATATATGCATATATATCTGTTAGACAGAGAGAGGGAGGGAGAGAGAGAGAGACAAACCAAATGTCTTTCATGTTTTCCAGAAAAAAAATTGCCGTCGGTCGGAACAAAGTGCTCTAAATCCGCTGAGAAACTGGCATTTGGAAGGAGATTAGGTTGTGGGGCCTCCTGCCCCCCCCCCCCTGTAATCGTTTACGCAAGGCAATAAACAAAACAAAACCCCTGATTTTACCCATTTGGTATGTATACCGAATGGGCAAAATATGGAGTGACGAAATACAGAACGGATAATTGTCGTAGTAAAGTGCTGCAACTGAAAGAGTACCACAACACTACACGTACGAAGCACGGGTTCCTGCCGCAAATTGTCGGGGTCACGTTGACAAGCATGTTCAAGGATTTAGACGAAGTCTACTAAGAATCGTCTCCTCTGTTTGCCTCAAGTTCTTTGGGGATGAATTCCGGAGTCGGTGGTGTTCCAAGAGGCTTCCGAGCGTGGTGTAGGGACTGACATACCGAAATTTCAAGTCACAGTATGCGGGGTTCGAGCCCCGGCTAGCCAGACCTCACCTTTCTCCTTTCACAGTGGTCGCCGTGACAGTGAGCACGAAAACATTTTTCCTAAACTATCAGCGACGATATTCACAATCCGTACCATCGTTCTTTGGCCACGGCTTGCGCTCACCACCGCATCAGCTAGCGAAAACGGTCAGGCCTCGACCCATACGGACCTCCGGGAAGCATGGGCGGCAAAAACGATGGACAATCGCGACTTGAACTCCGTCCATGGTCCTGAGAGACGGAGGTATTGATATCGCAATGGCAGTGATGTGATGTTTTGACTTCCCCACTCCATATTTTGCTATGCGGAAGTTGGCTTTTGATACCCGTCCCATTAGTATGCCATCCGTTTACTTCGCGATATTTTGTCCCTCGATGTTTTGTCATTTATATGTTGACCCGGGGCGATATTTTTGCTGTTCTATACTTTGCCTTCGTTATTTTCTGTCCGATCTTCTGTTCCATGATATTTTTTTCGTTCCGGCGAATACCCCATTCGATATTTTATTCATGTTCGATATTTTGTCCTTCGGTATTTTTCTATAGCATCTAGGTCGATATTTGGCCTGTTCCATAGTTGACGTTCGATATTTTGCTCTCGATATTTTTCCATCCAATATTCCGCCTTACCATGATTTGTCCGGCAGCCTACATGAAGCCATTCAGACAACTGCTGCTGCTGAATTACTCTGAGTCACGTAGATTGCGAATCCCACGCATTAGCGCTCTTTCATTCGCTCTCAATATCTGAAACGCCAGCAACAGGGTGTTAAAGAATGACATCCGAGGCTTAAGGAGCAGCATTTTTAAAGCTTGACGGTTTATGCTTGGTTACATGTGACACGGATATTACTTTCAGTTCAGCAGATGTCATTATCTAGGTTCCCTGTACAGCTCTCAAATGGCAGGGGGGAGTACGTCAATCAGCGCCCTTAGTGGCGACTTTTGGAACTAGCTAAAACTACAATACATTTCCTCTGTACATGGGTGAAACGATACAAAACAACCCATTCGCATTTTATAACATTAGCTTGGACATGTGGGCACTTGACTATGGAGTGAAAGCACATTATATTAATACCTCGAGTGAGAGGTAATAGCAAAATGTGGCCTTTGAGCGGATAATCAAGAATATCCTGGCAGTATATCTTTTTTAGTTTCGTGGCAGTACGGAACTCACCAAATGACAACTACCAGCTGCATTGCTAATAATTTGGAGAAGTGAAAAACATACAAATTTGATGATTCGAAGCAAAATTTCGCTCGTATTCGCACATATAACAGTTTTTCTTTTATTTTCGGTTAATTGTTTCTTGTTCATTTACACCAAATCATGCCAAAATGGTGAATTGCCCAAACGGTGACGACTTATGGGTGTGTTCCCCATGTCGCACTGAACATGTCATTGTTAACCAAAACAATTTTGAAACCAATTTAAGTCCGTACTGTGGCATGTGAAAATCAGCCGTCGACGTCACGTTAGTCTTTCCTTTGCAATATCCAATGCTGAACTGCACCAAAACAATGACCCACAAGTAAAACACAAAGTCACTACCCATGGCTACGTTCCTTGTGCTCAGATTAATAACTCATTGTAAACGAACACAGTTTCGAAGGCAATTTAGGCCCGTGCTTCGGCGTGTGAAAATCGGCTGTCGGCGTCAAGTTGGTGGTTTCCCGGCAGTGCCAATAGTAATTACACCGGAACGACAACCAGTAAATAACACAGAAAATGGCTACCCATGGTTAAGTTTCCCCACACTAAAAAAACATATGATACAAGACAATATAATATGAAGCAAATGTATACCCTTCAGTGATCACTTATCACTGGATATTAGCAAACGACGACCATGCTGCAAAAGGACCTGCCCTGGTCCATGCTTAGTTAGTTGCATGATAGTACGAAGAAATTACTAAATGATTCAGTTTTTCAACCTGCTGCTGAGACAGCACTTTAAGGACACCGATTCGACAGATTTCATGTAGATGAAAAAACAAAACATGGAAATACGGTGTCACCATCGCGCACTGGAACAGCTGGAGGAACATTTTCAAAAACGTGTTGTTCCCACCCTCCACAGGCTGAGCATCATCGCTGTTGCTGGCTAAGAACATTAACTGAGTATACTTCACCAGCAACAAACGCATCCGTGTTCCCCTGCGGTGACCTAGGAATTTGGCGAGACAATCAGAGGAAAACAAAAAGGTCACTATGTTTGTACGATCGTTTTTGTCAAGGTTACTTAACCAATTTTTCCCGTCAGCCATCAAAATCTTCCCTCGACACATAATTTTGTCGCACAAGACACGGGCAAAGTCGCAGAGCTTACTCTCTGGAATTTCACGCCGTATTAAAAGCAGCAGCATGTCCGACGTACGCAAGTACATGCGGAGCTCATCAATCACGAAACGGTCCAAAGGTATCGCCGGTAAAAGGTTGCGCCGAGCCACACCAGGCTGCCCCGATGACAAGTTGCGTCGCCGCTTTGCGCCAGCCTTATGGTAGTCTGTCTTCTTACTTTCACAAAATACACAAGTATGGCTATTGTTTGCGGCTTGCGTACCACATGCTAAGAAAATAAATTCGTAATCGGCACACAAACAGAACTCGAATTTTTCCAGGGTGCCAATGATCGTAAGTCCATCGGCCTGAAGTTCGTCAATTTCAGCATCTATTTCACTGAGAATAAGTTCCATGGTGTTGTAGTTTTCTGATGCCGCAGTTATCCCAAGAGGCTGCGGTCGGCGCCGGGAGGGGTCTTGTTCGTCAACCAGGCTGACAGACATGGTAACAAAGGACCGGTATTTCCAAACGAGAGAGCCGTCTCCTGAAACATGCGCTACGGGGCTAAGACTGCAGGATCATAACAAACAGCTGAGGGCTTCGCCTGCATGCTCTGGCTGACTGATGATAAGTTTCGCGGTACGCATATTCGTAGGACACTACAAACGGGATACAAATAAGGTACCCAAGATTACCAAAAAAACTTCAGTATCTGTATGACATTACTGACAGAGTTGGATAACATGCAGAAATGAAAATGAGCAAATGACAAACGACAGCACTGGCGCATTACCAAGACTGCAACCCGCATAATCGTTAACTGCACACATGCACTCCTGGATTATCAGAAACTGTCATCATAAGGATGCGTTACGTAAGCTTAAAAACTAATACGAACCAGGTCAGTACGAAACTGATATCTTGAAGCGCACAGCACCGTTTGTGCCGTTTCTGGCTGTTGGCTGAAGGACCTTCAAGATGTCAGGGATGTTCATCGTCTAGCTTGCAATACCGAATAATGTATGGATTAATTTTGACGCGAATTTCCACAGAACATGTCATTAGGGTAGCTCATGCTCATATTTGGTCTTGCACATTTCAAGCTACGAATGGCGACAACACATCCGTTTATAATTATCGGCGTGTTTGGTACACAGTACCTACATTGCCGGAACGATAACCGGGCTATCGCAGTTCATGAACAGAAGTCAGAAAACAATAGATAATATTGCTCCGCCTGAGAAGGCGTACTACCTGCATATGAAAACAATAATGATTCCATTATCACAGAAAAAACATCCAGCCCACATGCTCACCTCCTACGTTCCTCCGTGACACCATATGTGTTTGGGAGGGAAGGTGTAAGCTTTGCCAGCTTATGGTATTTGGCAAGGGATGTATTTGGCATAGGATATGGCAAGGGATATAATCGTGAAGCACCTTCAGAGTTTCGGCTGGTGATGACCCCGCTGAGTACAAAGGAGAATCCTGAGCGTGGCGCTGTCACTTTTCAAGTGTCACACAGATGCCGGTCCTGGCCGCTGGTATGGCAAAGGTGGTGGCCGTCCTGGCCGCTGGTGTCGCAGTGGTGGCGGCCGTCCTGGCCGCTGGTGTCGCAGTGGTGGTGGCCGTCCGGGCCGCTGGTATGGCAAAGGTGGCGGCCGTCTTGGCCGCTGGTGTCGCAGAGGTGGCGGCCGTCCGGGCCGCTGGTGTCGCAGAGGTGGCAGCCGTCCGGGCCGCTGGTGTCGCAGTGGTGGCGGCCGTCCTGGCCACTGGTGTCGGCAGTGGTGGCGGCCGTCCTGGCCGCTGGTGTCGCAGTGGTGGCGGCCGTCCGGGCCGCTGGCGCCGCAGAGGTGGCGGCGGCTTGAAGCCCCAAAGGGATAGCATACTGCAGGGTGAGCGCATCACCCCCTCGATATTCTGCTCCACCGTGTTTATTGCCTATGGACAGAAATGTTCACAGGCGCAGAAGACAATTTTGCTTAGAGTTTTAGTCTCCGGTGTCCACTTTTCGAAGATGCTACTCTGATTGCTGACGAAATTTTCAACAACTTCACTCGCAGTGATGTCAAATGCGCATCATCACCTCAGCAACTGCTGCTGTTTCATAATGCAGTGGTACAGCATTGTCGAGCAACAGTCTTTTGTTCCCTTGTAAAACGTTATTCTGGACTATATGCACATCACTGCTTTGCATAAATTACACGCTTCTTTACACGCACTACACACTGGCCCGACTACAAGACAACCTGATCTGCTTTCAGCCTTACATGGTGATCACTGTTATGAAAATGCTTCACATGTTCAGACGAACAGGCCTACTTCTTTTGATTTTGACAACAAGCTCATCGACAAAATGTTTGCTCGACTTCGCCAGCTTTCCATCCGAATTTTTTACGAAATGTGCCTGTGCCCTACATTTTTGCAACCTCACTTCATTTCCATCCACAACATTTTTGTCCCCTGTGCCAATGATGACACGCTCCTTCCACACAGGAACGTAGCTTGACCCATGGCGAAGCAGTTCTTCCAAACAGACATGCTCAAGTACTCTCCTGTCCACACCAAGGATTTTCACAGTACACTTAATGGGCTTCTCACGAACTGGAAACTACAATGATTTAAAAATGGCTTCCTGAACAGTGTCAGCTACGAGCCTGATACTTGAATTTTTACACCTACGGGGGACTGGGGTTCCATAAAACTGTCTTGTTGACAGGCCTTCCGTCTGAAACAAGGAACATGGTAATGATAGACTGACTGTGCATGTCACACATCATGTACAAAAGTAATTAATATTTAGTTTTTTGGGTATGAATATGGGAAAATGGACAACCTGAGCATACAATGAACGATAAATGATGATTTTCTTCTGTGCTGCAAACACAAATATAGGAAAAAGGGCACCTGGGCATGCATCAAACAAGCAATGCAATTTCACATTTCAGCTTGTGTTGAGGCATGAGGCTATGTTTACGAATCACCAGCTACAAAGACACAACTGAAGGTATTGCTTTGTAACAAATTTAGTAAGCTAATCACTGATTTTATCTTGTCGTTATTTTCAAGCCCTGTGTTCAAGGCACAGGCATTACTGAATGATGAATGAACATGTCTCAACTGCCATTATTTCCCAAGACCATGATTTTTTTGCAACTCTAATGGCATATTTTGCCATTGGTGAAGTATGATACAAACGACAAATCCATTCTCACAACTTCAGAGTTTCCAGAATTCTAGCAGAATGTTAACTGAATAAGTTCTGCGGAACAAATCCTATGATTTTTCTGGCGCTTGAAATGCGTTTTTTCTAGATAATGCTTGTGAAAGTTTTTGCATTACATATCATGAGGGTTATGATTATTTCCATTCCACACAAAAGCTTACACAGTGCGTTCAGTCCATTTGCGTTCAGATCATTCAGTCCATTGCATGGACTGACATGATCACAATCAGCATAGATTTAAGTGAACTGATGTCCACTGAATTCACAGAAACATAAAGTTTGAACATGGCAGGATATATGTAGTTCAGATTAATCTTAAATCAGGTCAGACAGACCGGGGCAAGAACCATGCTCAATGCAATTACAATTATCATTCTGATAATCAGGCAGAAATCTGCGGTATCACCGGGAAGGTGACAGAAAAATATTGCATCATTTCTCACAAAGTAGGTACCAAACACTATGCAGGTCTTATTATTTTCAGGGTGTATCAGCACTCTGAATTTTACCCCAGGCAGCATCCAAATTCCACCTATATACTTTATGCCACATCTGCATTGCAGAATGACAATGAATACTATGACGGACAAAGTGATTGAGACAAGGTCTGAAAAAGGTGCTCCTAAAAGGAGCTTTGGAGGAGCTTGGCAGCGAAATTAACAACTGCATTTTGCCCACTAGAGGGATGATTTTGTTATATTCCGCATTTATTATGCTGGTGATAAAAACGGACTTGAATCTATTTTTCTTTATGAAACCAGTGGGCTACTCCCGTGTTTAACTTGCCACATCTTGAAGAAAAAAACACTATTTTCGTGCTTAAAGTTCAATTTGCGCTCCTGCTTACCTTTTAGCGGAGCCATTAGATCTGCCGGTTGTACAAATTTGCAATTTGGAAGAACGCAAATTCCCGCTCCTCGAACAAATTTTCCATTCACTGCGTAAAGGTAGCAACAGTGCTTGGAAAAACATGCCGTGGACCAACGGAGTTAGGACGCACCGCCTCTTGAGTTCAGGACTCCGTTTTCAAACTCTGGCACGACCGTAAGTAAAGTATCTTGGGTGCGACCTTGTTCTTGTTCATGTAGTGTTAGGGTGCACAGCCGCTTGGGCTCAAACGTCCACGTCAAATCTTGTCTGGAGGTTCTGGTGGTATGAGGAGTTAAACACTAGCCTTGGTTGCTAAACTGTATGTTTTTAACTAGGGTGGGGGCAGAGAAATGTGTGAGGAAATATCTTGTCAGAGTTGAGAGAATAGGTGGATTTGTTTCAGGAAACACGTCAGGGCTTTGATGACTGGTTTGTTGTTTCCTAATATACCGTGTAATGAGGAGTTCATGCTTCGGCATGTCAGTCGTAGTTTTTCTCTTTCTCTCTGGTACCTCCGGCAGTCAAAGAGAATGTGTCATACTGAAAGGTATGAGTGGCATGGGAGACGTAGTAGTCTCACTCATTTATTATGTGTGAATGAGTCAATCTGAAGTGTCTCTGACGTAAGCATGCAAAAATAATTTCTTCCCGGCGGTTTTGGCGGTAGCTGGTATCCCATTCAGCGACCGAATTTCTGATGTGTTTTAAAAGTGTTGGACGAAGGTGGCTACGCCAGCATGCATCTAAGTATTGATTTATGAGTTTTCCTGTTCCTGGAAAAAATTTCCCGCGTCCAACTTGGATCGGGGTGACTGTTATCATCCGTAACGGCTTCCTTTGCTCGCATATCTGCTTTTTCGTTTCCGCGTATACCATTGCGACTGGGAATCCATAAAAATTTAATGGTCGGACCCTTCTCTGTGATGTCGCAATACAGGTCGAATAAGAGAACAGTGAGGGGGTCCGGCCTTCGCAAAGACTACGGGCCTGAAGCGCAGAGAGCGAGTCAGAACACAGAACCGATTGTCGGATGCCTTGAGCCTGTATAAATTTCAGGCTGTGATGCATTGCACTGAGTTCCGCAGTGAAAACCGAAATTTACCCGGTAATCTGTGTCGTCCGGTGATTTGTGTATATACGAAATATAACTACTGTGTCGTGTTCTTTGGAGCCGTCGGTAATAATAAAGTGGTAGTCCGAATGATTTTTAACAAACTGCGAGAACATCTGCACTTCCCTTTGATCCAGGATGCTCTTGTTTCGTGAGGCAAGCATCTGGAAATTGATCTACGGACTGGTCCAAGGAGGGTGGCTATTTTGAATTTTGCTCACGTTGGTCGCACCAAGAAGTCTGTGTCTCTGCAAACTTTATGAAAACGGAGTTATAACAGAAAACCACAAAGTCGATAAATTCTTTGTTCGTCCATGTGTCTGAGGCATTCCATAAAGTGTTTCAGATGGTGGCAAGGGTGTCCTTGGTCACTTAGAATCCGCAGGAAGTAACGTGTGGTCATCTCCCACCTTCTTAACGACAGTGGTGGCACGTTAGCCTCAACTTTGAGACTCTCAACCGGTGAGGTACACAGATCACCCAGTGCGATTCTTAGACAAGCGCTCTGGACGGTCTCTAAAAACTGAAGGGTTCGTGACGATTGGTCAGATACTTATGCACCGTGTTCCAGAATTGGTCTGATCAGAACGAAATACATACGAAGAAGAGTTTTTCTGTCTGCCCTGAGGCCCGAACTAGCTATGCGTTTAAGGAAGGGAATTCTTTTCAACTCTCTGACCTTTAGATGTTGGATGTGAGTGGTGAAATTCACTTTGGTATCCAGGTGTACTCCAAGAAATTTGACGTAATCCACAAATTCGTTGTGCTGCCCATTGAGGAGAAGATCCATGGGAGGTCTGTACTGCTCATTTCTTATGTGTTTTTGGAAAATGATTGCGTTTGGTGTCGGTGTGGAGAATGAGAATCACCATTTTTTTTGGGCCAGTCTCCAATTTGGTGAAGAGCCGACTGGAGTATCTGAAAAATCAACCGTAGATTTTTTCCGGTTGCCCACAGAGCGCAGTCGTCTGCGTATAGTGCATGAGACACATCAGCCGGACATTCGTCGAAAATGTCACTAATGATATTTTTCACTATTTCACTTTTGATATTTAATGATATCAGAATATCACTAATTATATTTTTCAATGGTCTGTTTGAGGAGCATTTTTGTTTGGTGGCGGTTGTTTGTTTTTATGACGAGAGAGCCATCGCAATGTGCTTGGGTTTGAAGCCGAATGTTTGGAGCACAGATTGCTTCTGTCTATTTTGGAGGCGCGCAGACGTTGATTTTCTGAAAGTTGATGTTCGGGTCGGTTGGTTTTACTATCACGTATGACCCGAGGAGGTCCAGGCAGGGCTCTTGGGCTCTTGACCAGCTCACGTGTGGCTGGTCGCGTGTTGCCCCGACGGTATCCTCTGCCATAACGCACATGTCTTTTGGCCTGATTGCTTGCCCTGGTCTGGATAAGTCCTTCGACCCTGCCAGCCGGACCGGTCCTGGCACGCTGCCAGGGCCGTGGGGCCCGGACGCAGTCAGTAGCAGGTCAAGGTCACGAGAACGTGAGGCGTCAGTGTGTGCGAAAATGGCGCCGTTCCGAGCAGTGGCCGAATTCATGCTTAGGCCAGTATCCGATTTCGCGTTAGACGAAGTGTGTTCGTGTGTAGAGGTCTGTTCTGGGTCATAGCCGTGGTCATCGTTTTTCGGTGTGTGAATTTTCCTATCCGTTGCATCTCTGCAAACACCAATGTCGATGTCTACAGAGGGGCTGAAGACAGAGTCTGAGTTCGAGCCTGTGGAGTCTGTATCGTTTTTCTTCCGTTTCCCTCGCTTGCCCATGAGAGAACAGTTCGGGAATAGCTCAGAAAAGAAAGCTTGAAGTGGAGAGTAGGCCTGCCCCAAAAGTTTGTGCGAAATAAAATCCAAAATCGCCAAAGCCAGACGAACTATTCGAGAGGCAAAACGGTCCAGCTGGCTGCAGCTCCTGAGTAAATTTATCACCTCCACACCCTTGCATAAATTATGGGATGATGTTCGAAGTTTCATTCACAAAAAAAAATCCAGCGTCCTCTCCCGGTTCCACGAATCCAAGGAATCCAAGCAGATAACCCAAAGAAGTGGCCAATCACCTGGGTCAATTTCACTCCCAACTGTCGTCCTCCACAAACTATGACCCAGGCTTTCGTATCCAAGACAGTCTTATGACAAACAATATGCCGGACTTTGTCTCGATTCAACCAACTCAGAGCCATACAGCAACCCTTTCTCTTTGCATGAGCTGAACTCATCCATAAATTCATCAGGTTCAACGTCGGTTGGCCCGGATCTCATTCACTATGCAATTCTCAAGCAGCTTGACGACACCCAAAGAAGCAGACTCCTTGCTTTCTTCAACTATGTGTGGACACACAACAAAATCCCCACGTCTTGGAAGCACGCCTTTGTGGTTCCTCTTTTAAACCCGGGAAAACCCTCCGACGCACCTGAGTCTTACCGACCAATTCAACTCACTTCCTGTTTATGCAAAATCATGGAAAGAATGAAGAATTTCAGGATGTCGTGGCACGTCGAATTCTTCCAAATTCTGTCAAAATATCAATATGCTTTCCGCCATGGACGAACCACAATTGACCATGTTCTGCGCCTTGAATCAGGCATACGTGGTGGCTTCTTCGCAAGAAAGTTTACTGTGGAAATTTTCCTTGATGTTAAGTATGCCTATAATATGGTGTCCCGGGCAGGTCTTCTTACAAAATTCCATCACCAAGTTTCCGGTGGAAACTTCATGCATTTTATAAATTCTTGTCTCAGAGGCTGGACACTGCAGGTTAAAAGTGGAACCCTCTCTAACTCCTTCCTCTTGGAGAATGGTGTGATCCAGAACGGGGTCATTTCTCCTCTTCTTTTTCTTCTCATGATTAGTGATGTTTTCGACGAATGTCCGGCTGATGTGTCTCATGCACTATACGCAGACGACTATGCTTTGTGGACAACCGGAAAAAAATTTGCGGTTGATTTTTCAGATACTCTAATCGGCTCTTCACCGAATTGGAGACTGGGCCAAAAAATGGAGATTCTCATTCTCCACACCGACATCGAACGCAATCATTTTCCAAAAATACATAACAAACGAGCAGCGCAGACCTCCCATGGATCTTCTCCTCAATGGGCAGCACATCGAATTTGTGGATAATGTCAAATTCCTTGGAGTACACCTGGATACCAAGGTGAATTTCACCACTCACATCCAACATCTAAAGGTCAGAGAGTTGAAAAGAATTCCCTTCCTTAAATGCATAGCTAGTTCGGGCCTCGGGGAAGACAGATAAACTCTTCTTTGTATGTATTTCGTACCGATCAGACCAGTTCTGGAGTACGGTGCATAAGTATCTGACCAATCGTCAAGAACCCTTCAGTCTTTAGAGACCGTCTAGAACGCCTGTCTGGGAATTGCACTGAATGCTCTGCGTACCTCACCGGTTGAGAGTCTCAGAGTTGAGGCTAACGTGCCACCACTGTCGTTAAGAAGGTGGGAGATGCGCCGAATGACCCTGCAGTCGGTGCGCCCCTAAGCCCCAATAACCAAGAAGGTGGGAGATGACCACACGTTACCTCCTGCGGATTCTAAGTGACCAAGGACACCCTTGCCACCATCTGAAACACTTTATGGAATGTCTCAGACACATGGACGAACAAAGAATTTATCCACTGTGTGGTTTTCTGTTATAACTCCGTTTTCATAAAGTTTGCAGAGACATAGACTTCTTGGTCCGACCAACGTGAGCAAAATTCAAAATAGCCACCCTCCTTGGACCAGTCCGTAGATCAATTTCCAGATGCTTACCTAACGAAACAAGAGCATCCTGGATCAAAGGGAAGTGCAGATGTTCTCGCAGTTTGTTAAAAATCATTCGGACTACCACTTTATTATTACCGACGGCTCCAAAGAACACGACACAGTAGTTATATTTCGTATATAAACAAATCACCGGACGACACAGATTACCGGGTAAATTTCGGTTTTCACTGCGGAACTCAGTGCAATGCATCACAGCCTGAAATTTATACAGGCTCAAGGCATCCGACAATCGGTTCTGTGTTCTGACTCGCTCTCTGCGCTTCAGGCCCGTAGTCTTTGCGAAGGCCGGACCCCCTCACTGTCCTCTTATTCGACCTGTATTGCGACATCACAGAGAAGGGTCCGACCATTAAATTTTTATGGATTCCCAGTCGCAATGGCATACGCGGAAACGAAAAAGCAGATATGCGAGCAAAGGAAGCCTTACGGATGACAACGGTCACCCCGATCCCAGTTGGACGCGGGGAATTTTTTCCAGAAATAGGAAAACTCATAAATCAATACTTAGATGCATGCTGGCGTAGCCACCTTCGTCCAACACTTAAAACACATCAGAAATTCGGTCGCTGAATGGGATACCAGCTACTGCCAAAACCGCCGGGAAGAAATTATTTTCGCACGCTTACGTCTGGGACACTTCAGATTGACTCATTCACACATAATAAATGAGTGAGACTACTACGTCTCCCATGCCACTCATACCTTTCAGTATGGCACATTCTCTTTGACTGCCGGAGGTACCAGAGAGAAAGAGAAAAACTACGACTGACATGCCGAAGCATGAACTCCTCATTACACGGTATATTAGGAAACAACAAACCAGTCATCAAAGCCTTGATGTGTTTCCTGAAACAAATCCGCCTATTCTCTCAACTCTGACAAGATATTTCCTCACACATTTCTCTGCCCCCACCCTAGTTAAAAACATACAGTTTAGCAACCAAGGCTAGTGTTTTACTCCTCATACCACCAGAACCTCCAGACAAGATTTGACGTGGACATTTGAGCCCGAGCGGCTGTGCACCCTAACACTACATGAACAAAAACAAGGTCGCACCCAAGACACTTTACTTACGGTCGTGCCAGAGTTTGAAAACGGAGTCCTGAACTCAAGAGGCGGTGCGTCCTAACTCTGTTGGTCCACGGCATGTTTTTCCAAGCACTGTTGCTACCTTTGCGCAGTGAATGGAAAATTTGTTCGAGGAGAGGGAGTTTGCGTTCTTCCAAATTGCAAATTTGCACACCGGCAGATCTAATGGCTCCGTTGAAAGGTAAGCAGAAGCGCAAATTGAACTTTAAGCAAGGAAATAATGTTTTCCAGGATGTGGCAAGTTAAACACGGGGGTAGCCCACTGGTTTGATAAAGAAAAATAGATTCAAGTCCGTTTTTATCACCAGCATAATAAATGCGGAATATAGCAAAATCATCCCTCTAGTGGGCAAAATGCAGTTGTTAATTTCGCTGCCAAGCTCCTTTTAGGAGTACCTTTTTGAGATCTTGTCTGAATCACTTTGTCAGTCATAGCATTCATTCTGTCATTCTGCAATGCAGATGTGGCATAAAGTATATAGGTGGAATTTGGATGCTGCCTGGGATAATGTTCAGAGTGTTGATACACGCTGAAAATAATAAGACCTGCATAGTGTTTGGTACCTACTTTGTGAGAAATGATGCAATATTTTTCTTTCACCTTCCCGATGATACCGCAGATTTCCGCCTGATTATCAGAATGATAATTGTAATTGCACTGAACATGGTTCTTGCCCCGGTCTGTCTGATCTGATTTATGATTAATCTGAACTACATATATCCTGCCATGTTTAAACTTTATGTTTCTGTGAAATCAGTGGACATCAGCTCACTTGCATTTATGCTGATTGTGATCATTTCAGTCCATGCAATCTAGCACTGTGTAAGCTTTTGTGTGGAATGGAAGTAATCATAACCCTCATGATATGTAATGCAAAAAATTTCACAAGCATAATCTAGAAAAAAGGCATTCCAAGCGACAGAGAATTCATAGGATTTGTTCCGCAGAACTTATTCAGTTAACATTCTGCTAGAATTTTGGAAACTCTGAAGTTGTGAGAATGGATTTGTCGTTTGTATCATACTTCACCAACGGCAAAATATGCCATTAGAGTTGCAAAAAAATCATGGTCTTGGGAAATAATGGCAGTTGAGACATGTTCATTCATCATTCAGTAATGCCTGTGCCCTGAATACAGGGCTTGAAAATAACGACAAGATAAAATCAGTGATTAGCTTACTAAATTTGTTACAAAGCAATACCTTCAGTTGTGTCTTTGTAGCTGGTGATTCGTAAACATAGCCTCATACCTGAACACAAGCTGATTTGTGAAATTTCATTGCTTGCTTGATGCATGCCCAGGTGCCCTTTTTCCTATATTTGTGTTTGCAGCACAGAAGAAAATCATCATTTATCGTTCATTGTATGCTCAGGTTGTTCATTTTCCCATATTCATACCTAAAAAACAAAATATTAGTCACTTTTGTACATGTGTGACATGCACAGTCAGTCTATCATTACCATGTTCCTTGTTTCAGACGGAAGGCCTGTCAACAAGACAGTTTTATGGAACCCCAGTCCCCCGTAGGTGTACGAACTCAAGTATTAGGCTCGTAGCTGACACTGTTCAGAAAGCCATTTTTAAATCACTTCAGTTTCCAGTTCGTGAGAAGCCTACTAAGTGTACTGTGAAAATCCTTGGTGTGGACAGGAGAGTACTTGAGCATGTCTGTTTGGAAGAACTGCTTCGCCATGGGTCAAGCTACGTTCCTGTGTGGAAGGAGCGTGTCATCATTGGCACAGGGGACAAAAATGTTGTGGATGGGAATGAAGTGAGTTTGCAAAAATGTAGAGCACAGGCACATTTCGTAAAAAAATTCGGATGGAAAGCTGGCGACGTCGAGCAAACGTTTTGTCTATGAGCTTGTTGTCAAAATCAAAAGAAGTAGGCGTGTTGGTTTGAACATGTGAAGCATTTTCATAACAGTGATCACCATGTAAGGCTGAAAGCAGATCAGGTTGTCTTGTAGTCGGGCCAGTGTGTAGTGCGTGTAAAGAAGCGTGTAATTTATGCAAAGCAGTGATGTGCATATAGTCCAGAATAACGTTTTACAAGGGAACAAAAGACTGTTGCTCGACAATGCTGCACCACTGCATTATGAAATAGCAGCAGTTGCTGAGGTGATGATGCGCATTTGACATCACTGCGAGTGAAGTTGTTGAAAATTTCGTCAGCACTCAGAGTAGCATCTTCGAAAAGTGGGAACCGGAGACTAAAACTCTAAGCAAAATTGTCTTCTGCGCCTGTGAACATTTCTGTCCATAGGCAATAAACACGGTGGAGCAGAATATCGAGGGGGTGATGCGCTCACCCTACAGTATGCTATCCCTTTGGGGCTTCAAGCCGCCGCCACCTCTGCGGCGCCAGCGGCCCGGACGGCCGCCACCACTGCGACACCAGCGGCCAGGACGGCCGCCACCTCTGCGACACCAGCGGCTCGGACGGCCGCCACCACTGCGACACCAGCGGCCAGGACGGCCGCCACCTCTGCGACACCAGCGGCCCGGACGGCCGCCACCACTGCGACACCAGCGGCCAGGACGGCCGCCACCTCTGCCATACCAGCGGTCCGGACGGCCGCCACCTCTGCGACACCAGCGGCCAGGACGGCCGCCACCACTACCATACCAACGGCCAGGACCGGCATCTGTGTGACACTTGGAAAGTGACAGTACCACGATCAGGATTCTCCTTCGTACTCAGCGGGGTCATCACCAGCCGAAACTCTGAAGGTGCTTCACGATTGAAATATATCCCTTGCCAAATACCATAAGTTGGCAAAGCTTACACCTTCCCTCCCAAACACATATGGTGTCACGGAGGAACGTAGGAGGTGAGCATGTAGGCTGGATGTTTTTTCTGTGATAATGGAATCAGTATTGTTTTGATATGCAGGTAGTAAGCATTCTCAGGCGGAGCAATATTATCTAATGTTTTCTGACTTCTGTTCATGAACTGCGATAGTCCGGTTATCGTTCCGACAATGTAGGTACTGTGTACCAAACACGCCGATAATTATAAACGGATGTGTTGTCGCCATTCGTAGCTTGAAATGTGCAAGACCAAATATGAGCATGAGCTACCCTGATGACATGTTTTGTGGAAATTCGCGTCAAAATTAATCCATACATTATTCGGTACTGCAGGCTAGACGATGAACATCCCTGACATCTTGAAGGCTATTCAGCCAACAGCCAGAAACGGCATAAACGGTGCTGCGCGCTTCAATATATCAGTTTCCAGCTACTGATGCACAGAGTTATGGGAAGCAAGCCGTTTACGGGACTTCTGCGCCACCATGAGCACTGCTAACGGGGCTCAGCTCACTGCACTGCTCACCCGACAGTTATGCGACTCATGGCGGTTCCGTGGATCACAATACGAACCAGGGGCGTCGATTTCTGTGGATGATTGGGGGAGGGGGGGGGGCGAGCCGAGGGCTCCACACCCTAACCTCCCCCAAAGGTGGGTTTCTCGACGAACTTAACCCCACTTTATTTTGACCAGGGAAAATTTGCAAGTTTTTGGCTTCCGATTTTTTGTTTCTGGGAATTTTTTGTTATCATTTATCAATTAAAAAACTGCATTTCTCCCCATGTATGCAGGTGTGTATATCTGTATATAGAGACGGACATGTAGAAGGATAGGTCATCGCTTTAGACTTTATTCTTTGCTTTCTGTCTATCTCTTATCTATCGAGGCCGTTCTTTTCGTTATTATTACTCATTTACCTTTAAAAACGTCAGAAAATATTGGGAACCCAAACCAACATGGGGGGACGGTGGCAACTCCACACTGGGTGGGTCAGGGCCCTCTAAAAAAATACCAATCGACACCCCTGATACGATCAGAGTCGTAGGCTTATCCATTCGCGTCCAAGTCTCTCAGTCCGCCGTGCCCTCTTCGTGACGAACCGCACGCACGCAAGCACGCGCGCACGCACAGAGAGAGAGAGAGAGAGAGAGAGAGCGAGAGAGAGCAAACCTCAACGAATTCCGATTAAAGGTACGGGCGAGTGGAAAGAGTTAACCAAGGGAGACTTGGAACGGTGCTAACACCGCAATGACAGGCTGACCAAAACTCTGAGCCTAGTTGCGTAGTTATCGCTCTCATTCGCATAAATTCAGCGTGAAAAATTAAGTGCCGCCGGCCGGCCGTGAACATGAGGAAGTTATGTTTGTTTTTGCAAGCATCGTTTTTCCTTTTTCCGCGCATAAAAAGTTTTGTCATGTGCTAAGGAAGGTGCCCATGATATGGTACTCGGGCTGACGATTAGGCCTACAGTAGTGCTGCTTATAGACGATGACCGGAACTGCAACTCCGAATGCTGTGTTTGAGGTCACATGTTCGTGGGAACGCAGCGTTGGGGAGAGGTAGAACAAGTCGTTAGGGAGAGTACGAATGCGTTCCATCTCTCCCACACGTATCTTAACGAGAGAATCTTGTGCGGCACAACATCCAAGACGGGATGAGGAGGAGACGGGACGCGGTATTTTTGCCACTAGGAGACAAGATCTGATAAATGCAGCAGCCAGTGTGATAGGTGTAGGCCATTTGAGAAACGTTTGCAAGGCAGGGGACAAGGAAGAAATGTTTAACAGGCTGGCCTGCACCTGATCTAGATTCTGGTGGCGCCTCGTCAAGCACTCATTTCAAGAGAACCTCGTGCACCAGTACCGCTCGTGCTATTCAGCTTCACCGTCAGATGTTTTTCCACGGAGGCGACAATAAGATTTTCAATTTCGCTTGTAGACTCTCCGCAAGTGCAACCTGCTGAGCTTAGCTGCATGCAGAATAGGCATGTGTGAGCGGAAAAACGACCACAGCAGTGCTTTCTGGACCACCGAGAATGCCCCGCGGAACAGGTCGCACGAAGGCGACAGTGAGATTCAGGGTTTCATGGTTTTCCGGTGGTTTCTAGTGATTTGAAACCTGTTTAGGTCAGCTGCATGTGGCACATCTGCCACATGCCAACTCATTTTTGACCATTTGGATCATTTATGTGTATGTGTAATGGTCTACGTACTAGTAGTTTTCATCGGTGACAAGGTATAATGGTAAAATGATTATAAATCATTTACGACCATTTAAGTCATTTATGAACATACGACAGGTTAAATGCGTAGTAACAGAGCCATTTTTCCGTAGCTTATGGATGCGGCCGTGGGTCAGAAATTGCACAAGTACAGGTGCCGAAGTTTCCGTTCTGGTCGCAGAAAATATATCGACTCGTTTTTCCTGATCTCCGTTTAAGTCAAATACCCAGCCAGACTTCTTCGAAAGGGCAGGGGATACAATCTGATGGGGGCCTCAATCAGAAAGCGTTGCTTTCTGGTGGACTGGCCTTATTTTTCGCCAACATCTTGTCGCCTTAGGGGCAGGGGGCATTCCCGATGGTAAATGGAAACCTTCTCTCTGATCAGACATGGTCTAACAGTGGAAGGGAAGGATCCAATTGAGTGCAGGAGGATGTGCCATTGCCTTAAGTGATGTGTTCCGTATCTCCCTTAAGCATGTTTCACATCTCCCTGAGCCGTTTCATGTCTACCCCAATGACGGGGTGGGGCGGAACGACATTCTTGTTCTTCTAGCTTGTAAGTGTTTTGTAAGCATACTAAACCTACCCTTTCAACTCGACGTTTTGGTCTTTCGAATCATACCACTTTCAGTTCTCTAGCTGTAAAAGGGCGAATTCTTTTTTTTTAGAGGGGGAAAACAGAGGCGTTGGAGCCGGGGGGGGGGGCAGGAGGGCAGTTGCACCCTAACTTTGGGCAACATTGCACGTCAAGCCTAGGGCGTTGCATGAAAAGATACGAGGCAAAAATTGCGTTCGCCCCCCATCTTCTCAGAGGCTCCACCTCTCCTGGGAGGCATGGAATTCAGTGTTCGAACTCTCCCCGTTCTGCCCTACCATGTAAACTTTCGACACCCCAGCGGCTCATCTCCAAAACTGCAAGAAATTAGTCACTACCCGCTCGACATGCACCGCCGACAGTGTGCAGAATTTAAAATACAGTCGGAGGTTCCACTTCCGCCCTCCCCTGCCTGCGGAGACCCTCCCCCCACTGCAAGCGGCTCATTGTGATTCGCCGGCGGCGACCGTTCTTCGATGCACGACAATCGGAAACCGCCACGCTATCCGACGCCGGCCACTTCGGAGCGGACCTGTGATCATGAGGCCGGCGACAATTCTCGGAGACTCCGGCGACACGGCCCGCGCCGCGTTCAGCGCGGCCCGGCGCGACACAGCGGGCCTCCTTGGTAGGCACGATGGGCGGCCGCCGCGGGCCCTGCCGGCGACAGCCGCCAAATGGGATGTTCAATCTTGCGTGCTGCCCCGAAATGCGGCCGCCTGCGGCGTTTCCGGAACGACCTCGACGCTCGCGACTCGACTCCAAGGGCCAGCAGTCAGGCACGAGCTCAGCGCTCGAGCGCGGGCCCGCGGCTGCATCAGCTAAGCTTCGTGGTGGTGACATTAGGGCGCGAAGCACGAACCGCAGACCGTGTCACACGTTTCGCGAACGACTGTGCACACGAGGGCTGCGCTGCGGCGTACGGGACGCAGGAAATGTCCCACTTTCTCAAACACATTAGGCCTATGGGCGTTGAGTAAGCAAAACAGACTTCAACGTTTCGTAAGCCTCTGCCCATTGGTACCCTGTGTAAACATAAATGGGATTTCTCTATCAGCTGAACTTTAATGTAAGCGAGTGAAGCCATTGCCTCCTGCACGCCGCGGAGAATCAAAATTACGCCAGCAGCGTCGCTTGGCCGCAACGAGACTCTAAATGACATAATCCTTAACAATTCCGCAAAGTTTTGCGTCTGGATATATACCGCTTAAACAGCAATGTGCAGAAGCACGCCTTGGAGTTCACACGTTCCCACCTCGCACGCACGGTCCCGCCCCACCAAAACCACGCCAAGGCGCCATCTGTCGCGGACGCACCCTGCTGTCGACGTGGGCCCACCCGGAGCGCCCCAGATGCGAGAGACACAGCTCGGGGGTCGGCACGCCGGGACCAGGCCGGGCCAGCCCGCTGCTGGCGCGCCGGCCCGGCCTGGCCATCTGGACGTCGTCCGGCGCAGTCGCGGGCCTGTTCGCCTCCCGCGCCGCACGCCGCGACAAAAGCGGACCGAGTGCAGCTCTCGGGGACCATCGTTCCCACAACCGGTGCACGCACGTCCTGGCCCGAGGTGGCGCCAGATCACGCTGCAGCCTCAGACGGGGGGGGGAGTTCCGTTAGTTCGTCCGTCAGACAGATGCAAGGGTGCATTCCCCCCCCCCCTCTACGGCTCCGGTGCCGTTCCATTACGGCATCCGGCGCGAATGTTTCATTATCGGTAATGAGCTCTCAGAACACAGTTCGTGCTCCAGATATACACACCGGTAACGGAGAAGACAGAGATTAGCGTCAATCAGTTTTTTTGTCCCGTGCCGCTCATTTCCAGTAACCCTAATGGCGTGCAAACTCCCGCGCAACCTGTGGGGATTTCCTACGACGCCAATCACACGCGAACAGAACGATTTACGACGCTGAAAAGTGAGGTACCAACAGAGCGCGAGGTGGGCGTGCATTTCGTGCTTCGACCGAACGCGGGACGTGACGGGCTTCCGGCGACGACTTGACAGAGCCGCACAAAGATCTCTGAATTTGGAACCAATGCGAACACAGAAATCACCGGCGTCCGTTGCAGTATTCTGCCCGGCAGTAGCTCTTCCATTAAGTACAAACATCCTCCCCAGATCTTTCCTTGACGGTGCTAGTGCGCTATCCATTTGCTTTATTCCAATGATCAGCTATTTACAGATCTGCTGAAATGCAATGGGTTGTTTAGTTATTCTTTTCCAGACATAGGCGTATGAGTGGGGAGGGCCGGTGGAGCCATTAGCCCCTCAGAAAACTTTTTGGAAATTTAGTCCGGCCCCGACTGGGGGTTGACTGACCCCTGATGTTTTCAGACATTGCGAGAGAACGAATAAACGCAGCGCCACGAAATTTCGTACTGCTTTTGCTTGATCATTTTTGCATTTTGTGTCAAGGCTTTGACCTCAGTTCGAGTCAGGTGTTTGATCTAGGTCAGGTCAAGTTGTCCTACGTCCAAAAAAAGCTTGACGCCCTTGGACTTTTTTGGGAAAACATGACATTACACTAAAACTTTCATGGATTAGAAAGCCTGATGGATGCAAGAAATCTGCTATCTCAGATTTTTCGAAAACTTCCGGGCCATCAACTTAAGGTCATCCCCATTTTTAGGAAGTCGTTTTCTGGAGATTGACAAAAGTTTTGATGACATTTTGAGTCAGATGATGTAGACATCCAACGGCCGCCATTGGGCAAAGTATCACTTACCTTCAGCCAGGGCTGAAGATCTCTTTCCAGACCAGGAAGGGGAGGGGTCCATGTCCCAGCAGAGGGAGCGGCGAGGCCGAAAAAAAACATTCGGATCTCGATCAGTACCTTTTCAGGTCCTGTGATTTTCAAATGTAAGATTTTTCAGGCGAATTAAACACAAGGGCATTCGCACGAGCCTGGCAGGGAGAAAAAACATATCCAAACCTTGTTTTTTGTGTTATTTTCTAAACCACTGCAGAGATCGCGGATTTTTTCGGGTATTATACGACGACTACATTCCGTGTCAATGACCGCAGTAAAACTTAAAATCGTTCAACGTGCAAAGGGACTGGAAGAAAAATTTCGTAATGACTCAGGACAAACTATCCTTGCTGCACGTTTCACGAGCAACTGGCGTGCCGCTGCTGTTTTGACTAACCGATCGGACGTGGCATTCACGGTGACTGAGAATGGCCAAAATGGAAACTGCATTGTTGCAAAGATTAAAATACATTACTTTTTCAAATGATTCTGGTTAATTATGCACCTAACAGATTCACCTCATTTCTTTCACGTCTTAAAAGACCCGATAAGAAATATAACTGAATTGTGATGACTGAAAGGATTGGAATTTAGTTCTGGATGAAAACAAAGATCTCTTCGGCTACAGAGAGGCCAATAACCCAAGTGCTAGAAATGAAGCACTCAAAATTATGAACCGAATGAATGTGTTAGACATATAAAAGGAGAGAAACAGCGTGACAGGAGGTTCAGATGGAAAACTAGGAATCTGTCAAACAAACAAGGGTCCATGGTTGTAAAGGCAAACAAGTGTTTCAGTATTGCCGCGTAATCAGACTAGACTAGACTAGACTAGACTAACCGCGTAACTAGAATAAAACTAAGCTGCTCTCAAGGAGTTACGCAAGCATCTTGTCGTCGGGTTAATTACACGGTCGAGGTCGCTGGCATGAGTTTTCAGGGAAAGCCAGTCACTACTTTTTCAACTTAAGCGATTAAACTATGTCAGTGAGCTCATTCCATGCCTTAGAAAGCTCTCAAAAGTGAGTTGTGAGCAAAAGAAAATAACGGGCCACATTACTGACACTCGTCAAGGTTTATGTAGAGGTCACGACACACAATGCTAGGGACGGATCCGGCGGCTCGTTTTTTGGGGGGGAGGGAGCCCAAACCAGTTTTCGAGGGATGGATGGTAGGTCAGCGAGTCGGCGACCGTGGTGGGGGGATGGGGTGGAAAACGCTGGCCGTGGGATGGTTTCGGAATGTCCAGAGAAAGTCTGGTTGTGTAGCAACAGCCACGTCCTTTTTTGATGGGGGGGAGCAAATGACTGTTTGGCCCCGTAATCGCAACTGTGAGCAATGGCCAAGATGCCCCCCACCCTGGATACGCCAGTGCACAATGCAATACGGAGGAATTTTTAAATCGCGTGCAGTTTGGGCCACCTAATGAAACACTGTTCAATGCTGACAGCAAACATCCGGGAAGAAGAAATACGCCAAGCCTTATTTAAGAAGAAATACAACTCATCCCCCCGATGTGAAAGATTCCCTCACGAGTTTTTTATATGAGGCAAGTCCGTACTTGTTTCCGGCTAGATATAACAAATTATCATGCATATGTTTAATGAAAGCTGATCGTGCATGGCAGTGCCTCGTACTTTGGGAGAAAGTGTTAAAAATTTGATACCGAAGCCTGGACAACCATAAGTTTATCCTTAACGTTCAATTACGTTGTTAAGTTATCTCGGCAATTATTGCAAACAGATTAAATTGTTTTATGAAGGGAATGATGCATCCCACGCAGACGGGTTTCATAAAGAGCAAATTTGTAAGAGACAACACTGAAGACTTAAGGGAGATATAATCCAATACCTTTAACCAAGTCGTATAAGTGGAGTGTCAGTCAGTCAGGATATAGAAGGCGCATTTACCTCGCTGAGCTGGCGATTCACTGGAGACATACTACTGCAATGCAATTCTCCCCTGGATGCCTTACAGTGGTTCAGAATGTTGTACAGAAACTCTACAGCGCGAATATCCTATAATGGTCATTGTCAAACGAAACACGGTTTGAGAAGTCCTGCACATAGGGAGATCCACCAAGTTGCTATTTGTTTTTGATGGTTAAGGGAAGCTTTACTGCCGAAATGCGGCAGAATCAAGGCATAAAAACTGATAACGATCAAAAGGGCAAACTTTTAATGCCTGCGGACAATACATTTTTTAATGACTGTTCCCACCCAAGGACTAGTTTAATAGCTCATTGACATACATCACTAATTACACTGCATTTACACCTCTCATAACACTGCATACTCGTACATCTCATACCCATAGCCATACACAAAAACACGTCATACACATACGCATCTCACCGCCATCTACAAAATGGTCGACTAACAACAAGATCTACACATCTCACAATTTAGACCACTTTCTGATCCATTTGCGTTCTGCGCCCCGTAACGAAGCTATCAAATATTCTGTTTTAATATCAACTTTCACTTCTGTTTAACCTCTTCTAAACATAAATCTGTAGTTCTCGAAATGATGCAGTTGACCAGAATAATAACATGATTAATGAGTTCTGTATTTCCAAGCCCAAGCATATCTTTCTCCTGAAGCATACTGAATAATCAATTTTCATTTCAACTAGCCAATGATTAACGGCAGTCCATAACTCCTGAACGTGTTGGCAACTCCAGAATCTATGTCGTACAGTCTCTCGGACTGATGTGCACCGGGGAAATGTTCGAATCGGTAATCCCAGATTTTCTCAACACCGACTTCGTTACATGAGCCTTCGTGACTATCTTATTATGTATTGCTCGGTACACAGAGAAAGAGGACGCCTAACTACATTTTTGTAGACGTTTGGCTATTCTGTCTCACTGTGATGATATTCTTCCCACGACTTTTCCGAAGACTGTGTGAAATTATGGTATTTGTGCGTAAGAAGAAACTCACAGAAATATTTTGCGTTGGTTGTCTCTTGCAGTAGTTTGGGAATGACTGGGTGTATGACTGGGGTTTGACTTTTAGTTTTTGGTCATGCGCACGATACACGTTGTATGCTCGATGACTCTGTAATTAGCTGTAGGTTATCCTTTGACAACCCTGGAACCTCTGTCGAATATTAAGGACAACATCCAAGTACTGAAAAGACACAGGTAACGAGGTTACGTCATGATGTTCAAAACAAACCAAATACTTACAGCTATTTAAACATGCAGTGGGCAACGGAAATAAAAGTGTTTAGAATATTATTTGAAAACAATGAAGAAGAAATGGTAAGGAAAAATTATGAAAGGAAGCTCACAGAAATTTAAGCCGTTTAATACTGTGAATAATGACTCTTAAATACTCCTGATTCTTAGACTTTGCTGTTCAATTAATAAACAGCCTTCAGTATACCAGGAGGCACAAAGCGCTACAAAAAGATGATGCCATCGTCCATCATTGTATACGGCAGAACACTGCTTAACAAAGCTTTCCCTTTTTCAGAACTGTTGCATTTATTCACTGTGCTTCCAAAGTCCAGCCGAAAATTTTGTTAAGTACCTTAACAATGAGCTTTTAAAGTCTCCTGGAATGGTGAGATGGACAAAATCAGTAGGGAGAGCGTAACTTTACCCCAGCATAAAGGTGGAATGGGAATGGTACACATAAAAGCTTTCACGACGGCCATAAAAATACATGAGTTGGACGAGAAATCAAATGAATAGGTGTATGAACCAAACTATTCACTTAGATGATTGCTCGTGACAATTAATATGGGATGGAAATTCGCTTTCTTTAACCCGCCCCCCGACTGGGGTCGGTTGACCGCTCCCCTCCCCAAGGTTTTTCCAAGGTTGCGAGAGAACGGAAAAACGCAGCGCCACGAGACTTGGTGTACGTTTTGCTTGGTCATTTTTATATCTTGCGGCGTATTTTTTACCTCGGGTTAAGTTAAGTGTTTGACCTAGGCTAGTTCAAGCGGACCTATGTCCAAAAGTTTAGCGCCCTGTAACGTTTTCGGAAAATATGATATCACAATAAGACTTTCAGGGATTAGAAATCTTGCTGAATGCAACAAATCTGTTATCTCAGTCTTCTCGGAATTTTCCGGGTTACTGACCTAAGGTCGACCCCATTTTTACGACACGTCGCCCATCTTTCGGGATTTGACGATTTTTTTCACAGTTTTAGTGTGGGGTGATGCAGACATCCATTTACTGTCAATGGAGAGTGTATCAATGATTTCCAACCAATGATCTGAGGTCAGGTCACGAATAACTGTTAAGGACCAAAATGCACCGCCGTCAAAATCGATCATGAATTTATCAGAACGTGCAGAACATGGCAGAACTTGCTTCCACAGTTGCAAATAATACCAAGAATCCGAAAAAATCAATAAACCGCGCATTTTGGAAATAAATGGGCTCTCGCAAATAAAGCTCCACCAATTGTGTAGGTTCATTACTGTACTTCTTCAACCTTTAAGCACGAGAAACCATCACAGGAACCATTAGAATCAAGAAACAACATTTAGAAAGGCTTATTTCGCGCGAATAAAAGGACGTTAAAATATGCTCCCGTTAATTTCATTCCACGTTCGGTTCCGGTGCCCGCCGGCAGTCGGCGCGAAAATCGCCGTGTCTTTAAAGCAACGTTTCCGCGTGTATATTAAACAAATCAGACCAATTAGACGTGTATGGGCATCTGCGGACTTTTACTTGTTCGCTGGTGCCTTCAGCTAAACTTTATTAATCACAGCCCTTGAGATCCTGGCCGCTTCTCGTTTTCATGCAGTCGGCTGTGATAAAACATGTATAAAGCGTAAATGGCTTATATATTATCCAAAACTAATATGAAACAAGTTTCGAGCCCTACATGTCACGAGCTTTCCAACGGCGTACTTATTTTTATAGCGCGATCAACCGTTCGTTAGAGGGGGCGACCAACCGCCCTCCGCCCGGTCGGGAGTGGTCGGCGCCGACCTCCAGTTGGGCGCGTGTTAAATAACCTTGCAAAGGAGATTAAGGACAGATTTTGAAAGGACGTTGCTGACGCCCTGACTACGTGTAACGACTTTTACAGTGAAAGACAGTGATTTGATGTCACGTAATTTGTGGTACATTGATCTGATTAGTTTTATTCGAAGAAATTGGAATCTTGGCGGAAAAAACTCAAGAACTTTAAATGACATTGTTGCTGCGGATGGAAACCTCACATTTGGAGGTCTGAGGGAAATGTATTAGGTAGAAAGAACACGGCTCGATTACGACGGTTTAATCTGCAGCATATCAAGGCAACTGGGGCAAGGCGCAAATCAAAAGCAAGTTGGCCCACTAATACATCTGTCCCTTGCATGTATTCTGTCGAAGGACAAAGGGGCAAATATATCCATCAGATACTGTTAAAAAATATCACAAGGAGCATACCAAAGTATGGGAACACAGATTGGCGACAAAGCATTGCTACAGTTGTTGGTCTGACGCGCATTTAAACGTAATCAGCTCTACGAAATCAGCTCTGTATGTATAGAAGTTTTCACCACAAAACAATTACTCGAACCATGTTAACAAATGTTTTGCTTCACAAAAATGGAACTAAAGATACATTGATATGTTCCAGATGCAACAGCTTTTCAGAAACAATTCATCACGAATTTTGTGTGTGTCCACATATAAGGTGCGTTCAGCTCGACAATGACTACAAAGAAATGTATCACGTACTGCAGATGGATATGATTATTAAATGCAGCTACTATTTTCAGACACCTTGTTCTCCATTCAACCGTAAATAGCCATCTACTTCGTAGTCTCTGTGTGCCTTTGATAATGCGACCATTATTTCATTTATCCATGCTGAATAATTCGCCAATCATAATCCATCATTTCCTTTATTTATTTTATCTGGTGTATTTCTCTTTGGCAGGCCTTGCTCACTACGCCTGGCCACTGTACTTCAGATGACATCAGACGACGTTATGATTTCACAACGTGAACGCGATGCCAGCAAGGAAGTCATGTACATTGCTGTTGTTATGGAATATCGATAGGACATGCATGTGACAACGCTTTAAATGTCTCAATAACGCCATTTTGAGGGAAATTCCATCGGTTTTCACATTATTTTAAAGTTACTGCCATATTCCGGAAATGCTTTCCGCTATACGAAGAGAACTTGATCAATTCGTGTTCCATTTACACGCCAGCAATGCTCCATATCAACGTACTTTACAGCAGACATAATGGTAGTCTGTTGTAGCAAGGAGATCCAGTTATATAGTTTTTAAGTGCGGCCAAAAGTAGCAGACACGTCCTGACCCCAGGTTTTCCGGAATTCCAGTCTTGGGGATCCTGACCTTCAGACCAGCTATGCCTCTGACCAATGACCTGGGGTGAAGTCACCAGTAATTTTATGAACCAAAATGCATTGCCGTCAAAATCGGCGACGAATGAATTAAAAGGAACAGAGAATAGCAGAACTGACTCTCACTGTTGCGAATGATACCAAGAGATTCTTATTTTTAATTGCATACGTTGTAAACAAACATGTTCTGCCGAATAAAGACCCGCCAATTTTGTGCACTGTAACTGATGAATTGTCAACAAACTGAGTTTAGAAAGCCATAACAACAACTACTAGCATCACGAAACACCTATTGGCAAGGCTTATATTGCTAAAATAAGGGAAAGATGAAATTAATCCCCCATTTCCTCGTACGTGTTAAACAAATCAGGGAAATTTGGTGATATCAACACCAACAGACTTTCAACAATTCGTTGGTACCTTTATCTCTTCACCTAGATTTTATTAATCACAGTTCTTCAGATTCAGGCTGTTTCTCGCTTTCGTGTAGTCGGTTATGAGGAGACATATATAGTATATATAATGGCATATATATATACATAGATATATATAAATGGCATGCATAGTATCCAAAATGCTCGTAAAAATGAGGCTAGTTTCAAGCTCTACTTCACACGTACTTTCTAACGGTGTGCTTGTTTTACTGTGCAAGCACCCGCTCGCGAGTTAAAGGTGTCGGTCAACCGCTCCACCCCAGTCGGGTGTGCACGGCGCCGGCTACCAGTCGGGCACGGGTTAATAACATTAGCCCCACGAGAAAAAACGTCTTTTTTTTAGACCTTCCTACGCGCCTGCTTCCAGAGCTCTTTTCCATTACGCGGAATGAGCTTACAAAAGACAGCTGCCGCCTGAGAAATCCGTGTTCATAACGTTGGCTGCCGACTGCCCCGGCAACAGCCGATAGTCCGCGGTCAGCCCGGCGGACGGCCGGACGGCGGCGGCTGCGCATCCGCCTCCGCCGCTGGCGACAGCGGTCAGCGCCGCTCCGTCGACGCTCTGCCGCCGTCAGCGGCCCGGCCGGCACAGCTGGCCCGCCAGCCGGCGGCGGCCACAGCGCGTGCGGCCGTGACTCAAAGTCCGGTCACACGTCACGACGCGGCCGTCACGTGAGCGCCGTCCGGTGACGCCCCCCCCCCCCGGCGGCCGGACAAAGGCCGGCTCGGGTGTGTGGTGCTTGGCGGCGCGCGCGCTGTGTGGCTTTGTGGCCGGGTTCGATTACGCCGGCAGAGGGGCGGTGTGGCGCGTGACCCCTTGTCCGTCTCTTTGTTACGAAAGACGTCTCAGGGTCATTCGTGTGATTGCGGCCATGTCGCCGTTTTACGGTGCTCTTCTGACGTTAAGACAACGTCAACGACAGCGAGTTTTTCTTTCTTTAGCATGCCTCCTGTCACTTGTCCTTGCTATATTCCTTTATGCTGATACCTCTGCCGTTGAGATGGGTAGGTACACACAGGGGTTATTCTGAATCGTTTGTGATTCAGTGAAATGAAATGATATATATGATATATCATTTATATGATACTAGCGGCAAACAGCCGGCCTGTCGGCCGGCATCGCCCCATCTAGATGCTGTCGCTACGAGCTCGTTCCTGTACCCCCATACCCCCCGAGTTCCCCATGTACGCCACACGACACATTCGCGACGCCCCGACAGCAATTTGGAAGTCTGCCGCGCCGCGCATTTAAAGTTCTTTGCGCGTTCGAATTTTGGAATCGAATCAAGTTTCGGCCAAAGAGGTGACCGAACTGATCCTGGGACCGTCCCACCACCGCCCTGCATACTTCATTGCCAACAAACGGCGTCTGCTTGATGGTCCAAACGTTCGCAGTCTCATCCCTACGCCAGCTGCGGCATCCCTCACTCGCCTGCGGTGTTCCCGGTCACGCTGGAGCACCATCGGGTCCTCGCGACGGCCCTGATTGCGCTCGCGTCAAATCAAGCACGATGAAATGAAGCAAATTTTATGTATGAGCAAGGGCAGCTGATTTTGGAGCCTAATTGACGAAAAAATCACACAAGACGAAATAAGACCTTTTTGTACGCTTTCGTTGAAAACAACCGCAACGAGACACACCAAATGGCCTATACCGACGCATTCACAATTGACTGACGAACTTGATGCAAGTATTTTCAATCGCCAGCTCCCAATGACGGCGCCACAATCTTCAACTGAACACAAAACACTCAAAATGCGTCGATTTTGCGCATGAAGCAAATTTTATGTATGAGCAAGGGGAGCCCTAATTGACGAAAAAATCACGCAAAAGACCAAATAAGACCTAGCGGCAAACAGCCGGCCTGTCGGCCGGCATCGCCCCATCTAGATGCTGTCGCTACGAGCTCGTTCCTGTACCCCCATACCCCCCGAGTTCCCCATGTACGCCACACGACACATTCGCGACGCCCCGACAGCAATTTGGAAGTCTGCCGCGCCGCGCATTTAAAGTTCTTTGCGCGTTCGAATTTTGGAATCGAATCAAGTTTCGGCCAAAGAGGTGACCGAACTGATCCTGGGACCGTCCCACCACCACCATCAAGTTGCCGGCCGGCGAGAACCTCGTCGGGCTGCCGCGCCGCCGGTGCGGGCCGTCCATGGCGTGCGGCATCCCTCACTCGCTGCTGGCGGTGGCGGTTGCGCTGCATCGCGTCTGGGTCCTCGCGACGACGCTGCTCGCGCTCGTGCTCCCGCTCGGCATACTGTTCATCACGGCGCGCGTCTCTCAGTCTAGCGGCGTCGGCCTCCCTTACCTCCACATCCGCGGCACGGGCCACTCGTCGGCGCTCCAGTTCGGCGGCTCGTTCGGCCTCGTTCAGGGCCTCGCGTCGCAGCCGGGCCCGCTCGGCCGCCCTGCGCCTGTCGGCCGCGCTCGGCCGGCGCCTCATCGCGAGCGTATCACAAATCCACTTCGGGCGCAATACACTTTCATAGTACACACACTCCATAATTTCACGCAAAACGCTTGTAGTCCAGGAAGCCTAAATCGGCCAGAACACACACAGCACAACACGTATCAGACGAATGGCTTATTTTTTCAATGCGCCACGTATGTAAATCGCGCAAATGCAAAAAAAAAACACGTGTTCGGTCACGTTTTTTTCTCGGGCACTGCTCACTTGAAGTCACTAAGAAGAAAACAACAGACCAATAAAGGGAAGAAATAATCGGAAACTGTTATTAACATGGTAACCGCATTCATTTCCCTCCATGCGGTTTCTACCGTAAGACTACCTAGGGTACAATGTAGCCGCTGCCTCGTCCTGGGTTTTGCTTTTCTATTTTAGGTATGAGCAAGGGGAGCCCTAATTGACGAAAAAATCACGCAAAAGACCAAATAAGACCTTTTTGTACGCTTTCGTTGAAAACAACCGCAACGAGACACACCAAATGGCCTATGCCGACGCATTGACAATTGACTGACGAACTTGACGCAAGTATTTTCAATGGCCAGCTCCCAATGACGGCGCCACAATCGTCAACCGAACACAAAACGCTGAAAATGCGTCGATTTTGCGCATGAAGCCAATTTTATGTATGAGCAAGGGGAGCCCTAATTGACGAAGAAATCACGCAAAAGACGAAATAAGACCTTTTTGTACGCTTTCGTTGAAAACAACCGCAACGAGACACACCAAATGGCCTATGCCGACGCATTGACAATTGACTGACGAACTCGATGCAAGTATTTTCAATGGCCAGCTCCCAATGACGGCGCCACAATGTTCAACTGAACGCAAAACACTGAAAATCCGTCGATTTTGCGCAAAACTACGACATGCATCGGTTCGGTTGATGCCCCATGGCACGAACAGTTATGTCAAGTATGATGATTTTATTGCGGCGTCAGAACGACAAAACTACGGCCTTTCCATTGGTACTAATTTTGCCAACAATGTCACACTGCGTGCTGTCGAAATCGCGGTGTAAACACGAAGGAACCGGTAATGAAAAATGTTGCCATTTTGAAACCTTTGAGAACGGCCATTTTTCTCGTTGCCTCGGGTGGCACGCGCCACGTGCCGAACCCCGCGCCACGTGTTCGGTGTCATGCTGTTCCCCTGCAGATTGTCTTTCGATGGCATTTGGTTTGGTGTCGATGCGACCTGCGGTTGCCGAGATCGGGCGCCCGGAAGCGGCGCGCGACACCGTTTTTGCACGATGTCGTCAAAAATACATGCAAACCCTATGGGCGACTGTAGCGGGTGCCACGCGCACCCCGTGCACCCCCGACGCCCGAAAACCCGACCAGAATGCATTGTGCCACCAAACCCGTGACCTGGCCGAGTTTCACCTCTGTGCCGCATGTGGTGTCGGCGCACCAGCCCGTCAAAACCGAACTCCGACGGTCGACATTTTGAAATTTATAATATAGAGACTAGCGGCAAACAGCCGGCCTGTCGGCCGGCATCGCCCCATCTAGATGCTGTCGCTAAGAGCTCGTTCCTGTACCCCCATACCCCCCGAGTTCCCCATGTACGCCACACGACACATTCGCGACGCCCCGACAGCAATTTGGAAGTCTGCCGCGCCGCGCATTTAAAGTTCTTTGCGCGTTCGAATTTTGGAATCGAATCAAGTTTCGGCCAAAGAGGTGACCGAACTGATCCTGGGACCGTCCCACCACCGCCCTGCATACTTCATTGCCAACAAACGGCGTCTGCTTGATGGTCCAAACGTCCGCAGTCTCATCCCTACACCAGCATTCGAGCACCGTTCGACAATCGCGCTTCGCGCTTTAGTCAGTTTAACCGCTGATCGAGCTTCCCCCATTCCGCTGCACAATCGCGCTGCGCGCTCACGTGGAAACGGACAGCATTCGGCCCCGCCGCAGACCCCACAACTCTCCATTCCTCTCTCCAGAGGACCATATACACGACTGCAGAACGTGATCGGGCACACCGACCGCCTCGGACGTCCTTTGCCGCGCGGAACATTTAACTGTTAATGCATGATCGAAATTTGCGTTTCAATCGAAACTCTGCCGAACTTCTCAACGTCTTCAAACCGCCACCGTCCCGTGATCACGCTGCGCCTTTCATTTCGAACAGACAGCTTCTTTTTTCTTAAACAAACTTGGGCAGGCTCGTTTCCCTGAAACTGTCATGCCAGCACACAAGAGCGTTGTTCGACTAACGCCCTACGCGCTTCATTGCGGCTGCACTTCAACAACTGCAGGTGCTGCCCCTACGCTGCTGAACAGTCGCGCTGCGTATGAGCAAGGGGAGCCCTAATTGACGAAAAAATCACACAAAAGACGAAATAAGACCTTTTTGTACGCTTTCGTTGAAAACAACCGCAACGAGACACACCAAATGGCCTATACCGACGCATTCACAATTGACTGACGAACTTGATGCAAGTATTTTCAATGGCCAGCTCCCAATGACGGCGCCACAATCTTCAACTGAACACAAAACACTCAAAATGCGTCGATTTTGCGCATGAAGCAAATTTTATGTATGAGCAAGGGGAGCCCTAATTGACGAAGAAATCACGCAAAAGACCAAATAAGACCTTTTTGTACGCTTTCGTTGAAAACAACCGCAACGAGACACACCAAATGGCCTATGCCGACGCATTGACAATTGACTGACGAACTTGACGCAAGTATTTTCAATGGCCAGCTCCCAATGACGGCGCCACAATCGTCAACCGAACACAAAACGCTGAAAATGCGTCGATTTTGCGCATGAAGCCAATTTTATGTATGAGCAAGGGGAGCCCTAATTGACGAAGAAATCACGCAAAAGACGAAATAAGACCTTTTTGTACGCTTTCGTTGAAAACAACCGCAACGAGACACACCAAATGGCCTATGCCGACGCATTGACAATTGACTGACGAACTCGATGCAAGTATTTTCAATGGCCAGCTCCCAATGACGGCGCCACAATCTTCAACTGAACGCAAAACACTGAAAATCCGTCGATTTTGCGCAAAACTACGACATGCATCGGTTCGGTTGATGCCCCATGGCACGAACAGTTATGTCAAGTATGATGATTTTATTGCGGCGTCAGAACGACAAAACTACGGCCTTTCCATTGGTACCAATTTTGCCAACAACGTCACACTGCGTGCTGTCGAAATCGCGGTGTAAACACAAATGAACCGGTAATGAAAAATGTTGCCATTTTGAAACCTTTGAGAACGGCCATTTTTCTCGTTGCCTCGGGTGGCACGCGCCACGTGCCGAACCCCGCGCCACGTGTTCGGTGTCATGCTGTTCCCCTGCAGATTCTCTTTCGATGGCATTTGGTTTGGTGTCGATGCGACCTGCGGTTGCCGAGATCGGGCGCCCGGAAGCGGCGCGCGACACCGTTTTTGCACGATGTCGTCAAAAATACATGCAAACCCTATGGGCGACTGCAGCGGGTGCCACGCGCACCCCGTGCACCCCCGACGCCCGAAAACCCGACCAGAATGCATTGTGCCACCAAACCCGTGACCTGGCCGAGTTTCAGCCACGTGCCACTTGTAGTCTTGCCACACCAGCCCGTCAAAACCGAACTCCGACGGTCGACATTTTGAAATTTATAATATAGAGATATATGATTATCATATAATAAATGAAAATCGTTTTCACTGCTTGTGGGCCATATACCTTCAATCTCCTGGATTGTCGGGGTGCTGACTCCACTGATTGCGCCATTTTTACTGCAGCTTATCAAAGAAGTTGATAATCGCGCATTCAGCTAATAAAAAATGGGGGTCTTATTTATGGCCTTCATTCGTTGATTTTAGAAAAGCGAAGTAACTGCTCTCCTCCATTAACCCTATTCCCGGCAGGGGGGGCGGAATCCGCCCCCCCTCGGGTTTTTTGCTTGCCAATTCCAGGCTTTTTAACGCAGCTTCACGAAACTTGGTGACTTTTCCTAGCTATTCCTTCTACGCGCTGTGACAAAATTTCGAAATTCTATTTTGCTCAGGGGCGGAGCCAGGCAACGTTTTTGGGAGGCACCTCAGGTCATTTTTGGCCATGTTGAGGGTAAAAGGAAAATGTCTTCCAAAAACAGAGTTTTTAAGATAGAACTTAAAACTTTATATGAATATATAGCTAAATAGTTGGGCAATGTGCATATGTAATTTTGTTTATCTGAGGTCACTTTACAAGGTCAGGTCAAGGTCAAAAGTCAAAATGTTTTTTCGCAATAATTTCGGCGCCGTTTTTTCAAATGCCAAACCCGGAATATATATGACGTAGAAAGATGCCCTCTACTTGTGTACTAAGTTTCAGCTTGATATCAGGTCGGGTCACGGAGCTATGACCTAAAATGTCAGTGCACGTACCCTATATCGCAAAAGCCAAAAAATGAATTTTTTGGAATAGAGTGAATTTAATCGATTAAAAACGTTTACAGATAATATTGAATGCACACGACATCATTCCAGGTGACCTCAAGGTCACTGGAGGTCATTTAAGGTCAAAGGTCACAAGTTGATCTGAGAAACGTGTGACCATGACAGTTCCCCCTTTTTCATGTCCCTGGCACCGCCTATGCTAACATTATACAAACATTGTAATGCGATTTGTACTTCTTTAGCATAACATGACTAGCAGAAGCTAAAAAAGTGTTTTGGCCTCTTTTGCTCATTCCGTTATTAGAAAACTAATCCCCCTATTTTTGAAACCCTGTGAACGCCCATGAATTTTCTCAAAATTTCAGTTTGCATACCCATGGTAAAAGCCCTATCCATAATCTCTCGACTGATGCCAGTTTCATCGAAATCGGTCCATAAACAACGGAGTTATAAGAAGTCAAAAAGTACCCCCCATTTTGACATTTTTGCCCCCCTGTATCCACAAATTTCAAAATTTTGAAAATTTCTTTTTATCAAAATGTAGTTCACGTCACGGCAAATCGATTGCCGTTTGTTGCGATGAAATCGGATAAGTAGTTCTCGAGATCTCAGGGGGGGCCGAATCCGCCCCCCCCCCTGCCGGGAATCGGCCATACCGTCTAGCCCTCCGGGAATAGGGTTAAACTGTTCTTTATTGGCACAAAACGTCACCAGTACCACCAAATACATGTCTGGTGTGCTCAATAAAGATGGATTGCAGACGGAAGGGCCGACAAAACTGCGCTAATGACGGCTTATCGTTTGCCTACGCAGCTTGCCCAGAGACGACGAGCTCCAGAAGGATCAGAGCCGCACAGAAGAGACTTTCCTGCTGTCTGACCGATGTGTTGCCCGAGCCACATTTTTGTTTACACACTGACTGGCTGATCGCACCATCAGCACTGCACTCGCCCCTGACCTACAGTGGTGACGGTCGGCTGTGTTGCTGATGTCGTAAAACGCCGATCATGTCCAGAACCGGTGTGGATGCACTGCAGCCGCGTTTCGACCACTCTCTGGAATGTGTGGTCCAGAAGAAACTAACGCAACCTCGCCATTTCGTTCGGTGAATGTCACGCCTTCTTAGTCAGGATAGCGTCGTCTTTTTGCTGCCCTGACCTTTTCATATGCAGGAAACAGTTTCGTCCTGGTGACCCTGTTTGCCACTTTCCGTGCCATCTGGTGCCTTTGCCGTGGAAGGTCAGCTGCTGCGCACACTGCAAGTGCCTGATCGTCAGTCAGACACTCCAGACTTGCCGCTGGCAAACATACCCGACGTATCTTCAGTGATCGTCCGGGAGACGGCACGGCCTCCGTAAATGCTGAAGCGAGCGCAGCTTTTTTCTCGAAACGAGCAGTCTTCGGTTTCGGGTTTCTTGGCAGCCATAACCATTTCCGACGACCTAAATGTACAATGGTGTCTACATCAAGTGTGAGTTTACGTTTCGGCACTTCCACCACTGTATCATTGACCAGGAACTTTGCCTGCTGATGAAGAAAGTTGTCGTCCCCTCCGACCGCATGCTTGCTATTTCTCTTTTATTTGTCTCGCCACTCTATACACCGCTTTTTCATTATTTCCGAGACTCTACTGTCAGCCCATCGCGATTTACACTTGCCTGTTCAACAGTAACAGTAACTTCACAGTAACTTCCAGTCCCCGTTTCGACTGCTTGCTGAGCTCACCAGCCTCGTTCCGGATGTCATAAAGTCTCTCTTTGCTAAGCTGTCCCTTTCCATTTCGAACAGCCCGTGTCAGTTCGTCACCGCAACACAGCTCCGGGCGGACTTAACAGTCGGTACAGCGCCTCGCCAAAGCAATGCTGCCCTGCACGCTATCCGTGGTGTCGACCGATTGTAGGGACGCACTGCGAGAACATCGCGGTGCGTCCGCGGTCAACACCGCCGTCGAAATCGGCGATGACTCACTCAGAACGGGTAGGAAATGACAGCACTGGCTCGCAGTTGTGTGCAGTACCAACAAGCTCAAAAAGTTTAAAAACTGCATATTTTGGAAATGAACATACTCTCGCGAATGACGCTCCGCCAAATGTGCAGGTTCATAACTAATGAATTTTTTTCAAAATTTAGGCATGGGAACCATCACAAGAGCCACTGGGATTAATAAATGTTACATGGGATGGCCTTCATCGCGAAAATAAAGATACGCCGAAAATCATTCCCCGTTAATTTCATACGGCTTTCGGCTACGGCGCCCGCCCAGTCTTTAACCCAGTCTGTAACCGCCTTGTCTTTACCGCACCGTTTCGACGTTTATATTAAACAAGTCAGAGGAATTAGGCATGTATCAGCATCTGCGGACTTTTACCTGTTCATTGGTGCCTTTACCTGGACTTTACTAACCACAGCCTTTGAGATCCGGGCCGCTTCTCTGTCTCGTGCAGTTGGCTGTGAGAACACATAGACAGGGCGTAAATGGCTTACATATTATCCAAAACTAAAAATGAGACCAATTTCGAGCTGTACTTGTCACGAGCTTTCCAATAGTGTGCTTATTTCTATCGTGCGACCAGCCCTTCGAGAGTTAGAGTGGGCGCAGTCAACCTCCCAGTCGAGCGTGATCGGCGCCGACTGCCAGTCGGCCGCGGGTTAAGAGAAAATACTCCTTTTCTGAACTGCAGCACAGCTGTTGCACTGATGTTTTTCGTTTGAACAGCATAAATGAATTATTGTATGGCATGTATATCACAAAATCACAAAACAGGATAATTCAACAATGCCGTAAAGACAATACAAAAGTTACATTGTACGTCTCAGTACTGATATAGTGAGGCAGGAAGGAGTCATTTTAAAAACATGTGATTTTCATATCAAATAGCAATGCATGATCCACATGATACAAGGAAAAGCACAGTATGGGATTCATAGTATGTTACAATGAAACATATTACCTGCTTCCCTGCAATGCTGGCAACTTACATCACGTGCAGACTTCCTTAGACACTGACTACATATATCCAGGCACGTTACCAGGATTTTCCTCGGGGGAGGGGCAAATGTCTAATTTCGTCAAATGCCACTGGCGTATGGCGAAATTTATAGGAAAAAGCAGCAATTTTATGTAATTTACCTCATGTTTTACGCACAGGAAAACAAGTAATGTTTGCTTATGCAATATATATATATATATATATATATATATATATATATATATAGTCAATATTATGCATTCCTGCGAAATTGCTATGCACCTAGTGTACGTCATCTGGTTGAGGGGGGCCTTGGCCCCCCATGGCCTTCTTGGCTACGTCGCTGCATATGCCTCACATGAATAGAAGTGTCATAAGGGAAAGAAATTACTGACATTGCGCTTGGTGCCAGCCATACATGGCACATGTCCTTCGCAAAACTATACTTTTTTTCTAAATACCCGGAGATCCAAACCCATAACCACCGCCCGAGCCTGCCAGGCACTCTGACCTGAGGCTGATAAGACACTGCTGGTACATAACATACAAGATAAACGAGACAGGTCGTACCGAAAATTGTTTGGAAAGTGATGAAAAAAAGTACGAAGGGACAAAGTATCCGATGTGATCAGAGCTAGCCATGTTGCTCCCGAATTTAATATATATACATATATATATATATATATATATATATATATATATATATATATACGTATGTATATGATATTCAGTGAACATTTTTTACAAACTTTAATTTTTAGCAATGTAGGCCCACTGGAAAATGGATAGAACTTGCTTGGCACTGTGGTCATTGTGGCGTACACGATTCAGTCCGCAAGCATGCGTTCATTCGGTGTATGTTGGATGAAAGCAGGCGGGGTTGTGTGGTACTTTTGTTGAGCTCAGTTTGCGAATTTGCAATGGATGGATCAGTGGATCAGCGGATCAGCGGCCTTGCAGTCAATGGACAGTGATGTCCAAGGCCTTATACACATGCCTGACGCCTGGTTGAGGCTATTGTGGTGTGCAGTAATCTGGCGACTGCTACTAATGCAGATCACGGGAACATGGATGATGTTGGTTTCCTGAATTTTTATTTGTCTGCACTTTCACTGGATTGCCAGATAATACTGAACTGAGTTCGGTATGCCACGCATGGCAGTTACTGTGCCACGTTTCCAAGGCTAGCGAAATAAAGCGAAACAAACGTGGTGATGTAGAAAAAAAATATCAGAAAGCGCAAAGTCTAAGTGCGGACAAGGGGCTAAGTGTTCGTGTCGACCCAGTCGACCTGGGAGCGGAGCGGAGTGCGTCCGACCTCTGCGAGGACTGCCGCACGACCTTGGGGTCTACACGATCTTCATAACGTCTTCATGTCACAAAAGCGCCAAGCTAGGAAGCAAATAAAAAGCCCCCGATCATCAGCTGAGTGCGCTGGTTGCCACGGTTGCCAAGAGCTATCGAAAAAAACGAAGTCCGTTTCCTTAAGGTCGCAGTTTTTACAAGTTTGCAATGGTGTTGTTTATTGCACGCTGACATATTCGGTGAATGAAGGCTGCTCAGTTTCAGAACGGCTTTGTTCCTTTAACTGCAGTATCGTTTTTTACATTCTGTCTTTACCATACATCGGATGTTGGCTCTGTTCGACTGAGTGTTGGCGTGGATATTCTAGATGGGTTAACCCTTTTCCCGGAAGGCTAGACAGTATGGCCGATTCCCGGCAGGAGCGGGGCCGATTCGCCCCTCCCCCCCTAAGATCTCGAGAACTACACACCCGATTTCATCGCAACAAACGGTTATCGATTTGTCATGACGCAAAATACACTTAAAAAAGAAGTTATCAAAGTTTTCAAAAGGGTGAATACAGGGGGCAAAAACATCAAAATGGGGGTGCTTTTGGACTTCGTATAACTCCGTTGTTTATGGACCGATTTCGATGAAATTGACATGAATCGAAAGATTATGAATAGGACTTTTAGCATTGATACACACATTTGAAATTTTGATAAAATTCATAGGCGTTCACATGGTTTCAAAAACAAGAGGATTGGCTTTTTAACAGTTGAATGAAAGGTAAAAGCACTTTTTTGGCTTCTGCTAGTTATATTGTGATAAATAAGTGCAAATCGCATTACAATAACGCCACACAGACTTCCCTCTTAGTGTTCTCAGTCCTATCTTGTTTGATAGCCAAGGAAGATGCGCCACATGTGTTGTTATATTAGTGCTCGTTCCCCTAAGCTGCCACATTTTGAAAAAAATGCCAACAGTGCCCATTTGCCTAAACAGCAGTATTTCACACAATGGAATATTGGGAAGACTACGCAGAATGCATCACGCATGCAAAAAAAGAACTTACTCATTTTGGTTTTGAAAGCGACCGCACCTAATGGTCACATTGTAAGCTACTTTATCTGTAACCAAAAACGAAAAAGTGAAAAGCGTGGCGGGGAGGGGTGGGGGACATTTGTTTATGGGATACCGTTAGAGTACCCATCCATTTCGCCTTGTGACTAGCGAAATCGCTATAGGCTTAAAAAATTGGGAGATATGTTCATTTTATCCCACCTGCTTCCCTCAACCATGATTGCAGGTCATCTTTATAAGAATATGAACGATGCGTATAGTCCTCACTGTTTGCAAACCGAAAACAAGCGTTATGTTTTTTTCTAAGTTGGAACTTTCTAAGACAGACTTGGATCCTGGACAATCTTGGACAGTCGCATGGTTTCCTCATGGGAATTCGGTCGGAAATTGGTTTGAATTTTTCCGAAAATAACAACATTAGCCATCACCGTCAATCGTGACGATAAGTATCAAATCATCTTCATGGGCAGCACCTTCCCCTTGGCTATGGTGTTCCTGTTCACAGTTAATGCATTTCTAATGCGTAATAATGAACATCCAAAGGCACTGAAGTACTGTCACTTATATACAAAAATTCGTTTTTGTCTTTTAACCCTTGCCCAACTGAGAGGGACATTTTGACGACGCCTAAAGATTTTTTGTTGACAGTAAAAAACTGCGCGCGTAGTTAAAAAACAGTGCGTAACTGCGCGCGCGCTGGAATTTTCAGTACTTCTATACATCCTTTGCGCATGCCCTGTAGAGTTTTTAACGTCCGGTCATGTCAGATCACTGACTTAGGTCACGTGAAGAAGGTCAGCCTCCAATTCTTGTTAAATCTTCTATAAATCACGCCATGCGATCGGTCGATCTCAGACTTCAGAGATAACAGTCGAGGACATTCCTAAGAATTGTGCTACCCCGAATGTGTTCAAGGTTAAGGTCAGTGACCTGACTCAGTTCAGCATCCGCCCGATTTCCCTATATCTGACTTTTGAACTGTTTCTTTGGCTTGTTGGTGCCTGAAATGCTTTCCTGGGCCAAAGAAGTCACTAAACACGACATGTGGTGTCGACCCACATGAAGAGTCGTGAGGCCAAGTCAGGTCACATTCAGTGAACTAGGAAAAAAGAGTCCAAAACTCGTTTTGGTAGTTCTTGGAGTAAAAATAAGTACTGAAGTCGATTTTGCAGTCCAAAATTGCATCGAGATGCTTCTCAGCCGTGAACTGACCTTAGGTCACCTGAGGTCATGCGAAGTCACCATAGTAGAATCTGAGCCCACATCCAGATGACCAGCTTTGTCTCTTTGGTTTAGTTCACGAATCAGTGGTATATCTAAGCATAAAAAGATGAAAACCAAGCGTGCTTCAAATCAGGTCGTGATCCTACGCCAGTTTAAGGTCATATGACCAACGTTATATAGCACCCAATGGATTACGGTTGTGAGACCCACAGTTTCAGCACACATGCGCTCCTTGCCCTTTTGTTTTCATTGTTATTGATCCTCGATAGACCACGGAATATAGGGTTGAAACGGCGTAATGTTAGGTCAGGACACGTCAAATCATTAGCCTTCTAGTCTGTCGATATTTCAAGAATGTTCGTGCAAATTATTCGAACCGTTTTGGAAGCAGAAATGGACATCAGCTCTCCGGCAACGTTCAGAAACCTCACAAATATAGCGAAATGAAAAATGACATTGTTAGATCACCTGATGCCATATGTGATCACATGCATGCTATAAATTATATGCCGCCTTAACCCTATTCCCGGCAGGGGGCTGAATCGGCCCCCCTCAGGTTTTTTGCCTGCCAATTCCAGGCTATTTAACGCAACTTTACGAAACTTAGTGACTTTTCCTAGCTATTTTTTCTACGTGCCATGTAGAAATTTCAAAATTTTGTTTTGCTCAGGGGCAGATCCAGGCAACGTTTTTGGAAGGCACCTCAGGCCATTTTTGATCATGTTGAGGGTAAAAGAAAAATGTCTGCCAAAAACAGCGTTTTTAGGATAGAACTTAAAACTTTATATGGATGTATAGCAGAATAGTTGGGCAATGCACAGATATAATTTTGTTCATCTGAGGTCACTTTCCAGGGTCAGGTCAAGGTCAAAAGCCAAAATTTGGTCTTATTGCAATAATTTCGGCGCTATTTTTTCAAATGCCAAACTCGGAATAACAATGACGTAGAAAGGTGCCCTCTACCTGTGTATCAAATTCCAGCTTGATATCGGGTCGGGCCACGGAGCTATGACCTAAAATGTCAGTGCGCGTACCCTATATCGCAATAGCCAAAAGTGAAATTTTTGAAATAGAGTAAATTCAAATGTTTGAAAAAGTTTACTGGCAATATGAAATGCACACGAGATCATTCCAAGTGACTCCAAGGTCACTGGAGGTCATTTAAAGTCAAAGGTCACAAGTTGATGTGAAGAACGTGTGACCATGACAGTTCCCCTTTTTCATGTCCCTGGCACCGCCTATGCTAACATTATACAAACATTGTAATGCATTTTGTACTTCGTTAGCATAACATGACTGGCAGAAGCCAAAAAAAGTGTTTCCTCCTTTTTTGTTAATTCATTTGTTGAAAAACTAGTCCTCTTATTTTTGAAACCCTGTGAATGCCCATGAATTTTCCCAAAATTTCAGATGTGTGTGCCAATGGTAAAACTCCTGTCCATAATCTCTCGATTCATGCCAGTTTTATTGAAATGGGTCCATAAACAACGGAGTTATAAGAAATCCAAAAATGCCCCAGATTTTGACATTTTTGGCCCTCTGTATCCACACTTTTGAAAATTTCTTTTTATAAAAATGTAGTTCACGTCATGGCAAATCGATTGCCGGTTGTTGCGATGAAATCGGATCTGTAGTTCTCGAGATCTCAGGGGGGCCGAGTCCGCCCCCCCCCCCCCTACCGGGAATCGACCATACCGTCTAGCCCTCCGGGAGTAGGGTTAATCTATATTCTATTGGCTTTCCATTGGCATGCTTATAATTTGCCTATGCTCGGATGAGTAGTTCTCGAGAACTCAGAAGGGGCCGAACCCCCCCCCCCCCGCCGGGAATCGGCCATACCGTCTAGCCCTTCGGGAATAGGGTTAACCCGTCCCCGACTGGGGGGGGGCAGTTGACTGCCCCCCTGAGGTTTTTCTGGGATTGCGAGAGAACGAACTAACACAGAGTCACAAAACTTTGTGTACCTTTTGCTCCATCAATCTTACGTCTCGTGTCAAAATTTTGACCTCACGTCAGGTCAGGTGCCTGACCTAGACCAGGTCAAACACACCTAAGTCCAAAAAAGTTTAGCGTCCTCTAACTTTTTCGCAAAACAAGATATCTCAATAATACTTTCAGGGATTAGTGGTCGTGATAGATGCAACAAATCTGCTATCTCGGATTTTTCGGAATTTTCCGGGTCATTGACCTAAGGTCAAGCCCATTTTTAAGACATATCGCCGTTTTTTTCTGAAATTGACGGAATATTTCATCAAATTTTTAGTGTGGAGTGAAGCAGACATCTAGTTACCGTCATTGGGCAAAGTATCAGTGACTTCCATCTATTGACCTGAGGTCAGGTCACGAATAACTGAAGTGGGCCAAAATGTACCACCGTCAAAATCGACGATGAATTACTCAGAATGGGTAGAGAATGGCACAACTAGCTAGCACAGACGTAAGTAATACCAGGAACCTCAAAAAGTTTGAAAAAGTAGCATATTTTGGAAATAAACAGGCCCTCGCGAATAAAGCTCCGCCAACTTTGTAGATTAGCAACTAATCAATGTTTCCAAAATTTAAGCATGAGAAACCATCACAAGAACCACAAAGATCAATAAAATTGGCATAGATCGTCTTTTTTTGCGAAAATAAAGGAACGCTAAAATTAGTTCCCGTCAATTTGGTACCGCATACGGCAGCGGCGCACAGTGACGCCTGACGGGAGAATTACGGTGTCTTTAACTCAACGTTTCGGCGTATATATTGAACAAATCTGAGGAAATTAGACGTGTATCGGCATCCGCGGACATTTGCTTGTGCGCTGGTGCCCTTACCTATGCGTTATTAGTCACAGCCCTTGAGATTCAGGCCATTTCTCGGTCTCATGCAGTCGGCTATGGGAAAACATATATAGGGCGTAAATTGGCTTACATATTATCTAAAACTAAAAATGAGACCAGTTTCGAGCTCTACTCGTGACGGGCTTTCCAACGGTATGCTTATTTTTATCATGCGACTAACCGTTCGTGAGTTAGAGGGGGGGCAGTCAACTGACCCCCCCCCCCAGTCGCCGGTGTTCGGGACGGACCGACGGTCGTGCGCGGGTTAAGATCGACTGATTTATGCACGTTGTGACCAGATGGACGATGAAGTTTTACGTCATACGTCTCTTCCCGATGAGCTTTCGCACTGTACAGGCTTAATCGATAAGATACGGTGATTAAGCGTCATGGGCTTCGTGCGTGACGCTTTGGGGACACAAACTGCCGTTTTACTTTAAATCCTTTAGCTTGATGCTATCCATACATCAGTATCATATGTTACACTATGCAATGGCTATTTTTTTAAGTTTTCGTCCATATGCTGTTCATGGATTGTATCCTATTGGGCATAAATATGTTGCAAAATGAAAACTTGGAACGAATAGAACGTTGTCGGTGTTCATTCGAAACGCAGTATTCTTACCTGAAACGAAACAATTTCGTAGGAGAACGCAAGCTATAGGGAACGTTTTCTAAAAGTTGTGCTGCGATGCTGCAACTGCAGTGTATTCTTTATAACAAACATTCTTTGTCCTGAACACAGTGAGAAAAAGCTAACGTTGTGGTGCAAACGTAGTAAGTCAGTGTGTGTATCACTTTGTTTCATGCATTGCGCGGTCCTGCAGCAGCTAGTTTTCTGTTCCAGCGATAGATGTCTCTACAGTAGAGCCCCAGACGTGGCACGTTCGAAGGCAGTAAGAGACGTCGTTTCCCCCGCGCGCAGTTCACACATCTGGTTGTTTAGTTCGGGGCACCGCGGCCCGTGGTCGCTGGAGACGGTGCCCCGGCCGGCGGGCGACAGCCAGGAAATACTAGAAGAAACCGTGGAGCTGGTCGATGTTGCCGAGACCCATGGTTGACCATCAGATGCGTCTTAGCGCCACGATAGCTGACCTGATGTGATACTATGCATTGGTTGTTATGCAACGCATTATAACACCTTGCATATGTGTTATTCATTTCTGTTATCAGCGCAACAGAAGAATGACCATTATATATTGAACAATCATAGACACATCTAGTTCAGTGAGGTCCATATCAAAGCAGTATTCTCTTCCGACAATAATAGCATTATTATTTGGAATGTTATACCACGTCATCAGTAAATTTCAGAATTATGCTTCACCTCACCTACAGTAAAATAATCAGTTATAATGCATTTCGTCACGCTCAGCTGTGATCAGCATTCGTAGCCAGTCCCGATAATAGAACATTTTCACTGAAACTGATATATATATATATTGCGCTGTAGTTCACATCATGTACTTCAGAAACATACTGAACTCACATTCACATATCGCGGATTGTTACATTATAGTCTATGGCAAACACTCTTCGTGAAAAAAGAAGCGCATAAGCACATCCATTAACTTGCATCATCATCTACAATATTAACAACACATCATCTACTCCTGCATTTCCTATGCGAAAACAGAAATATGTGTGAACGGAAATTACGGCAATGTCACGTCAAACTCACCTGAGCTCGTTTCACATAGGACTTCAATGACGAAACCACAGGATATGCTGAACTAAACTGGTCACAGTTTGCGTTTCGCCGGTAGTTTTTTTTTTGCACCGCATGAGTAATAGCCGCTATGGTGTGGTGAAAACGACGACCGCTCTCTGATCGCCATTGCTACGACATTTTCTTGGGTCAGATATTTCGAGGAGCGAGCAATCGTAAAAAAATGGTTTCACTTTCTCGATTTTGCCTGCCCAGAACACGGCGTCGAAATAAATGCGGTCTTTGATGGCTTCGCCGGTTGGCGACCAGACGTAAAAGTCACAGCAATGTGCCACAGGTGCATGCTAGCTGACAATGAGTTTGGCTGTAATATGAATGAGTCTTTTTAGATGTAGGTCCTCGTCCATACAAAACGCTTGGAGTTTGTTCTTCCCCTTTGCGAGTGAGGCTGTTGAACGCTTTTCGGCAACTTGCGGACATTTCACTTCCAGAACTAAATCATCGTTTACCGCACCACCAGGAGTTGCTGCAAGGAACGGATGTTTCTTGTGCACTATCGAGCCGGTAGGATGGGTTACTTTGCAGCCATTTCCTGTTGATACTGAGATATTGCAATTGCCTTGTGGATTCTTCCGTATCTCAAGGCATCGATATCCAGGTCTTTTCCTGCATCATACAAAATTTGGTCCACCACCTTGGAGCCTGAGGTGGTTTTGCGCATGTTGATGATGGCGTGTACGTTGCTGGCCGCGACCCCACTTTTCCTAGCTTGAAACCACAGGTTCCTGTCCAGAGCAGTTTTTTGTCGGAGTTCTTCCCGGTCAGAGTCTGAATTTGTGAGGCTGTCTTTCACAGCCTGTTTGCGGGCTTCAAAGGCCCTGGGGTCGGTCTCATCCAGGTCCGGTTGGTGGTTGTTGGGGCCGTAGTCACAATCAGGGAGGGCTGATTGTTCTTTTCTCTGTTTCTGCTGTTTGTTTCTGACCGAGGGCCGGCGGCCGACGGGAAGGGGAGAGGAAGGAGGGCGAGCGGTGCGAAATTGATGATAGCTGTTAATCGTTCATGGCATGTCTGTGAACTTTGACCACTAATTACTCCCCGCCCTAGGACATCTACCGTCTGAAACGCATCACCGAGTCGCCTGGTGTCCCTCCAGAGCAAATAAAACGGGAGAAAACGATCGCCAGTAGTCCGCCCTTAACCCCATTCCCGGCAGGGGGACTGAATCCGCCCCCCCCTCGGGTTTTTTTGCTTTCCAGTTTAAGGCTTTTTAACGCAGCGTTACGAAACTTGGTTACTTTTCCTAGCTGTTCCTTCTACGCGCCGTGACAAAATTTCAAAATTCCATTTTGCTTAGGGGCAGAGCCAGACAACGTTTTTGGGAGGCACCTCAGGCCAGTTTGGCCATTTTTAGGGTAAAAGGAAAACGCCTGCTAAAAACAGAGTTTTTAAGATAGAACTTAAAACTTTATATGGATGTATAGCTAAATAGTTGGGCATTGTGCAGATGTAATTTTGTTCATCTGAGGTCACTTTACAAGGCCAGGTCAAGGTCATAAATCAAAATTTGGTTTTATTGCAATAATTTCGGCACTTTTTTCAAATGCCCAGCCCGGAATGTATATGACGAAGAACGGTGCCCTCTACTTGCGTATCAAGTTTCAGCTTGATATCATGTCGGGTCACGGAGCTATGACCTAGTCAGTGCGCGTACCCTGTATAGCAATGGCCATAAAATGGAATTTTTGAAGAGTGAATTCAAATGATTGAAAACGTTTACGGATAATATTAAATGCACACGAAATCATTCCAAGTGACCCCAAGGTCACTGGAGGTCATTTAAGGTCAAAGGCCAGAAGTTGATATGAAGAACGTGTGACCATGACAGTTTCCCCTTTTTCTTGTCCCTGGCACCGCCTATGCTAACATTATACAAACATTGTAATGCGATTTGTACTTCTTTGGCATAACATGGCTAGCAAAAGCCAAAAAAAGTGTTTTTGCTTCTTTTGTTCATTCATGTGTTAGAAAACTAATCCTCCCATTTTTGAAACCCGTGAACGCCTCTGAACTTCCTCAAAATTTCAGATGTGTGTACCCATGGTAAAAGCCCTATCCATAATCTCTGGATTCATGCCAGTTTCATTGAAGTCGGTCCATAAACAGCGGAGTTATAAGAAGTCCAAAAGTACCCCCCATTTTGACATTTTTGGCCCCCTGTGTCCACACATTTCAAAATTTTCAAAATTTCTTTTTACAAAAATGTAGTTCACGTCACGGCAAATCGATTGCCGTTTGTTGCGATGAAATCGGACGAATAGTTCTCGAGATCTCAGGGGGGCCGAATCCGCCCCCCCTCCCCTGCCGGGAATCGACCATGCCGTCTAGCCCTTCGGGAATGGGGTTAATGCCTGCAGCCCTGTCGTTTGTCATCTTTTCACGGCTTCCGCTTCGTGCTCGGCTCGGACCGCTCGGACAGACGAGGACGGTGCAAAGTTTGTTGAATGCCTTTCGGTGCTGTTCGCACTGGCAGGATCGCGATATCCACAGTCGGAAGTGTTGCTCGTCTGTTGCCGATTTATTGCGCCGTGAGGGCTTTTTACTGGTAACACGATGGTCTTTGCTGTTCTCGTGCAAGGTTTCGCCACTGTGCGAGATATTGTCTTTTCTTTGTGGGACTCGTGTTTCATGGTTTTGCCGGCTCTGTTCAAGGCGCTGCAAATGACCGCGTTCCGATACGGCCGTCTCTGCTTGGTGGAGCATCAGCCAAAACTGGCTCAGGCTGGCATTACGGTACCCTATTTTTGGCTCGGGTTCACTTGCACCAGTCTTCTTGAGTTTGCCATTGGCGTCGTGTTGCAGTAGCAGAAAATTGCGCGTTTCAGAAGCATCCGAACAAGGTTGGCCACCACGTTAAATTAGGTTTCAGATGATGCATTTTACCAGAATCAGATCGTCGTCGGCATTTGAGGATATCAGATTAGCTGGGACGGACAGGGGATGGGCCAGCCAACGTGCAGTTATAGGTGCGGCACCAGTTTTCACCCGCAAAATCTCCCGGTTGGCTAGGGCATCCTCTAGGAGGATGAACCTTTGTCGTCTCCCTACTCCCGCACCAACCATATCCCTGTGGGAAAGAAAAACTAATGAGATATAATAAAGTCTTAAACATTGGCTGGTTAAAAACAAGTACAGCGCTGATGTCTGCCAGTGAATTAAAAGAGCAAAACGTCTCAAACGCCAAAGAATTCGTGAAGGAGACATGCTTCAAAAGATGGACACCGATGGTGATTTCTTCGAAGATGCGGAACCATGACAGTCACCATTGGTTTGAACAATGGAAGCGCTGGACGCAGTGGGCCAGAAGTAGCTACGGGCTCGTTGGGAATACGGTGGCTCCTGATTTGCCATTCTATCTGGCCGCTGAGGAATGCCACGTAGGCTATTCCTTGGAGTATAACGAAACTAATCATTTAGCTCTGCCGTCCCCCGTTCCCAGACTTCAGGCGGTCAGGTGCCCAATCATTTCCAGCACTGACATGGAGAAGCTTAATCCCTCATCTGCCGTTCTCCGGCATGTCGCAACTCGGTCGTGTGTGTTGGTGCGAGCGGCGTGCCGTTCCCCTCCCCCGGATTCTGGGGGAGGGGAATCGCTTCCCTCCGGCGCCCCCCCCCCCGCCCCCCCCCCCCCCCGCGGCCGGAGCCAGATGTTCGGAGCAAAACATCGCGGCTGGGCTGGACAAAGGGCCACGGCCGGGCCGCGTCCCCCTGGTCTCCGAACCAGATGGGGCTTTGTCTGCCGGACCAGACCGGGCAGGCTTATGTCCTCCAGACCACCAGACCAGGCGGACCTGAGCGCGCCAGACCACCAGACCAGGCGGACCTCAGCGCGCCAGACCAACAGCTCGCGTGTGCGTTGCTGAGGATTACCATGCTGTTGCTGGGTATTACGAGGCCTCTATATGCCTCCTAAGCCTGTCTCGTTGGAGAGCTGCAGTGATCTCGTAATGGATTCTTGCGGTCTAATGGCGGAGCGAGGCCGCGCTCGAAAATTCCAAGTCCAGACGCGTCCAGTCACGTTAGACGTGGCGACGGGACGTGTTTCAGGACTTGATTCGTAGTGCTGTTTTGAAGGTTGGCAGGAGTCCACTACGGAAAAATGGGAGGGCTGGTTGGCAATTGCGCCATTTATTCTGGTCCTGTTCTCCGTCAAGTGATGTGAACGTTCTCCTTATGTCTGAAAATTTATTTCAGCTGAAGTCTTCATTTGCTGAAAGTTACCACGATATTCCCAGATAGTTTTTCGTCATGTGTATGCTGTTTGACTGCCAACACGGAACAGTTCGGGACGACCAGCTATCGAGCACTGGATGCTGATGGAAGCATCGAGTTCGTGGGCGTGTCCAGGCGACCTGCTGTATGCAGTGAATTGTACTACGTGATCCGGGCGGGTAACGCACCGTAACTGTTCCAGGGCCGCGTGGATCGAGGCAGCAAGAAGCCGAAGGCGTTCACCAAGCGTTCAGCCGAGAACTCCTTCAAGAGCATCGTGAAAACGCACGAGAAGTACGGCTGGGTGACGCCACCACTGACCGACGGCTGAGGCGACGGCCGCCGCCGTGCCGCCGGCCGGCCCGCCCGCTCAACCGCCGTCGGTCGGCCGGCGCCGGCCGCGTCCGTCGCTGGCCGTCACGACTGAGGACAGACAATCGCCGGCCGGTGGCCGCTCGGCGCGCGCCGCCCACTCGCCGCCGACGATCGCCGTTCGGCGCCGCCGTCGGCAGACCGCGCGGCCGCTCCGCCGACGTCCGCGGCGCGTTTTTGCGCGGCGGCTGTCCGCGTGTCGGGCGGAGCGCGCTGGTTCGCGTCTGGTCGCGTCGCGCGCTCCGCCGGGCTGACGCCGGGGTTATCCGTGACTCAGTGTCAGGCGGCTCCGTTGTTCGGCGCGTCACGGCGCCGGTCACGTGGCGGCCGTCTCTGTGTGGCGCAGTTGTCCGATAGCTGTCGTAGTTGGTTGGTTTTGTCGTCGGCCTCGCGCTGGGCCGTGCGCGCAGCGCGTCGCAGCGGACTCGGCCGCCGAGACGGCTATGTTTCGGCTTGCCACGAGCGTCCCATGTCCTCCTCGTCCGCGGCGGGCTCCGAGCCAAGATGGAAGGAGCCGAATGCAGCCGTCTTCCGCACTTGTCCGATCTCGTTGCGTCTTAACTTGGAGTCCCTAGGAACTGTATACTCGCATCGCTGTGTGCCAAAGCCCTTATACCAGCTGAACCGGTCACCGGCCGTCGCCGGGAGTCTAGGGACGAATTGTCTGCACGTCTGCGTGTACGGCAGCCGGGCGGTTTGCAGCGCGGTTGTGAGATCGTAGCGTACGTATGTTTTCGCCCGGGAATCGCCAATTGTAATGTCGCAATGTGCTTAGCTCTATATCTTATTCGGTGGAGTAAATGAGTTGTTCGCACCGGTGAGTAAGTTAGTAGGATCAGCGGGAAGAGAACGGCACAGGGTGAATCCTCGACTCTGACGCTGGCGTTGGTGGAACTTTATGTACCTTGGTACGATGACACTCAGATTCGGTGTATGATGGGCTCGCTGTTGGTTTTGGGATCTCGCTCGAATAATAATTGTAATTAAAGCCAGAGCGTAGACAAGGAGGGACGAAAATAGAGGTGTTTTATAGTTTTGTCCGAAATCTGCTTACGTCGAAACAAAGGCAGAGTATTAATGTTAGATTAGCAGTTACCATTTGTTGTCTGGACATATTGACAGACACATTCTATGGACAAATTACTTAGCTTGCTGACATTCGGTGCTGCGTGGACATGAGTGTGGCGGCAAAGTTGTGACAACTTTGCCGCTCTTATGGTTGTAGTCTTGCGTGTTCTTGCACTTTTGTCTTTTAGACACTCGCAGAGGCGCCAAACGGTCGCCACCAGGTCTAGATCAAGTAAATCAGAATTTACTTCCAGTGGTAACATACTTTTCTAACGCCCCCTCCCCCGCCGTCAAAGAAAAATGTGTTCTGCATTTTTCAATTTCTTACTCATAATGGCATCATCAACAGATCTGAAGAACATGAGTATAAACAATCTGCGTTCACCTTGCCGTATTCAGTCACCTTCCTTGTGTCGCATTCAAAATAGCAGCAGTTCATGGCATGACACTACTGAAGCGTACAAAGGGACTCCAACGGGGACTGAAAACTGGCACATGACATCCCACTTGTTCCTACAAACTTTTATGGCGTTAAAAAATCGCACCAGACTTGGTCGCAACACGGACTCCGGAACATCCTGATTCATGACGTAGGTACCCGAAACAAACTGACTCGTTTCGAACGACCGTAGCGCAGCTGACGGATGAGGCCTACATGTCGCTTAAATTGTCGGCCGTGTTGCGACGCAGTACAAATTCGGAGGCTGCTGTTGCATGTTGCAACTACCAAAACGAAAAGACCGTGCCCGGTGCAGACCGCAAGGGGCAAGCTCGGGAACGCGCATCCTATTTGGAATGTTAAAAAAGCTGGGGGCTTGAGTCAGAGATCATGCAGTACTACGTAATTTAGCTTAAGGTAATGCGACATTCATACATTTATTAGGGAAAGCTGCCCAATTTGCGCATTTTCGAAAAATCGCCACTGTGACTAAGGTAGAGCATAAATTGTTTCATTTCTTTCTCATACATTTTCTTTGGTCTTTGACCACCAGAGTACCTGGTGTTTGAGAACTTTGGTCTTCTTCTACCATCTTTTATTTAATTTCTAGCTAGGCGCTGTAAAAGATGCAATTCGGGCAACCCCGAGGGTTTATTTTAGTTTGTCAACCAGGGAGCGAATTCAGTGAACACAGTGGCAGTTAAATCCTCCAATGTGGGAGACATAGAGAGTCCGCTTGACTTCCAAGAACACAGTGAGTGCGGTCAACGACGATCCAACCTCTCCAAATGAATTGGCTAAAATATGAAAAACATTGCCCCGCAGGATTAATGTGAGGCCCTTGTTCCATGGATGTCGCCAGGATTCACGGCCTGGAGGCTGCCTGCGAAACTTGGGGCGTTCATTACTGGTAAATGAGAAAGAAATGGTGTTTTGCATTAGTTTCCGTGCGCCACGTGGACGGCAGGGGCTGGACGGACTCAGCGGGGGAGAGGAGGACTGACGGCTACAGCCTTCCCAAGGAGGCCTGGCAACGCTTCTGCCTCACTTTTGATGTGTCTCTTCTGCAGTCGAAATCCCCCCGTGATTATCGCTTTAAATGGGTCCCAGACTCGTGCGAAACATTAAAACAACCATCAGCGCACCGGTGCCTAGTCCCAGTGATGTAACCGGTGGGGGGGGAGGTCATGGGGGGTATGGCCCCCTGAACCAAGTGGTCTACACCAGATATGTAGCGATTTCGCAGGAATAAGTAATAGTGGTCATATATATGTTGCAAAAGCAAACATACGTTTTCCCTTGCGTTAAGTATGAGGCAAATTACATAAAACTGCTGCGTTTCCTATAAATTTCGTCATATGCCTATGGCGTATAACAAAGTTTGATATTTGTTCCCCCCCCGAGGAAAATCCTGGCTTCGTGTGCCTGCCTAGTCCTGCCCTGATTGTGCTAATGGCGCAACTGGACCCGGCAAATGGTGGCGCAAAAAAGGCAACGGCTCTACGATAGCAAAATAAGCCGGGGATAAAAAAGCATGCACGTACCATCTCTATTCTGGCCAAATAGGAAGCGTAATTCCATAACGGAGACACTGTAAGGGATTGGTTTTGCTGCGTAGTGTTGATAGAACAGTTAAACACTGGTATCACAAGCCGGAAAATTATTTCAAACTTGCCCTGAAACTTCACGGACGCACCGCACGTCTGTAACGCTGTAGAGAGGAAGCAGGAAGGGATCAAATCTGTAGCCATGCTGTCTTTCTCAGAAAACATCCTTTGTCTGCCAATCAGCTCTCTCTCACTTGCAAAATAATTGGGGGTGGCGCAGTTGGGCAAGGGCAACGCCCATTGGGCAGTTTCTTCCACATTTTACAAGTTGCAGTCAGACATACGCCTTTTTCGTGCCGACCAATAACATGGGGAGAGCCTGCCTCCCCCATCGCTATGACATACAGGTACAGGCGTCACCAGAGGTGGGCAAGAAAGGCCGAATGGTACATCCTTATGGCCAGGAGGTCTCCAAATACTGGTTTTTATCGCAACTGATTTATTCAAAAGACAAAAACACTAGAAATTTTGGTTGCGCGACCGTCCACAGTCTTGCTGGGCTCTGAAAAGCAAGCTTTAGTCCTGCATTTCTACAATGTTGACTTACGAGTTACGCAACTCTTGTAACTCTTCGCTTCGTCGTTGGAATTCGAGACATAATTCTTATAAACTGAGTTTTTTTTGCAGCAGCCGGGTCCGAAAGAGTTTGTCGGTTCTAAAGGTATGTACGCCTTGCTCAAGGCCTCGGATAAGGGATTATGACTGGGGGGGGGCAAATCAGGAAAAAGAGCTGTCCTTGGCGTTTTTGGGGCACTTAATTACAATTTGTGTAAAGGCTGAAATCGTCGATGCCGTTGATTTAGCTCAAGCATAGATACCCAAATAAATTAATACTTATGTAGGCACCGTTTGTAAAACTGTAAAACTGGCGCACCGACAACGTGCGTTTTCTTTTCATTCAGAGTTGAGTCAAAGTAAGCTACCCTTCTAATTTTTAGTTTTAGTATTTTCAGTAAGTTGTAGTATCTCCACATAATACGATAATTACTACTTGCTGTTACCGTAAAGATAATGACGTAACGCCATTCTGTGCAAATATCATGAGTGATACATGTTGATCGTCGATTTTGACTGCCTCCGCTACGAATGCAGCTAGCGTCCCCGAGCTCACCCCTGTGAGCGACCGTGCGGAGGGGAAGACGGCACGCCATTTCATATAGCGCAAGGCGGCAAACAATGTCCAAGTAAAATGTGAAAATTGATGTAGATCACGCGCCGCAACGAGTAACAAGTTAACAAACCTCAGAAGTAAAAAGAAATACATATTTGTACCAACAACAAAAAAGGACATTGAACGCAAGTGATGTATGTAGGTACGGGAAGCTGCCCAATTGGCACCACCCTGTCTAACTGCGCCAACCCCATTATCTCATAACAGGCCGATGATTAACACGTAAAAGATATTTTCTGGGAGCGACAGCATGATTGCAGATTTGATCCTTAGCGTTACAGACGTATGGTGGGTCTGTGAAATTTCAATGCAAGTCTGAAATAATTTTCTGCCTTGCGTTACCCGCGTATAACTGTTATCAATACAGTGAAGCAAAATTGGCCCTATACAGTGCATCCGTTCTTGAATTACGTTTCCCATTTGAGCAGAATAGAGTTGGCACGTTAGCGCGTTTTTTTATATGTGGATAATTTTGTTGTGGTATAACCACTGCTCTTTTTGCGCCACCATTTGCCGGGCCTTATTGCGCCAGTAGCACGATCGGAGCAGGACTAGCTAACGGCATGCTGATGGTTCTTCCAATGTTTTGCACGTTTCTGGGACACGTTTAAGGCGATAATCGCCGGGGGGAGATTTCGACTGCAGAAGGGACATCTTAAAAGTAAAGTAGAAATGTCGCCGAGCCTTCTTGGAAGGACTGCAGCCCTTAGCCCTCCCCCTTCGCGGTGCTCGTTCAGTCCCACGCCATCCACTGGCCGCGGAAGCTAATGTAAAACATCATTTTTTTGGCATTCACCATGTAATCAGTGCGCCAGGTCTCGTAGGCAGCCCCAGGCCCCCTCCAGAATATCGAGGAGAATATCGCCCTCCAGCCCCCACGAGAATCCTGGCGACGCCCTAGGAACGAGGACCGCCCGTCAGTCTTGCGGGTAAATGTGTTTCAGACAGCGGTGTCGATTTGTATTCTTTCGAGGGGGCCCTGGCCCACCCAGTATTGATTTGGGCCCCTCCAATGTTGGTTTGGGACCCTCCAATATTTTCTGCTAGTTTTAAAGGGAATTTGTTGAAAATAATGAAAGAAATGGCCGCAGTAGATAAAAATGGGCAAAAAGTATGGAACAAGGTATAAAGTAATGTATGTATCTTTCTATCTTTTATATATATATAATATATATATACCTATTTACATGGGATATATACAATTTTTTTATAAAAAAAGAGTAACAAAAAATCAAAAAATTTCATTGATCAGAATAAAGTGGGCTAAATCCTTCGAAAACCCCACATTTGAGGGGAGGTTAGGTTGTCGGGCTCACGGCCCGGCCCACCCAATCATTTAAAGAAACTGGCGCCCCTTGTTTCAGATTTTAGCCAGTTCATTTAGCGGGAGTGGCTCGCCGCCGACCGCACTCACTGTACCTTTGTGGGCCAGATGACCTCACTGCGCCCTTTTCCATCGTGGTATATACCTGCCACTATAGGGATTTGCTGTATAATTGACATGCTACAAGGACCCCGAAGGGGGAGAATGCAACCTTTTCATACCTCAAAACCCTGTTGACTTCGGTAACCTTACTTCGACATTAAAGAAATGCAGGAATGTTGTATTTTCGGGTCTAAGAAGGAAACAGTTTGGCATCACGAGAGGGTTATGGACTCCAAACCCACTGGATGCGCCTATGTAGGCACCTCCATGGGGCTGCCCATCATCTTATCGGGATCTGAGCTCCTCTTCCGACTTGTTTGCAAGTACTGACAAGAAGAATAAAAGTGAGACTGTTTATATCAGGTAGCCGTTTCTTATACCTTTTGCCGCCGCAAAGTACCTAGAACTACGCATCATTTCTATGTTGGCACGAATTACGCACATCATGTGGCGCAAATATGGCAGGGCTGCCCCGATTGCTTTTGCAGCGTCTTGCAAGAAACTGAATAACAAATAGTAGGCAAGGACTGAAGTTTTAAAACACCGGATATTATGGTGGTCAAGAGACCAGAGAAGGTGTATGAAAAACAAATAAGACAATTTTTCCCATATCATCGTCACAGCGTCCCTTTTCGAAAAGGTGGCGCAAATCGGTCAGCTTCCCCTAACAGTTTCCATCCCTTTTTGCGGTTCTCACCGGGTTGGGAGGAAAAACCGTTCACTGGGGGATTGCCCCCCCCCCCCAGTTAACATGTTATCCGAGGCTTTGGCCGTGCTCTTATAAGAGCCGAAGTGCTTCAGAACAGAGACAAAGGCCATTTTAATTTCATGGGGGGCACCAACGTGGGGTACGCGAGGTATTGTTCATAGATTTTTGGGATGAGAACGACATTGTGAAGTCTTTTGCATATGGAAGGATTTTGGAAGTTAAGCCATTTTAACGAAACTGACTACTGCAAGACGTTTATCAGCCCGGTTTCGACAGAGATCTGAAATCCGGTGCGCAATACCTTAAGCAAAATTTTATGACGTCATCTTTTCGGTGACATTTTACTGTGACAAGTCTGCTTTTTTCGCGGTTTGTTTTGTATTGTAAAACGCAAAATTTCATGTAGAAGGACTGCCGATTTTACCGCCATTTCGGCCAGATGAGCAACGAGCTTTTCATTGTAAAGATCGTAGGTCGTAAAAGATCGTAGGTCGAAGTTGCCCAAATTCAGGGAGAAACCCAGTTTTCAGGGGAGAGGGTCTCCTTTCAAAAGCTCATCGTCAGGGCTGTGCCCCTGGTAGTACCGCGGTCAAAACCGGTGGTGATGCCCCTGTTTAAATCGGCTGTTCCCGCGCTGCGTCACGAAGCTCATGTCAAATATCGAACTTACTGGGGGAGGAAGAGATGTCCAGTAGACTCGCTTCTGCCGTTCCTGCCTCTGCTTCTGGGTTAAATCACATTCAACACATAACGCACTGGACGCTCTTTTTTGCCATGCTGTCATAATTTTACGTTTTTGAGAGTCTAACTCTAGTACCTGACAATTTCAATGACATATATAATATAGCAGCACAGATAGCACCATAACAACATAGATACACCATGGGAATAAAATTGTTGTTCAGCTAATCGAAATCAACTGCATGTGCCTTTGTCAGCAAATATCATAAGTGAGTTCTGGGTAGCCCGTGTATTCCCATGCCTCGTACGTCCTTCGAAGAGAGCACCCAAAACGCTTCTCGCGAAAAACTGCAAGTCGTCTTTACAAGGTACGTGTCAATACGACTGAAAGAAATACTTGAGCGCGCACGCCAGTAAGGTCATGCATACGGGCTGAGGTTGTACCAGTTATCCCAACAAGTTGGGACCTCTTCAGTGTGACCTTCCTGGGTGGGGCGTCAACAGCACGGCGCGAAAAATTGGCGATGCGTCGCCAGGCCCAGCTTCCTCTTCCACTACTCGGCGTGATTCAATCAACCAATCTGCAGTCGCTGTATGGTACCCTGTCGTGTGCGTTGCCTATCTGCGTAATGTCATTGCCTACAATTCTACGAAGGAGGCGTTTACAGAATAAAGCCGGTGCAGTGGCGCGTTTCGCTGGCACGTTTGTCTTGTTCACGAAAGGCCATTGGTTTAGTCTCCCGTAGCTGTGTCTGGAACGTCGTCCTCTCGTGCATAAGCTACGCAGTAAGCAGTCACGGTCACACCCATATGACAGGTGGGTGGCGGCCCTGCCAACTTTGGAAAACCAGCTTTGGCCCTGAGGTGTCGCACAGAAATAAATGGGATCAGAATGACTCCTGTCTTACCAGCTCTAAAAACGTTCCTACTCACATGGTGAAGGTAAGCGTCCATAAGAGCTGGATGTGACTCGCGTTGTTCAAGCGGAACAATATCAGTATTGCTCCCTGTAAATGCTACGGGCTGGGAGTGGCTGGTCTCTCCGCCGGGCACGCGGTCAGTTTCTCGGACCCCGTCGGCCGGCTCATGACGAGATAGCGTGGATTTAGGGCCGTCGGAGCTGGTGACCAGATCACCAGAGAAACGATAAACCGACTGTAAATTGTGTCTGCTCCCAGCAGTCTGGGTTTGCAAGTTGCGATTTGTTCCAGCACGTCGTAGATGTTTCTGTTGCGTGGTCTGGCTGTGGCTCGGGGCCGTGGTCTGTCTGTGACTCAAGCCGAGAACTGAAAAGTGTGTACGTTGGGTGCATTTCATGCCAGCATTGGTTGCATGCGTTGCCGAACAGACCACAAGCTTAGCCGAAGCCCATCGTGCAAGGCAAACGATGGGCTCCTTTACAGCAGGAGAACAACTAACACAGCGCTTGTGGCCTGGATCGTACTGCGGCATTGTCAGTAGCATGATCACATTCCAGCAGCACCACAAGCTCTTCTTCACTCCTGCAACGTCAGCAGTATGTTCAGGTGCCACCAGCGGTAGCCGGACGGCTACGGCCCGGCGGCGGCTGGGGCTTTTCAAGCTCATAACCGAGAGGCGAGGCCTCGACGACTACACGGCGCCGTCCACGGCATGTCCCGTCTTGTGATCGGCGCCGGGTCTCCGGGCGCGGGAGCCGGCGTCGCAGCGCCGGTCAGGCCGCCCCCCCTGTTTACCATCGCTCACCAGGGACTTCCTGGAGGCCGGGCGTGTTTGTCGCCGTATCGGCGCGTCTGCTTCGTCTCAGCCGGCGGGACGAACGCGGCGCGCCGCGCCGCCGGCATGAGGCGCCGAAGGCGCTCTCTTACGTCAGCACTGGCCAGCGCTGACGGCTGCGTTGCAGCATCGACGTCAGTGCGACGGCTCGTCTTCGAAAGAATGACACGCTTACTTGCACACTTGTTGTCATGTCGTCGAGCGTTAGTGGCACCACGGGCAAACGATAGCACTTGGTCTGAAACGTCAGCCAGGTTGAATCGATGCTGTTGTTCGAGAGTCCTGAACGCAAAACGAATGAGCTGAGAATGTCGCCAATATTACCAGTCACAACAGAACAGCCACGGCTCAACACTTATTGTTAAAATGGCCGCAGCGGTACTTATTCGTTATCCATCACGGCATTAACGGTTTGGTACGACTTGTCGCAGAAAAATTCGCTCCGACACGATAAATTATCAGTGTCCGAATTTGGGTTTCACCGACGGGTCCAAATGCCTGTCCGAATTTTTCCCGACGTCGGAAAGAAGTCAAACATCGGCGAGTATGACGTCATCAAAAACAGGAGTACAAGCGTTAGAAACTGAATTATCTAAACCCTAAATAGTTTTGTTTTATGCTTTTTCGGACAGAAATATGTCTTTGCATCATATTTGTATGTAGCCGTCCATATTTCATATTTGGAGTGAAATAATACGGAGGTGAATATCCCTTTAACAATTCGCCACTTTTCGGATCGGGGTACCCGCAGCTAAATGCTAGTACGTTGCTTTGAAGTAAAAGTAAAACTTTTCCCCAGCGATATACTCCAAGCCTTTTCACACTGGCAGAGTATTTGTGAAGAGTAACCTAATGATGAGCATGCCACATATCAGAGTAAGACTACAAGCACGGGGTGATCTCCAATGCCGTGCAGATCACCACGCCAGACGAAGAGGTTACGGTACTGTCCTTTTGGTGCCATCACGCTCCGTCATATTTGGACAGTACGTCATGGAATTTGATGATTATACTTCATTATCATTCCATACTTCATTATCCGTGCGTGGAAAATGTGTGCTCGGGGCAATGAGACCAAAGTTCATTCACTTTTTTTCTTTCACATTTTACATTCACACCAAGCACGTTGCCAGGATTTTCACCGGGGGAGGGGGCAAATGTGAAATTTTGTCTTATGCCACTTGCGTATGACGAGATTTATAAGGAAAAGCAGCAATTTTATGTGATTCGTCTCATATTTAACACACAGGGATACAAATAATGATTGCTCTTGCAACATATTTATGACCACTGTTCCGTACTCCTGCAAAGTCGCTTTATATCTAGTGCAGTGCAGACCATTTGGCTCAGGGGCCATGGGCCCATGGCCCTCCCCCTTTACCTTCATACCTTACCTTACCTTACGTACGTACGGGGTACCTTTACTAAAACCACTGAATGTATTACCTACAGACTGGGTAACTCGGTTTTTACATTGAGAGCTATAACAGAAAAGAAGTGCTCTACCTGGAGCATAGCAACGGCATTTAAATGAGATGATGCAATTCTATGCCATGATAGCACAGAAGCCAGCACCCACAAGAAACTTCACCTAGCATATGTCCGCTTCATACCTTTAATCCTGATTCAAAGCTATGAGAAAACACTTACTTTTTGATGAAACAAAAGTTTTCATCATCAGCATTTGTTCTTAAATAGGCGTGGTTTCAGAGTTGTCTTTCTCAAGTCAGACAGCATTGGCCTCTGCACGTCACCTTGGTTTTGGTACTCCCTAGGCAGTGCAGGAACATATCAGCTGGCTGTTAGATCTGCCAGGTATATCCAAACAGACGACTCCACTAAAGCTGCTGTTTGTATGGATACCAGCACGTTTACTTGCATTGTGCATGAGTAGTAATTTTCACACATACTTTTTGCATAGTCATCCATAGTGGAGTGTCGACGGCACAACATAAAAGGTTTGGAAAATACACAAATGACTCTGGACGCAAAAAATGCAGACAGTGTCACACTGATCTTGAAACGTTGCATCTTGAGTGTTTGGCACCATGCACGTCTGCTGGCTGCCACCAATAGCTCAACTCTGCACACACACCAAGCCACTCTTCATCGAAGGCCGGTCGAAGTGATGAAGCAGGACACCACATGACTGCAAGATGATGCACTGGACTTAATGGTGCTGTTCCTCTTCTGAAAAATGGGGAAATGTTAATTTCTACATGCATTTTTTTGTTAGCTATACAGTCACTGCCATGTTTTCTGCGAAATATGGGTTAATGACAACCACAACAGAACAACATTGAGAAAGAACAAGAGTACCCACATGTGGTTGCGAGCACATATGGGTACTCATGAGCTCAAGAGCACACGAGAGCACCACGCAACAATTGCTAATGAAACAACGACCTGTCAGCCTTTGAGTTCAGGCCTTCTCAGACCAAGCAATAAATCTGATCTTCAGCAAAATACAACTTGGTAAATCACCACTGAGCCTACAAATAAACAAAATTCAAAAGGTTCATGCTATCTAAATTTCTTGTCCGAAACATTCAGATTCTGGACAATTGTGACGCGTGCGGCAGATAAATTTTTCTTTAGCGCCGAGGCTGGTGAAACAGAACTCGTTCTGGCTGTCCGAAAACCGTGCCCGAATCCCTGAAGCGGGATAAATTTTTCAGACGTTGGTGAATCTGAAACGTAGGGAAACCGGTGTCCGAAAACTGAAAACTGAAAACTTGGTTTTGGTGAAAAAGGCCTCAGGACAGCCGGTTTAAGGGCAGAGGTTCGTAACACAGAAATTCCTCGGACAAAAGTTCGTCGGATTTAAAACCGTCGGACAAAAGTTCGTCGTGCTGAGGTTCGTCGTGTAAAAGTTCGTTTCGGGAAAAAGTTCGTCTAGGACAAAAGTTCGCTGTGCAACAGTTCCTCCCGCGAAAAAGTTCGTCTAGGGCAAAAGTTCGTTGAGGGTAAAAGTTCGTCGAGGAGAAAAGTCCGTCCAGGACAAACATTCCATAAATCTTCCATAAGTTCGTCTAAGGTAAAAATTCGTCTGGGGCAAGGGTTCGTCTAGGACAAAAATTCTTCTCGCAGAGGTTGGTCCAGGACAAAAATTCATCTAAAGCAAAAACTCGTATGGGGGAAAAGTTTGTCCAGGACAAAAAAGCCCGCCATGCAGAAGTTTGTCTAAATTAAGAGTTCGTCTAGGGCAAAAGTTGATCTTGGTAAAGGAAAAGGTCCGTACTGCAAAAGGTTCGTAGGAAAAGCTTCGTAAGGTTAAATGTTTGTCAGGGAAAAGGTTAGTAACCAAAGATTAATTAACTTAAGCTTCGTATCGGAAAAGGTTCGCGTCAGAAAAGGGACGTATGGTAGTAGCATAATCTAACTTAACCTAACCTTTTGCTCAGACGAACTTTTGTCCCCGACGAACTTTTGTCTTGAACGAATTTCTGCGAGACGAACTTTTGTCTTGGAGAAACTCTTGTCCTAGACGAACTTATGTCCTATACGGACTTCTGCTGGAGGAACTTTTGTCGTAGACGAACTGTTGTCCTATACGAACTTTAGGCAGACGAACTTTCGTCCTAGACGGGCTTTTGTGCTGGACGAAATTTGTCCATACGAACCTTCGCGAGGCGAACGTTTGTCCTACATGAACTTTTGTCCGACAAACCTTTGTACTTCCGAATTATTACGAGACGAACTCTTGCCCTACGAGATTGAGTCCGACGAACTTCTGTGCGTAAACCGGACTGCTGCACCAACAGCACAGGAGGATTAAAAATCATTTACGGCTGGTGGCCACTGCGCCCCAGCTGCGTCCCCCTCCCCGTCGGTGGTGTCTGCTGGAGGCGGTGGGTAGACGGTGACCTCAGTAAATCCAACTGGGACGCCGCGACCCCAGCGCCCGACCGGTGTGATCCGGACGTCCCCAAAGCCTGCGGCGGACCGATAAACATCCCCCACGCGAGATGTTATCGAAGTCCGGCGGCCTCACTCTGGCCCTCGGGAAAGAAGAGAACAGCGGTCCTTGTTCTCGGACAATGCGGCGTCAAAACACGTCGGCGCGCCCCACGACCAGACGAGGGCTTCAATGAACGCCTGTCAAAAGCGTCTGGCGATCTGGGAGGCTTACCTGGGAGCGGCGAAACGTCCGCAAATCGCGTGTTTTCCTCTTTTTCGCCGTCCAGACGACGACCGTTTTTGGCCAGGGACTGGTCGTCGCGAGGAACGCCGAAAATGCGCGGTCAGCGAAATTCGAACCCAAGGCTTGTGGCCCGGAGTTGAGTGGTTCACCTGGCGAACACATCACCCCGAATCATTTCGCGCGTCATATTTGCACATGGTGGTCTCGTGTTTGACTGATATCTGGATTCATTGGCCAGCTTCATAAGCCGTGATTTTTGTAGTCACTCCGCCACTGAATCTCCTCACGACCTCTACGAAGATCACGATATAATAAGTGGACTATATAGCGTAAAATTCGTTAACTCCACTGTTCGGTTTGTGGCTACACATAGCGACATTTCTGCAAATGTTTGGCGACAGGTGCTGCAAATCCACAATGTATCCCAAACAAGAAAAAGAAAATTTGACGTTAAACCCTATTTAATAATTACTTCTCCAAAAAGCGCGATAAACAGTTCATAAATTAGTGTGATTATTAATACGGCACGATCGCAGAGCCCAACCTTGCACACCTAATTTTGTCTGACCATGCTTAAAAAGCGTTATCTAAAAACTACCGAAATAATCTCGACGTGAGGGTTTCTCTTCATGCTGAGATTATTTGGCCAGGATCCACGGATATCGGGTCAAAGTTTCGACTTTTCTGAACAGCAGCGAAATATTGCAGACTGCCGACTGATAAGTGGTTCCTAGACAACCAAACGCATTTTGGAAACTCTACCCGTGATGTTTGTTTCCAGGAATGCCAATTTGTATTATTTTGAAGCGCTATCCCTCCCATACATCCCCATCTTGGTCCTTCCAAAGCTGTTTTGCCCCCCCCCCCCATATTTCCTGCCGGTTCTGACAAGGGACGAAACTGGGCCTAGAAAAATGAAATGTGAATGCAGGCCTGGATCGTATCTGGCCTAGCCGTGACGGCCCAGAGGGCCAGCTAATCCTCCGCTGAAATAACAACATCCACCTGTAATGTTGGACTCTCCCCTTTCGTGGTTCCCTAGATTCCTTTGTCCCGCAAGGATCATCCTTGGCTTGAATAATCTAATCTTATCAAAATTACTGAACCATTCGATTTGTACGGAAACTGCAACGGAATCACCAGACTCGCCCAACGAACAATTCTTGGGCGAGAGGGGTACGCAGTCTGCCTGGAAGCTTTTGGTCGTGAAATATGTCCATTAAATGCGAACAGCTGGGAAACCTGGCTTTATAACCCGTCGGCAAATCGTTCCGAACCAGGTTTATGACTCCCTGTCCCACTAGCCGAGACGTTTAGACAACTCTCCCACAAACATAGAAGCGAGAAACAATGGCCTGAGAACTTCATAACATAGACAGTCTCTCCATAGTATGTATGAGGGAAATGTAAAGCTGACATCAGTTTCAAAATCATGGGATCTACCAATATTACGGGGAGGCTTCTGATACCGAAGTTCTAAAAAGGCCAAGCTGCTCCACTCAGGCTTTACTCCTGGCGGGCTGACACACTAATGCCTACTGAATTCCAACCATTTGACTTACCAAAGAATTCAAGTCGCAGTTCTGCGTCGTAGTATGCGAAGTCGTTATGTACTGACAAGCCTCAACTCTGCAGCTCTGTAAGTGATAAGTGGTAAGTGGCCAGGCACAGATACCCGTGGCATATCCTGGCCTTGGTTTGCAGCTGAGATCAAGAAATATCGTGTCTCCATTGATAAGCACATTCCCCTCCGATAAAGACGAGACCTATGGAGAGCTGCCATTTCATATCAGATGCGGGTATGTGATATGTACATATGTACATATGATATTCTGAGCTTATTTTATACCAAGCGCATGACCACGTTGATGTAGAAGCCACTTTGAACGACACTTCTAGTCAGCGTCGGGTAACTACTTTGAGTCAGAATCGAAATAACACAAATCGGAAAAGCTCCTCATTGAGGCTGACATCCGAATCGAATTAGTCAGTGAGTTCTGAGTCCGAACAGATTCGATTCAAAATATGCGTTAGGCACATTCGCAAAACTCTCTTAAATGGCGTATACTGACCGAGTTTTGAGTCGTAATCGAACCGACTTGCGAAGACGTGGAGCTGATGATAAAAGTTCAGAAAAATGGCATCATGGCCCATCCCAGCTTCTATTCATTTATCTGTACCCACACCAGTAGCTTGGTACCCGCAACGCAAGAAACGGTGTCGGAGGGAAGGGGGGCGGGGGGGTGATAGGGGCAGTTGTCCCTCATTTTTTTCTAAATTTCACATTGACCCTAAGGGCAACGACTAGAAAGAACTGACCCAAAATACACCTTGTCTTCCCCCGGCCACTTCCAGCTGTGGAGGAGTTCCCGCTCCCCTGCTTTGTACTTACGGTGTAGTTTTTAAATGCCCCTCAAAAGCAGACCTATCTCTTAGGTTCAGTTAGGTTCCGTGTGTTGCTGCGCCCAACCGGCGGCGACCTGGGGCCCGGGCAGTGCGACTGGTTTCTGTCAACGTCACAGACTACGTGACGCAGTTCTCTGAGGCATCGGCTGTTTACCGTCAGCTGGCCGCGCCGCGCGCCTCGGGCGCGAGCCGGCTCGGGTGGCCGCGACCTGAAACGAGGTCAAGGTCAGTTGTGGGCAGGCGGGAGGCGGGAGCGGGTGATGGGCGGGGTGGGGCGGCGGTCGAAAATCGTCGTGTCATTGAGACTAACACGTTGAATTATACTCACGTAAATAGAATTTGCCGGTGTCATAGAAGTGAAGCAGGCCATGGCGCAGGGCATCTCACCATGGTCCCTCGCTTCGATGTAGGAAGAGCACTGAACTCTCGCTGACTGAGGAAATAAGAAAAACGGGCCCTCGGAGCAGACCTTGCTTGATTCCACTTCGTGGAAAAATGATTCCGAATCTGTCTAGTGACTTGGTGAATCGATTCTCATTTTGATTCAGTGCGGGTTTTCCAATATTGAATTGATTCTGATTCATAATCGATACGACATAACCTGATTTCGGAATCGATACCAAAGAGCCTTTCTAAAATGTCATATCTTTGCACACCAAAAATGTATTATGAAATGGACTAAGGACATTTCATAATACGACAGGCCAAATATGAGTCCACGTGTAACTCTGAATATATTTTGTAGCAAACATGCCTCAGTGCTCCATGTACATAAACAATTTGCCTGCGTTTTACCTTCACGCCATCACTAATAAGCAAAAAGAAGACAAAAGAGTGAATTCAATGTCACTTTGCGTGACATGTGCTCTTATTCAATTCATATCCAGGTAAAGAAATTTGGTGTACCTAAATGTCTTGTCTGCGGAGTTTTGAAGATACGTTGGTACCATTTTTCACGAAAACTCTTAAGTCATTTTCGTGCTCAGCAGATTGCAATTATGGAGTCGGGCTTTGCCTATAGAATCGGCTCTGATGTTGAATCCGAATTCAACCGTGTGACTGAATTCCGGTTCTGATTCCGGCACTTATTAATGAAATCGATTCCGATTCCTGCTCCGACCGAACGGAATCGATTTCGGAGTTCATTCTGGTTCCTGTGGAATCGAGCACAAGTCTGTCTTGGAGAGGGTCACAAACCAGTTGCATTTCGATGGCGTGATGAATGTTGGGTCGATAAAATTCTGACAAAGAAGAGCTTTCTGTTTTGACATGATTTCATTGTCCTGCAAGGTATTTTTGAAAACAGAGTTTTGTTGCTATGGCTACAAACATATGACATGCTTTCACAACATGATTTACCTCAGAATGTAGAAAAATTGCATGGCGTGGAGGATGTTAATGTGACTGAAGTTTTGATACAAGGCTATCTGACTTTGAGTCTGAAAGCTATGAGGTTTTTTGTTGCCAAAATTATCATTTAAGCATTTCCGGTGAATTTGCAGGTGCCAGGATGGACGGCTTCTCGTTCACGAGCGTGATACGTCCCATGCTAATGGACAGTGCAACGCCATGTTGTTGTTTTTTCGTTGTAGAGGTTTTCGTGCGGTTTACCACTAAACGTTTACTTTTCTCGTACAATGAATCCGGGCTCACGGTGCGTCAGCGCCAAAAGGGTCACATTTGAACGAGGCGTTGAAGCAAAACTCTGGCTACCAGATGACTTTGCCTGCCAAAGCCTCAAAATACCATGAACAGAAAAGAAGCCGTCCTGAACACCTATTCAGTTTGATACCGATACTCATCTTTTAATTTCGCTTCTTAAAATTTAATATTCGTGTATATCGATGTAAAATACATTGTTATCATGCACACGTTTGGAGCAAGGACAAGACAAATTCCGGGCAAGGGAGATCAGCTGATGCAGGGACAAATCATTTCAAGTTTCTCAAATTAACACGAGCCGAAGATCAAGAGCATCTAATTTGAACAGATCAGGAACAGCAGATAAGCCTCAGTTTAAAGGATGTCCGTTCTGATACATCTTTAGACTTAAATTTTGTACAGGTCATAGTGCTAAATCGCACACTGCGCAATTAAAAAATTCGCCGTAAAATGCTGCAAATTGAATATTCTCGCAGGATACCAGTCGTCTTGCAGTCATCAATGTACCCGCAATCCATGCTATGCGAATATTTCTCAATGTGTGGTAAGTGCACCTCATTTGAGACTTTGCGCAGAAGTTTGACTCTTTGGTGTCCAGCGCTATTTAGCTTTTATTCTCATCCGCAGAAACGTTCAAAGAGCCAGAAGACGAAGTGGTGGCTTTTACGTTTCATTTCGACGATCTTATGAGCAACATGCTTATTTCCAGCTACGTCATCCTATTCAAAAAGTGACTCCCAGCATATTTTATTCATGTGCGTTGTTCTAGACAATGCCATTGATAGTTTTAGAGTGTATCACATATATCGCAAGGAGCAATATCATGCATTCACTCGCGCACTTTCGTCATAAATCAAGAAGTCCGCCTACAGGGATAGCCACATATAAATTTCAGAAAAAGTCCGAGAAAAAATTGAAGCCAGCCGTTCATGTTTGCACTAAATGCACCCAGCGCTTCTTCCCGCTTGAATCGACGTCAATTTCCCGAACAGTAACGGTGACAGAACTGAACAACAACATTCACATCCTGCTGAAATCGCGCTGACCCCCTGTCACGCAAACATTCATTAGACCAGCGGGAAACTGGCCATAGTAGCCACGCCGCAGGCATTGTCCTCGTTGCGGGCCATTTTAATGTAGCCTTCTTCGCCCCAGTCGGTGGACCAGCTGTTCTTGACCAGCCAGTAGTCGCGGCCTGAATCGGCCGTCGCGTAGCCAACGGCCAGCACGCCGTGGTCCAGCGCGGTGCTGGAGCAGTAGGGGTCGTCGTAGATGCCGCTATGATAGAACTGGAACGACGACTGGCTGGCGTCGATGGCGATAGAAATGGGTCCGTGTACGGCCACCGCCTCCTTCAGCGCTTCTTCGTCGCCTTCGGGGATGTCCATGTAGCCCACGTCGGTTGCGCCAATGTCTTCCTTGTTGAACCGGCACGGCTCGTCCTCTGCCTGATACGGGTACGACTCCTCAGTGTCGATGCCGCCGTTAGCTTTCACGTACTCGAAGGCGTCGTCCATGAGGCCTCCACCGCAGCCTTCGTTGCCGAAGGAAGTGCTACAGTCGACAAGGTTCTGCTCACTAAGGGACACCAGCTGGCCTGTCTTTCGGAAATGCTGTCCCTCCAGTGAGCCGGTCGCTGAGAAGGCCCAGCACGAGCCGCACTGTCCCTGGTCCTTGACGGGGGTGACGGCTCCCTTGGTGCGCCAGTCAATGCTGTCCGGCAGCTTGATCTCCGGTGCCAGGCGCAGGAAGGTAGCGCCCTGTCCGCGAACCTTGTTATGCTGCTGGTAGCCGTTCATCATGGCCACGAACTCCGAGCTAAGAAGGTCGGCAAACTTGTTCACCTTCATGGAGAAGTTGTGCAGACCCATTTGAAAGCGGTCATTGTGCTCGTTAATCTTTTTCCTATTGAAGAGAAAGACGGAGAAGCGCAGATTTTCTTCTTCCGGTGACTCGAAAGACTTGCCGTACTCCTGCTTGAAGGCTTCCCATTCTTCAAAAACCGCCGGGCCATCAAAAGGGCTCTCTGACCTCAGCGAGAAAAAGGAGATGGCGCCAGCGGCGTGAAACACCAGTGCCAAAAGAACGACTTTCATGTTGACAGATGATCAGTTCTTGCCACGCCTTCCTCCACTGAATGTCACCGTGCAACTGACTGGGGTATGAGCCCAGGGGCCCATCAACAGCTCAAGCGACCTTGAATTGATAAGCCCCAGTTTGATACGCGGCGCGGCTAGACGTCGCCTGCTGGCGTTAGCAGGACACTGGTTGTCTGACTCGTGTTTGATGTCGGAATCGGGGCTGATAGTGCGGGGAAATCCCGCAGCGAGTTGTCATTTCATCCGCAGATGACGCCACATGAGGGAAAAGCACGCAGTGCACGGTTAGGAACAATGGGCGTTTCATGGTCCCTGTATATGCACATTTTCCACACAAAAAGAAATTGTACACAAACGTATGTGGCCCCTACGAGGGAAAACCCAGTAGCCAGGACTAGGGCCAATGAACATTTCCTGGTCCCAATATAGGTATATTTTCCACGCAAAAGTTCAAATGCAAATACATTTAGCCCTCACCAGTCCTTGCGCTTTCGGACTTTCGGTGTCTGCGGAGGCATCAGGCTTCCGAAGCAACTACAGCAACTAGCATCGAAAGGCCCAACCATTCCGTGTTATCCCCAGCTGTGGCCTGGATAATGATAATCCCAACCTCGTGGATAAGGAGCCGGACAACGGCGGCCCGTGCGAGGCAGGCATCGAGTTCAAATCAAGAGCAGGCCCAGAACTTGTTTGTCGCCGAATTCGGAAATGTCCAGCCGGTCTCGGAGGAGGCCGTGTCGTGGAGTTTCGCTGAAAGATAAGGTCCTCCGGCGCCACCTGGTTCGGCGTCTGGGACACAACAACTCCATATTCGGGGCCTCTTGGTGACGGAGTCAAGGTCTGACGACAAGCCCGACTTAGCATGGACTGTGGTCCAAGTGCTGCGCACTTCAGCACGTATGGGTTTAATTGATATATACCTGTTGGTTCAGGCATGCATGCATGAATCATGCTTCGTGAGCAACTTGTTAATGGTCCAATGATGTGACTCAGGGGTGTCGATTTGTATGCTTTTGGAGGGGTCATGTCCCTCCCCCAATGTGGATCTTGTCCCCTGCAAAGCTGATGTCCGACCCTCTTCCAATATATTTTGCAGGTCTTAACACGGAAAATAGACAGTAACAACAAAAAACGGCCAAAGTAGATGACAGATAGGCAGGAAGTATAGAATAAAACACAGAATGATCTAAAACGTTTAGAAAAGAAATGGTGACATATTTTGTAGTCAAAGAGGCACACTCTGGTTCAGGGACGTTGTTTTCTTTAGGCCTGTTGGTTCTAGGGACTTGCCACTATTATTTGAACCATACCAATATCCCTTTGGGCCTTATCAATGTTTGTCCGAAAATAAATCTGAAATCATCATTCTATTCAAAAAAGGCAGTTGGAATAAAGCAATAGACTTAAGTATCACGATTTCAAACAGCAGCGTGGTAGCACAAATATTTACATATAAGTTACGTCTATATCTATATGTACCTATATCTTTTTCATTTTATTTATTTGTGTTATAAAGGAGGACATATACCACTTTTTTTATTCCATAAATGGTAACAAAAAACCTCTGTTGGTCAAAATAAAGTGGACTAAATCTGTTAAGAAACTCATATTGGGGGTACGTATAGGTTGTCGGACCTACGGCTCACCCCCTCCCATCATTTGCGCAATACGACACCCCTGGTGTGACTGATCACTGCAACAGAATTAGTGAACTTTAGTGGCGTATGCTTTAAAATACGAGGTATATCGTGCTGCTTTACGTCCCGTTGTCCCGCAAGTCTAATATCAATCTCCAGTCAGTGCGGTCTCTGCCGGCCAGACCACCTGATGAGAGCCCGGTGTTCAAGGGCAGCCGGATGTCAAAGCACCGGTTCATAGCGCGGCGGCACAAAAGGTGTATCAAGTCCGCCGAGCGAATCCAGTCATTCAAACGGAACGAGAAGTGAACGAACGGAATGAGTGAATACATTCATATAGCCTTGAAAAACCAGAGCTGCGAATGTGCGTTTCCTTGTATGTAATTCACGAATAACTTGGATTTCGCTTCCGTAATCGGCAGTGCAGGGGAATGCCTCAAACCTTAATGCTAAGGCTGTGTTTGAGCATGTTGTATTCTATAAAGAAAGTAGAATTGTACTGTATTGATGTCAGAATTTTAATCATCGTCTGCTTTGTAATTTCAGCCAGCTTTTAGCATAATATTTCGGACCCAGCTGATGCTCAGCTAAACTGTAAAATCATTTCGCCGATGCTAATTTTTTTTTTAAACCACGAACTGTGCTCGATTCCAGCGGAATCGGAACCGAATCCGGATTCGCTTCCGATTGGTCCGGAATTGGATTCGGAACCGATTTACTTGGGAGATGTGTTGAGTCGGATTCGGAATTGATTCGGTTACTCCGTGGAAACACTGGAATCGGAAACGAATCAAAAAGGCAAAATGTCTGATTCCGCTTTTATCAGTTTAACTTACCACTGCTTTGGTGTCTAAAAAATGTAATATAGGGATTGTTTTGTTTGTTCTGCAAAAAAACAGCAAGGTAGGGCCTGCCACGCGCTGATTATGGTGGGTGCTGGCATGCACGATACCAGTGTTTAGCCCTGTTTCCCAGCCAAAAAGTGCATGGAGACAGATAAGGTAAGGTTACATTTTGCAAGCATTTCCAAAAAGGCATTAATTAGCAAACCAAAATCAAGGTGCATTCAGGAGTGAGAGGTATACAGCATATTGGATAACGCTTTTCCACAACGACCTTCGTCTGTTTACCTATGGCGGGCAGAGTAGGTATTTTATGTATTTACAAACTACTTACTCCATATCTCATACTGATGAGCAATTCTTTGGCAACAAACCCATCATCGTCCCTGTGCATCATGTCTGTCACGTGCAAAATAACTCAATTTCGGGTTTATTATGCCTTATTGCTTGCATTATTGAACGCACTTAACCGTTGCTCCCCATTACGGAATTACCTTAACCGTTAAGCAACGGTTAAGGCAATTCCGTAATGGAGAGCAACGATTAAGTGCGTCAAAAACGCCGCGCGAAACATTAACCCGAGATGATCTTTTGTTGCATTTAACCCAATGGCTATCAAATCTTAGCCATGATACAGTTTGACATTGGTAAAGCCCATCAAAATATGTACTTGCATCCCACAGTACATCCGAACAAAAAAACACCACAAAATGTCCCAAACAGTTACCATCTCCGAACACTGGCAGCGCACCGGAAACACTGCACGTCTGCTTGTCTGTAAAATGGCGTCTTCGAAAATCGCGTTTGAATTCTGGCGGGAAGCTATAAACGCTGCTCAGACTTGTCTTTGTCATGACTAACATGCGAAATCCACTTGGACGTTGTCTTCGTTACCTGTTAACGAGCTCACGTAGTTCGGGCAATTGACGAGTACCCAGACGTTCCTTATGCGCCAACAAATGTTTAGCTCGTTTTACACTTGCGATGAAGATCCTTGTTATTTTTACGATGGACTCCTTGTTCATTGTTCATTTTACTTACACAAAACAATATGATGTTGATGATGACAAGCATCTGAATTGTTTCTTTACTAGTTACTCGTGCGCTGACGACCCATATGTTTGTATTTCTAACAATGCCTCGTGGCTTAAAAAACAGCATTGTCGAAATGAGTTTACAGTTGTAGCAACTCTGTCAAAAAGATTCCAGAATAGTGATAAAATACTAGAACTTAGTGAACTGAAGTTGCAGACTGATGTTGTCACTGAAGGCATTTAAGCTGGAAAACAATAAAAGGTGAAGACAAGGTGATTTTAGGTTTGAAGAAGGACAAAAAATCACGTAGATGGGAAAAAGTTGGAAATGAGGAGTTTTAAGGTGCCGATTACTTGCATGGGCCAGTTAGAACTCTGGCTTTCATCGAATGCATGGCTTTGTTTTATCGCTGTGCTCGCTCAGTCCAGCTGGATACAAAGGGATGGTAAATTATTTTCAGGGAAGTCTGTACTGAATCCAGAAGTAATAATGTCAATCGTGAGGGACAAGCACCGAGCTGTGTGTCAACTCTGTGTTTTTGCCAGCTATGTATGACGCCCGTAATTGTTGAAGCCCTCGAAGCCCTAAATGAGAACAAAGATTGCTACGTTACGTGACGTTGCGTTGAATGTTTCCCCCTGAATACCGATACATGCATTTTTCTGGAAGAGTTTTCTGCCGACAGTGCCAGATGTTTTTGGAGGTCAACGTACAACCCAACGGCTTTCATCAGGAGCTATAATTCAAATAAATGGTATGTAGACGTTGACTATGGAAAATGCCAGTAATCTGTGAATGTTTCCTGTGAATTCCATTGCACATATTTGTTATAGAAAAAATATATTTTTTACGACAGTACTAAATAGCTCTTTGGTGCTCTGCGCTATTTGTCATGCTAATTCAGAAGAACTCCTCCAAGAAAGGTATAACCATTGTTGCCATTTGTGAAGGATTAATTTCATCTAGATCACTTTCATCATCTAGAATATGGCAAGAGACGTTTCGGCAATTCCGTTCCATGACGCTAATATTAAAATTATCCAGCGTTGGCAGGGTAGCCGTAAAGGTGACAAGTCACCCCCTTACCTGCCCCATGGCCTGTTAGATTACTGGGGCAGACGAGGCCACCGTCGCCACCTCGTTCTTACGTTGCGACTGGCTGCCAATGATATCCTGGAACTGGAGGACGTCAGCCGCTCAGTGGAATCTGGATCGGTGTTGGATCTGACCCAGTGCATGGCACGTGCCGATCCGGTCTTTTTTCAACCGATGCTGTGAGCTCTGTTTTGACTGGTCAAAACCCAACACTGTCGGAAGCGTCGTTAAACGGTCTGGTTCTGAAGGCGCAAGCATTCTGCAACTCTGAGAGGACCAACGGCTGATGAATTTACCATACCGTTTAGGAAAGGCAATGGAGTGTGGGGAAATCAAAATTCTGATGCGGTTAAATGGATGGATACGAAATATAACGCAACAGTATTTGTCTGACAAATGATAGTGGTTTGTCTTTTAATGCGTACAGTCATGTTAATCTGAACTGAAACAGACTGTGGAACGGTGCACCTAAATATACGACAACATGCGCATCGAAACAAAACAACGCTTAAATAATAGTGAGAACCAAACAGCAGATGTTGGCCAGCTCAATACGCTTCACGTAATCTTGTGCAAGGATCACAACGCATGATGGCCAATTAAGCCTGCCAAACATCACGCGCCCCGACGCCGGTAAGAGGCAGTTCGTGTGCCGGGCGGATTCTTTATACGGCTCCCTGCCGCACGAATTCGCCGACATGCCAGTGGCGTATTTCGCACGTGCTCTGTAGAGGCGTCTGGTGACAGCCTCGACAGCCTCGATGATGACGTCCGCGTGCGTTTGAGTGCTCTTGACTCCGCTCGTGTGTGCCGCCATGACGATCTTGACATATAACCCTGTATATGTACATCTCATTGTGTGCGGTATGTTGTGTGCGCGCCTCCACCTTGACTCTTCCTTACCATTTGACTCCGGCTCGAGAATAGCTCCAGTGACCTCGGTCACAGCATGAGGATGAGCCATTTTCTCCTTCTAAGAATTCTGCATGTGCTGGACGAATTGCGGGAAAACACAAATGTTTGAGTTTGCTCGAAATGAGGCCATGGCAGGCCATTACGTACCTTTTTTGCCACCGAAATATTTTTGCATTGCCAAGCTCTACATTATTCTTTTTTTCTTATATTACTTCACAGAAACGCATCTAACATTAATAAGTGGTGTAACACATCATCCAGATAACAGAACTACCTTCTCGATCAAGGGCTTTACGGCATATCTATCGTGGTATTTGCACGAATGAAGTTGTCGTGCCTTTAGGTTTAAAATAATTCTATTTCTGCACCGAGGTCGGCAGGCAGTCTTCGATGTACTACGGCGAGAATGGTCAAGACGAAGTCGATGCATACCAATGCGACTGAAAATGGAATCATATTCCCCGCTTAAGACAATAGTCACATGCGCGCCCCTTGACAAGGACAGCATTACGCCAAGGAACGCCATGTGCATTTTATTGCGAGAGTACAAATCGTTAATGCTGCATTTTCCCGGGGAGAATCCCGCAATTATTGGTACTGTCGAGGTGAATTACCACCACCACATTGCGAAGATCTTGAAACGATGCTGCCATAAATCAAGTTCTCGGCCTTTTCCCGTCGTCCTGATGTTGATTTACTCCTACTGAATAGTACTCAGGGAATCGCAACAGTTCCGTATTAAGACTGCCAAAACACCAAAGCAATTCAGTTGCCTTTAGTCTCTTTTATTGTGTGAAACGTGGACGCGTCATGAAAACCGGAGAGAAATTGGTCCACCAAAGCGAAACGCAAGCGTAACACATCGCGAAATACACATTTCTAAATTTTATTTGACTGGAACCGACTAATCAGGGCTAGTCAATAAACATTACACTAGTATCATGAACACTCAAATGCAAGTCACCTGATTCAATATAGCCAGGTAGCATCACATGACAAGCTCAAAAAGTTCCCTAGTAGGATTCTCAGACCAGAGGGAAGCTAGCACTGGACGCCACTCCGCAGACGTTGTCCTCGTTGCGGGCGATCTTGATGTAGCCCTGGTCGCCCCACTTGGGAGACCAACTGTTCTTGACCAGCCAGTAGTGGCGGCCAGACTCGTCCGTGCCGTAGCCAACGGCCAGCACGCCATGGTCCAGCTGGGTGCTGGAGCAGTTGGGGTCGTCGTAGATGCCGCTGTGATAGAACTGGAACGACGACTGACTGGCGTCGATGGCGATAGAGACAGGTCCGTGCACGGCCACCGCCTCCTTCAGCGCGTCTTCGTCGCCTTCGGGAATGTCCATGTAGCCCACGTCGGTTGCGCCAATGTCCTCCTTGTTGAACCGGCACGGCTCGTCCTCTGCCTGATACGGGTACGACTCCTCGGTGTCGATGCCGCCGTTAGCTTTCACGTACTTGAAGGCGTCGTCCATGAGGCCTCCATCGCAGCCTTCGTTGCCGAAGGAAGTGCTACAGTCGACAAGGTTCTGCTCACTAAGGGACACCAGTCGGCCTGTCTTGCGGAAATGCTGTCCCTCCAGTGAGCCCGTCGATGAGAAGGCCCAGCACGAGCCGCACTGTCCCTGGTCCTTGACGGGGGTGACGGCTCCCTTGGTGCGCCAGTCAATGCTGTCCGGCAGCTTGATCTCCGGCGCCAGACGCAGATGAGTGGCGCCCTGTCCGCGAACCTTCTTATGCTGCTGGTAGCCGTTCATCATGGCCACGAACTCGTCACCAAGAAGGTCAGCGAACTTGTTCACCTTCATGGAGAAGCTGTGTCGGCCCTGGAGGAAACGCTCATTATGATCGTTAATTATCTTCTTGTTGGCGTGGAAAATTGAAAAACGCATGTTCTCCTCTTCGGGTGACGCATACACCTTGCCGTGCTCATTCTTAAACGCTTCCCATTCTTCAAAGGCCCTCTGAGTATTCAGCCTGTTAAAGCCGGGGTCCACAGCAAAGAAGCTAACTGCGCTTGCGGCGTGAACCACCAGTGCAAAGACGAACAGCTTCATCTTGACAAAATATCGGTGACCCGGAAGTTCTGCACACGAAGATACCAGCTGCCGTACCACCCACCCAACGTTCTCGATGCGACTGCCTCCGCAGCGGGCGACGCGCGCCGTCAACAATTGCTGAAACGACCTTGGACGAGCAGTCTGGCAACCCGCCAAAAGCTCGCGCGCAGCGGTGCCGTCATTGGTCCCTGGCCCTTGACGCGTTGCGCATGCGTCTTGTTCTCTTCTATGCAACTAAATCACACAAACGTTGGCGCTCCTTTTTGTTGAGACTAATGTAAGCAGAAGCTCAGTAGTGACGCATGCGTGCTCAGTGTCGGCAGAGCCTCTGCGGAAATGGGAGAGGGAGGGGGCGGGGAACGTGATTTTGACATCGCTTCTTTCCATGCACCACCATGGGGTCAATGCCCCCGTTCCAGCGCTTTTGTGCGTGCGCGGGTCGCGTAGTCGTCTTCGGCACCAAGAATAAGCGCCGCGATAAATTTTTGCATGGGCGTATAAAACTACTGATATGTTTTGTGCTGTTCTATTAACCAAGCGCCGCAATCAGGAAGGCAGACCAACCAGACTGCCAGATTTTAAACGGAGGCGTTGTGTGTGCAGGGTGAAGGTAAGCCGCATCCTTCTTTTGGTCGTGCTAACTCTGTGAAGCCCCATGAACACGTGCGTTTTTTCCTTTTTTTGATCGCAGATGTGGCTGGTGAAAGGGCTCGACCACTGGCGGATCCGGGCGCCCCCAGCCGCGAACAGGGAGGCGAAATAGTCATTTGGGTTCGGAGGGGACTTCAGCGGCTGGGTATGTGAACAGTAGGTCAGCGAGTCATCGACTGAAGGGGGGGGAGAGTGGAAGTCGCTGGGTTGGGTTCAGGGTGTCCAGCGACTTCAAGCTCTGGTTGGGTAGTAATAACCACGACTTTTTGGGAGGAGGGCAAATGGCGGTTTTGTGCCCTTAATCTTGGCCATGCCCCCCACCGCGATTAGAAGGCGAAATAGCCATTTTCCCCCACCCAAGACGTGGTTATTACTACTCAAACAGAGTCTGAAGTCGCTGGACACTCCGAACCCACGGCCAGCGTCTTCCATTCCCCCCCCCCCCCAATCGCTCACTGGCTGGCCTATCATTCACATACCTAGGTGCTGAAGTACACTTCGAAACCACGGCCAGCGTCTTCCAGTCCCCCCCCCCCCAGCTGAATCCGCTCCTGGATTGGAATGGGGTTACTGGTGCATCCAGGGAGTGGTCATCGTTTCATTGGAAAATCCGGTGTGAATATGTCTGTCGGCTCCGTTCTCTCATGAAGATTACATGAATTTCGTTTCCAGAACTAGGATGTGCTTATAAAAATGTTTTGTTTTTTAAATGGAGAAGCCATGACCGAAATCCGACGAGATATTGCTGTCGAGGGCATAATTGGAGATCCCATGGATCCTAGGCCCCATTCTGAGATTGCAAGATTAGGCGTACGGCAAGGAGTGTAAAAAAAAACTTTTGAAATCGGTGCAAAATCGTATTCAGGCCACCAGATGTTTGTTGTAAATCCGCAGTCATGATATGGTAGTATTTCATGTTACACTGTTGGAGATTTGCTCCCACCACCTCCCGCGCTTATCTTATGCTCTGGGTCCGCCAGTTACTGATTAGCTGAAGTCGCGTTATGGATTTTATTTGACTGATTAGAGGCACTCGTTTTGTTCGCTTTGTGGTTTGGTGTGCCTGAGGCTTGTAAAGGATTGTCAGTTGTACAGGCAGGGCTGGAAAAATGTCATGTCATTGGGTTTCTGGTTTTCGAGCGCGTTCGAATGCAGTTTGATGTGCACGTCAGACATATCAGCTCTCTGGCATCCGTTCTGCGGCGGCAATGAGGTAGCCTCAGCCTTGACCCGCTAGGATACATGAGCCACCCACCCTCGCCTTCAGGCGGGAACAGGGGAAGTTACAACAAATGTACCTCCGTTAGCTTCCGCTCCTTTTGTATATCTATGCACCACATTTTTGTCATAAGAAAACACCAAGGTCATTTTAGCTCATGTGGAGTTAACGTGATAAACGCAACTGTTTGCAATTTGTTTTCGTCTGATCCGTGTTTACGTTTTCTCTGCTTATATGCATGAATTTCACGATAGTTGCATGTTGCCATACGTTATGATGTCATGAGAGATCAGTATGTACCGCCCTTGACCTCATACTAGGTCATCACAGTTCAAATATTTGCGGTTTTTCGTACGTAGCCTGAATTTACGTCAAAGGACGGAATTCTTTTACATCAGATCTTGTGTTCTGGCTGTCAGTCGTTTCAACCAGTCGCCAGCCCAGGGACGTAGCCAAAGGGGGGGGGGGGCATGGGGGCCATGGCCCTCCCGAGCCAAGCGGTCTACACTAGATATATAGCGGCTTCGCAGGAATGCGGAATAGCAATCATATATATGTTGCAAAACAAACATTATATGTATCCCTGTGGATTAAACATGAGGTCAATGGCATAAAATTGCTGTGTTTTTTTTCCTGTAAACTTCGTCATACGCCAGTGGTATATGACAAAATTTGACATTTGACACCCCCCCCCGAGGAAAATCCTGGCTACGTGTCCGCGCCAGCCATCAGTCGAAATGCAAGATTTAAGTACTTAACATACTTCACAAAGAGAAAAAAGGGAGCAAAGCCATGGCAACTATCAAGGCCGCTCCGCACCGCCCGACAACGACCACTGGTGAGCGGTCGGAACTTTCACGAACGTGAGTGAACGATCAAAACGAGCGAAGCACACCGAACGAATTAAAAAATTGAATGAATTCAAGTATATGAAGCACTGCAATCATTCATGGTCTCATACAGTTTACTGTCATTAATTTCATATAATCATTACCTCCCTTTCCTTGTTTGTTTACCGCCCTGCTGAGCGCAGCACCTGGTGGTTGTAGTGCCCCAGACTGCTTATCCTACTCCCTAACCGACCGCCAGTCCACCTCTTATCTACCCAATAAACCTCACATCCTTTCCCATCCTTCCTCTCATAAGCCGTGCCCTTCTCCTCCCCAGTCCTACCGTATCGCTTGAGAAGAACAATATGCTGCATGGACTCAGAACCCCGTCCGGTTTGATCCGTGTGGTTTGATAGGATGGCGTTCAGGATATGAGCTTGTGTAAGAGCTTGTTGCATAGACTCCAAGCTCTACACCTGATCGCGCAGTTTCAGGTAAGAGCTGATTTTGTGGCAAAAGTTTGACGTAGTGCCAAGGTATGAAGGAAGTTTGTCTAAAACTAATTTCGGTGTGGCTTTCTTTGTGATAACAACGTAGGGTACACAAAGGACTTCGTTTATTTCTGACTCCTTTCTGTTAATTTTCCTTAACTGAACTTAACCGTGTTAGGAATAATGCTTTCGCCCTTCGATGTCTTAGTGTAGTGGTTTTGAACCGCTCGGTAGTGAAAACGAACAACGTCATGGGCGCTGGTGACGTTTAAACTTGCGTTTTCGTAGGGGTAAAGTACTGAAACAGATCGATAAACCTCTCTTGGTGTAGCAGAAGTCAACGAGTGAAAGGAAATAATCAAGCTACATTTAAAAAACATGGCATCGAATCTGAAGACAAACGCGGTCTCTTCGTACCGTGCCATACCTTGCCGTTTGGAATAAAATCAATTTCGCCCTAGGTTTTTTAGTTTTCATTAGAATAATGCTTAATTTTATCTTGTTTGTTTTTAGTTTTAGTGTAAATATCTTGATTAGTTTTAATATAAATCTTATATAAATCTTAGATTAGTTTTCATTAGAATAATGCTCGAGGTAGTAATTCGATCCTCGGCCGTCCAGTGGTTAAGGTCTCAGGCAACGAGAGTACTTCATTTACAGAGCAAAGAAGGCTTCCGGCCATTTTTTAAAGTCTTCGTGATCTTGTCCAGCAAACAGCAGAATCCTTGACAAAATTTCCCGCGTACTCATTTTGATTCCAGTCGCACTAGCGTGACGGAAATTCCTCTTGATAATTGATGCCGTTTGCGTTTTTCCATTTTCCTGACCTTCTTCACAATAAAAACCCCAAGGGACACACGTACCCTTTCAAAAAATTGTTTATAATGGTCTGAAATGCATATCAGGTCGGAACATACATACTGCTGAGGTGCATTAATCGCAAAGTCAAAACCATCACACACGCACAAACACAGTAATGAATGCTCCAAACATGAACACAGCTCTTATCTCATTTCACAAAGCCCTTGATGTACTACGCTCTCCTGTTGTCAACACAGATCAAGTCGCGTCGATATGACTTTCAGACAAGCTTTCTTCACACCAACGGGAAGCTGGCCATTGAGACCACGCCACAGGCGTTGTTGGCGTTGCGGGCAATCTTGATGTAGCCGTCGTCCCCCCAGTCGGTGGACCAGCTGTTCTTGACCAGCCAGTAGTCGCGGCCAGAGTCGTCCGTGCCGTAGCCAACGGCCAGCACGCCGTGGTCCAGCTCGGTGCTGGAGCAGTTGGGGTCGTCGTAGATGCCGCTGTGATAGAACTGGAACGACGACTGGCTGGCGTCGATGGCGATAGAGATTGGTCCGTGCACGGCCACCGCCTCCTTCAGCGCTTCCTCGTCGCCTGCGGGGATGTCCATGTAGCCGACGTCGGTGGCGCCAACATCCTCTTTTTTGAAGTGGCACGACTCGTCCGTTGCTTGGTACGGGTACGACTCCTCGGTGTCGATGCCGCCGTTCGCCTTGACGTACTTGAAGGCGTTGTCCATGAGGCCTCCTTCGCAGCCGTTGTTGCCGAAGGAAGTGCTGCAGTCGATGAGGTTCTGCTCACTGAGATCCACCAGTCGGCCCGTCTTGCGGAAGTGCTGTCCCTCCAGTGAGCCGGTCGCTGAGAAGGCCCAGCACGAGCCGCACTGTCCCTGGTCCTTGACGGGGGTGACGGCTCCCTTGGTGCGCCAGTCAATGCTGTCCGGCAGCTTGATCTCCGGCACCAGGCGCTGGAGAGTGGCGCCCTGTCTGCGAACCTTCTTGTGCTGCTGGTAACCATTCATGATGGCCACGAACTCCTCGGTAAGAAAGTCGGCAAACTTGTTCATTTTCATGGAGAAGCTGCGTTTATCCTGGCGGAACAGACTGTTATGCTCGCGGATCATCTTGATGTTGGCGTTGAAGATCGCAAAGCGAAGGTTTTCTTCCTCTGGCGATTCGTAGGACTTGCCGAAACGTCGTTTGAAGGCCTCCCACTCCTGTAGCGTCTGCCGACCTTGCCCGCTGTTCTTTGGCTCCAGATAATGGATGGTCTGTGGGCTGGCCACTTGGAGCGCAAGCAGGGCAAGCAGAATGCCCCTCATGCTGTCAGGACAGGAAATCTCTTCAACAGCAGATGTTGTCTTCCACAGCTGAACACGGCGGAGGCTAGCGATTGGCGGGCGTCTCTCCACGGGTGCTCACCGCCTCACGGACTACTGGTGTCTGACAGGAGGATCGCCAGGTGAACTGAAGTAGGCGCACGGCCCCATCTGACCATTACAAACCCCGTCAGAGCGCGCGCGGATTGGTGTGTGGCATTGCGCGCATGCGCAGTAATGCCTATGGCTTCCCAGTTCAGTCTACCAGGTCGTAACATGGGCGGAGTTTTTCAGGGCGGCCCATCAAGACTCACGATAGGCCAAGGCGTTTAAGCGTTTTTTAGACACTAGGTACTTTTTATAGGGTCACGGACCGTCCCGGAAATCTATACTCCATCCACGCCAAGAAACTGGTTACGAACCACCGAGACCAAATAAGTCTGGCCCAAGGCTAGAGCCCGGCCGGGACAGGGACCCGTCCTACGGCCGTTTGTTGCCATAATTAAAATGCATTTATTAGTGTAATTTGGCAAAAAAATAATAATGGCACAAGGTATCGTCATTTGAACATCTCTGGTGGTTTACGTGTCCCACTACTCACTTTTGGGGTTCACAGTTCGACTCCTTATATACATTCGTTTTGTTCACTTCTTGTTTGGTGCGCCAGAGTTTTGTGAAGGATTGTCGGTTGTACGGCCAGATTTGTGCAAGTGTGATTTCATTAGATTTTGCAGTTTTTGGCCGCGTTCTTTGTTCAGAATGCAATTTGATGTGAACGTCAGACGCATCAGCTCTCTGGCATCCGTTCTGCGGATGCCAGAGACAGTGAGACAGACGCACAGATGAGACAGACAGACGCGGCAGTGAGACAACCCCAGCCTTGACCCGCTGGGAGACATGAGCAACCCCTGGGTTACTACCATTCTCACCCACAGGCGGGATATAGGGAGCTACGATAGATGTACCACTGTTGGCTTTCAGCTGCTTTCGTTCATCAGTGCAGCACATTTTCGTCATAAGAAAACACTAAGGTCATTCTAGCTCATGTGGAAATAACGTGATAAACGCAGCTGTGTTCACAGTTTCTTTTCTTCCGGTCCGAGTGTACTTTTTCTCTGCTTACCTGCATGAATTTCAAGATAATGGCATGTAGCGGTGCGTTATGATGTCATGGGAGGTCAGTATGTACCATCCTTGGCCTCATGCTAGGTCATCACAGTCCAGCTGTTTGTGGCTTCTCATGCGTAGCCTCAATTCGCCTTAGACAACGAACGGAAACAGCAATTTGGAAAATGTATGTTTTTTATATGTTTATTGCAATTAAGCTATAGGAAGTTCCCGTGTAGGAAACTTGGCACGAGGTTTCCTGGCATGCCTGTTCCTGAACGGCTCACGTTTACTTTGGATTCTAAACGAAAAATAAGGTGCGAAACAAAAGATGTAAAGTTGCATAGTAACTGCGAACTTCCTGCATATACCTCTAACGCAATGTTTTACAAGCAATTTTCTTGCAGACTTGGAAATGTATTTGTATTCGTTACACCTAATAACATCACACAAACTGAAGGATAAAGCTCCATTGCATGCATACCTAATAATCTTAAGCGTAATTGAAATAAAACGTGAAAACGTATCAGAACCCGCGAGTCCGATGACAGTAATGAGTTCGATGATACAACCCATGAAATGTTTATTCGGCTGCTTCATTCCATTGGCGGTGGATCCTATTTCGTCATGGGAGATAAGCCGAAATTTCGAGGTCCCTTGATCTTGGGAGACCCCCTTTCCTATGATGAGGCCCCCTATCCCCCAAAAAGTCCATGTTGCACCAAAACCTCCGTCATGAGGTTACCTGGCCTTCGCTTACCGAGGGCCGGGGTGAGCTCGAGAACAGCCCCTTAGGTTTTTTGTACGTAGCGTAAAAGAGCTAGAAACGTTAATTTCTCGTTAGCTGTTGGTACATTATTGTTACATCTGGTGAAAAAGTTTGAAAATTAGGTTATACCAGACCACTGACATATTTGATCTTTAAGAATAGCATGTCAGAAAAGTTTAAGGGTCTTCCAGTCATTGCCAAAAAAAGATTTTGGCAAATGGCAAACGCTGTTTGAATTCCCAACTAATTGTGCACAAAATGTGTATTCTAAGTTTTTCGGAAAATTGATTCGCCTTACCTCAAATAAACCTTAATGAGATGCTGTTTTTTTGTCTTCTTGCCAGAAATTTCTCTGTACATGAGACTTTGCTGGGTAAGAAAAGGAATACACATCTTCTGCAAAAGGACGATTTGTATTAATATCACAAAAAATAATTATTACAAGCGTTAATATACAGATATTAATATTACAAAGTAACAAACAAAAAGGAATACAAATACGCTTTTCAATGATGCAACTCCTTTCGTGAAGGGTCAGTGACCTGAGGCCGGGTGTTTTGATCATAAAACCGAATATACCGCAGAACTGGTATGAAATGCATTTGCCATTCACTTCTGGTGAGGCATGATCGGTGTGCATTTCACATTATGCTCGTGAAGGCTTTTAAACGGCGTAACCATATTTGACCCGACATAACCTGATATCATTCTAAAGGTCACTTGTCCATTACCATTACCAAGTCACTTGTCACTTGGGACGTAGAAAATTTCATGAAACGTTTTATGACAACGCATAGATCTATACGTTGTAATGAGAATGCCTCGAGCTGGTTTCACGTGTTTATTTAGTGGTTTGTGAGATGCAAACGATTAATGATGTGACCTAGGATGACCTGGCATGACTATATTGATTCTAAGAGCGTTTGTTTCGGTAACGTCAGATTGCTTTTATAATATCAGACTTGTTCCATTACTTCGTTTTGCTCTGTGGCACCGTAATTTTCCGGGCGAAAACAGACACATTTTGCATGCTGTCGTTCTTGACCTGACCTGGCCCGACCTATCCTTTATTTTCCTGTCATTCAAACACACCAGGATGATTATAGCGATCAAATGGCGTTTGTTTCGAGATACGAATGTTGAAGGATTTGATTTTAGTTAACCTGATATGACCTTAAATGACATATATGAATTTTTCCGGATAGACGTTGCCATATTTGAATAAATGTTGTCAATGGTGATTCAAAAACACACACACGAAGTAAATTTACTTGAGTGCCAGTTTCGACAAAAATCAGAGTTGTATTCCAGTGGCTTTTGACCTGACCTGACATGACCTGAGAAGAACTAGATTGTTTTTTGGCGATGGAAATCCGTTTCAGGGCATTTTTTGACCTTTCCATATTCAACATCAGTTTATAAGACTGTCATTTTTGCCTTTATTGCCCACAGATTTTGGACGTCACGACGTGTCCCTGTTTACTAACTCATAGTCCATAAATCTGCATTCGTTCTTCGTAAACTCCATAAAATTTGACAGCTTTTCGGTTGGTATCATTCTTAGTTCCGTAGCTCTCTTAGTATACGCCCTGAGATGAATGCATTACATTTTTGTGGTACCTGAACACACACCTATTTTGTGGTACATTGGTAATTTCCACCATAAATGTTCAACAGAAAGAAGCAACTTTTGTCATAGACAGACCATGGCTGACTTTCGGAGGAAGGAACAATTCATTCTATATGCAAGTTTGTATGAGCTGACAGGCATAGGAGACTTTGTCTCTATTGGCTCTCTAAAATAGTGTCTGGGGTCCAGGTCCCTTGCCACCAGCGGAGAGTACACAGGCTGGGCTTTATGGGAGAAACCCGGTAAATACGTCTGCTTATACTCACCTAAAATGGATTTCGCTCAAAAACGAGTTCATGAAATCCTGATCAAAGACCTAAGGGAGAGCCCGGCCCCGTGGCCTCACCCATTTGTAGACTGTCTTCGTAGCCGATTAACTTAGTCCCCCTGATCCTGATAAATTTCAGGTTCCTCGGTTCAGAGACGTACTCAAAGGAGGAGCAAAAGGAGTCATGGCTCCTCTGTCTTTGGATCGCCTTTAAGTGTAATGCGTGTGAGATGCATTTCCGGTCCCGGCTCGTGTTCGGACAAGAGCAGGATAAATAGGGTAATAGGATCATTCGAACCGAACACAATTTTTGCCCAGTCAAAATCTAGCGAATGGTTAAAATCCATAACATGACAAAAATAGAACGTCCTCCGTTCCTTACTCGTATATCTTTCTGGGCGTTTGTAAATCCTTTTTGATAAATTTCTCCTTGACTCCCCGACATGTAGAGTACCCTAAGAGAGCCTATGTCGGAGGAGACAGACAGGGATTTACCAAAAAGGATATGCGAACACGGGGGAGATACACGCGCTGGGGACAGAAAAAAGCGCCAGTTTTCCCGTTAGGGATTTTAATCATTCTCTAGATTTTGACAAGGCAAAAAATGTGTTCAGTTCAAACGTCTTTATGAGACGGCGTATTGTGGAGTCAGCATTGATCAGCACAACAGAAAATGCGAATATGTCACCTTGTCAGTTTCTCTTCAATAAAGTAATAGCGGACATGATAAAAGCGAAATACTGCAGTGAAAGCTCCGATTGAATGATTCGATGAATGCAATAAGAAAAACTTGGGCGGTGAATGCGTGTGACGGATTTGATGCTGTGTGTATGCAAAACTTTGATAAGGAGCTGAGATGGTCCAAAACTGTTAGTTTTAATACATGATTTGCGACTCCAAAGTGTGGTATATCTATATATATTAGGCATATATCATCATGATGCGTGTTCCAGGTTTCCGTGCGTAACTCCAAGACATACAAAATTTTGGTACAACAGTTCTAGACCATTGTCTAGGCTGGCAGAGCTGTTTCTTTCCCGGTACTAAGCTAAGATATTCTGGCCAGCATTTAGTACGCTGAAAGCTAGCACCTGCGCTGGTATCCAAAAGCTGGTGGCTCCAGTGCCGACACCCATAGGGGAAGGTGCCTGTATTGCGCCACCTTAAGGGAGAAACGGTATAACTAATATATTTATATATATATATATATATATATATATATATATATATATATATATATATATATTATACTAAACTAAGTTAAATTCGAATGTAAGTATCTGTCACTGATTTTTCCGTAAAAATTTCAAAGAGCGCATTTAAGACCCCCTGCCCTAAATGCGAGTGTGTGTGTGTGTGTGTGTGTGTGTGTGTGTGTGTGTGTGTGTGTGTGTGTGTGTGTGTGTGTGTGTGTGTGTGTGTGTGTGTGACCCCGATTGGCGCCACATACTCAGCTGTTTGTCCTCATATCTAGGTGACACAGGATAGTCCTCAACCTCTTCAGTTTTTGTTTTGTAACTTATGCTACTGGTTTCCTCAAGTTGCAGGTGATTTGAACACATATCACTGTCTCACCCCTCCCCCCCTCTTCCACCGCGCATTTCTCGTCATGCTGATTTCGTCATTGGTGATAAATAAATGCCTAGGAATGAATAGTCTTTATTGCGGATTATTACCGGACAGCTGGACAGCTCATCGCTGACTAAAATCATTCAGTCCTTGTTATAAACTCGCCGGCAGACGTTGCACGTGTACACAGCTGATGAGCAGCCGTCTGCACAGGCGTTGTGAGACCACCCATTGCATTTCACACACTGTGGCCGCACCTCATTCTGTCCCACCACGCCCTCACCACAAATGATACAAACATCCCCCGTGAAGCAGCTGCTCTTCGCTCGTGCGTTGGGGCTTATCTGCTTGCCTTTGCGATTCTTTATGCCCAGGTTATTTTTTCGGTTCGCCTTCACGGGCGTTTTTTCGTCAATTTTTCCTTAACTGGAGATTCTGACAGGAGCTGAGCTTTTTGGCACCAGCTTCTGCACTTTTTTCTGGGGGTTCGCTTCAGTATCACGAACAGCTTTCCAAGATACGAATAATTTGGCGTTCTTTGGCCGTTTGATGTACCCTCGACTAGTGCCTGGGTGATTGCCTCAATAATCTCCCTGTCGACCAGTTTATCGGGCACAGGATCTCCCTCATTGGCCCCTCGTACTGGTCCTCCGATCTCGGCCTTTGGGGCATGCTCAGAATCCAAAATCACTCCGCCTGGGTCACGAGCGGACGCAGCAGCCCCCGTTTGGCCCCCGTCCTCACCCGCTGTCCATCTTATCATATGTACGTATCGTCGCGAGGAATCCAAATGTTCTCTACACGCTTGGAATCGTCCTCGGTGAACGGGTTGTCGAACGGGAGCATCAAGACTGTGGCCTTGAAGACAGCCTTTTCCGCTGTTGCAACCTTCAAGAACGCCATTCCAGTTAACTCAGCCATTGACCAGTGGCCCTTTCCTAAACATCATGCAACCTGTTCTAACTTCCTCAAAGCTGCTCAGAGTCTGTTCCATTCGCACTCAATCTTCTCCAAGCCCCTCAAAACTCCTGCAGACTCCTCCAAATCAAAAGCAGGTTTAAGTTTGAGGAGTTTGATGTCACTGGAAGTCGCGCACCTATTACATTTCACCCATCGGCAAATGGCTCACTGCTGGTCTGAACTACTCCACTCGGAACAGGCCCCAGTGCAACGTACTCATTTGAGCTGGATAACTGCGCCGCCACTGGTGGCATACCTCGGAACTCTGCTTCATAGGCGCTGAAGAAGCGCGCATCCGACAGTTGCAGCTGATGTGATTTGTGGGATGGAGGGCCACCATGTGAATGTGGTGGTCACGCACGAAATCCCACATCGGGAGCGACATATAACTTATGATTATCAAGGATGAATGGCACACCATGACCTTCACGTGCTCCTGACAGACGCTGGAAATGCTCTTGCCATTCTGAGAATGTATCGCGCGTCGCCATGTCATCAGACATGGCAAGGCAGTGTCTGTCGCAGCGCTGCATTCTAGACCCGGATGCAACCTTTTCCTAGGAAATATCATCTGCGGTGGGAGATGAACCCCTGAAGCCGACATGCAATGTGTGCTCGTGAAACTGACACGCCTTCTCAGCTGATGCGATCGTCCCAGCATGTTCCACTTTTTTCCGGGCACGATATTCGGAACGTTTGGAACCGTGGAGTTTTTGGTTTCATCGACATTGTAAACAAGCGATGGATCAAAGCTATGTGTATCCTTCACGTGCGTAAAAACACCATAAAATGCGTTGACAGCGCATCCTTCCTGAAACCGATCGGGCGATTAATAATCTTCTGTCCTGGTTTTCGCAGGGGTGCCTTCGGGTGTCTTCTCCCGAGTCCCCGCGTCCACTTCATGCCCGCCAACCCGTCCTTGAAGTTGGTGCTTGTCCTTGACCTCAGCCAGCTCATATGCCACCCGCCGAGTCTTCTTGAGCGTCAGTCCGTAAAACCGCTCAGGCATCTGTGTAATGAAGTCGGCGAGTTGCCGTTCAAAATCTGGTGACATGAGGATGGGAGCCCCCGCTTGTTGAAGCTTTGGGAGTTCCCCAGTCTTGTTTCGGATTCTTTTGAAGGCGTGATCCCGGAAGGTAGTTCTAGGAATCCTGAAAGGGGCATCAGATAGGAAGGGTTAAACTTAGACCAAAGGAAGAAAGGTAAGACTAGACTGAGTGAAAGATACCAAATGGATGTAATAGATATACTGGTATACACAATAGTAGAGTAGCAAGGCAGGGATAACTTCATACAGACAAAATAGGGTAGACCGATAAAAGGGAATGGGAAAGATATCAGCTCGGATAGCCCCTCGTAGCTCGGCTGAAAAGCAAGCTTAATAGTTCAGTAGACGCTGGCACGAAACAGAACTGTGCCGCTTGGCATCATCCTCGGGCTTCAATGCCCTGGACTAGCTGCGTTCTAATTAACCGACATATTTCGGATGCAACATAATTCGGTGGCGAGTTTACCATAGGCCCACAATCTTGCACATCCATTGCTCAGATTCAGAGATCAGAGCATGTTGAATGATAACAGCTTACCCATTCTAACTATTTATCCCAAATTATTTTCATTGATCGACCCACCTCTACTGACGTACTGCTGTCTTAACCAACATTCCATTTCCATTAAAGGTGGAAACATTCTTAACCCGCACGACCGTCGGTCCGTTTCGAACATCGTCGACTGGGGGAGGGGCAGTTGGCTGCCCCCCTCTAACTCACGAACAGTTGGTCGCACGATAAAAATAAGCATACCGTTGGAAAGCTTGTGACGAGTAGAGTTCCAAAGTGGCCTCATTGTTAGTTTTAAATCATATGTAAGCAATTTACGCCCTATATATGTATATGTTTTCTCATAGCCGACTGCATGAGACCAAGAAATGGCCTGAATCTCAAGGGCTGTGATTAAAAACTCTTAGGTAAAGGCACCAGCGCACAAGTAAAGGTCCGCGGATGCCGATATACGTCTAATTTACCAGGTTTGGTCAATATATAATACGCCGAAAACGTTGAGTTAAAGACACGGCAATTCTCCCGCCAGCTGTCGGTGTGCGCCGCTGCCGAATACGGTACCAAATTGACGGGAACCAATTTTAGCGTTCCTTTATTTTCGCGAAAAAAGACGATCTATGTTTATTTTATTGATCTTTGTGGTTTTTGCGATGGTTTCTCAGGCTTAAATTTAGGAAAAATGAATTAGTTACCTATCTACAAAACTGACGAAGCTTTATTCGCGAGAGCCTGTTTATTTCCAAAATACGCTACTTTTTCAGACTTTTTGAGGTTCCTGGTATCACTTACGTCTGTGCAAGCTAGTTCTGCCATTTTCTACCCATTCTGAGTAACTCATCACCGGTTTTGACGGTGGTACATTTTGGCTCACTACAGTTATTCGTGACCTGACCTCAGGTCAATCGCTGGAAGTCATTGATACTTTGCCCAATGACGGTAACTAGATGTCTGCTTGACTCCTCACTAAAAATGTTATGAAATATTCCGCCAATTTCCGAAAAAACGGCGACATGTCTCAAAAATGGGCTTGACCTTAGGTCAATGACCCGGAAAATTCCGAAAAATCTGAGATAGCAGATTGGTTGCATCTATCACGATCACTAATCCCTGAAAGTAATATTGAGACATCTTGTTTTGCGAAAAAGTTAGAGGGCGCTAAACTTTTTTGAACATAGGTCCGTTTGACCTGACCTAGGTCAGGCACCGGACCTGACCTGAGGTTCAAATTTTGTCACGAGATGTAAAGTTGATGGAGCAAAAGGTACACGACGTTTCGTGACTCTGTGTTTGTTTGTTCTCTCGCAATCCCAGAAAAACCTCAGGGGGGCAGGCAACTGCCCTCTCCAGTCGGGGACGGGTTAACTAACATTGCATGGGCCACCGTCTTCTTCACATCACCGAAGTCTGCTAACTTCCAAGCTGGTTTCTTCGTGGCTTAATCTGGCAAAGAATATAGTTTTGCAAAGGAATGGAAAGGACCGTGGGTAGGCAGGTGTTACTGATAAAAAGGGAAGTCTCGGATGGACATAGCGCTTTCGTACATTAATTCCCCTAAAACGACGTTTTGGGGATATGGCCCCGTGCCCTCCCCCTATATCCACCTTAGGGGATTAGAGTGTGGTCCTCCAACCACACACCACGCATGAGTCGCCAAAAGCCGTGACCATCACTACTACCGTCACGTGACCACTACCCCCTACCCATCACTACCCTACTACCCATCGCTACTACTGTTGAGCCGTGACCATCATCTGATGCCCTTTTTGCGCCATCATGCCTTAATGGCGCCCTGGCTCAATGAGGGTCACCTAAAGTGGCGCAAGCAGGAATTGGCCCACCAAATACGAAAATGGTGTAAAAATTACCAGCACTCGACTACCTGCGTACATGTGACGAGAAGTATTAAAATCTTGGGAGAAATGGAAAGTGAAAATATTTGCTGATTACTTACGAAAAGATGTGCAACAAAAGATTTAAAAACCCTGTACATACTAAGAAAACAAACATTCAAGAGCTTATCTCGACTATACGTTGCGTTGTACCAAGCGGAGCGGAATGGTCCCGGCTAATCCAGCACCATCGTTTCCAAAAAGATTATTTTTCAGACCGCGTAATTGCCCGTATCGAAGACAAGGAGGGCAGGGGGATGGCGCAGTCCGAGCCATCTCACTATTTCACCATTTTGTCATTTCACCATTTTGGCCTGGACCCCGCAAACTTACTCAGAATGTAGGTGTTTTGGGCAAACGACGTTTTTTGCCCTCGAAAATCGCCCTTATTTGATGTAAATGGAGGCCGGGGGAAAGAGCCCGCCGGTCATCCCCAGTTAAATGGGTGGGCTGGTCGGGATGACAATTTGCATCCCTAATGTGCGTTCTCGTCGGCGACTATGTATCAATCGGACTCGATTTCGTCGCAAGCTTAACACTAAAATTGTTTTGGTTCAATGGTTTCACCGAGGGCTATTCACATAAATCATCCATCTCCTGGAATGGAGGATCCCTAATCCATCGCTGTCCGAGCTTTTGCCATACGTTTTGTTTCGAGATCTGACGAAATGTGCCATTCGCTGTTGAAAACTTGTCTCGCGCGCCACGCGCTGGCCGTGCGCCGTACCGAGTCGTAACGTGACACTGCACTCCTTTGGGCCCGTGCCTGGGTCGTGCGCGAATTTCAGCCTCCAATTCCCTTCGGTTTGATCTGGGGGTGTGACAAATGTTTTCGAACACACACACACACACACGTCTTGCTTTGGTAAAGTAAAAATAGAAGATAGATCTGAATGCTTCCAGTCTCTAAGAGAAGTCTTAAACTGTTTCCACTGGTTACAGGACAGACGGTCAGGAAAGAATTTTCTTTCCGTTTTGTTTCCGGATGCTAGATGGCACCTCCCAAAGGCAACACCGGATCGAACTAAATCTGACCTAACGTAACCACCCTAAGTTAGCCCACTTTAAAACTTTTTGTCTTTTTGTTCTGCTTACTTTTGTCCGGACGCCATTTCGACTCCGACACTTCTTTTATTGTCTCGGATACTTTGACTTTCGCGGACCCTCATTGTCAAAACTTTACTGGCAATTTGCAGTTTTGATGCTCGTAGACCGTTTGGAGAGCCCAAGACCATTTTGAGGCCATCGTGGCCGTATTGTATTTAGTATATTCCGTACCCAAGTGCAGTACTGGGACTATAGAATACCCAAATGTTCCTTGTTTCTTTAGGTTTATTTCTGTCGTTCTCAGAAAGGGTCCGGCGTTCCTAAGGGATCCCTTGGCCGTCCTTGCCAACCCTCCCCCCGCTCCCAACTGTTTCCCAAAACTATCAGTGGCCTCGCAAGTCTCAGACGATCTCGTGACGGTCATACGGCATAGGTACAATAAGGATGCGCTGGCACCTCAATGTTTCTGGATGGCGTGGAGACGTGGTTAAGAGGATGGGCAGGTGCAGCTTCCCGCTCCCCCCATTTTTCGCCATATCGTGTCCATGCTGCATTTTCGAAGCAGGCTTCAGAAAGGGACGACCAAAACATGCGTTATGCGAGATCACTTGAAATATTTTGCTTGATCGTATGACTTGATCTGAACACCGTTGATGTCAGCCATTTCGCTGTTAAAGTGGAACTGGTGTGCGTCTTGCATAACCCAAGTAACAGAATCACTGACATTTGTTTGTTTCCACAGATCACAGCTTGAGCTGCCACGCCAAAACCCTCTCCGAAGACGACGAATTTCTAACAAATGGGCAGACCAACGGCAGCGTCGTCCATTTCACGCCAGACAACTGCTTCAAGATGGGTACGGAGTCAGCCATCGAGGTGGCTGCACGGCTCTTCAGCTTTAACATTTAGCAAGGAAAACTGTACTGTTACACTCGTTAAATTTCTCCGTATTTACGTTCACATTGAAGAATCCGACGCTCATCAAATGACGACGCTCATGACTCCAAACTCCGCTCTGGGTACCAGGCGCCTTATTTCCGCACAGCTTCCGCACTTCCATTTAAACACCCACATAAGCCGTCAAAAGTGTTTTATTCTGCACCCGAGTCACCCCTTCTTCCTGCCAAACTCCCCACACTCGTGACCTCGAAGTGAAAATTGTTTTCCATTTCCTCGTGCATGTTGAAAATTCATGAAAACTGCGTGCGTCGAACTTAAAAGACGCCGACAACCCGGAAAGCACATCGTCAGACACCCTTATCATGTGTCACAAACCGGCAGGCAGTCGAAAAAGGTTTCGCGTAATCAGGTCCCACTCTTGATGACACCCTATCGGGGAGCATTTTCAACAAAAACTTGACACCGACATGGGGTGCATTTTTCTCTCAGTGCTGGATTGTTCGCTGCCGTTAAGGAACACTTCCAATACACTCGTGTAAAAGTTAGGGACGGATCCGGCGGCTCCGTTTGGTGGGGGGGGGGGACAAACCAGTTTCCAAGGTAAGGGTAGTAGGTTAGCGAGTCGGCGACCGGGGAGGGGGGGGTTGGAAGACGCTGGCCGGAACAAATGGCTGTTTGCCCCCCCCCTTGTATTCGGGAAGTATGGTCGAGATGGCTTCCTCTGGATACGCCAGTGAAAAAATAGGTTTAATACAATCTACGATTACTTCCGAAATCATGATGTGGAAAACGCCGTTTCAGACCAACACATTGCAAATGCAAATGTATCAAATCTAAAGAAATGAGCCGTCTTCTAATGAAAATTTAAAGACTCTGTGCCCAGTGTTTGCAAGTTTCTAGCCTCCAGAAAGAGTTATGGCAGCCTGCTGGGTTTGATTTTTCTCTGCTACAGCGGAACTAAGACTCATTCGACCTTCGTCCTTGTTCGTAAAAACCCTCGTTTTAAGCGCTCTTAACACCAGATTCAATTCAAGAGCACAGGAAGCTCCACCTTGATGGGAGCTTGAGGCCCAAAATACCATCTTGGCCCGTCATGAACGTTTCCTCGGAGAGAAGGTCTCCCCTAGCTGTAATCCACTCCAGCTAATATGTCATTTCCCCGCGTTTAATTAATTTCTCCTTGTTCTCATCCGTGAATTTCACTGTTGACCAGCCGTAAATTCATGTGTCACTAGGACACATGCAATCATGCACATGCACACTTGCAAACGTGCACACACGCACACATGCACATGTTCACATGCAGCCGAAGGCGCCGACCGCCACGGCGGGGCGCCAGCTATTAGGGGCCGCTCGTCATCCGCTCACTCATCGTGCTTTTTTTTTTTTTTTTTTTTCCCCCACAAACCCCCTCCCCCCCTTCTTTTTTCCCCCCCCCCGAGTTTTGCGACTCGATTTCTGTGTGATTTCATGAATTAAACGGAAATAACTTGAAGATGAGAATAAACTGCTTCAACAAAAAAGTCGAATTAGCGTTTTCTTGTTTCTGCACCCACTGTGTCGTGTTCAAGAGCGATACAACATTTCTTGCTCGCAACCATTCAACAGTCAGCTGGTGAAACTATTGGACCGTTTCAACAGCTGATTGCTCAACGGTCGGCCATACAGCGTCAAAGGCTGCATACCTTTAGCAACACCATAGGACACATGCACACATGCACCATGTGGAGATGGGCGCGGCCAGGTACAATTCCCATTGGATTCAGAAAGAAAACTGGGATTATAGAAGTACTTGCCATGCATTTTTTTCAACCGAAACTAGGGAATAGCATGGAATGGCAAAATTGCCATTCCTGGGGTGGAGTAGGGTGGCCAGAGCTCTTGGGTGGATTATGATTTAAAAAAGTCGTCCCTGCAGCCGTCTGCGAGGCTCAACTGGGAATAGATAGGCCTTATTGCGCAAGCGCGCAATGCAACACCCGAATCCGCGCGCGCTATGACGGGACTTTGTAGTGGTCTGTTGGGTCCGTGCCTCTGCTTCAGTCCACCTGGCGATTCTCCTGTCAAACACCAGTAATCGACAGACGACCGACTGACGCTCGACCAAACACACGACTTGACGCAAGACTAGTCGGCTTCCGATTACGACGCTAGCGGTCAGTCCTGACTGATGCGTCGAAAAAGAAGCCGGAAAACAGACACCAGTCGTCGGCGAGGCAGTGAACACCCGTCTCGAGACGCCCGTCAGCCGTTAGTTTCCCCCGTGTTCAGCTGTGGAAGAGAACAATTGCTGTTGAAAAGAAATCTCCATTAACTTAAGCCCATCGTCTCTCCAGTTCTACCTCAGAGATGCAGATACCGCAGTGCTGGCGTCGTGGTAGATCTACCACAACCCCAACTGTTCCAACACCGAGCTGGACCACGGCGCGCTGGCCATTGGCTACGGCACGGACGACCCTGGCCTCGAATACTGGCTGGTCAAGAACAGCTGGTCTGCTGGCTGGGGAGACCACGGCTACATTAAGGGCGCCCGCAACGCCAAAAACACATGTAGCGGGACCTCCGACGCTGCCTTTCCGTTGGTGTGAGAAAACTTGTCTTAGAGCTATGCCGACATGGTTTTCTTCGTGATAACATTGGGAGGAGGTCCTGGTGGCTTTGTGAAATAAAAGAAAACTTATACACATGTTTCAAGCCCGGGCCATCATGTTTGTGCGTGTGTGATGGTTTTCACTTTGTCAATCGCGCACATCGGTAGTGTGTATATCCCGCTCTGGGACTATTCCAGACCAAATAAATAAAAACTGCGAAGACCGCCCGCATTTTGTAGGACATTGATCGCGATGAGCAGCAGAATAATGCTTAAACGTAAATACTACCAATCACTCTGAAAGATTTTCATAGCATATTTCCTTTTAAAATCAGAGTAAATCTAATCTAAATTATACGTCTGAAGAACGATTAATATCTGACAGGGGTCGGCTGTTCACTAAACAACGTTCAGTCTATGGACCAACTCGACCTCAACGGCGCATCCAAAGGAGCCCTTGGGGCAGTCCTCGATGTTTGAAGAGATAACAGGACAGCGATGGAGGAGGCTGCGGAAAGAGGAACTGACCTGCTGAACATTTCACGTGCTTTTTTATCTAGGGACCCCGTCAGAAAACTCCGTGAGCTCGTGCTTCGGGCTAAAGCCTCGTAATACAATGCTTACAAATAGTTTCTCCGCAATATATATATGGATGAAAAGCAACATAAGTAGTGCAGAACAGGATGTCCATCTTTGATGCCTTTGTTTTTAATGTTTTGGTTCCTATGAATTGGTAGCAGAAATGGTAATTACGCAGTCTATACCGTATGCTCTTTAAAGCAAACAAAATGCATGCATCGAAGCACGCTGCTGGGTTTATCTCGTTTTAACCCTCACCCTGGGGAATGTTTTACCAAGAGGGGATGATTTGGTTTCTGAAAACTAGGACTGATGGGATGTTCGGGTATAACGCCTGTGATAACTCCTTATTTTCTTCCAACAAAGATCCAAGGAAGTTTCATGCAGTTGTTCCGTTGATCTCACATTGTATGTCTAAGTATAAACGACCAAAATGGCAGTTTTCGCCCCTCGGGTATTTGGACTACGTTTGATTGCCGTTGATATGCGTTTTCCAATGATTTTATCGTGCCTCTAGCCTACCATTACTTGTTTTTAATTCCATCTAAGCCCTAGATCAATTTAACTGTACATCGTGTTGTCGGCCCGACCGGCTCCGTCAGCCCGCCACATGTCGAGGCCGCAGTCACGTGACTCGGCAGGGCGAGCCGGCGCCTCAGGCGGCCGCTATCGTGTCGGGGGAGGGGGACAGGGGGCAGCTGCCGCCAACTTTAGGCAGCATTTAACTTTCACCCCATGGCGTTACTTGGGGAGAAACGAGGTAATAATCGCGTTTGCCCCCCAACCCCCATCTCCATAGAGGTTCCACCGCTCCTGCTTGATAACTCTGGCGGTAGGCCAGATGCTCAGAGGCGCAGCCAAGGGGGGCTTGGGGGGCCGCCCCCCCCTAGGCCCGTATTTTTGTGGAAACCATTGCACATCGTCTTCCCGGCAGGCGGTTTTCGTATGGTTTCAGTTCACGCTGAGCTCCGGGCCCCTTCCCCTTAAGAAAATCCTGGTTGCGCCCCTGCAGATGCTTATCTGCGATTAGTTGAATCTGTCTCGCAAAGAATGTCGTTTCGTGTGGCCGGAGTATATGTCTTATGGCCTAGGTGTATGTGAGGTCATATCAGGCGCAAACTTCGCTGACGCTTTACGTGTGTTGGAGCACGCCTTTGGGAATGATCTCATATCTCCATGACCTGAACTAAGACTGGAAAGAATCTCGGAATTCGCAAAATGCAGTAACACTCAGCTATCCAAAACTCCACGCAGCTGCCCCGTGTCTTTCCAGACATGCTGAGAGAAATGGCATGGGGGACCAAATCGACACTCCCACAGGGTCAGTGTTCATTGCGGTCGACAATGGTCTGCAAATGCGTGTTGCATTTGTGGATTGTTCCTCTTAACCCGCCCCCGATTGGGGGGGGGGGGGCAGTTGACCGTCCTGCGGTTTTTCCGAGATTTCGAAAGAACAAACAAACGTAGCGCCACGAAACTTTGTGTACCTTTTGCGTAATCATTTTTACACCTTGCATCCAATATTTGATCTCAGGCTAAGTAAGGTGTCTGACCTAGTTCAGGTCAAGGGGACCTATGTCCAGAAAAGTTTAGCGCCCTGCACCTTTTTCGCAGGACATGATATCACAACAAAACTTCCAGACCTAGGGATTTTGGTAAATGCAACAAATCTGCTATCTCGAATTTTTTGGAAATGTCCGGGTCATTGACCTAAAGTTAAGCCCGTTTTCAAGATGTCGTTGTTTTTTTCTCCGAAAACTGACGGATTTTTTATAACACTTTGAGTGCGGAGACATCTAGATATCCAGTTCCCGTCAATGAGCCAAGTTTCAATGACCTCCGACAGCTGGCCTGAGGTTAGGCCACGAATAACTGTTTATGAATCAAAACGCACTGCCTTCAAAACTGGCGATGAATGACTCAGATCGGGTGGAAAAAGGACAGAACTGGCTTGCACGGTTGCGAGATGATACTAAAAGGTTTAAAAAGTTTAAAAAGTTTAAAAAATTGCGAATTTTGGAAATAAACAGGTTCTCGCGAATAAAACCCACCAATTGTGTATATTGCTAACTACTATTTTGTTTCAGTTTTTAAACACGAGAAACCATCACTAGAACCACAAGGATCAAGAAACAATGCTTGGACACGCATATTTCGCGAAAATAAAAGAACGATAAAAACAGTTCACGTTAATTTCATACCGCGCTCGCCTGTGCCGCCTGCCCGGGAGCGGTGCGAAAATCGCCGTGGCTTTAACTCAACGTTTCCGCATACATGTTAAAGAAATCAGAGAAATTAGACGTGTATCGGCATCTGCGAACTTTTACTGTCCGCGGGTATCTTTATCTAGACTTTATTAGTCGCATCCCTTGAGATTCAGGCCGTTTCTCGGCCTCATGCAGGCGGCTATGAGAAAACGTATGTAGGGCGTAAAGGGCTTACGTATCATTTAAAACTAAAAATGAGACCAGTTTCGGGCTCTCCTCGTCACGAGCTTTCCAACGGTGTGCTTATTTTTATCGTGCAACCAACCGTTCGTGACTTAGAGGGGGTGGTCAACCCCCCGTCGGGCGTGCATGGTGCCGACCCACAGTCGGGCGCGGGTTAACCTTCGTTTGGTGTTGCGAGCTCGGCATAACGCTGATTTAGAAACATACAATCACGAACCGTGACGAAAAAGGTTGTTGACCAAAACTATCATGGTGATTTCCCGTCGGCGTTCGTCTTGATTGCCAAGACGCTTAACTTTCTTCGGTCAGCTCTGCAGCTGCAGAAGCGCGAGTGTTGCCTTACCACGTTGTTTTATATCATGGCTTCTCCTTTGGCCAGTGGACAGGTCCAGGATTTCTCGCCAGGGGGAATGGTCAGCGCGAAGCCCCCTCCTAACGGGCACCCCCTCCCCCATTTTTTGCTCTTTAGATAGGAAAAAAACGTTGGTTTGGTGGAGGTTAGGGAAATATTTGATATAATCTTCCGTCTTTTTGGTTTTTACCATGTTAAGTACCCGAAAGAATTCCAGCAAGTCACCTTATTTCAGAAAATTTCGCGTCTTGTTCCCCTACAAAGTGGCCGAAATATGACAAAAACGGTGGGATTTTAGGCGGCCGCGACCTCCCTCTATTTGAAATGTCTTCTCTGTATCTGGTCCGCGGAGTCCCTGTGCCCCTCGTAGTTTCTGGAGATATTTTTGCTAGCTTTGGTTAGGTTTCCTTTTGCTTTTACAGGGGCTGTTTTAGTAGTCTCGGGCCGTCTACCGTGCCAGGGCCCTCTGGTGGTCTCAGGCTCCTTTTAACAGTTTCATGTGTCCCCCGGAACGTCTCAGGCGTTCCTGTGGCGGGTTTCAGGGGCGCTTTGGGCAATTTCATGGATCCATCTGGCAGGCTCAGGGACATTTAAGCCATCACGGGTTTCGTCCTGTCGTCCCTGAGGAATTTTTGCCGCCTGAGGAGCTCCTCAGGCAGCAACAAGGGCTCTCTATAAGTCTCTTTCTGCCGTGACAGAGGCGTCTCTGGAAGGTGCTCTAGGTCCTATGGCATTGGCAGTTTCAGGAGCTGTCTGGACGTCTCTAAGGTCTAGTAGTTTTAGAGCTCCTTTCGTCGTCTCAGGGTCCCTTTTGCTAGATACTGCAAATTAGCAGCCTCAAAGGATCCTCTCTAACAGTCTCAGTGAACCTTCTGCTGTCTTAGGTGCCACTCTTGTTGTCACTGAGGAACATTTTTGCCGTCTCAAGGGCCCTCTGGCAGTTACAAAACCGGGACCCCATGACTGCATCATAAACCCTTCAGGTTTTCAAAAGGACCATTTTGGGCCCCTCTCAAAGCTGAGATCACAAGAACCCCCGTTCATGGGTTCCTTCTGGCTGGCCAGGGTGTCCTTATCCCATGTTAGCTACCCTCTTAAGCTGTTGCCTTCTGGGGGGCCTCTCTGGCACTTTTAACGGCCTCATGGGCACTTTGCTGTTTTGGAGCCCCTCTTGTGGCCCCAAGGACCCTTGAAGTGTTTTAGGGGCCCTTTTCCATCTCAGGAGCCATTTTGCCGTTGCAGGATCTCATTAACCATTCCCTCTGACTGCATCAGAAACTTCCAGCTTTTCAACCGGCCCGTGACCAATGACATTCCAGGGGCCCTTGCCGTTCTAGGGACTCAGACCTCATCCTAAACATTTCAGGGGCCCTGTGACCCTTCTGGCTGTCTCAGAGGCAATCCGCCGTGTTGAAGCCCTGTGGTCTCAGAGGGCACTTTGGGAGCTTCAGGGGTCCTTCTACGCGTTTTAGGGGTCATCTAACCCTCCCAGATGCCCCTGACTGCATCAAGAACCCGTAACGTTTCCACAGAAATCTTGTGAATCTCATACGAAGCCCCTTCGAGGCCCCTTTCGAGTCTGAGAGGGTCCCTTCGAGACCGGCCCGAGACGGACCCCTTCGGGTCCCTCTCATGGGCCCCCTTCTCAGGCCTGGGAGGGGGGCGATCGTCCCCATCGTCCCCCGAATCTGCGCTTGGCTTTGGTTGCTAGTCTCAGTCAGTCGTCAGCCATCTCGAAATGCAAAATTTAAGTATCTTAACCCACTCCGACGGGGAGGGGGGGCGGTTGTCCGCCCTCTGAGGTTTTTCCAAGATTGCGAGAGAACGAAAGAACGCAGCGCCACGAAACTCAGTGTACCTTTTGCTTGATCATATTTACATCTTTTTCCACTGTTTTAACCCCAGGCCAAGTAAGGTGTTTGACCTAGGTCAGGTCAAATGGACCTATGCCCCAAAAAGTTTAGCCCCTGTAACTTTTCCGGAAAACATGGTATCACAACAAAACCTTCAGAAGTTGCATGTTGCAACAAATCTGCAACAAGCTGCAGATTTGATGCATCTTTAGAGATGCAACAAATCTGCCACCTCAGATTTTTTTCGGGATTTTCTGGGCCACTGACCTAAGGTCAAACGCATTTTTAAGGTATGACGTTTTTCCGGATATTAACGGAATTTTTCATAACATTTTTAGTGTAGAGTGATGCAGACATCTAGTTACCGTCAATGGGCAAAGTATCAAAGACTTCCAGCCGTTGAACTGAGGTCAGGTCACAAAAGAACTGTTATGAAACAAAATGCACCGCCGTCAAAATCGGCGATGAATTTCTCAAAATGGGTAGAAAATAGCAGAACTTCCTTGCACAGTTGGAAGTAATACCGAAAAGTTTAAAAGAAATTTAACCCGTCCCCGACTGGAGGGGTAGTTGACTGCCCGCTTGAAGTTTTTCTGAGATTGCGAGAGAAACAACAAACACAGAGTCATGAAACTTTGTGTACCTTTTGCTTCATCAATTTTACATCCCATGTCAAAATTTTGACCTCAGGTCAGGTCATATGTCCGACCTAGGTCAGGTCAAACAGACCTATGTCTAAAAAAGTTTAGCGCCCTCTAATTTTGTCGCAGAACAAGATATCTCAATAACACTTTCAGAGATTAGTGAACGTGATAGATGCAACAAATCTGCTATCTCAGATTTCTCGGAATTTTCCGGGTCATTGACCTAAGGTTAATCCCATTATTAAGACATGTCGCCGTTTTTTCGGAAATTGGCGGAATATTTCATAACATTTTTAGTGAGGAGTCAAGCAGACATCTAGTTACCGTCATTGGGCAAAGTATCAATGACTTCCAGCCATTGACCTGAGGTCAGGTCACGAATAACTGTAGTGAGCCAAAATGTACCACCATCAAAACCGGTGATGAGTTACTCAGAATGGGTAGAAAAAGGCAGAACTAGCTTGCACAGACGTAAGTGATACCAGGAACCTCAAAAAGTTTGAAACAGTAGCATATTTTGGAAATCAACAGGCTGTCGCGAATAAAGCTCAGCCAATTTTGTAGACTGGTAACTAATGAATTTTTCCTAAATTTAAGCATGAAAAACCATCACAAGAACCTCTGAGATCAATAAAATATACATAAATCTTCTTTCTTCGCGAAAATAAAAAAAAAAACATTAAAATTCGTTCCCGTTAATTTCACACCGCGTTCGACTACGGCGCCCGCTGGCAGTCGGCGCGAAAATCGCCGTGTCTTCAACTCAGCGTTTCGGCATATATGTGAAACAAATCAGAGAAATTAGACGTTTATCGGCATCCGCGGACCTTTACTTGTGCTCTGGTGCCTTTACCTAAGCCGTTTTAGTCACAGTCCTTGAGATTCAGGTCATTTGTCGGTCTCATGCATGGCTATGAGAAATATATTTCTCGGCTATGAGAAAACATATATATAGAGCGTAAATTGCTTACATATTATCTAAAACTAAAAATGAGACCAGTTTCGAGCTCTACTCGTCACAAATTTTCTAACGGTATGCTTATTTTTATCGGGTGGCCAACCGTTCGTAAGCTGGAGGGGTTGTTCATCCGCCACTCCCTCCCGTATTGGGCACTGGTTGCAGCCGACTGCCAGTCGGGCGCGGGTTAGCATACATCACAAAAAGACAGAAAGGGAGCAAAGCCATGGCAGGTATCAAGACCATTCAGCACCGCCCAACAGTGACCACTGATGAGAAGCCAGGACTATTTGCGAACGATCAAAACGAACTGAACGAACGGAATGAATCCAGAGAATTGGAAGAATTGAAGTATTTGAAGCGCCTCAATCATACATCAACTCATATAATGTCTTACCATTAATTTCACGCAATCCTTACCTTAAAGGGTGTTAATTTGTACTCTTTTGTGAGGGCCCTGCCCCCCCCCTCGCTGATTTGGGCTCCCATTGTTGGTTTGGGCCCTCCAGTATTTTGGAAAATGGTTAATGATAACGAAAAGAACGGACGCAACAGATAAGAAATAGGAAGAAGGTAAAGAATCAAATTTAAAGCGGCGCATCTATCTTTCTTTTTGTCTCCTTTCGATATATAAACCTACGTACATGGCAGGAACGTCAGTTTCTGTAAATGGCTGAGTGGGCCGAGCCATGGGCCCGACAACCTTACCTCCCCCAAATGTGGGTTTCTCAATGGATTTGGCCCACTTTATTTTGAACAATGGAAATTTTTGAGTTTTTGTTACTATTTTTCAAATAAAAAATCGCGCATATCCTATGTACATAGGCATATAATGTATATATATACATATATATATATATATATATATACATATGTATACACACATATATATAATAAAGAAAGATAGATACATCACTTAATGCTTTATTCTATATTTTCTGCCTATCTTTTACCTATTGCAACCGTTTCTTTCGTTATTTTTGCCCAGTTCCCTTCAAAACTGTCAGAAAACATTGGAGGAGCCCAAACCAGCATTGGAGGGGTCCAAATCAACATTGGGTGGGCTAATAGAAAGAATACAAATTGACACCCCTGATACAAGGGGATAAACGCAATTCTTTATGTGTTGAATAGTAACAAAAAAACATAACATTCCATTGGCCAAAATAAAGTGGCTAAACACGTTGAAAAACCCACATTTGGGGGAGGTTAGGTTGTCGGGCCCTCGGTTCGGTCCCCCCGATCATTTACAGAAACCGGCGCTCCTGCTTGCCTCCCTGTCCTTCTTTGTCCGCCGGCCTGATGAACGCAGCGCCTGGTGGCTGCAGCGCGCCCCGGACGCCTCAATCCACTTCCTAACCGATCGCGCGTTCACGTCCCGTCTGCCCCGTACAGCTTACATTCTTCCACATCCTTTTCCTTATAATTTGTGCCCTTCTCCTCGTCAGTCCTACCATGTACATTGTAACAAGTACGCTTACTAGCCTCGATGTCCGAGGATGTACTTGTATCCGGGCTTTGCGCTCAACTCCTTTGACATGGACGAAGTGTGACAAATTGAGGATCTTCATTAACACGCACACTGGAAGAGGGTCTTATTGTGCCCCTCACCTGTTTTTCCTGAATATCTCGAGAACGGATCGGAGCTGCTTGCTGCTGCTTTGTGACATTTATGGCAAATGAGCAGCTCGTCGATTGACGCATAAAAACCGAAAATCGGCCGAAATTTTTGAAGTTTCAGACATTTGAAGTCAGGCGGCAAACATAACGAAAACGACGATTGTCACTGACAAATGGGAACTTTGTGAAAGGACCAGCGTTCTCGCAACTAAGATTACCGTTTGAACACAATCACGCGACATCATTCGGGCATAAGTGATGGATGCACCAAGGCCAAAGCCAGGGTCAATAAGGGTCAAGATCATCAAAGGTCAAGGACAAACAGCATGTGACCTGGTCAAGATTTGTTTTCCGACATGCCAATTTGTATGAAATATGCATTCAAAGACCCTAACAAAAACGCGTGTGTGCACATGGATACGTCTATATATACCAGGGTCATTTCAGTTAAAAGTCATGAAAGGTCAATGGCAACTTTTTTGTTACCTGGTCCAGATTTGCTTTGCAATATGTCGATTTGAATGAAATGTGCATTCAAAGACTCTACTAAAAGCCCGTTTGACACATTGATCCTCATATGTATATAGATATAAACATATGCATACATACATAAATATAAACGCTGGAAGTAACCAAATGCAAAGATGTTGGCTACCTTCACTAAAAATACGCCAAAAGATACGTGTAGCTGCCCTTATTTACACCCAAGCTTTCCTTGTTGCTCGAAACCTGATCTGCAAAAGATGAAAAAATGACGCCATAGGCCAATGACCTGACATGGCCTCGACCCGAAATCCTCAGTCAAGACGCCAAAGGGATGTAAATTGCCGTGTTCCACGTTTTAAATCCCAAACAAACACCTTTTTCCCGTTTCGTTCAAAAAGCCGTACGAAATGGCCTGCACGGCCGATAGTGTTCAAAGTTGACCTTTTCCACCCCATTTGACCTTGAAGATATTAACCTAAGATAACGAACATTGCACACAATGTAAATCGATATGGCCCCACCCTGTCCATAAAATTTCATGTGTCCCTAGCCCTTTACGTTCCCGAGATCGGACGGGGCACTTTTGTGCCCCCCTCCAGTGCGAGTTAGCGCGAAACCCCTTTCCACTGCGCGGGTTAAAAGAAGAACCACTGTGATGGCGAGATTGAGGAGCAAGCCAATCAGCTGTTCACGCGTTGCGCCGTATATTGCCAATGACGAAATAGCGTCGAGAGTGTTGGAGTCTCTTTTCAGTTGTCTGTGTGGGAAGACTGCCCACAGAAGTATCGAGGTGAATGAAACAAAAAAAAAAACAAATTTTGAGTAGATTGGCCTCATCAGAACTTCTAAAAAGTGGTCGGAGAGCTGAAAATAACGTTACTGAATACCGACTGGGGCACCAAAGACGTCGGCCACGCTTGCTGACTCGGCAGCCACATCCCTGCTACCTGCTGCTATATCGGCGATTGGGTACAAACTACGCGACGACGGAGTTTGTAGACAGAGAAAATATCATAGCTGACTTTGAGACCTTGCCTGTGTGTATGGGTCTCATAAGGTGCGGTATTACGCCACTATAATGGTGAGGCACGGCCGCCAACCACTCGACAGGCAGCGACCGCTAACCGCCGCGTATCGGCGATTCTTTGTGCATTTACGTTGTTATTGATGCCATGTATAGGGAAAACAGCATACAACAGATTGAGATTTTAACCTTCTGCATCGGACTGATAGTCTGCGATATTTGAAACCATCTACCTATGTGCTGTAAGACGGTCGACCAGCCGCCAAATCCTTGAATCGCGTCACGGCGGTCGCTGCAGTCAAATCACCGTTGTCACGTGTTTCCGGACCGGAACGTGCTACCTGGTTCATATAGCTTTGCTTGCATATTTGCATTGCACATCAGTTTGCAGGGAAGACTTAGCGGTTACCATCTTGTCACCTGTTGTGGATAGTGCTGTAATCGAGCGCGATGAAAATGTTCCAATGTCGTCAGTCAATGTCACGACCGCAGTCTGTCGTCCAAATCGTGGATATCCTTCCTACAGGTATTAGAGGAGGCACTTTTCCAATCCCCGCTTGAATTATTTTTCCGCCCAGCATTTGTGTTCACTGCATTACTACCTACAAGTACGCAGGACTATTCGCCTAAAGCGCAACGCAAATAGCTTGAAATTGTAAAAGACTTCTACGTCGTATGTTCCCAACCGGGATATATTGTTTTTTTTTTAATGCACATTCCGTGCTAAGGGACTCTCAATGACGGGTGATCAGATATCTCCCGAAAATTTCACCAGAGTTGTGGAAATCAGCATGTTGCAATGATCAGTTACGCAGCCCTGATTTACTCCTATGCCAGAAACTTGATGCACATGATTTTCCTGTGGCGATATTTAAGCAGACTTTGCTGCGTGTACTCAAGACCCTACTCCGGTTCCAAAACCCAATGCAATGGCTGATTTTGCGGCGAAAGTTTAACATGCCGTCAGACATACGACACAACCGTGTGGAAGACAACCGTCTCCCGGCCAACAGCGAGCTGCTGTGATTCGTTGCAAAGTTATGCAAAATACCAGGATCAAATAACGCCGTGACGTCACCCTGAATATTCGGCACCTAGCGGAGAATATTACATTTTGCCGTATCGGTTTCCGTAATACAGCGGCTATATAGGAACCGCAACACAGTGATGAAAATCCGTGGGTAAAAATAGTCGCGTCAATACGCGACACACACTCAGCTGGTTTTGCCTCTCCGGTAATGTGCTAGGTGAGAAACGCGCGCTGACGGACCGTCCGCATTTCAACGGACGTTTGAATCGATTTACAACCATAACTAGGACGGGTTCTCACGTCATTCAACATAGAGGGTGGTTGTGCGGCAACCAAACCCGGTTTGTTTGCCACCAGAAGTGGCACGTGCAGGTCATCGCCACTTCTGGTGTTCCGAACCTGCCAGTGCTTTTTCAGAAGGATGCCGCCGACAATGTGATCTGGCCGTCATGCTCCTGGCCTCTTTTGAAAAGAGGCACTATCTCGCAACAAAAAAGTTGCTGAGCATCCAGTCAGTCAAGCCTTACCCTCAGTTCCCTCACATGTGCAAACTTCGTCATAAAAAATTACTTTTGCGCCGAAATTCATGACTTTTTTCCACAATCGAGAAGGATTTTCCCGGAGGCACTACCGTAACCGGGAAGCAGTAACGGACAGAGAATCAAAGATGCGATTAGCGGAGTCATGGTGTTTTCTGGGAGGTGGTGCCGCGCGCCTGTTTGAGCTTACGGAATTCTTTCCAAGATTGAAGCATTTCAGTACCCTCTTTGCCTTGTTAGTTTGCCACCCAACCAGAGTAGGAACCCCGTTCGGAAGCTTATGGAATTAGACGGAGAGTGCGTTTGTTTTTCGTCCGTTGGCTAAATTTAGGAATACCAACATGTCTGGCGTGCGACAGGTGGCGACCACGTGGCATACCTAGAACTGCTGGGGTCGCCTTTAAATAGCTCTGACAAACACCCCATTCACGGAAGGTGGTGTAGGGGAGCCTTCAGCATGAAGGCATGGTCCGACCCAGCCCCAGAGGGCAGAAATAAAGCACCATGTTTATGCCTGAGCCAAATTTCCAAGAGCTGAAAGATTTAAACTTCATCGACTTTGACTTTGACTCAGACTCAAAGCCGACTTTTAAATTCTGAATTGCCTCGACTCTGACTCAGATCGACTTTGATTAGACGCGTGAACTATTGTGTTTCTAAAACTTAAAAACGATGACATCGTTATCAGGGTTACAAAACAGCATTCCCCTGGAATAACGAAAATCCTATGTAACCAATGCTAGCATTCTGTCTTCTTAGCACCCCACCCCACCTAAACCTCGGAGATGAGTGGGGTGTCCAGGACTCAGACCTCGCATACTGTGGCTTGAAATGCCAGCTATGCTAGCAACCGCACCATTCGGCCCCCAGGCATGGATTTTTTTCAGATTATGCTGCACGAAAAAGAGATTTTCATTCAGCACAAGCCGTTGAAAGAACATGGGCCGGGTAATAATCAGTTGCAGGAAATTTAAGGTAAGCGTTTTCATCCGGAAAATGACTGATCTCTACGAGTTTTGTGTTTCCATCCACAATGCGTGCTTTCATGCTGGAATTTGATCCGAGTGGTTTGAAAGGGCGATGTTAAGGGCCTGTGTCAGGACTTTTCGAGGAGATTCCAACCTCTGCACCCGATCGAGCAATTCAAAGAACGGCTGATTTTGTGGCGAAAGTTTAATACGGCTCCAAAATATGAAGAAAGCTTGAAGGCACACGAAGGACTTTGTTCACTACTGACTTCACTCTGTGAACTGTTCTAGGCATGATGCTTTTGCCCTTCGATATTTTGGTTATGACATTTTTGAATTAGTCATTAATGAAAACGAACAACGTCATGGATACTGGTGACGTTTACCACGCGCACTGGAAGGGGGGTCTTTTTGTGCCCTCCCCCTCCCCACCTGTTTTTCCTGAATATCTCGAGAATGGTTGCTGCTGTTTTGTGGCATTTACGACAATTAAATAACTCGTCGAATGACGCAGGAAAATCGGAAATCGGCCGGAAATTTTGAAGTTTCAACTATTTGAAGTCAGGCAAACACAACGAAAACGACGGTTGTCGCTGACAAACGGGAACTTTGTGAAAGAACTAGCGTTCTACCTAAGATTACCGTGAGAGCACAATCACGCGACGTCATTTGGGCATAAGTGATGGATGTACCAAGACCATAGTCAAGGTTAATGAGGGTCAAAGTCACCAAAGGTCAGGGTCAAACAGCTTTTGACCTGATCCAGATTTGCTTTGCAACATGTCGGTTTGTATGGCATACACATTCGAAGACCCTACTAAAAACACGTATGCGCACACTGATACGCTTACAAATACCAGGGTTAGTGAAGGTGAAGGCAATTGAAGGTCGAGGTCAACTATCTTGTGACCTGGCCCAGATCTGTTTTGCGACGTGTCGATTTGTATGAAATATGCATTGGAAGACCCTAATAAAAACACGTGTGCGCTCATGGATACGCTTACATATATACCAAGGTCATTTCGGGTCAAGGTCATCTCAGGTAAAAGGCAAAGGCAATCAAAGGTAAAGGCAAGAATTTTGTGACCTGGTCCAGATTTGCTCGGCAATATGCCAGTTTGTATGAAATATGCATTCAAAGACCCCAATAAAAACACGTGTGCGCACATGGATACGCTTTCATATATACCAGGGTCATTTTGGGTCAAGGTCACCAAAGGTCAAGGGAAACTGTTTTGCGACCTGGTCCATTGGCATATTTGCTTTGCAATATGCCAATTTGTATTAGATGTGTATACAAAGACCCTAATAAAAACACGTTGACACATTGATACTCGTAAGTATATACATATATACATACATATATATATATATATATATATATATATAAATAGAAACGCTGGAAATGACCAAATGTATCGATGTTGACCACCCTCACTGAAAATACGCCAAAAGATCGTGTTTCGCCCTTATTTACACTCAAGCTGCCCCGCGTTGCTCGAAATCTGATCTCCAAAAGAAAAAAATAAAGCCATAGGTCAATGACCTGACGTGACCTCGACCCGAAATCCCCATTCAAGACGCCAAAGGGATGTAAGTTGTCGTATTCCTCATTTTAACGGCCAAACAAACACCCTTTTCCCGTTCCGTTCGAAAAGTTGTATCGAATGGCCTGTACGGACCGAGAAAGTATCAAAAGTTGACGTTTTTCACCCCATTTGACCTTGAATATATTAATCTAGGGTCCTAAAAACTGTACACAATGTAAATCGTCATGGCCTCACCCTGTCCACAAAATTTCATGTCTCTAGCTCTTTTCATTGCCGAGATCGGAGGGGGCACTTTTTGACTCCCCCTTCCAGTGCGCGTTAGCACGAAACTCCCTTCCACTGCGGGTGTCAAACCTGCGTTTTCCTGGGTGCAAAATACTGAAACAGATCGATAAGCTTTTCTGGTCTTGCAGAAACGAAGAATGAAAGTAAACGCACCCATCAATGTTTACGAATTATTGCATCAAAGTTCAAGACAAACAGAGCCTCCTCGTACCGTGCCATGCCTCGGCGCTTGGAATAACATCAATTTGGATTTCGAATTTTCATTAGTATGCCAGTGAATGCACAAGGTAGTATTTCAGTCTGGAGTTGTTCGGCGGCTGAAGCTTCAGGTAACAGGAGCACTTTACATACACAGCGAAGAAGACATCCGGCCCGTTTTTACAGTCTTTCCGTGACCTTGTTCACTAAACAGCAGAATCATTCCCGAGATTTCACATGTACTCATTTTGATTTTAGTGGTGCAAGCATTTAATGTATTTTAGTACCCTAATGAGCATGATTGTTCTAAAAAGATAAAATAGAATTAGCCTTAAACTCATAATACCCCAAAAAGTACATGAAAGCAAATTAATCCTATATTTCGGCCACGGCCTTCCTCAGGGATAGTCCTTCAAAAAGATAAAAACACCAACATTGACAAATACGAAAATTAACATATCCGTGCAGGAAACGTGCATCCATCATACAAAACATCCATCATAACAAAACACCACCATGTAACGAATCCAAGGTAAAACGACCGCGACAACCAACGACATATCATTTACTGTGACCTACTGATGCCCATTACATAGACATGTTCTATGTGTAATATATCTTTGTATAATCTCGTAGATATAAGACCGTCATGGCCAACAGCATACGAAACGGATTAATCTAGTCCGGTCTTATGTAATCCGTATCCGGCCGGCTGAATCCGGATCCAATTCAGATCCATAAATTTCCTCCAACGTTGATTCCATCCTGATCCGATCCGCCACAGACCGTAGATCAAAACCTAGAGAAGCCAGAATGGGGAACCTTTATGTCCGACATAATGCAAACTTTTGTGCTTAAAACTGGCTAAAATCTGTCCAGGTTTAGCACAAGTAAAACGTACTAAAGAATGATATGATATGATTTAGGACTAGTCACTGTTATTTGCCTACACAATTTCGTTTTCTTCAAGGCAAACTATCCTCTCTGTCTAAATTTTTACCACCCATCCGGTTTCCTTCACACTCACTGCCACTTCATGGAATAACAGGCATCCAATGATAGGCATCCATCCAGCTAAATGGTCCGAACATTTTTAAAGCTGAATGGGGAAGGTAATAATTCTCAGTCCCCAAGACAAAGATACCTTCTAAAGTTGGGTACTGGCGCGGGAGATACAGTTTTGGCCTCTCTCATTGCGATACAGTTAGGTTATTGCTAAATTTTGCACAAGTCATTGGGCAGACTTTGCCCATTTCCCTGTTCCTTCATTACTGCTGACCCCATTTCCAAGGATGACCTGTGGCCAAATATAGCTTGAAATTGACTTGTGGACTTAATATGGATGATTATGACTAATGGACTTAATAAAATGTTCTGTATTGCTTTTTATCTTCATCAAGAGGAACTCCACCCTCTAAAATCCAAGTATGTTTCAGCCGATATTGAAAGTAAAGATGTCCTCCTGACTTCATCTACAACGTTCACGAACATTGATCGGTACTTGTACTGGGTCCTGATTGCCGACTGGCAAATTAGTGCGATTTGTGAAAAGATACCCATGTACTTGAAAGCTAAAAGCTCAGTAGCACAAACGCTGGGCAATGATGCAGAGATTGGGATCCCAGAACTTTGGCATCGCACATGCTTTTCGATCATTTCCCATGTCATATTGACGGTTGACAGTACCACAACAGTTTGTTCAGTTGCTGTGCAAAGCCGTTTGCACACACGAAGCCCACACACAGCACTGGACATTTCTAGATTATCTTACATCGAATGTTCATTTAACTCTGTTTTGCACTCTGAGGACACATACCTTCCCCTCCCCCGAAATCCTCCAACAGCTACCAGAAGCTGCAGTGGCGAATGCTGACAATCGCACCAAATAATATTTGGCATGCTTGGCAATCGCAACGAATTATTTTTTGTCGGTTACTTAACCCGCCCCCCACTGGGGGGCAGTTGACCGCCCCCCCCGAGGTTTTTCTGGGATTGCAAGAGAACAAACACAAAGCCACAAAACCTTGTGCACCTTTTGCTTGATCATGTTTACACCTTGTGTCAAGATTTTGACCTTAGGTCAGGTCAGGTTCCTGACTTAGGTCAGGTCAAACGGACCTGTGTCCAAAAAAGTTTAGCGCCTTCCAATTTTTTCGCAAAACAAGATAACGCAATAATACTTTCAAGGATTAGTGATCTTGACAGATACAACAAATCTGCTATCTCAGATTTTTCGGAATTTTCCAGGCCATTGACCTAAGGTCAAGCCCATTTTGATGACATGTCGTTTTTTTCGGAAATTGACGGAATTTTTCGTGACATTTTTAGTGTGGTGTAAGGCAGACATCTAGTTACCGTCCTTGAGGGGGCGGCCAACTGCCCCCCCCCCCCCAGTCGGCCGTTATCGCAACCGACCGACGGGCGTGCGCGAGTTAAATACCATAAGTCCACGAAACTTCAAATCCAAATTCGATCCAAATCCTGTGTTTCAAACAGACCTGTCAATTCAAGCCTGATCCAGTCCGGCGGATTGGATCGGATTGTAATATCTGCCGGGTTGATACAGTACATTTCGTATTCTGATAGCCAGGCCGGACCGGGTCGGGTGGTTCTGTTTGATTTTTTCTGCTAGTTAACCTTATTCCCGGCAGGGGAGGGCTGAATCCGCCCCCCTCGGGTTTTTTGCTTGCCAATTCCAGGCTTTTTAACGCAGCTTCACGAAACTTGGTCACTTTTCTTTACTATTTTTTCTACGTGTTGCGACGAAATTTCAAAATTCTGTTTTGCTCAGGGGCGAAGCCAGGCAACGTTTTTGGAAGGCACCTCAAGCCATTTTTGGCCATGTTGAGGGTAAAAGGAAAATGTCTGCCAAAAACAGAGTTTTTAAGATAGAACTTAAAACTTAATACAGATGTATAGCTAAATAGTTGGGCAATGTGCAGGTAAAATTTTGTTCATCTGAGGTCACCTTACAAGGTCAGGTCAAGGTCAAAAGTCAAAATTTGGTTTTATTGCAGTAATTTCGGCGCTTTTTTCAAATGCCAAACCCGGAATATCAGGTCACGGAGCTATAACCTAAAATGTCAGTGCGCGTACCTTATATAGCAATAGCCATAAAATGGAGTTTTTGAAATAGAGTGAATTCAAATGATTTAAGACGTTTACAGATAATATTAAATACACACGACATCATTCCACGTGACTTCAAGGTCACTGGAGGTCATTTAAGGTCAAAGGTCACAAGTTGATCTGAAGAACGTGTGACCGTGACATTCTCCCCTTTTTTATGCCCCTGGCACCGACTATGCTAACATTATACAAACACTGTAATGCAGTTTGTTTTTCTTTAGCATAACATGACTAGTAGACACCAAAGAAGTGTTTTTGCCGTTTTTGTTCATTCAGTTGTTGGAAAACTAATCCTCCTATTTTTGAAACCCTGTGAACGCCCATGAATTTTCCCAGAATTTCAGATGTGTGCACCAATGGTAAAAGTCCTATTCATAATCTCTCGATTCATGCCAGGTTCATCGAAATGGGTCTATAAACAACGGAGTTATAAGAAGTCCAAAAATGCCCCTGAGTTTGACATTTTTGCCCCCCTGTATCCACACCTCTCAAAATTTTGAAAATTTCTTTTTATGAAAATGTAGTTCACGTCCTGGCGAATCGATTGCCTTTTGTTGCGATGAAATCGGATGTGTAGTTCTCGAGATCTCAGAGGGGGCCGAATCCGCCCCCCCCTCTCCCGGGAATCGACCATACCATCTAGCCTTCGGGGAATAGGGTTAAAGACTCAGTAGGTCCTCGGCCTCACCCGTAATAACTGAGGCGTCACAGTTAGAAAAAAAATGACAGATATAAAAGTCACCGCAGTAACAGGTCGATCTTTGGACATGGTGATCAATAAATGCAGCGATCATTACGCTCATCACATCCTCGTCACTCGGCCATCCAAGTCATGCTGTCGCTGTCGCGGGACACGTGGACACGTTCCTGGCCTCCCTGATATCGGTGGGAGTCCTATTCCAGACGGCCGCACTCGGCAGAGGAAAGGGCGCCGGGGGCGCTTCGTCTGCGCACGGTGCGGCTAGAGGCGATCGGCGTTAATGGTCCGGGCGACACGGGTCGACACATCACCGCGATGGGTAAACCCGTTACGCGGGTTGGTGGCCGCTCTGGTGTGCCGGAACAGGCAATGCATCATTGTGAACACAGAAAACAAAACCAGCACAATGGTTGATGATTGGAATCTGGATGCGGTGCCTTTGAGTGACACCGTAACCGGCGCAAACAATCATGCAGTAAAAAAAGTATATGAGAAGACAGGAGTTTCGCCTGAAAACTTTTTGCCGCCTGAGAAAAGCTGTGGGAGATTTTGAAAGATCGCTGTCGGTGTCGTAATAGCAAACGTGTCTTGGTAGCAGCGACCAATCGGAAGGGACAGTACACCAGGAAACTGGCATCACTTCGTACCGCGCATATTCCGGGAAAAGAACAGGATTACAGAAAAATGGGAACTAGGGGGAAGTACATTGTCTAATAATAGACGCTTTCTCCCTCCTGTTTCCGCCACTGTCCCTGGGCACCGCCAAAGGCGATGTGACATTACTGGCGCCGGCTTACTATTCCATAGCCTCCCAGGACTCCAATGGGTTCTGTCACTGGCGGATTCAGGGGAGGGGGACATGGGGACCGTGGCCCTCTTTGGTCGAAAAAGGACCAACATTCTTTTGGCCTACTCTCCTTTCGGCCGGGAAAGCGTATTTTTGCTTTTGTTTTTGAAACGTTTTATTTTTTTCAATGCGTCCTTATTTTCGAAAATGGCGGAACATTGTGGCCGAAATCCGGGCAGCATAACATGTGGAGATAGTGGGGACAGGTTAGGTTACACAGACGGAGATTTTACCTCCCCTTTCCCCCTTACCACTTGGTCTGGGTCCTCTTTCGGGTCCTGTACTCCTCTGGGCAGCCAACATGGTTGGAAATTTCCGAAAATTATTATTCCGGGGACCCCCACCCAAGCGGGGTGGCTTACATTGGATTTTAGATCGTCTCTTTCCAATCATTGCAAAGGCCTAATGTAAAAATCCCTGAATATTGGGGGTCCGAAAACCCCAGACACCCCAAGGACCACGACGTATAGTAGCAGATCACTGGTGCTGCAAATCCATACCAGGAGTAGTAGACGATTCCAACCATGATCCGCACCAATGCCGGGTTTTTACTGCTTGCCGGACCCTTAGCATGGCACAGTAGCAATAGAATAAATTAGCAGCGCTGTCTCCTTCAAGCAGTGGCGCAGACGAGACGAAATTGGTTTTAGTACATTTTCTTTCGGTTTTGTTTATTAAAACTATTTCCTCTTTTATTAACTCATTCGAAACATGGCAACATACTAAGGTATCCGTCGGTTTCAGGATTCAGTTTGTATTCCAAGGAATTCTGGCTGATAATCGGTTTTGTGGATGTCTAGGACAGCGTTATATCAGTGAGAGACGTGTGTTCAATTCTTGGTCTTCTCTGAAATGCAGTTTTATGTTCTGCTAATCTTCGGTTGAAATTAGTTTGTCTGTTTCTTTTAAACGAAAGGATTCCTTGTTTTTCTCGTATTTTCAGGTTTTGATGCAATAAGCATAGTTTTCCAAATTTCACCTTCGTGCAAGTTTTTGTGTTCATTAATGCTTTTTGCCATGCAGTTTGTAAAATTCAGACAGATCAGTTGCTTTATGGAAAAGGCAATAGACAGTGTAGGTGCACATTTGTTTGATTTTTAAGATCAACTAGCTTTTAGATACAAACAATTCAGAAGTGCGTCTCAAGTAAGGAAAAGCTTTCTTATTTATCCATGTTGTTATTTTTACAGTCCCTTTATTTAACAAAAGAAAATTATAGGTGTCTAGAATACCATGGTATTAATGCTAATACCCCATTTAATGTTTAATCTCATTGTCATCTAACAACCAACAGGGAGTCAAGAATGGCAATGCGGGATCTTCTTGAAGGGGAATGCGGAGGTCCAAATGCTGTTGTGAAGCTCACATCCCATGTCACCCGGGACAGGTGAGCATTGGTGGAAAGTGAGGTTTCTGTAGATGTCAAGCTATTTGTACATATGTTCTGTCTTGAAATATTTTATCTGTTTGCTTCAGTTTAAGCAGTGTTTGTTTGTGAAAATTCTTTCAGTACCATTATTGATGTAAAGCATATTTGGGCTGCCATCTGTCAACTGTAATGGGTATTGCAGTAATTATATTGGGCATTGGGTGTTATGTATGTAACCCAAAATAATCATTCATCCAAGGATGTGTTTGTCAAAAAATTCTGGATAGTACACCTGGGATGAGTTTGATTTCTGTTGTTGTAGTTTCTGACATATCTGGCCACAGCCATTGACCTGCCAGACAAATCATTCTGCAGAAAGACATGCTAGACTGTGTGACTGCACCTCCATGTCTGATGGTGAAATCATTGCTCTGTCCTGCTTTACAGGGCCCACAGGCAGAATGAACTCCGCCATCTGGCAGGGCCAGGCGCAGCACCATGCAACCTGGCAGAGGCCACTGATGACCAGGTCAGCAGATGGTTGTTTCTCTGAGCTCTTGAGAGTCTTCAGACTATGTCTGGTCATTTCTGCCCCTCTGGCAGCACACTGCCATGTTATTGTATGTTGACCTCATGTCTGGGAAGTATGGACCTTGGTTTCCAGTTTATGCCATAAGTGTCTCAAAGTTCTGGTAATATATGATGGCTGTTGGAGTTCTGCTGGTCCTCTGGCCACACATGCCGGACTGTCCGCGCTACCTAGGACAGCTGATCATTTGTCATGTAGAGTCTGCTAGCCATCCCACCTGCCCATATGTGCAGGCGTCATTGGCGCTGGGGCGTAACTGACACTGGAATATGGCTAACACCATGACCTGCCTACCACAGTAGCGTGCCTGACATGTTGACGCACCGGGCACCGTTGCGTGCATGTCGTCGTGACATACCGGACAACGTTGCGTGCATGTCGTCGTGACGTACCGGACACCGTGACATGCCTGACACCGCGACGTAATGGGTGATCACGTCGGACACCATGGTTTGCCTGACATCGTGTCATTGACACTTGATCGCGTCTGACACCTTGGTGCGCCTGACACCGTTGCGTGCCCGACAACATGGCATGACTGACACGTGCTCGCGTCTGACACCGTATCGTGCGTGACATCGTGAGATGGTTGTCACGTGATCACGTCTGACCCGCGGCCTGCCTGACACCGCGGCCTGCCCGACGCCGTGACGCTCGCGACGCCGTGGCGTGACCTGCATCGTGCCGCGCCTGACCGAGCTCCCCGCGCCGTCCAGGTGGTGCAGGAGTTCCTGCGCGAGGCGGCCCGGCCGGAGACGCGCGGCCCCAGCTCGTTCCGGATGAGCTCACTGCTGCAGGAGATGCGCGAGATCGAGCGCGGCGGCGCCCGCCGGCCGGTCACCGCACCGGACGTGGCGCGGCTGGCGGCCGAGCCGGCCGTCTGGGCCGAGCAGTTCAGCGCTGTTCACCGGCCGACGGTGAGACGAGCCTTCTGATCTCGCCCGTCGCGGTCTCGTCGCCCTCTGATCTCGCCCGTCGCGGTCTCGTCGCCCTCTGATCTCGCCCGTCGCGGTCTCGTCGCCCTCTGATCTCGCCCGTTGCGGTCTCGTCGCCCTCTGATCTCGCCCAGCCGTGGTCTCATCTCCGTCTGATGTCGCCCGTCGCGGTCTCGTCGCCCTCTGATCTCGCCCGTCGCTGTCTCGTCGTCCTCTGATCTCGTCCCGCCGTGGTCTCGTCGGCCTCTGATCTCGCCCCGCCGTGGTCTCGTTGCCCTCTGATCTCGTCCCCGTCGTGGTCTCGTTGCCCTCTGATCTCGCCCCGCCGCGGTCTCGTCGCCCTCTGATCTCGCCCGTCGCTGTCTCGTCGCCCTCTGATCTCGCCCCGCCGTGGTCTCGTCGCCCTCTGATCTCGCCCCGCCGTGGTCTCGTTGCCCTCTGATCTCGCCCCGTCGTGGTCTCGCCGCCCTCTGATCTCGCCCCGCCGTGGCCTCGTTGCCCTCTGATCTCGCCCCGCCGTGGTCTCGCCGCCCTCTGATCTCGTCTCGCTCCGGTTTCGTCCTGACGTGCTAGCGTCTCTATGATACCGTTTCTGATCTCTCGCGTTGGTACCTTGTCTTCGTTTTTAACGTCTCTTTCTGCGACCTCTTCAGTTTGATATTGTCGGCCCTGGCTCTCTGTCTCCCTCTGTCTGGTTTCCCCTATTTCGGGTCCATCGTCTCCCTGACATCTCCTGTCGACGATCTTTCCCATTATGATACTCCCCCTTGATCTCGCCTTGTCATGGCCCCACTTCGCCGGTTTCTCCATGGCCTCTCTGATCTCTCCCCTCTCTGTCGCCTATCGGTATCTGCGCAGGAGGGGGAGGTGGAACAGTGGCCGCTTGACCTCGCCAAGCAGCCGCTTTCTGCGCCGGATTCCATCACGGCCGGTTTTCTTCCGGTGCACTGGTCGGCGGACATCGTAGCCGGACGAGCCCAGCAGCGGTAAGTACCGCCGTGCCCGCCTCGGCTTCATTGCTATGAAAAAGGCCTGCGCACATTGCCTCGCGAAAGCTGTCAGGATTCCCACGTTACCATCCTTCGCTGAATTGACGTTACATTTGTTATCAGCGTAGTTGCGATGTTCGCGACACGTCTCGGGGAAACATCATTCCTGCTTGATTGAATGCTGTTTTTGTGTTGTCCTTCTCTGCAAGACCCAAGGCAGACTTTTATCGCACGAAGCGACAGTGTGCAGGTAGATCTACAGCCAAGACTTGGAAGCGGGAGGTGTTGACTAAGATCGCTCTGGCGCGTGATACGGTAAAAGGTCCCGATTATGTGACACCAGGGAATCGGAAAATTGGTAAACCATATCTACCTGTCAAACTCGAATTCTAGTCTCTGCGGGAAATCGATTCGCAAACATCGCTGCTACATTAATACGCGGTGTATAAGTTAAACATCAAAAGACGAAAGTGTGAAAATCCTGAAGTGAATCTATCCTGAATCCGAATCTTAAACCACTGTCTTGTAGGAGTGATTTTATCGGCCCTTGTCTGCGGCCAAACTGCGCGCTTTGATCATTTGAGAGCTTTTGCTGAAAACTGAAGTTGAGTTGTCGAACTAAAATTTGTGCAGACTTGGCACCGACAGGCTATCATCAGCTCTTATCCACGATGTGTGGGGCTCAGCTCGAACAGGCTTTTGGGAGAAGCCTGCTGATCTAGAGCCAGGACCAGTAGTACGTTACGGTTCGTCGTATAACACAATTCGGACACTAAAGCGTGACCAGATGTGGCCTGTGGAGCGGCTCTGTGCCGCTGGTGGCGGCCGTGGCGTTACGGCTAGGGATGCATCGGATCGGGATTTTTGTGATCCGGCCGGATAACGGATATGTCGCATCGGGGTGCTGGATATCTGGCTGGTTACCAAACATTATAGTTGCCTATTGCTATTTACTGTTCGTCGCTGAAAAAAATGGAAGGAAAAAGACTGGGCTGAAAAAGAAAGATCTCAAAAACTGAAAAATATAAAATGAAAATATTAACAGTTTGTGAATCAGTCCTTCTGGTACCTGCAGTTATTGTGAGGTTTCCACATGTTTTACGTAAAAAAGTGGATAAAGAGCACAGGGATTATATTGGAACTAACCATACCTGACTCTCGCCCGTCCCCGACTGGGGAGGGGCAGTTAACGCCCCCCTGAGGTTTTTCTGGGATTGCGAGAGAACGAACAAACACAGAGTCACCAAACTTCGTGTACCTTTTGCTTCATCAATTTTACATCTCGTGTCAAAATTTTGACTTCAGGTCAGGTCAGGTCCCTGACCTAGGTCAGGTCAAACAAACCTATGTCCAAAAAACTTTAGCGCCCTCTAACTTTTTGACAAAACAAGATATGTCGTGTGATAGATGCAACAAATCTGCTATCTCAGTTTTTGGGAATTTTCCGGGTCATTGACCTAAGGTCAAGCCCATTTTTAACACATGTCGTCGTTTTTTTTCGGAAATTGACGGAATATTTCATTTTTAGTGTGGAGTAAAGCAGACATCTAGTTACCGTCATTGGGCAAAGTATCAGTGACTTCCAGCCATTGACCTGAGGTCAGGTCACGAATAACTGCAGTGAACCAAAATGCACCGCCGTCAAAATCGACGATGAATTACTCATAATGGGAAGAAAATGGCAGACCTAGCTTGCACAGACGTAAGTAATACCAGGAACCTCAAAAAGTTTCAAAAAATAACATATTTTGGAAACAAACAGGCTCTCGCGAATAAAGCTCCGCCAGTTGTGTAGATTGGTAACCAATTAATTTTTCCTACATTTAAGCATGAAAAACCATCACAAGAATCACTAAAATCAATAAAATTGATATAGATGGGTTTTTTCGCAGAAATAAAGGAAGGTTAAAATTAGTTCCCGTTAATTTGGCACCGCATACGGCAGCGGCGCATACCGACAGCTGGCGGGAGAATTGCCGTGTCTTTTAACTCAACGTTTCGGCGTATTATATATTGAACAAATCTGGGAAATTAGACGTGTATCGGCATCCGCGGGCCTTTACTTGTGCGCTGGTGCCTTTATCTGTGCGTTATTAGTCACAGCCCTTGAGATTCAGGCCATTTCTGGGTCTCATGCAATCGGCTATGAGAAAACATATTTAGGGGGTAAATCGCTTACATATTATCTAAAACTAAAAAATGAGACCAGTTTCGAGCTCTACTCGTCACAAGCACCAACGGTATGTTTATTTTTATCGTGCGACCAACCGTTCGTGAGTTAGAGAGGGGCGGCCAACGCCCCCACCCCCAGTCGCCCATGTTCGAAACGGACCGACGGTCGTGCGCGGGCTAGGCGAATGGCAAAGGGTCCAGAATACACAGAATGCGATTAAAGTGCCTTAGCAGACCTAGAATACCTGGCTTGATAAGCATCCTATACAAGTACTAAGGTATGTTCACTGAAGTATATTGTCCTTTATCCTGGTACCGCCTGAGGTTGTCAAACAGGGCAACCCCGCTCGGTTTGTCTTGAATAACTTCTGAATAGTTAGAGTTAATTCAGGGTATGTTCATCAGTTAAATTTACATGTTTTGACATCAAACCATTTTTATGCTAGACCAAGTCATAGAGATATGACGTCATAAATAAAGTATTGCATGCGTGTTTTCACCTTTTCTGGCGGTGATGTGAACATGCTTCATTTTTGGGATGATATTTTCGAATATAATGCATGAATTATTTGGATTCACATGACACACGGTCCCCAAAAGGATATACGACCGGTCACACGTCAACATTAGAGGTCATGCTTGGTCACATGCATGATGGCAGTTAGACTGATTTGTATTGTGGGTGATAGTAGTGGTTGCCACTGACCCTCCCCATCGTTCAAGCCAGACAAGTAAATCTATATGCGCCTCTTGGCAAGTTTCACCCAAGGCAGCGTGATGACATGTGAGGTCACGTCATAAGTAGATGTCAAAACGAAATGAAACGCAACATGCAACTGAAACAAATGAAGGTCGTTCAGTACCGAACGAAAAACAAGACAAATGAAGGTCGCTCATCAGCAGCAGAGAGCACTTATTGTTCCTAGTTAGAAAAAGAAAAATGACTGCCTGTCCTGATCTGGCTTGACCTTGGCTTGACTTTGCCGATCAAGAGCAGACAGAGCTGATTTGATTATCACGAGATGTCATCTCAGTTCTATGTTTGACGCAGTCAGCATTCCCGGCGATTAATTATTGCTCTGTGGCAGGAAGAGTACTGCAACATTATCTGACCTGACCTCGATTGACCTTGACCGGGTGAAGGCCAGGCAATGCAAAACTGGTCATCAGAAGGTTTCACTTCCGTCGTTTTTGTTACGTGGATCAAAATGGCGGCGAGAAGTATGGATCTTTCGCATGTAAAGTAAGACTAGTGTTTCATCTGACCTAGTCTGACCTTGACCCAACATTTCTTAACATTTTGACATGCTTCTGATGCAGAAGATCGTGGCCTTTCGTTCGATACCCAGTTGAAGGCTCTAAGGCCAATATTACCGATGATATGATGTACAAAGCAATGCCAGTTTTTCCGACGCCGTGTTATGCGTTTACGCGGCTTGTGACGTCATCAATCACGTGACCAGGGCTAACATAATATTTTCTGAATTGCATCACTCTGGGCTATCGACTGATGGTAGGCCGGCTCAGATCCAATGATAGATTTTGAGATAGCAGGGGTACCCTTCCTGGTACCCTTCCGACACCCCTTGGCGGTCGCGGGTACAAAAACATGCCACGCAGTGCCGAGTGAGACAGATGGAAATGGTTGGAAAACAGAAAGATGATGCACCACGAAATGGGCAGCTGAACACACGTTGACTATTGCTGCAATGCATTGAGCCTTAGTCCCACCCTTGCAAATTATGTCTCAACCCTTCCGAACTAAGAAGAAAAAGTTGTGCTCCAGACCGACCTTGGACCCAGTGGCAGCGGAGCCTCTCCAGAGATGGGGCGGCATGCCGTTTTGTAGGCAGACATTAGAACGTCTTGACCGTACACTCAAAGGCCAAATATCCGGCAGTGCCCGGCCGGATCTTAGAAATATCCTGCCGGATATCGGATACCGGATGATCCCAAATATTCGGCCGGATATCCGGTGCATCCTTAGTTACGGCCTGGTAGTCCGGGATCGAGTCGGAGTGCAGAAGACTTCACGGTTCGGCAGTGATCTCTTCAGGTGCTCTTAGGCCTCTCCGTAATTGCTGTCACTCGGCTCTTGTGAGCCTTGAACAGTTTTGCACGGACTAATTGTTTTGTAATGTGTGGGACTGAAGACTGACGTGGCAGGAACGATGTTGTATTGATTTGTCTCAGTTAACAGATTTGGTCCGAAGTGTTTGCTAGGACGATGTTTCAGGCCGAAGTTTGTGCTAACCAGGGCATTTTGCACGGACGTTGGACCCACACCTGTTCTTGCAATTGTAGGAAATGGTTGATTTTGTGATAAAAGTTTACCGTACCGTCAAAACGGTCGTATGGTAGTCGGCTTGACCCTGTACTGGTGACCAACACTCGAGCCAAATATGATTGCTGAGGCGACTCGAGCGTGTCACGCTCCTGGACAGGGATAGAAGGCGGGTGGTGGTTATAGCTCCTTCGAGCGGCTGTGCTCATGTGGGAGCCATTTGACGGAAGGAAGGGATTTGGGTGACACTTCAGTTGCGGGTGGAGGGGTTTTTCGGATTATCGCCCTCGTCTTGCGTATTATTATTTACACACCAGTTTCGGCCAGTTAGTCGTCCGGCCGTCGTCACGTGTTAATTTGTCGGTTGGTCAGTTAATTTGTCAATAACAGTCAATAACAGGCAGTCAGGTCCTGAGAAGGACCGGCTAGGTTTTGGCCAAGGTTTTGGTTATCAGCCATGTATGTGCCAATTTTGCCGGAAATAGGAGGTTCTGAACTGTGTGGGTGTGTGACTGTATGCTCTTTGTGCCCGTGTAGCTGTGCGCCTTGCGTGCATGTGTCGCTGTGTGACTGTACGCCCTGCGTGACTGCGTTCTGACTTTGTGGCTCTACGCCTGGTGTTTCTGTGTGGCTGTGTATGGGCTGTGTGGCTGTGCGCCCCGTGTGGCTGTGCGCCCTATGTGGCAGTGTATGGGCTGTGTGGCTGTTCGCCCTGTGTGGTTGTACGCCCTGTGTGACAGTGGGCTGTCCGTTGTACTGTGTGGCTCTGTGTGGCTGTGTGGCTGTACGCCCTGTGTGGCTGTGTATGGGCTGTGTGGCTGTACGCCCTGTGTGGCTTTGTATGGGCTGTGTGGCTGTGCGCCCTGTGTGGCTGTGTATGGGCTGTGTGGCTGTAAGCTCGGTGTGCCTGTGCTGCTGTGCGTCCTGTGTGGCTGTGTATGGGCTGTGTGGCTGTACGCCCTGTGTGGCTGTGTATGGGCTGTGTGGCTGTACGTCTTGTGTGGCTGCGCGTGGGCTGTGTGGCTGTAAGCCCGGTGTGCCTGTGTGGCTGTGCGCCCTCTCCGCCGGCACGCCCGCTCCGTTCAGCGCCGCGGCGTTTTCCGGGAAGTCAGACCGCCTGCGGGGGGCCGCAAATGGCCGCCGCCGCCGTCCGTGAGCCGCCAATGGAGCGCCGGACGGCGGCGGGTCGCGCCGCGTCGCCTGCTGCCCGGGCCCGGGAGGCCGACCGCGGAGGTCACCGGCGGGACGGGCGGGCTCGGGTCTCGACCAGGAGCTGGAGCCGGCCGAAAACCGTGCAGCCGCCGGCCGTGGCCTGGTGGGTGTCCCGTGCGTGGCGGGTCGTGGGTTCGAGTCCCGGAACAGCCGTCCGTGTTTGGCCGGAGACGGGACGGTTAGCCGGTCACGGGGCGGCCGTGTTGTGGAATTGCACGGCATTATAAAAATACCCCAGCCTGATCTCGTTCGTCGTTTGAGGGAAGAATGCTCCATATTTGGGAACACTGGAGGAGAGGGGCGGAGTCAAGGCTCGCGGGACAAGCTGGACCTAGTCTGAAGTCCGAGCCGCTCCCACGCTACCCACTTCAGGAGGCTGGTGTTTAGTCTATAATGAGAAAACGGCCGGCGGTCACTGTCGGAGGTTGGGACTCGGCTGCTCTGGTGTAGTTCCAGAGCGTGACGTCAGGCTCAGGTATCAATGAGACGATGTGGCGCCGGGCGATACGCAGGACGCCTTGTGCGCCGACATGCTCGCCTGGGTGAAGTGAGTGGTCAAGATTTTTGCTTTGGTTGCCGGGCGTAGAACGGGTTCAGCCGTAGTGTTGCGTAGACCACTTCGAAAGGGCCTTCTTGCCCCGGTCCGGTTCAGTTTGGTGTAAGTTGATCCTGTCGGTCGGCGTTTTTTTTTAGGGGGGAGGAGGTCTAAGTTGTGTAACAAGCCGGCATGTCCATTTGTGGAGATGCGGTAGCTCTGGGAATACGTCAAACGACAGTTGACTACGCCTCGAGCTCGAGAAGTCTGTGCCGAGCCATGCGGTAGTTTGGCCTCGTTTCCTCCTTTCTGGTGGGCGTTTTCTGCCGTCTCGGATCTCCTGCGCCGTCCAGTAGTGATCCTATTTGGATTTTATTTGGATTTTATTTGGATTTGATACGGATATGTTATACGGGTAAAGCGACTTTATTTGAGCCACTTCAGACAGAGAGGAGGGGATGGCTCTGCCTGCTTTGGACGCATGAAGCGCGGTTGTGGCTGGCGTTCAGGTCGATTTATGATTCTCCTTGCCAGGAGTTTCCTGAATGCCAGAGGTTTCAAAGGGAAGGGTCCGCGCCGCCAGGCTTTCAGAGACCTAAAGACACTTGGTTGGTCTGAAAAATGTCGCTGACAGCTTCAGTGGCCTGTTCCCACTTGTCACGTGTCGGGTGTCATGTCATGGCATGTCATGCCATGACGTAACAGGTGTTAGTAGGAGACTGCCGAATGGAACGCTGGGGAGAACCGTGAGAAGTCGCTTTGAACCTACGCATTGGTGGAGGCATTTGTCGCCCTGCCCTGTCTCTTCATCGGTTCAGTCGACTGCGGCGAAGTTTTAGGAAAGTAGTCTGCGTGGTTGTATTGCAACCATCAGGATGTAAATGATGTAGATCAAGTTAAAGGCCAAACGAGAATTAAGACGTGGAATAGGCAAAAGCCTTTCGTTCGTCCAGATCTACAACATCGATGTCCTGATTTTCAATAAAGCTTCGTTGAGTTCCGATAAATGAACCTGAGGAGAGAGACAGTGCTTTATGTTTATCATTGATTTTGGTGGGCTGAATTGAATTGGTCTGACCCAGGCTACCTCTGCCGTACGATGGTAATATTATCCCTCGGGGGAACTCTCCACATCGATTTGTACCTGGCTGTCCGGCAGCAACTATTCCATACGCAACATAGTGGCCACGCGACGGCGCGACACGCGTGCGGCCGTCCACCGCCGCCGTTAATCTGACGGCTAATTGGCATCTTTCGTGTGATCTCAGCAATGCGAAGCCGAGTCCTGTTGGCTGTAGGGTTGGGTGGTTTTTCGACGCTGTCGTCGGCCTGTGCCATTTCGCGTTACCATCTGCCGCGCCCGCCGTCCGGGAGAACGGCGAAATGTCGCTGTTACCCGGAGCCGAACCGGAGACCTCTCCTGCAGTCCACCCTGGCCTCGAGACCAAATTGTGACATGGTCTGGCCGACCGCTAACGCACGTCTTAGGTATGGAGTCTGATGGGAAGAAAGAAACCCTTAATGGTTTTACCATTAGTCCCTTTTTACTCTAAAATAGTGCATTTGTATGCCTGTATGTATGTATTTATGTATGTATGTATGAATGTATGTATGTATTGCGAATACAGGCACTATCCCTCAGGCTTTTCTCTGGCCCAGATCAAAAGACGTAACGCAGTCGTGAGAAATGCTACAGTCATTCCTTTTGCGCTTACATTTCCAAAGACGTGCATTCCCCGCGCCTGCTGTTTTGTCGAACTTGCTTTGCACTTCTCGTTTTTTTTCTGCTCTGAGTCGGAGGCCGGAGAGACCGATGTGCTGCCGGCGGCCGGGCCCCGTGCCTGGCCACCGCAGGCGGCGCTCCAGCCGACCCTGCCGGCGCCCGACACCTGTCGGTGCCCGACACCTGTCGCCCGGGCGGGCGCCGCTCCGACCCGTGCGGCCGTGCCCGGCAGGCTGCCGGAGAACCCGCTGGACGAGGTGCAGTGGCTGGACCCGTACAAGCCGTCCGAGGACACCGAGCTGCAGCGCACCGCCGACCAGATCCTGGGCTCCGTCGACGACCCGAGCTTCTCCGGCTCAGAGGTGAGCGACACAGCTCCAGGGCTCGGGGGGGGGGGGGGTCACCCGGACTCACCCTCTCTGTGTCCCTCAGCAGCTGGTATGTCAGACAGTCGTCCCTGCCTCGCGGGAGGATGTGACGTGCCCCATCCTTCAGTCCAGCTGTCGGACCGGAAAATTCAGTCGAGCTGCGGTTTTCGATGCAAAATCAGTCGCACTTATCGCTTGTTGGTGTGAGGTAGACTGTGGCGACCAGCCGGAACGCGGTGAGATGTAGCGAACGTGTCACCAAGGCGTTGTGGCTTTGAACATGGTAGAAAAAGTTGGTTTATTGCGTCATTGTTTGTATGAGCTGAAGTTTGTCCGGACCTGTTCGAGTTGCTTCGTTTGCGCATGAACTTCAATTGGCTGAGCACAGTTAGTTTGTGTCCGGTGAGGCTGGTTTCAGTCTAAGAATAGCTCGTAGGGTTGTCTCGAAGCGGACGATTTGGATGCCGTGGACAGCAGGACCTTTAACAGGCACCGCCCGGAGGGGTGTCAGATAGGCACCCCTCGATTTTTCTCCGGTAACTTCTCAACAGTTAGAGTCAGCCCAACGAAATTTTCAGTAACTGTTCATCAATCAGTTTCACATGTTTTGACGTCAAAACCATTTCCCTGCTGGGTCAGGTCATGGAGATGTGACTTCATAAGTGAATCCTTGGATGCATGTTTTCGTCTCTGCGGGCGGTGGCGCGAACATGCGCCGTTTTTTTATAATATTCGCGAATATAATGGATGAATTATTTGGATTTACATGGGACAAGATCCCAAAAAGGATATTAAACCGTGACACATCAACATTAGAGGTCGTACTAGGTCACATGCATAATGCCAGTTGGACTGATTTGCATGATACAAGTGATGCAGATGATACAAGTGATACAAGTGATACAGGCGATACAAGTGGTTGCCGCTGACCCTCTCAATCGTTCAACCAGGTAAGCAAATCTAAATGCGCTTCTTAGCAAGATTCACCAAATGCAACGTGGGGCCATGCCAGGCTACGTCATAGGTGGATGTCAAAACAAAATGAAATACCTGGTCTGTGGGGGTCGTTCAGTAGCGGAAAAGAGCAATTATTGTCCCTAGTCAGAAAAAAGAAAATGACTGTCGTGACCTGGCTTGCCCTTGACCCGATGAAAAACGTACATCGTAGATTTAATTATCACGAGATGTCATTTCAGTTCTGTGCTTGACGTGGCTCGGAATCCCAGCGAATAATTAATGCCCTTTGTCAGGAAGAATAACGCAACCTGATCTAACCTGACCTACACTGACCTTGACTGGGTGAAAAGCAGCTAATGCAAAGCTGGTCATCAGAAAGTTTCACCTCCTTTTTTGTCACGTGGACCAAAACGGATGCGGGCAAGTATCGATCTTTGATATGTAAAATAGGACGGATATTTCGCCGGATCTAGATCCCTGACCGGACATTTTCTTATTATCTAGGTATGCTTCTGGTGCAGAAGATCGTTACCTCTCGTTTGATACTCGTTGAAGGTTCTGAACCAGTATTGTCGATTATGTGATGTACAAACCGATCAGACAAATCAGTCTTTCCGACGTCGTGTTACGCGTTTTACGTGACGTGTGACGTCATCAATCACGTGACCAAGGCTATCGTGATATTTTCTGAATTGCAAGACTTAGGGCTATCCATTGGTGGTAGACCGGCTCAGATCCGAGGGATAGATCCTGAGATAAGAGGGCGTAGCCTTTTTGACCCCCAGGCGGTCGCGGGTATAAAAACACACCATGCGATGCTGGGTTAACCCTATTCCCGGCAGGGGAGGCTGAATCCGCCCCCTGGGGTTTTTTGCTTGCCGATTCCAGGGTTTTTAACGCAGCTTCACGAAACTTGGTGGCTTTTCCTAGCTCATTCTTTCTATGTACTGAGACAAAATTTCGAAATTCGTGTAGTTCTCGAGATCTAAGGGGGCTTGAATCCGCCCCCCCCCCCGCCCCTTGCAGTGAATCGGCCATACCGTGTAGCCGTCCGGGAATAGGGTTAATGCGTAGGACGAGTGGAATGTTAACGACTTGTACCCATTCCTAGTACTGCCATTTTCTCCTTGTCATGGGACCGCGTAGTCGATTTGCAACAGCGCAACACATTATAGCCCTGCTAGGATGACACGGACAGATGGTGCGCAATCGCGCACCGACCTCGATCGCCTCCCAGGCCTCGTTCGGAGCTGACTGGCCGTTTGCGTGTCGCAGCGGGCGATCGATTTGCTGTTGGGGCTTGAGGCGATTCCGATGTCGCCTGTGGTCGGCACTGCAGTCGGTCGGGAGTGGGCGGGGCAGAGCTGTGAAGAAGGCAGGTCGTCGGCACGGGCCGCACGATCCACGCCGTGGTCTCGTGATTGGTTCGACACCGGTCGCCGACAGTGCGACCCCCGGCGATCGTTGACTGTCCCTGCCGACCGCCAGAGGGCGCCGACTCATTGGGCTGCACAAGCTCCGGAGCTGTGCGTGAGGCTGCTCCGGCCTCCATTAGAATGGGACGAATGATGGGTGGCTGAGGGACAAATGTGGGTGTCGTGGGAACAGGCGGTGCAGGTGTAGCGGATGTTCAGCCGTCAGGGCGACGTTTTCAGGGGCGTTGGAACCGGGGGGAGGGGGGACACGGGGCAGCTGCCCTCGCTTTGTGTTCATGTGAAAAGTTGAGTAACTGGTTTCAGATGTTAAATTTTCTAACACTTTTCCATATAGGCGTGTTGATTTTTTTTTGTATCGACGCGTCCGAAAATCGCACATGATGAAAATTGGGCGCCCTCTGCAGTCCGGGTGGTTTGCCGCCGTCCAGCTACTTGGGGCAGTTCTACCCCCCCCCCCCCGTCTCCACGGCTTCTTGTCTATCTCGAGAACCAGTGGTCGAATTTCAGTGATTCAAAATCCAGTCGATATCTGATCACCGTAGAGCCACAACTGTGACCCCTTTATTGACCTCGAAGTCAAATGTGATGCGGCACGGGATGTCGAAGTCCCAGCAGCGGTCGTAATTTTGTAAGACAGTGTTTGTGTGCAGATGGCATGTGAGATATGATATGTTCCAATGAGGCAGTCTGATGACACTTTTTCAATGCGCAGCTGACGCGCGTACACCACCCCTTGCGTCGCAGTGGGCGAAACCTCTTCGTCGATGAAAGTCAGCACTCTCTGGATACTGCGTTTCAGCTGTCGTTCGACGTGACCGCCTGCGCACGCCTGCTGCTTGACCAAAACCCGGAATTTGCCATTTGGACGTCAGCGGGGCGTACTAAAAGGTCATCGCACGTAAAGCTTCCGTGCAGACTTGCCAGGAGTTCTGTTGAAGTTCAAAATGTTCAGGGGCAGGGGCCTGAGTTGCCCCTGCTGCCGTGGGAAAAATGTTTCCACGACTCCGTGTTATTAACGATGTTCTGTATCATTGCTTTGTCTACGCCGCTCTACAAAATGCCACGTACTACATGATGCTCATGATTTCGATATGTTTAGTTTTCCTCTTATGTGGCAACCGAGTCTCTGCAATGTTTATGGATGAGATAGCCGAAAACGATTGCTTTGTATCTGAAGTTAAGTCAAAGATGAACAATATACTTGAGTGTACGTAACATACTACTATTCTTCTGGAGTCAAAAACCAGGCGATAATGTTCAGTTCGAGACGGTAATTCGACTATGCCTTTTATGTGAAAAAAAACAATGAACATCATCATAACAAAAAGCGACCTCCCATCCTGTATTTTTAGTACTTTCGCTGTAATCGGTCAGATTTTCCTCGTCTGGATTAAATATAAATTGACATTTCCTGCTTCGCAGTAGGCGTTGGGATGGCAAGCTGCTTCAATGAGAACTAAAAAAATTCTGGAGGAGAGCGCTAGGACAAGCCAGTAGCTATTCACTCACCACCATCCCGATCAGTCGCTAACAGTTGATGGGAATCCTCGCGGTTTCGTTCAACTTAACAGTCATCGATGCGTTCGGGGCTTCTTGCGAAAAGACGTCGTGACCTCGGCGACCGTACGTTGTGTCACACAGATTTGCTTGAGAAGTTTCGTGTCCAAATGTCAAACATCAGGCTTTCAGACGTCAGCCGTGCGTGAAAAAGAAACAGCCCCTGACAGCCGCAGGCTTGGGGTTACTTGCCTGCGCGAGCAGCCGTGCTCAGTGGTTCCGCTATTAGCGCTGAGATCTGGTTTGTTTGTGTTGGTCGAACCAGGTAGTCTGTTGCCCTGTTCCTCTCGCCGGCGACATTAATCGGCTCTGGCAGGGTTTGGCTGTCCCGGTTTCCGTACGTCCTCGGACGAAGTCACGAGAAACAGCCCAGTGGTAGTTCTGTCGTGTAGGGCCATTGTATGCACTCAGTTTGCTATGTTCTGAACGACTTTGGAGATCCGATGAGAAGTCAGTGTAGTTACAGCGACTTTGACTCAGGGGCTTTCCGCCAGATGGCACTTGGCCGCAGTGTGTGGATTCCGACTGACCTTGCCCTGGCGAGCCCTGCCAAGGGCCTGCGTTTTGTTACCACTCGGAATGCTCTGACACGGATGTTTGATGTCGGCCAAAGCTTCCTTGACGTCAGAAACGGCAATTACGTAAGTCTGACGTGGCCGGATCATCTGCTCCTGACGTCTGATGTCGATCGAGGAATCGGTTCCTGACATCTGATGTGGCTCAAGGCATCTGGTCCTATCATGCGGACCGGAGGATTCTCTCCTGACGCCTGAGGTTGTTTATGGCAGCTGTTCCTGACTCGTGATGTCGGTTGGGGCTACTGTTCGTGACTCGTGATGTCGGTCGGGGCAGTCGCGAGCCCCGCTCTCTCGAGTGCTCTCACACACTCTCGGCGTGCCGTTTCAGTTCATGAGCTTCCTGGCGAAGATTCGAGACGGCGAGGTGACGCTGCCGGAGCCAGCCGCGGCCTCCGCCTCCGGGGGGCAGACGGAGCAGCTGCCGGCTGACGTCACCAGCTCAGCCCAGCTGGCCGACCTGCCAGGTAGGAGCGGACCTAATGGCTCACTTTACCAGACCAGCTGACGGGCCTCCCAGGTAGGAGCAGACCGAGCGGCTGACCTCACCAGATTAGCTGACGGACCTCCCGGCTAGGAACAGACTGACCCGGTGACGTCAGCGATCAGCAGCGGTCATCACGGCTCCCTGGTCGGACGGCTGACCTCACCAGACCAGCTGACGGACCTCCCGGCTAGGAGCAGACTGACCAGCTGACGTCAGCAGTCAGCAGCGGCCCAGCCTGGCTCCCCGGCCGAGCGGCTGACCTCACCAGACCAGCTGACTGACCTCCCGGCGAGGAACAGATTGATCAGCTGACGTCAGCAGTCAGCAGCGGCCCAGACCGGCTCCCCGGCCGAGCGGCTGACCTCACCAGACCAGCTGACTGACCTCCCGGCGAGGAGCAGACTGACCAGCTGACGTCAGCAGTCAACAGCGGCCCAGGCCGGCTCCCCGCCCGAGCGGCTGACCTCACCAAACCAGCTGACTGACCTCCCGGCGAGGAGCAGACTGACCAGCTGACGTCAGCAGTCAACAGCGGCCCAGGCCGGCTCCCCGCCCGAGCGGCTGACCTCACCAGACCAGCTGACTGACCTCACGGCGAGGAGCAGACTGACCAGCTGACGTCAGCAGTCAACAGCGGCGCAGGCCGGCTCCCCGGCCGAGCGGCCGCCGTTTAGCGGGCCTGTTTTCTCTGCGGCTCGGCCTTGATTGATATTGATGACGGTGCGGGCGCCCGGTGTCAGCCAATTTCGGCCGGCTCGGCGTCAGATGCCGGCGACGCCCTCCGTCATCATACGACTGTCCAGAGGCGGGGTTTTTCGGCGCTGCCCGGATCCTCTGTAAGGCTGACAGATAGCCCGGTTGAAAACTGGCTGTTTTTCTTTGTTCTGATTCGCCTCTCTGCGCCGATTTGTCTTGTGCGTGATGTAAGGGATACAACCTATGTTATCCTGAGCTGTGACGAGTCGTTTTTTGTTGCTCTTCGCCTTTGTTCTTGCTAGAATCAATCCTCAGTGATGGCCACAGGTAAAACATGGTCATGTTTCTGGACTTCGATCGGGAAGCGCATTGTGTATGGGACTAGCTGCAGCAACCCTTCGATAACACAGTATGCATGCATTTTGTTTTCGGAAATAGTTCAAGCTCGCTGGCGCCTTTGAAATTTCGAAGACCTCCTCAAGGGATTCCCTCTCGACGTGTCGTCGGTTCGCTGCCGTCTGAAGCGCGCTGACTGCCGTTATCACGCGGAACGGTCCGCGCCTCGGCTCGGCCAATACCAGCCTCATCATGTCTTATTACTCCACTTTGCAGCGTACTCCCTGTGTAATGATTCATCGTCCGGTCGTCCTGACCGGAAATGGCGTGTAGCCAATACAGACCAGAAGCAGAGCGGCCACGTCGTTGACGCGCTCGTCGGACCCGACGCCCGGCGTCACAGACCCCGTGCGTCGTGGTCCGTAAAAAACGCCTCATCTGCGCCTCGTTGCCTGGCTCCGTCCTGCCGACCGTCGCCCGGCTTTTCCCGGAGCCGCACGGCGTGATGCAGCCGCGGCTCTCAGGCCGTCCCCCCCCCGCCCGCCGCGCTCACAACGGCCGCACTGTGGGGGAACTGTGACGTCATGAACGTGCCACTGTGCGCGACATTCGAGACGTTGGTCAAAAGAACTTATCAGCGGGGGGAGGAGGGAGTAGAAAAACAGTTGCTTTTTGGTGTCGACGTAGAAAGAATTTGGCCGCGCGGAGTGCAGTGACAGCGGCAAAGCAGCAGAATTGTATATGCGTCGAATGACGACGCACACATTTATATAATTTCGAGTTTCCCCGTGATGGATCTTCGCCAGCCACAGTATGATACTTTGTCTTTGCAGCCAAATATACGTAAATCATGCCCGGACATCACAGGCAACAAAGGTACATCCCCGTCAGCAGCATGTGTCGTTCACCGAAGCGGCGTCATTCCGCGTGTGTTGGGCTTGTGTGTGCAGCGTGTGCGCCTGTGGCCGGCAGGCGGCGCCGAGGAGGCCGAGGCCGAGGTGGACTCGGCGGGCATGAGTCCGCGAGCTCGCCAGGAGTTCTGGGCGCGCCTGGAGCGCGAGTGGGCCGAGCTCTACAAGTCGGACGAGCACCCGTGGCTCGCCGACTACACCGACCAGTTCAGTCTGCAGGTGCGCCCGCCCCCGCTCCCGGGACGGCCGCTGGCGGTGGGGTGCCGTTGCTGCCCGCCAGTCGTGTCGGGCTCTGGTGTGCGCAGGTGTGCTCGGTGTTTGGATTGTTGCTCTGTTTCTGTCGTTTCGGCTGCCAGCGTGCCTTTTTGGGGCTTCTGTTGAGATAGGTGGCTCAGAAGGGAGGTGTGGAGGTTACCGGATACTCGGAATTCGTGGACCCACCGGTCTGCAGGGTAACCGGCAGATCGGTTGAAGGCTCAGCGGATCGGCAGGACCCAGTTGACAGGTGCCTGTCAGCCGTGGCACGCCTCTCTTCTCCCGCCCTTTGTGCGCGTTTGGTCTGGATTTGTACACAGCTTGTGGTCGGAAATGCGCGGACAGCCTGTCCCAGAAGGTGTATTTATTTGTTCTTTACTTTTTGCTCGAGGCTCATTGTTCCTTGATTTACTCCTCTCTTAGTCGGCTCACCGATTGCCCTCTGTGCTGCCTTGATCCCTTCTTCGAACCTCTTAACATCTGGGGCAGCCTGTTGATCCGTGAAACTTCGGCGCCAGGTCGAGCGTTCCGCGAAAATGCTCGGTCGCCGGGTCGCTGTATATTTTGCAGACAACTCCGAGGCTGTTTTGTAGCTGTCGTCGGTGGCGCTCGGTTTAGACGGTCAGTACGTTTACCGCGTCCAGGACGACCACAGACGCGCCTGTGTACCGCGTCCAGGTCGACCACAGACGCGCCTGTGTACCGCGTCCAGGACGACCACAGACGCGCCTGTGTACCGCGTCCAGGACGGTCACAGACGCGCCTGTGTACCGCGTCCAGGACGGTCACAGACGCGCCTGTGTACCGCGTCCAGGTCGACCACAGACGCGCCTGTGTACCGCGTCCAGGACGACCACAGACGCGCCTGTGTACCGCGTCCAGGACGGTCACAGACGCGCCTGTGTACCGCGTCCAGGACGGTCACAGACGCGCCTGTGTACCGCGTCCAGGTCGACCACAGACGCGCCTGTGTACCGCGTCCAGGACGGTCACAGACGCGCCTGTGTACCGCGTCCAGGTCGACCACAGACGCGCCTGTGTACCGCGTCCAGGTCGACCACAGACGCGCCTGTGTACCGCGTCCAGGTCGACCACAGACGCGCCTGTGTACCGCGTCCAGGACGACCACAGACGCGCCTGTGTACTGCGTCCAGGTCGACCACAGACGCGCCTGTGTACCGCGTCCAGGACGACCACAGACGCGCCTGTGTACTGCGTCCAGGACGGACACACACCTGCCTATGTACCATGTGTCAGGATTCTCTGGCCTCTGTCCGCCGTAGGAGTACCGGTTCGAGCCGGAGAACGGTCACACGGAGGACCCTGACCCGCTGGCGGAGGGCCAGCGCCGGCTGGCGGTCGGTGACCTGCCCGGGGCCGTGCTCTGTTTCGAGGCGGCTGCCCAGCGGGAGCCGAACAACGCGCTCGCCTGGCAACTGCTGGGCACCAGCCTGGCTGAGAACGAACAGGTCAGCAGCCGGGGACGGACAGGTCAGCAGCTGGGCGCGGACAGGTCAGCAGCTTGGCACGGGCAGGTCAGCACCTGGAGATGTACGGGTCAGAATGGACAGGCCGTGGTCCGTAGAGCCCACAGAGGCTGTGGTCCGTAAAGGGGCCGTGGTCCATAAAGAGGCCGTGATCCGTAAAGACTGCAGAAGCCGTGGTCCATACAGAGACTGTGGTCCGTACAGAGGCTGTGGTCCGTACAGGCGAACTGCACCCAGTGCAGCCTGTGATGGGAATGCCTAGGCCACGCCTAGCATCGCCATCGTCGTGGCCTTGTGTTATAGCAGCATCCACTGCGCACAAAATGCCCCGTCTCTCTGTTGCAGCCTGAAATGGCATTGTACGGATTCTGTGTGCCTTAAAGCCCAAGAATCCCCGTAATTAGTAGCAGGCACGTTCCAGGAATGAAACGTGTTTTTCGCGAGTCAGCAGTAATCCGTGCCAAATCAGGTCGAAACTGTAACACTCTGACTGGCAATCCCTAGAACGAAGGACGACGCAGTCATTTTAGGCAGAACTTTCATACCACTCGAATGAGCTGAAACCACTTTCATCAGCATCATCTTTGTGTACTGGAGCAACACCCACTGCGTATAAAACGCTTCGTGGCTCATTCTGTTGCAGCCAGAGATGTACAGACGTCACACTCAAATAGCTGGGAAACATTTATACATACTCATGAATGCTACATCCACTTTCCCCGCGGTGCAGTGATTTGTATTCGTACAAAATAATACGGCTAGGGCAGTATAGGTGCTGGTCGGTTCCCGGCTGCCGTCACGTGACGGTCTGTGACGGCCGTGTCGGGTCCGTGACTGAGCCGGTCTCTCCGCGCCGCCAGGACCCGGCGGCGATCGTGGCGCTCCGCAAATGCCTCGACCTGGATCCGGACTGCCTGCGGGCGTACATGGCGCTGGCCGTGTCCTACACCAACGAGTCGTACCCGATGCAGGCCTGCACTGCTCTCAGAGTGAGTTCTGCGTGGGGGCGAGTGGATTGGCAAGGTGACGTTGTTTTCTCTAGGAGTGGGTTGTTCGGTGTGGCGTGCGGCGGCGGCGGCGGCCGGCGGAGTTTGGCATTCGTTAGGGTGTTTCAGTGCTTCCGAAGTTGATCGAGTGCTCCGACTCCGTCGTTCGATTTGAAGTGAAGTACGTGAAGGAAGCACACCAGACGACTTTGAACACCGAAGGCAACGTGTTTGTATGTATCGGCTGCCATTGCATGGAAATATGGTTCCCGCTCCCGTGGTGGGAAGGAGTTCTGCGGTTCCTGACGATGTCGTGTGCGCCATTTGTGGCAGGAGGATATCTGCCCTTTGATGTGTGAAGCATGATATTTTTGACGTGCGCCGGCAGGAGTGACTTCGACATCGTCCACAGTACCGTCGCCTGGTGTCATCCGACGCGTGATGCGTGATGTGTGCCGGCAGGAATGGCTTCGACACCATTCAGAGTACAGCCACCTGGTGTCGTCTGACGGCGACGAGAAGCCGGCCAGCGTTTTCCAGTCGTCCCTGATCAGCGGGTCGGTGCTAAATCAGACCAGGGCGGACTAGATCGTACTAGACCAGGCCAGACCGGAGGAGGTCAGATCAGAATAGACCGAATCAATTTGACCAGACCAGATCGGATTAAACCAGGTTAGATAAAACCAAGCCAAGCAAGACCAGCTAAGACCAGACCATACGAGACTAGACCAGACCAGGCCAGACCAAACCGGACCAGACTAGGTCGGATCAGACCAGACCAGACCAAACTGGGTCAGGCTAGACCAGACCAGACATGGTCAGGTGACAGTGGATCAGGGCATGCAGACAGATGAACTGGCGTGTGGTATAATTGTGTGACGCGCGCCTGTTCCAGTAAACAGTTAATTGAATGTCCGCGGACAGTGGATTAGGCATATTGGTGACTGAACGACTCGTGCATGGATATGCTAGTTTTCGGCGAATTGTCCTACTCACATATGCTGTTAGGCCGGTCTCCGTAATGTGTGCGGACGCCTTCCATTGAAGCGGAAGGCATCGTTGTTGATCTTAGTAGCCTGCGCGTTGTATTTCCTGTGGTGCATGCATCCTTGTGTGTGGGCGCGTGGGCGCCTCTGTGTTTGACCTCATGCCGTAACTTGACAGGCACGTTAACAAACTGGTGTCTTTGTGTGATCTAGTGTGGCCTGACCTGACGTGATCTGACCCGACAGGGACATCCACGAGCGCGTGCGGGACGAGTTTCTGTCGGCGGCCCGGCTGCGGCCCGCGGACCCGGACCCTGACGTGCAGTGCGGCCTGGGCGTGCTGCTCCACATGGCCGGCGACTACGACAGGGCCGTCGACTGCTTCAACGCCGCGCTCAGCGTCCAGCCCGAGGTCAGTGGCCGACCTCAGGTCAGCGGTCGGTCCGAGGTCAGCGGTCGGTCCAAGGTCATTGGTCGGTCAGAGGTGTCTGGTCAGTCCGAGGTCAGCGGCCAGTCCGAGGTCAGTGGTCAGTTCGAGGTCATTGGTCAGTCCGAGGTTATTACATTTTGACCGGAATGCGATCGGTGCTGACATGTGGGCCATGAACGTGTGAGAAAGGAATGCGTGTAGTCATAGCAGGAATTTCTTCAGTCCGAAGATGTCCAAATGTTATGAAGCAGTAAAAGCAGCCAATAGGAGAATGATTATTTTTGTATTTGTGGTTTCAAGCGTCGGTTACGACTGTATTGCTTCACGACCGTGCAACAACCGGATCGGTTTTACGCACGTGCTTTACTTGATAATTTATGATATAATTGATATGTGATTTACGTTTGGTTGTGAGTTATGAATGCTTTAAAATACCGTCCAAAAGGCACCCTGTTGGCATCAGGCGGGACGTAATGGTCTCAGAGGTTTTGATTTTCCAGCAAATATGCTCGAGGCATTGCGTCGTAAGGACATTTGAAGCGGGCCATTACGACGTTAATGAGGTGCTGCATTGCGCAAGATGAAAGCTTTGGAATGGTGGGGTCTCGTTCCTGGTAGTCGGCCAGTCGGCGCGTCTCAGTACCGAGCTATCCAGGCGGTCCGAAGCACGCCTCAGGCACGTGCAGTCTGCCATCGGTAGGAGATGCCTGCTTTTGAGCCCTTGTTTTCCCGTGCAGCTCTGGATCGTTTGGCATGTTGCGACGTTTTGGGACGCAGATCAGACTACGGTGTTTAAAAGACCGAGGACTTCTGGAGACGGAAATTGGACGGAAATCGGCGTCGAAACAGGGAGAGGCTGCATGGGCTGGGGTCGAAGAGTACGGGCTCGACGAGCATCTGCGCTGCGGGGAATACCGAAGATCCGTACTTTGCCCATGTCATTCGTGGTCTTGCAGTTCAAATGTCCGCCATTGTCTTGCCAACCTTTTTTTGCGTCGTTCGGAAGAATGATTTTCGGTAGCTTTTCATTTTGACGCATTTCTTTTTGCGCGGTTCGCAGAAGAAACGAATATTTATATGCCTGCTACAGTATTTTCATTTGAGTAACTGGAAATGTAAACGTCGGGCATACCCGTGGTGCCCGTGGTGGTGCATACCCATTCATAGCCATTACTGAGTGGTGGAAAAAAACGTAGAAAAGTAGCCTTAAGAGTAGTAGATTGTGGATGAAAGGACTCGTAAGATAACGCGATACGAATTCAAGTGCAAATCATTCAAAGAATTAGGCTATGCTATCGTTTGGTGAAAATTTCTTGATGGGAATCACATTCGTTGCAGAGTTATTAGTTGGGAGAACGCGAAATGGCCGGGCTGGCCAGGTCGGTCGCCCAATTTTTTCCGGTAGTCTGGTAAGCCCCGGCTTCCGGCGTTACCCGTAAGGACGTCTGATCGAGCAGCGTAAACGATTTTTTGTTTCGTTTCGGTCATGAGCACCCGTAATAAGTTCGATACGGAAGACGCAGAAAACATGATGGACCACCAGTCGTGTGGCTGATCCAATGTCTGTGCAGAGCAGTGTTCGCCGACACGCGCGGGGTACCCGCTGTGTGGCGCGCGGACCACCGCTGTCGGCGGCCCGACCGTCAGCTGGCGGCCCGACCGTCAGCTGGCGGCCGGCCTGAACTGACGCGTTGCAGGAGCGGGACGCGGTCGCCGTCTGCGGGCTGCGACGGCGGCAGCGTCGGCTGTCGCCGGGGTCGGGGTTTCCAGCGGACGGCCGGAGGCGGGGCCGACACCTGGGCTCACGCGCCTCTCGGTTAAAGTTGGCGCACGTATGAGATGTTTGTCGCGGGGTCGTGCTGCGGAGTTGTTAATTAATGTGAAGGAAAGTTGGGCTGGAATGTGAGCTGCGCTTGTTGTTTTTTGGTCATTGCGGCGTCGACGTTATTAGTCGTTTTTGCCAACTATTGGGATTGAGTTACGGTAGGGGAAGTTTCTCTGGTTCCCGGCGTCGTGATTATTTTTTTTTTTTTTTTTTTGGTTCAACGCGCAACGAACTGGAGAAGAATGAAGAGTTTTCCGGGTGCGGCGGCTTTTGATAAAGAGATGAAAAACACATATCCTTCCTTTATATCACGCAACTTTTGGCATGCAGGTTGTTTTACGAAGTGATCACTGTTTTGACTAGTTACCGAAGTTTTGCATTTTTGTATCTATGCCTGAAAATTTTCCATGATGTTATGGCATACTGGATGTACGTTTCATGAGAGTTGTGAAGTTCTTTGTAAATCTGTCTAAAAGAAACGTGCTCAACACGTACACCAAATTGTATCAGTTCCATTAAGGCTCTAAAATGAGGCGCAATGGGTCGTTTTTCATGGTCGACGTAGACAACAAAGTCCGCTTGCGAAATGAATGGTGTGTGGCAGCACGTCGTGTTGCTCGCCCCACACATTCATCCACCAAGCCACTTTGTGCCTGCACCTCTGACGCGGCTCCTGCGAGGGCTGCGCGGACCGGCCGCGTGCGGCGGACAGGAGGGTGCCGCGCGCGAGCTTAACCTCACCGGCCGAGCCGCGGTGCCGCAGAACGCGCAGCTGTGGAACAAGCTGGGCGCCACGTTGGCCAACGGCGACCGGCCGGAGCAGGCGGTGGCGGCCTACAGTCGCGCGCTGTCGCTCTCGCCCGGCTTCATCAGGGCCCGCTTCAACCTGGGCATCAGCTGCCGCAGCCTCAACGCCAACAGGTGACGGCCGGCTGCCGGCCGGCGGCGCGAGCTCGGCGTTCAGGGGCTGGTCGTCGTCTCCGGCGTGGGATGGTCGCACTCTGGGCCGGTCCTCGACCGCCTGTTGCCGACCGTCGGGCTGTGTCGTTCCGTTCGTCGTTTTCGGCCCCGCTCGTGGTTGGATGTGGCTTGTATTTGCTTCTCCTTTTTCCTCGCCTCTGAGCGCTGAGCCCACTGTAACCGTGCTTGCCGGCGGCGTGGCCCTGAGCGGCAGGGACGGGACTCCATGACCCGTGACCCTGACCTACGGCCTGTGACCTGACTCTTGTGTCCTGGCCGGCCCGCAGGGAGGCCGCTGAGCACTTTCTCTCGGCGCTGGAGCATCAGGCTAGCAGCCGCGGCTCTAGCGGCCAGCGCTCCAGCCAGGTCATGTCGCAGAGTATCTGGTCCATGCTCAGGATGACGCTGGCCACAATGGGTCGCAGCGACCTGCTGGGCGCCGTCGACTCCAGGTAAGTGGCGGCGCAGCTGGAGGTGAATGCGCTGCCCGTGGTGGTGTTTGTACCATTCTCGCCGGTCATCGCTGGTTGGAACTGGGATGGGATCGGGAGGTGACCGGGTGCAAGTGCTGGATTTTGCAACGTTAGGTCCGGGTTCGATTCCACCCGGCTGCGTGGTTTTCGTCGTTTGCCGCGGAAGTCGGCGACAGCGCGTCCGCCAAACAATTCCGTCGGAAAACATTCGCGCGGGTCCCGAGGATCGAACCCGTGGCCCTTCGATCCGCACACGAGTCCGAGGAACGTCATCACGTGGCGCAGCAGCTGGCTGGTCGGGCAGCATTCCGCTGTCTAATGAGGATGAGCGTCGCGGGTTTCGTTTTCCGGAAGCAGTCTCACGTGGAGCCCAGATCATTGTCGACAGAAGAGCTATTGCCTTTGCCGGCGCCGGATCGAGTTAACACGGGGCGCGGGGGACGGACGCTGGCGCTCGGCTTCAGATGCGTAGAAGGAGCTTTATATGCAGCTCGAGCCACTCCTTACAGAGAAATGGCTGCTCCGAATGGTGGTGCTCAGTCTGTTGGTGCCGCAGTAATATTAAAGTCGTTCTTCCTGGCATCTTTTGACACCGGGCTGTTGCATTGCCGGCCGGAAGGCCGTTATGAGACTCGGGCGTCTCTCAGGAAGTTTTGTAAGGCCGACACTGGAATAATCCATTCAGATAACGAAGTTTCGCAGCTTGAATGACGGGATAGCATTTCCACGGCTTATTAAAGTCGTCCTCTGCCCCGAAGGGCCAATGAGATGCTTAACGACAGTTACCCTGTTCACATAGACAGCTGATGGTAATTCGAATTTAGACGGGAATCGATAATGCGACTGTGGACCGTTCGCCGAGATGCTTTTACGTGGGTAAATGCGGCTTTACGTCGGATTAATAATCGGTAGTACGAACTGGGGGAATTCGAATCCAGGAACGGATCTTGGGCATAAATTGCGCCTCTGCGACGACTGGACGTAGCACTGCTGTTACTCCGTAGATCATGGTTTGAGAGCGTTTGTGTGTATGGCTTTGTGAACGGGGGAAGATGTGAGAAGAGGTACCCGTTAATTATTGACTATCATAATTAACTGTAACTAACTGTAGCTATTAACCATGTTTTTATTCTTAAATTATTGACTCATTATTTGCTCAGTAACAAAAAAATCATTTGTCGTCCTCAATGTATTGCGCAAGAAATTCAAAATAGCAGAATCAGATTGTAGCCACTAGTCAACTGAGTCAAATGATCCGGATCAGTTCCATTAAGTTACGGAACTCAGGGAGCCCACAATAAATGTTCGTTATTAGCATAGGTGGGCACTGGTCCGTTACTCAGGTACTCCGTTACTAACGAAGTTACTTTTTTGAGTAACGGAGGAACGGACCCGTTACTTTTATTTTACTGTAACGGACTGAGTAACGGAAGTTACTTTTGTGGTCCGTTACTCCGTTACATTTTGGTCCGTTGCTCCGTTACTTTTTAAACTCCTTACAGACACCGCCCGGCTTTATTTGCATCGGCACACGCCATTGGCTACTTGAATAGCCAACACCCAATAGCGTGCGGCGATACAAGCGCGGCTGGGCGCGCACTCAGCTGACAATCGCGGAGTCGACTTGTTGATAATATTCGTCAGCTGATAAACGTTGACGGCAAGCTGGCGGCAGTGGTTCAGTATAAAGGCCAGCTGACTTTGGTCTGTTTTGGGACAAAAGTGTTGAATTATGCGTAAGATATGACTTAAAATTATAAATTAACCATTAAATTAAAATCGCCATTTTTCAGGCTAAAAGATATCAAAGTTATTGTCATTTATACTGGGACAGCCAACTGACGGCAGTTTTCAATGTTGTCTCAAGTTAGTCACGGATTGCTTACCACCGCCACACGGTTCCCCGCCAAGATCACTCAAGGCTGTTGAGCACATGATTACTGCCGCCATGGCCTTGGATCTGTAATGTCCATGGGACGATGGAGTGGTGATTGATTCTTGACTGGTCTGAAATTTTAACTACCTGACACTAAAATGTCCCATCAAGGTGTCTTTACGCCGCCACTGGAGGTCGAAAACCTTGACTCCGAGTCCGACGGTGCCTCAGCTTCGGAGGCAGAGGACGAGCCCGGTCTGGGTCACCCATGGCCACATCTAGAAACGTGGTTTGAGTTTAAGGAGGAGGGGAAGAACGTCATTTTTACGTATGTCCTGTACCGACCGAAAGAGGTTATAATCAAGGGTCACAAGAGTAGCGTTTCAAACCTAAAGGCACATCAAGAGGAAGCATTATTTACGGTATTTCCAGGTGAGAACAGAATGTGCACAATAAGTTGTCAGTAGTGCAGCATAATTATGAAGCTTGTCGACTATTGCTTGGACTATTTGCCTGAACCATATTCTCTGCAGGCAGTGAGATTCACATTACCCTGGGGGGGGGGGGGCAGATCTGCAGTAATCTGCCTTTCGGCGGACGCCTACGGGTAATTTTTGGGGACGCGGAAGTGGCAACACAAGTTGTGTGAACAATTTAGCCCATTCAGGTATTTTTCTAAGCACTGGCCCCTACTGGATGTGTAAACTGACTTGGTTAGGTAACTCTTGAATTTTGATTCAGTTGACACATGTTTGCCTTCAGCCGATACGAGCTAACCAAACCAGAAAACAGGCAAATTGAACCTAACAAAAAATTAGTTTTACATGCCCATCTAGGGCAATCCCTGCAACCATACAGTAGGTTTTAGGTTAGGTTAGGTTAAATCATTTTTAACTTGGAGGGCAGGCCACATTGTCCATGCGATTCGAGTTACCACTCATGCGTTCCGGAAAAAAATATCAACTGGCCGAAACACCTTTCGGCTGACACATTATTTTTTGTAGACGCAGAAGTGAGGACCCAAACTCAAACATGATATGATCCGTTGCCACTTTTGCACCTCCGAAAAATATGCATTGGCCGAAAGGTGAAGATTACCAATTCTGCCCCCTCCTCTCCCCGCCCTACCAGAGATCTCGAGATGCATTCGTCCAATGTTGATGGGATGAATGCCATTTAATATGTTTCAACGAGATCTCCAATTCCGGACTCCAAAAGTTCAAAAACTGCGAAAATAGGGCGTGGGGGCAAACAAACTCCAAAATTTGGGGATTTTTGAAAGGTCACTGCGGCCGTGTTTACCAACCAGTTTTCATGGGAATAACACGGTTCAGCTTGGAATGTCCAAGTCTTTTATATCCCGAAAGCAGAAATTTAAAATAGAAAACTATAGGCAGTTCCAGGGAGGGCAAGAAGGGTGATTTTTGAAATAAGAAATTTCCTTTGTTTTTGCTTGTTTTGGGTGATATAAACATCAGATGTACAACTAGCAAGCCAGTGTAAGTTTATATGTAGCGCAGAGGTGGATCCAGGTAAACAAAATTGGGAGGGCACCATAAGCACAATAGTGTGCTCCCCCATTTTTTCAGTACCTGGGTGTGCGTTCGCCTGAAAATGTGTGTGCATACGCGTTGTTTAGGATGTGTATGACTATATAAATGAGTCAGTGATCTTTATTTCTACTCAGAATGTCACGATAGTGAACCGCACAACTTTGCAGCTTCACGTACAGCACATTACCGCCGAAAACGGGGGCTTGGAACCGCCTCTGCGGAACCGATTTTTTTAAAATGTTGACAAAACACTTGTGTATCAATTCCATGAAATGCCAGAAAATCTTGTGGCGCTGCGGCAAACAGTGTGGGAGCGACAGGCAAAAAGACACGGGTAGCACAATCTGCCCCCCACAGGGAATAGGATTAAATGAAGTGTTTTTAACCCGTCTCCGGCCGGGCTCAGAATGCCCTTTGCCCGGCCGGAGGGGGAGCGCGGATTTCCGCACCTCCCAGGATCTCGGCTCCCATATATCGCACGGAAAAAAGGAAAACACCGGCGGAAAGGTTTTGTCAAACCGAGACGAAAACATTCCAGAGTTTTGACCTCAGGTCAATTTTGAGGCCACCAGACGCCATGAAAGGTCAAAAGACGTCCTTGGAATTAGGTAAATAGACACAATACCCTGGCCCTGAAAAGCTGAATTTAAGCGACATATACTGAACCGTAAGACAATAACGAGTTCATTGATATTAATTTTGGCCTTTCACAGGGGTCAGGTCAGGTCACGTCATCGTTCCAAAATGTTCCACTTGTGAACGGCTAACATCCTCCGTTGCATCTTACTTATGACCATGTTTTTATAGCTAATTTGTCTTTTCAAGGTTGGTTGGTTGGTTATTGGGGCTTAGGGGCGCACCGACTGCAGGGTCATTCGGCGCCCAGTCTTTTCAAGGGTGCTGAAGAGTCTTTTCAAGGGTGCTGAAGAGGTGCTAAAGCACCTTTTTTAATCTTTTATTTCACAATAATAAAATCCATATCAGTCATGTTTTTTTTAGTCCTTCGTCGTTTGGTATTAAAAAAAAAACGTCAGGGGTATCAGGAATCTTACCTCCACGCATGCGCTCGTACACAAACTAATACACACACATAATTTCAAAACAAAACAAGAAGTTCGCGAGCCCGAAACGAGCTCTGAACGGAGACCATTATGTTCAGGGCGGATACTTCGAGAGGCATTGTTGATCAAACCCAATCGACAGATGTCCGCTGTTTGTCGCATTTTGCATGCGTCCGCTCCAGCGCCGGTTGTTCCCGCTCCGTCGGCGCCGCGGGCAATGAACAGGAATTCGTTGGTTTGAACATTGTGGCTAACACAGTGGTACAATACCCGCCGCGGCTGTTGTCCCGGCGCCGCCGACTCTACAACGGCTGGTGAGGGCAGTGGGCAGCTAGCGGAGTGTTTTGGGTAAGCGCTTTTTGTTTCTTCCCTTTGTATATGGAATGCGTTTTACAACCACAAAGCAGCATAAAATACTTAAAACCCGCGTTCGCTTAGTTTTCACTGCATTTAAAAAAGTAAAGGAATAACGGAGTACCGGTAACTTCCGTTACTTTTTAAGGCAGAGTAGCGGAGTAACGAGTAACGGACTGGCTTTTTTGAGTAACGGAGTAACGAGTAACGAAGTTACATTTTTTAGTAACGATGCCCACCTATGGTTATTAGAACACTGAACCGGGAAGAGAACATCATATCCATGCTGATACCTTTTGTGAATGGTTCAAGCAGTATAACGTACGTAAGGATTTCTGTGGCTTTTGCTATCCAAGGCTGTAAAATCTGGAGGTCTGGAATGACCTCCATTATGTTTACTTCCTCTCTTCTCTTTCGTGATCTGCTTTACCATCCTCAGCTGCTTAGAACTCTTGGAAAATCTTTGCCAACGGCGACAGAACTTGATATGCGAGACCGGACTCTTCCGATTATGCCGCTTCATGCTGCGCCGTTTGTAGTGAGCGTGTTTTTAGCGGCCTGGACCTACGCAGATTCGAACGAAATCCTTCTTGGATGGATAATGCTTCTTCGGGAGACGAGTTTAGTCAGGCGTGTGATTCGAATTTACCCAACAGCTTGCAAGCGTTTGTATGGGACAGTAAACGCGCCTGTGAGCGAACCGCACCGCCCATCCGGGTTTAAGCTGCCTATGCAAACAGGTTAAGTGTGTCCTCAGCTGAGCCATGCATGACCAAACCTGCGACCGGTGCAGTGAAGCTTGTGACCTAGTGGCCCCACTGACGCAGTGTGACCCTGTCGCCGTTCGCAGGGACCTGGCCACCCTGAGCCGAGAGTTCGGCACCGGCAGCGGCGCCGACCAGCCCTGACGGCCGCCCAACACGTGCCTGACCGATCCGGCCCGGCGGCGCATCCTCTGCGAGTGTGCCCTGCGGCGAGGTCAGGTCACGTGACTGCGGGCGGCCCGTCGGCGCGCTGTCCCGAGGCGAGGACCAGCGGCCGGCACGGGCCACGGGCTGCCCGCCCCGCGCGGGCGCCCTGGGAGGCGACCGCTCCGTGGGGTGTCGGCGACGGCGAAGCGGCGGAGGGTCGCGTCGTAGCGTCGCTGCGGCGGCGGAGGGCGCGGGGGTCTATCTGTGTTATCCTCCAAATAGTGGGGCCGGCCGGCGTCTTTGCCTCCGCCTCCAGTCTGGCTGCTGATACCAGCGCGGCGCGGCGTACGGCCTTCCGGGGAGCGGGCTGGCGTCGAAGCCGGCCACATTCCGGCGCTGCCGTTGGCGGCTTTATCAGCGCCAACTGGAGCCGTCTAATTGGCGCGCTGAAAGGAGGCGGCAGTGCTTCGCGGCATCCGGGTGTGGCTTTGTAGTGGTGCGGTCACCGGAAGGCTTCACCCGGGGCCTGTAGACGTTGCCGGGGTAGCGCCAGTAGCGTGGCGGTGCGTGAAAATGCGCTCCTCAACGCATCGCGGGCGTTAATGATTATCGGGGTTGGCATTTGCAGGTCAGCTATCCGATACCAGTTTAAGGGCGTGAGGTGGCGTCATGCCCGAGGTTCTCGTGAAGGCATTACGACGCGGTTCCCGCGCGGTCTGCTTCGACGTCGCTTTCGAGATTGCTTGGCTTCGCGGAAGCTGTTTCCGCGTCCCTCCGCAGAGGCTGCTGGGAGGCGTCGCCGATCGTGCTGGCGACTTTGGCGGGTCGCGGGTGGGGCTCAGTCTGGCAGCCGACCTGCTGGGCATTCCTACCGGACTACTGTGATCGGCAGCCGACTGGACACGCTCGACGCCTGACGTCCGCGTCACTCGACGTCAGTCCCGCGCTCGACTTCAGTCACCGAGAGTCCGAATCCCTCAGCAGTATCATGGATCCAGTTCAAAACGGACACCGTACTGCATTAGGTGCTGCGGGTGTACGCGACTGCGCGCTGTCACAGGCGGCGAGGAGGAGCTGAGGAGGATCCAGCGAGCTGGACCCTTCAGGGGCCCTCTCGCCCGGGATCCCTCAGAGCCAGGGGCCAGTTGCCCCAGGCAACAGTCTGTGGTGACCAGGCTTCGCAGAATCGACTCTCCGCGAACGTCTCCGTCGCGCGCCGACAGGCTCCGTCGGGAGACCGGTGTTATTTATTACCAATGTACGCGATGTGTTCAGCCAATACACGGGGTGGAGCTGGTCGTCCGCGTCTGGCTGCCCTCCGCGGCGGCGGAGTCGGCCGCCTACGACGACGGCGGCGGCGGCGGCTGGTCCAGGGCGGGCGGCGGCGGCGGCGGCCGCATGGGGCGCGGCGGCGGCGGCGGCGGCAGGCTGCCCGGCGGCGGCGGCGGGTTCCAGCCGCGCGGCGGCGGCGGCGGCCCCATGCCGGGCGGGCCGCGCGGCGGGAACGGAGGCCGCGGCATCGGCGGCCGGCCCATGCCCGGAGGCGGCGGCCGCCAGCCGGGCGGCGGCGGCCGGACACCTGCCGAATGGCACACGACGTCACTCGGGGACGGCGTGGTGTGGCGGTCACCGCGCTCGGCCGGGTTTTGAAGGGTACCCGGTTCGAGTCCGGGTGATGGTGACGTTTCGTTGTCCCCTGCCACAACCGGTGTGAGAGGCTGCGACGCTGAAGAACTTGGCAAACGCGTCAGTAAATAACCAACGAGCCACGCAAAGTCGTACAGCACCACACACGTGACTAACTTCGAGCGCAAACACAGACAATACACAGCGCCTCACACCTGAAAACAGTATCCACAGCGTCACAAGCCTAAGGAACGTCACACTGAGCTGCCACCGTCACATCTGAGACACAAAGAACTGAGAGCGTCACATCTAATACGGGGTCCACGGTACCGCCCACCCGAGGAGTGACAAAATGCGCCTCACGGATGGGAACATGCAGGGCGTCGTACACCGGTGTGCGCCTGAAAAAATGGCACAACGCCTGTAACACGGCGCACGGAGCAGACGGCAGAACTGGCGCAGATGTTCAATCCGTCATGCCGCGTTACGCGGTATAGCGTTTTGAATATCGCAAAACAGTACGACGTTAATACCGATGCAGTCTGCCTGGGCAGCATTCACAAAACACTGTCAGCACTTCGAAACACCAAGGAGACGTCACATCACACACCGGCAGAAAACGGACGTCCCAGCAACTCGCAAACGAAACTGCGTATCAACGGAGCTAACAATCACCTCTGAAACAAACCGGCCACTACAAGGGCCATCTCACCCGCTCTCCCACCTCCACCCCACTCACGGCTGACCCTGCTGGGCCGGCCTGGCACCACACGCCCCCCCCCCCTCACCTGGCGGGGGCGGCATGCCCGGCGGCGGTCCGAAGCTGCCGGGCGGCGGCGGCGGACCCCAGCGGGGCGGCGGCCCTCCGAACGGCGGCGGCCCGCCCGGCATACGACCTGCGGCGACAGAGAGGCGGCCGTCAGCCGGCGGCCACAGCGCGGGGACCGCAGCAGAGCGAGCGGTCACAGAGCGGGGACCGCAACAGAGCGAGCGGTCACAGAGCGGGGACCACAGCAGAGCGAGCGGTCACAGCACGGGACCACAGCAGAACGAGCGGTCACCGTGCAGGGACCACAGCAGAACGAGCGGTCACAGCACGGGACCGCAGCAGAAGCGGTCACCGTGCAAGGACCACAGCAGAACGAGCGGTCACCGTGCAGGGACCACAGCAGAACGAGCGGTCACAGCACGGGACCGCAGCAGAGCGAGCGGTCACAGAGCGGGGACCGCAACAGAGCGAGCGGTCACAGAGCGGGGACCGCAACAGAGCGCGCGGTCACAGAGCGGGGACTGTAACAGAGGGAGCGGTCACAGAGCGGGGACCGCAGCAGAGCGAGCGGTCACAGAGCGGGGACCGCAGCAGTCACAAAGCGGGGACCGCATTTGAGTGAGCGTCACAGCGCGGGCCGGCGGCTTGTGGAGGAACTCGTTGGAATGGCTAGTCGGACGCCTCGTAAGTCGGAGTCCGTGGAGGTCAGAGTTTACAAACTTGGTATACCAAGATTTGGTGCGCTCACAACACGCCTACGAAGAGTGCCCAGCCAGATCGGAATGACCGACTGAGCCTACTCTCCCTCTCCTGACTCGGAAACGGGGCTGCCGTTATGCTGGCAATGACTGTGTTTTGTCACCAGTTTAGTTTGTTTGTTTGACAGTTTTGCCCTTCCCTGGGAATCTTCCAGCCTCCTGAGTCCTTACGAAAATGATGTACACGCTATCGCTTGCCAACATTTACCCGATCCGAGATCCCCCCCCCCCCGATAAAAAAACGCACAAGACGAAGCTCCGGCCACGCCCAGACACCGTCGCTGCTGACGTTGCCCGCAGCGCCAGCCGGCGACGCCGGCGGCACTGACCTGGTCCGGCCGGCGGCACGGGCAGCGGCGGCGGCTGGCTGGGCAGCGGTGGCTGGCCGGGCAGCGGGCCGGGCGGCGGGCCCGGCGGCGGCATCGGCGGCGGCCCGCTGAAGCTGGGCGGCGGCGGCGGCAGGCCCACCGGCGGCGGCGGCGCGTTCGGCATGGGCGGCGGCGCCGGCGGCGGCGGCAGCGAGGTGCCCGACGGCGGCGGCGGCGCGTCGGCGAACAGCTGGTGCGGCCGGTCGGCCTGCGACAGCGGGTTCTGGGCGGCCAGCAGCCGCTCGGCCGCAGACCCGTGACGCTCGCCCTGCAACCAATCAGCGGCGGCTCACGGCGGGCAGAACCACGCCAGCCGTCCCTCTTCTCTTGTGATTCAACCCTTACCTCCCCCAACTCCCTCCCATGAGCCAGTCTCTGTTCCATAAGAGAGAGAGAACACAGCTCACGGGGATGGATTAACAGGATCACGGGGATGAACGGGATCACGGCGAGGCAGAAACTGCCTCGCCGGGATGAAGAGTCAGGCTTACGAGGAGGAAGAAACAGGCTCCCGGGAGGGAAGGAATTGCCCACGGGGATGGATAAACAGGACCACAGGGATGCAGGCAGGCTCACTGAGAGAAAAAAGCTTCAGAGACGTAGAGGGTGAATCACAGAAGAGATTGGCTCACGGGATGGAACAAAAGGAATCGAGAGAGGGGGAGAGATACTGAGGAGCTCAGTGTTCATCCCAGGTGGTGAATGAACTGATACAGCAGCCACGGGCTCATCTCCAATTCCCCACAGCTGCACAATACTCTTAATCCTGAAAAATCGGAGTCGTATAGTGCATATATATATATATATATATATATATATATATATATATATATATATATATATATATTATATATATGACAAACAAAGCCACGTCAAGTCGGTGCTATATCGCGGATGTCACCCGCGAAAAACACCAAAATATAACGCCTTTCACGAAGCCCCAGCAGATGCAACATATGCACTCTACCTGGTTCCCAGTAAGGGTGCGCCCTCACCTTTGAATCCTTTTTGAAGGCGTATGAGATGGAGATGGCCCGGTTGCACAGGTATTGGCCGTTCATGGCGTCGATGGCGGCGTCGGAGGCCTCGAAGCTGGCGTAGTTGATGAAGGCAAAGCCTTTGCTGTTGCCCGTGTCAGGATCTCGCATGATCTGCGGGCACCCGGAGGCGAGTGAGCTGCGGTTGATGTGGAGGCCAAGCAGGGCACGACACGTATGACAGAATCGGAGTAAATTTATCAGTTGAACAGCGCACGCGGCGAGTTAGGCATCAAAGCACCCAAAGGCCTGCACGCAGAGGCAGTCCGTATCTACATATGTAGGCAAAAAGTGCCGCGCCGCGTCGACAGGAGGCGAAACTGTCCGGTGAATGGTGCACATGTGCCCACAACTGACGCCAAAATTACAGCACGCAGGGGTAAGTTCGATATGAATCACTAACTGCTGGCATCACAATCGAACCCGTCCAATGATTCATCGGTAATGACCACTGACAATCGTGATCGTGGCCAATATGTTCATGAGAGAAAGCGATACGTAATTATTTACTATGGAGATCATCTGCATGATACGGACTTCAGCTTTAAAACAGTGTTTCCGTATCGTGAAAAGAGCTGGAATACAATCGACTGGAAAGTCGCTCTGCCATGGGTTAAAATGTTTCCTACGGTTCAAGGGGCGACCTGTAGGGCTTGCGAATGGCCAGCATTGATCACGTCCCTCCAGATGAGGCAACTGGGAAATTCATCACGCGACCCTCCGCGGAATTCGCCCGGCAGCTTGATTAAGGTTCGGCGAATTCCAGCTGACATTTTGTCGTCCGAAACTAGACGAAATGAAAAATCGGGCAACCTCTGAGAACGACGGGAGCTTCACGTCATATTCTGACAGCGGATATCCAGTCTGCTACGGCAATGGAAAGCGGCGAACGCTAACGCTCGCTGTCAGGCGCAAAAGGTCCTGCGTCGTATAGAGGTTACGCCCACGCGGTGAACAACATGACATTGATCGTGTACGAACTAAACCGTGCCGCAGTTCTCGGTGTGTTTCCTGTTTGAACCACACGCGGGTCGCGATAACCCTGACCAGCCACAAACCACAAACCAAGGCAACAAACCGCATACCAAACATGCAGGCGAAACCCATGTCATTCAGTCCATATTTCAGTCTCGTCATCATAAAAGCAGGTTACACTGGGGCTGACGATACACAAAAAAGAATCTATCGGGGTCGGTCAAACTGAAAGCACCTTAAGATGTATCTTCGATGAGGAGGTTCCTTTAAGTTGTGAGGTTATCAAACCACCACACACGTGTGATATAATTTTGTGACACGCACAGGCAAGAAAAAATATACCAAATCCATTTACCGCCGCCTTCGAATCACGGACGTGTTAAACAAGTCGCCAAATTACAACCGCCTCCATCAGGCAAGCCACCCTGATTTGTACTTGACTTATGTTACGACGTTCCGTCCCCGTCCGCGCCAGCTGTCTGCGCAAAACGCACCTTCGGAGTCTGCAGGATGACGCCGAAGGCTGAGAACGTGTCGTACAGCAGCTTCTCGTCCACCTCGGGGTCCAGGTTGCCGATGAAGATGTTGGCGCCCACGTCCAGGTTCTTCTGATGGGCCGACGCCTGAGGGCAGCGGCGAGACAATGTGTCAAACCGGTGGTGGGTCAGCTCAGGGCCGTAAACGTACCGTCATTCGACTCCCCCTTAACCCGCCATTTGCTGAGATGCGTCGCCACACTCCACTCGCCGGCGGACTGTCAGACGCCCACGCTCAATAACCGCCGCCGATTCAAATTTCACCCACGACAGCCTTGTGTGAGGTCATGCGTGGTCTACCTTGATCTCTCATGCATCATAATACATACTGTACACCAGCCGTCATCTCGCACCGCCAGGATATCGATCAAGAGCAAGCGAATTCAAATAAAGAGCCCCAGATCATAAACCATCGATGCCTTTATGATGTTATTTTGGCAAGGCCTTGGGAACCTTGAAATTTTTACCGAAAACGTGCAAAAATAGCCTACCGAGAGCTAATGAAAATTTTAGGTTGGCGCGCCGTTTGGTGACTGAGTTACATCGCAGAGAAAAAATGAGAGCGTCTGAGGTCTCCGATAAGGTGACGGGTTAACAGAGGCCTCCGTTCGCCATCGACGGAACAAACTTTCAAGCCCGACCGTCACGCCAGCCTCCGCCTCGATCCAGAAGCCAACGGCGAGTGTCGAAAACACCCCGGAACCACAAGCGACGCGTCCGCGCTGAAGACATCGCGGTCTCCGGCTCCTCCTCCTCCTCCACCCGTACGGCACGGGACGCGGGCGCTCTCCAGAGGCGGCGGGGATCGTGACGTCCGGGGCCAGCGTCCCGCCCTGCCAGAGCCGGGGGGTCGGACCTGTGCCAGCTCATAAGACGGACCGGCGCTGGGCGAGCGCCGGGGGGCCCGCCGTCAGCCGCGTCACGACGGACTCGCAACAGCTGGAGCCATGACAACCGGCCGGAGGTGACGCCAACTCGGCGGGAGGTGACGCCAACTTGGCGGGAGGCCCTGACGTCGGAACCCCGCCAGAGACCGCCCCCCCCCCCGACGGCAGGGATCACGCCGCTCCGGCAGCCGAGGCGCGCCATATTGGCACGCATCCGGTTCCCACGGAGCTCACCGTATTCACTCGTCACAGGATTTTGAGGAGATCAATCTATTTCCACGCGTAATACTGTCATACAGAGCTTCCGTTCTTCGCGTGTAAAGTCATTTCGTGGTGATTACTCCTCCGAGCACAAAACCAATTTCCCACGGTCTGCGCATTATTACTGATGGTAAGCTGCCAAGTCGGTCTTCACACGTCTAGTAGGACGACGGAACTACGGAATGCTAACTTTTCGAAACAAAGACCTGGTCAAAATGCTCCATGCGCAAGTCACCTGTTCACATGTTCGGTCCTCTAAGGACTCTCACCTTATTCACACGTATAGGTTTCCCGTACAGTTTTATCATGTTCATTATCTTGATGGCGTAGTCGGCGTCCTCCTCGCCCATGAACTCGACGAAGCCGTAGCCCTGGTGGTTCATCGTCACCCGGTCCTTGGGCATGTGCACGTTCACTGGGGACGGGGACGGCCGCCGGCCCGGCCGGTCAGAACAGGACACCGTCACCACAGACCGGCCGGCCGTCGCCGAGTGACGCACGCCGTCACAGAGACCAGCGTGACGGCGGTGACGGCCATCGGCGCTCAGTCCGGGCCAGTGATGCAACTGACTTTGGAGATGATCGTACACTATCAGAAAGGTGGTTGCAGTAGAAAGGCGATGCAAATAGAATTCGAGTAAACCAGACCGCACACAAATGTTACGTTGTCGACCGGACGAACGCAACAAACAATTAGTCACGGGCACAGCAATCGCAGCAAGACTGAAAAACTCCAAAGATGCAGTCCGCGGAATATAACAATGGCTTAGCACAGCTTTCTCCACATGCGCCGAAACATCGTTCGCAAAGGAGCATCCGTGGAAAGCTGCCAACCACTCTCAGCCAACAGCCTTCGCTTTGCAGAGGAAATGGGGTAACAAACATTGCGGAAAACCGTGGCCGGTGTAAGGGAGGGAGGGAGGGAGGGAAGAAGACACTCACCGACTGGCCCTGCCTGCACGAACAGCTCCCACAGGATGGCCTCGGTCACCTTCTCGTCCAGACCGCCGCAGTATATGGTGGCATCTGGCGGCAGGGGGACACCAGCTCAGCTTACACTGTAGCAACAGATGACTCTGTCGGCGGCTTTAACAGAGGCTGGCGCAGCGCACGCTGGCCAACATTCTCGCACCAGCAACAGACGCTTACGTATCGTCCAACGACAATGAATAATACCGATGGTCCAGAGGTCTGCAAAAAACTGTTTCCCAGTTTGCATCTTAGAGGAATCTCCTCTTTAAGCAAGGAAATGTTTTTAGAGGGATGAAGACAGTGATTCGAAATCGAAGCCGAGCATGTGAAGCGATTCCACGACAGCTCAGTGCGTGCATCGTTGAAAAAGGTAGAAGTGCAATCAAAATGTTCATCTGACATAATTTTCACGTGTAATGTAATGATTAACCATATCGAAGCGATCAACACAAGGTCACCATGTCAATACGAGTACAACTTGTGAAAGGCAAATTCAGGTACTGATCAGAGTAAGAGTTCCACTTCCAATGTCCAATAGTTGAACAAAGTGAAAAGTAGTGGGAGGTTTTACATTTTTGCAAAGGCGTCTGCCGACTAATAAACAACTACTCCCACTGCGCTTACCAGACAAGCTCAACCTAACATAACTGTATATCTCAAATATGGCACGTCGCGTCACCAGCTACCACGCCATCCATCACATCATCATATCACACCATCCACCACGCCATCACACCTCGCTGCCCCGGAAAATGCCTCCTCTTTCCCGACCGTTTGCCCGGGGAGGACCAAGGCCGTCTGAACAAAATCTGTTCTGTTGGAAGCCACAGAATATGTCCCATAGTTCATGAGCTTGCAATCTTAAACCAGATCAGAAGCACACTCAAACAGCCATAGGCATATGCGACCAAAGTCGGGAAACTCTGAAAAGTACTTCCAAAGTCAAGCAGTTTGAAGCCAAGGGATTCGCCACAAATTGGCTCAAGCGCCGGCCAGTTCAGGTGCTGGCTTGCTCTGATGCTCTTGTAGGATGACATTGCTTATGTTGACCAACCAGAGACCTCCCCGACTCTGAGCAGCTTTGACAAACGAGCTTATTCACAACTGCGGCCGGCGGGGTTTTCATGAGAGTTCATGGCCGCACGGGAGGTGGATCTACCGGAGCCTCAGGTGGCCTTGTCCCTGCGGCTGTCTGCGTACGCGGCAGGTTCATATCATTTGCAACACTCAGTCGCCCCTAGAAGCGCCACACACAGCACTGTGGCACCTGCCAGGACACGGAAACAGCATGAATAATTCGTCCGTTTTTTCATAATTAGATGAACTGAAACATGACAGAATAGAAAAAGACAAGTTTTGCTAAATCATGAATGCAGATGGCATTTGTAATGCATCTGATCCACATTCTCAGCACCACAGAATTTCGCAGTTCCTGCCAGTATCAAGACAGAAGTGTGAGCTTTATAAGAGTCCGAATCTCCGGAAAACCATGTCATTTCCAATCCTATATCACGACTAAGGTATGCGGTGGCCGAGACACCACAGTGCTGACATCTGTCAAGGCTTGCAAACTGGACTACACATAGGGGGCGCTAGTAGCTCGTTTCATCTAAAAACACAGCATATACCATGAGATGCTTTAGATGAGTGGATATCACACACGAAGGTCTGGGTAAGAAGCACTGAGTAAGCCAAGAGGAATCAATTTCAAGCAATCAAGATGATCAAGGAAAAAACAGCCAGAGGCAGCAAAGAAATTGGCTGACAATGTCTTGGAGTTTTTAGTACAAGGAGCATTATGGTCAGAATTTACCACATCAGTCTCAAGAGTAGGCATGAACTGAGGAATAAGGAATATGTCTTAATCTCTAATGGAGCTTTAGGGTACACCATCTTTGTGGTCATATGGTGCCCAATAAAAATAAGTTCATTATTTGACCTTTCTATTTCTATGTTCCCAATGGAAACTTTCTATCACAGCATACTGTTATGATAACTCCATCAAATGAATGCAACTCACCACAATGGATGCAAGTTAACTGTGACCATGCCCATTCCATCATTGTTTTGGAGGAAATGAAGACCATGACACATGGCACAACCCAATTCTAGCACTTACTCAGCATAAGCAATGGCAGGCACACTGAACTGAAGCTGGGCAGCATAATGCTCTGGTGCACATGACTCTGCCTTGACTGAATATAAACATAATCTGACATGTCTCATATTCAAAATACCACTTACCCTGATTTCTCTCTGAGATTGGGCCTGCAGCCATCTTGATTCTGGGTCAGGTGCTCCCTATGCAACCTGGAAAAATGATTTTTTTCTTACTTTTTTCCTGTCTGCCACACATGATGACCAGCTGGAAATGCTCCCAACCAATCCAAAGCAATACATACCCTTACATTAACACATAGGATGCAATGACACATATGACAGTACCAGTACAAGGGAAAAAGCAAGTTTTGACATGCACTCCTGCTTTTGTAAGTTGTGTTCTAATGTGATGTATGAGGACACAGGGGTTCCTTTGTTGTGCATTTTTTGCAATGCCCCTGGCTGCATGCTTTTTACTTGGAATGAGACTGCAGAATCAGGCTGTAGGTTCAATAAAGTGCTGGGATGTTTGCCTGCATTCAATGCACAAATCTAATGCAAACTTTGTGGCACTGACTAAAATATGACCAAAAATGGTCTACATGCCCTCTTAAATTTGCTAAGAACAGAACACTTTAACACAGAAGAAAACATTTCAACTCATCATAACTGTAATGATATCAGCACAACAAAAAAATACAACCATTACACTGTGATAACAAATGAACAATTTACATGCAAATATGACAAAATGGTTGGTTGAGGCAACAAAATAGCCTTAAGGCAGGTCTAGTAAAATTAAAGGCAAGGAAGCTAGGCCAGCATTTTGATACATTTTTTGGCCTCTAAAATACATTCAAGGCAGTTGCTGAGACTTGTACCTCAGCTGAAATGAAAAAGCATCTTATATAGCTACCACCAGTTTCAAGAACATTTTGCGCTCTTTGTTCAACTACCTGAAACCTGTCTTTTTCAAAAGAATCATACTACTATCACATGGCACAACAATGTTACTTGGGCTGGCATGCAGAGAACAGCAATATTCTTCAGCAAAAAAACATAGTGGTGCAAAGGATGACATTGTTAATGGGGGGTCATGGCCCTATGGCTGGTCCATACTGGTGTAAAAGCAATACTGAATTCCTATTCACAACTGCTAAATTGTTCCACAGTGACTAGACATGGCTTCCTTATTTCAATGGACTTTTTATCAATTTTAGTTACTGTATCTACATATTGCCATTTTCAGTTCATACACAATATTTTTGTTTCTTACTTATCTTTTTATTTTCGGCCTGTGCATTTTTTTGGTTATTTGTTATGATAATGTTACTTATTTTCAATTTCGTTTTCACTTGTATTGATTTTGATTAATTGCATTTCCACCTCCTATTTCCCTGTCCCTAAACAATCAGCACCAAGATCCAATACTGGGAAATGTTTACCATAGGATCATGAAAAAATCATCTGCAAACAAGATGTCCCTAGGACAGGGGGTGGTGTTGCAGTGATAAAACAATTACTTTTTAATAGAAAAAATGCTGCATCTTGCACTTTTTCATGTAAAATCATGTATGGTACCCTTGTCGGTTGGTTACTGGGGCTTGCGGGTGCACCAACTACAGGGTCATTTGGCACCCAGTGGTACCCCTTGTCATTGCATTTTTTGCATCACAACCTTGTTTTTGAAATTTGTAAACTCAAATATGCAGGTGCAAATCCCATACATACACCCTGAATCTGCATTCTGAAAACAGTGCATCATTTCCATCCTTATTATCCTGTTCATACTCGCTGACTGAACATGACATTTGTTCTGCAGCCTGGATGAAAGGTGGCTACAAGCCTAATAACCATCATTTTCTTAGTCTATTGTCATTCTCCATTTGCACAACCACTAACATATACTCAATGTCCAGCTCTAATACAGTATGTAAAGTGCTACTCACACACTACATGCCAGAGCATAAGCACACTTCGTTGTTACAAAACGGAAAAGAAACTTCGAAATAATTTTACTCATTTACACAAAACTCCACATGGACGCCCTTTCGCAAAACACTTACAACCAATGAATTCATCGTCGACCACAACCAGATTAATCCCTGTCTTGTGCACCAATGGTCGCAAGTGGTCACAACGGCGCCGCTTGCCGACTCTCGCAAATGGATTGAGTCTAGTTCTATTGATCCCAACGTAACTCACTGCTCGCTCGCACCGGAACGCTATAAAACGATGATTCTTCACACATTGCGCCAAGAATGTCTTAGTGAAACCGAATAGTGAATGCTGCCAAACAGAAGTATTTCTAAATTTTGTCGTGGGATAAATCATTGTTGTACTGAAGCCCTTTTTCGCACATCTGCATAAAAAGTCGGAATTGTGGAAAGGAGTAGCATGCAAGAAACGAATTTAATTGCACGGCCAGTGTCCTGATGAAGGGTCAATGAGGCTTAGAAATATCTAGACAACTGCAGAATGCTTCACCGCGAAAACTAAATATATACTCGTAATAAAGCCAGGAACGTATTCAGGATACCGCCCAGGGGGGGGGGGAAGGGGGGAGCGGATCACGGGGCTTCGTAACCAATGGCCCAGCCAGGATTTGCAGCTGGGTCCCATATGGGTACACATGTGGGCTGCTCACATCGGGCACATGGGACCCACATGGGAAACCCTGCTGGGCCCCCAGATGGGTGCTGAAACACTGGGCTGTCTGGGCGCCACATGGGAATACCGAGTCAGCCCCACCTGGGTCCCCATGTGGTTTCAATGTGGGAGTGCCACGTCGGCCCCATCTCGGGCCCAAGCGGGTTGCAAATGGGAATCCCGAACCAATCCCATCTGGGCCCCACGTTGGTCTGATGCGGTAGAATCGCATTGCTCCCGAATGGGGCCCAAGTGGGTTCCAAATGGGAATCCCAAGGCAGTCCCATCCGGGCCCCAATGTGGGTCTGATGTGGGGCATCGCATTGGTCCCATCTGGGGCCAAAGTGGGTGCCAAATGGGATTCACGAATCAGGTCTATTTAGGGCCCCGTGTGGGTCTGATGTTGGAGCATCGTGTTGGTCCCATCTGGGGCCCACGTGCATGGTTGGCGATCCGGAAGCTCGGACCCCATCAGGGATATTAACACTCGTAACTTTAACGTTCGCTTAAATATGTTCAGCTCGTGACACCAGCTGATGTTTTCATATACCAAATATCCCGCTTTCGCTAAGCACAAGAAATATTTTTGGTAATACACCAACGTATTTCGTTTAAATGACAATGCAAACATTCCAATACTATTCAATTAAATTCTTACTGAATACAGCAGGCACTTTCCGCTTTCACTGCGTGGCATCAGGCAGCCTGGTGCTTTTTCGTACAATGGATAAGGGTTCTTTCTCCATTACACGGGGTAAATCTGGCAGCCTTATGGCCCCTCTTGCGATAACAGGGGCCTTTGTTGGTGCCTTCAGGGCCCCACTAGCAGTCTCAGGGGATCATTTCCTTGCCAGGAGCCCGCCTTACATTATGGGAGCCCTCTGGCCATCAAGGGGCCCCATAGCGTCTTAGAAGCCCTCCAACCATCTTTGCCTCGCTGGGGCCCTCCGATTTTTTGGCGGTCTCAGGGGTCATCGGCCGTGTAGGGACCATCTTGCCTTCCAAGGGCCCCCTAACCGCATCAAGGTTAAATTTGAGCTTTTGTGGAGACTCCTCAAGATTTTGAAAAGGCCAGTGTAACCCATTTGGGGCCCCTCTCGAGGTTGAGGTCACCGATGAATTCCTGTTCAGGGGTCCTTCTGGCTGGCCAGGGTCTCCTTATGCCGTGCTAGGCACCCTCTTAAGTTCTTGCAGTCTCAGGGGTTTCTCCGGCACTTTAAGCGATCTCATAAGCCCTTTGCCGCGTGGAGGCCTTTCTTGCGGTCCCAGGGCCTTTGGAAAATTTCGGGAGCCCTTCTACTCATTTTTGGGCCTATCTTACCGTACCAGGGCCTCGTTAACCCTCCCAGAGGTTAACTCTGACTACATCAGAAACCTTCAGCTTTTCACACAGGTCGTGGAACCCATTCGGAGCCTCTATGACATTCCAGGGGTCCCTATGCCACCCTAGGGAATCAGTCTCATCTTGGCCGTCTCAGGGGACCTATGGCCTCTCTGGCGGTCTCAGGAACACCCCGCCGTGTTGGGGCACTGCTGTGGTCTCAGGGGCCCTTTAGGAGCCCCAGGGGCTCTCTATGCGTCTCAAAGGCCAATTTGCCTTCCCGGAGGCCTCCCCCGCTACTGTATCAAGAGCATGATGTCAGGTTTTTACAGAGACCACGTGAAGATCATACGGGGCCCCTTCAGGGCCCCTTTTGGATCCGAGAGGGGCCCCTTCTCCGGCCTCAGGGGGAGGGCGATCGCCCCATGGCTCCCCCTCCCCTTGGATCTGTGCCTGGCCCTCGTAATCAGTGGGGCCCCATGTGGTTGAAATCACTGTCGGCTTATAAAGGGGTCCCGCCGGAGTGTAAAGAGGACCCCGGATTGCCTGTAAAGACACCCTGCCGCCCTAGCGGTTGCCACATACAGGTCGGCAGCGACATCTTTACAGGCAAGCCGGGGCCCCTGAATGGACGTTTAAGGGCCTCTGCCAGGCTTTAGCGGAGGGAACATTGCCTGTCTGTAGGAGTCCCCTATCCACCTATAAAGAGCCCCTGTCGGCCTCTGGAGGCAGTGGCAGGGGCCTTCTTACAGACCGAAAGGAGGTCCCTCCAAGGCCCTTTATGGGCCGACTGGGGGCCCTCCCTAGATAAGCAGTGAACTCTCCTATACAAGCTAGCAGGTGCCCCTAGACGCTCATTCAAACCACGGGCCTCTCTTCATAGCACACAAAGCCTTCTTGTGTATCCTAAGAAGGTTTTTTTTTTAGGTTCGTAAGCGTTCTATAATTCCTGAAATGTTCTTATTTTGCTTCACTTCTCTGTTTCCAACAGTGTAAGGCGTCCTGCGGGCGCCTCACACTGTCCAAAGAACTGGGGCCTTCGGCCTCAGGGGGGCCCGCTCTGTCGCCAGGGGGACCGCTTGTCCTCCAGGGAGGACATGGCCCTTTTGGCCCTCCTTGGCTACGCCACTAAGTTAAGCAAAGAATATTATGTAGGAAGTGTTGTGCAGACGATCAGCTGACGCTTTCGGGTTCTCTCGGTTACACATTTCTTGGCAGAAACAGTCAGCGAATCTAATGAGTCACAACCGACCGGGTGGCTAATTACCGTGCACCCGCAAAAAAAACATGACTTTTGGTTTCACGCTTCGGTTCGGTTTTCGGTTCCATGGTTCCAACGTTGCGTCCTTTGATGTGGTTGTCTTGCCCAGGGATGGACAGTACGATATATTGCGGCACTGGGGCTCTAGGTTTTTCCTGAAGCATGGGTGGAGAATGAGGTGGGGTGGTTTTGGCCTCCGCTACACCAGCTTCAAAAGTTGGTCTGGCATGGCAGACCGACTTTTGGCAATGTATTTCAAAAGTGGGTGGGGTGTGAAACCATCCTTAATGCAACTTTTATTTTCCTCGCAGAATTATACAGCACAAAATTGAAAATAAATTACACATCAGAAACGTACATATTATGGGACAATATCACCATAGATCGCTTCAGTCTACTGTCTTTCAGGGTGTCTCTGTCTCAAAATCCCAATGAGACCCCAAAACATCTGAGCACTTCTCAAGCTAGCTTTGACTAGGGGCAAGTACCTACGTGCCATCTCTCGGCTAAAAACAAAGGTGTAAATGTACAAGAAAGCCGCAAACAATCTAATGCCGGTGTGGATGCTGTGTGCTCGTCGCTGGACAGACGGTTTGGGACCAGCCCAGACTCCGCCGTCCTGGCAGATGACGAGCTGGGACTAGTGTCAGCTGATCACCGACACTTACTGGACACCATCGCGGTGATTTACGATCTCAAAACGAAACGCCTGACCACTCATGTGGAAACATTGCAAGACCACGCTGAAAGTCACTGGTCGTCCTGTCGGAGGTCGTGCTTCATCAGTGCTATAAGCACTGACTATTCTGTTTGACTCATGGCTTCATGAACCAGATTTGGTTCAAGAACTACAACAACATAGAGATGATCTGGCAACGGCGCTGAAAAAAGACGCAAGCGCCGGCGGCCGGAGATATTGTTATATTCAGCAACATCGATGCCCTCCCGCGTCTCCTGCAGAGCGGCCGCAGTGACCTGGTGATCGCACTGCCGCGATCGCTTTTAGTTTGGGGTGGCGGAGTTGTCCGCCGTAAGTGAATTGGTCGGAAGTGGGGGTGAGGACCCCCGTCCCCGCTTTTTTTGTTTTTTAGTATAACACGACAATGAAAGAATATGGACGTGCGAAAGCTCAGTAGCTGTTTCATCATTTTTTTGCATCGCCTCCCAAAGTTTCAGTATGAGGTCATGTCAAGTCTTTATCTGTTCTAGGATTAAATATGCCCTGCGATAAACTGAAACGCATACCAGCGAGCTCTTTATGATGGAAACGAAAAATGGACGATGTCATATTACGATGTCATATAGCTGTTTGTTGTCAGTAGCAATATCATGCAAATGTTTTCAGGTAAGTCACCTGACCTCAGGTCAACTCCTGGAATGCTTCTGCGGCCTTATCCAAAAAATCTTAGGCGGTAGAGTTCTTTCAGATCCACAGTTGGATACAGATCGTATTCGGAACGTGAATGATATAAAGTATTTTATTAGGTCAGTGACCGAGAGGCAGATAACCAATGGTGATCGTGCAACTCCAGATAGTGATGGAATGATGCTATCACGTATTACTGGCAGCCAAGCATGGTTATATATTTTCACCCTTCACCATCACCACTCTGTTATGACAAGACGTGACTTGGCCCAGCATGGTTTGCCATGACCTAACTTTTTTCTTCCTGGCATCGCCGTGTAATTTGGTACACGTGTCTCCTAAAATTGTACACAACCTCCTATCAGCTTCTATTCGATATCGCGAGAAGATACCGATATGAAATGGCAGGTTCACATTCTTCGGAATCTGCTCTTTCCAAGCAACATCTTTACCGCTCAGCTATGACCCAACCGCGGCCCACAGAACATACCGGAATTCCTACGTACGTGCTGAAACATCTCAGGCACAATATTTCTGTCCACCCCTCGAGCCTCCCTCCGTTTTCCGGTTTCCCATCGGCTTCCTGGATGAAGCAATCTAGTTCCGCTCCTTCGGATGTTTTGTTCCAGAATCCCCAAAACGACTCGATCCGTCTGATGCTGGGCATGTTCAGAGAATTGCGTCATTCTTAACATAGTGATTCTTACAGCATCCAGATATGACATCACAGCATGATGACAGTGGCAGACATGGGTGTCGATTTGTGTTTTTTTTTGTGAGGGCCGTACCCCTCCTCCCCTCTCCGTGTTAACATCGGCGATTCATGGTTGGTTTGCTCTTCTCCCTTCCCAATGTTTTCTGCTAGTTTTAGCAAGGAAAATAGGTAATAATAACGGAAAAATAGCCGCAATAACTAAAACATAGCGAGAGTGTACATTTAAGCATAACATGATCTAAATCATTTAGAGAAGGAATAGTGGCAGATTTTGTGGTGAAACGGCCACACTGTTTAGGGGCGTCGGTTTCTAGAGGCCTGGTAAAACAACGCATATACATGGGGTATATGGGATGTTTAATTTGATAAACAGTAACAAAACTCGCAAATTTCTGTTGGCTAAGATAAAGCGGGCTAAATCTGTTGAGAAACCCACATTTAGGGTGAGGTAAGCCTGTCGGGCCCTCGGCATGCCCCCCCCCCATCGTTTACACAAAACGACGGCCCTGGTGGCAGGTGACTAGGTCGGGCTTGAAGAGTTTAACCTTGGGGTTCAGGTGGGTTAGGAAGTGAGAAGGGCGTCAGACATCGTTTGATGCTCTTTCCCATGAAGTTTCGGCCATTTAGAGCCCGCTTTACCCTCATCAGGGATGCTACAGGGGCCCCTGTCCTTATCCACGATGGGAACTTGTCTCCCAGCCAGGCACGTAGCCAGGATTTTCCTCATTAGGGGGCCAAATGTCAAGTTTTGTCAAACGCCACCAGCATACCACGAAATTTATAGGAAAACGCAACAATTTTATGTAATTTACCTCATATTTTACGTACAGGGAAGATATAATGTTTACTTTTGCAACATATGCATGATCACTATTTCGTACTCCTGCGAAATCGCTATATATCTAGTGTGGACCGCTTGGCTAAGGGGGGCCATGGCCCCCATGCCCCCCCCCTTGGCTACGTCCCTGCTCCAAGCGTACTTGAACTCAGACAGAGTCAGACCTGTCCGTGGCGAAAAACCCTCGGTCCTGGAGAACTCAACCAGAAATGACGAATAGTGCCTGGTCGTCCATAACGACGTCAAATTTATAGCCTGAACTGAACGAGCCGCGATAAAACGTCAAGCTCCTTCGCCACATCATCTTCTTTTGCTGTGATGCCTGCAAGGCTGCCTTGTCTAGCTTGTAGTAAACCAGGTAACATTTCTTTCTGGCGTTCTGTTAAAAGCGAATCTTAGACACATGTAATTTTGGCATTAGAACTCGAACGGAGAAGCCAACCATACGAGTGTTGCTAAGTTTCCGACTGGTTCTCTGAACCCACTTCGACGCCTTTTTTGTTGGTTTTTGTCCATCTGTCTTCCTGGCAAAAGACCAGTCATTGTCCAGTTTCCTCATGCCCCTGCAAATGGTGGACTTTCATGCTCCCTCTGGCAGAAAGTGCCTGAAGCTTTTTGGTCTTGCCTCCTTCTTTGCGTCTTTTGTAAAATTGTGCGAGTCTCGTCAACTCCTCCATCAGGTCGAGCAATCGTGTGGAAAATATAATTTACATCCTTTGCCACATTTTGTGCTCGTCTGATAGACAATCGTGCCCGCTTTCTGGTGGCGTTGAATTTTTGTGAATAAGTGCCTTACAAAGTCTCCTTTAAAATAATAACGTTTGCGCCAAGTTTTAGAGTTCTCCTGTTCCATATCTGTTCAGCTAAATGCAAAGAAACGATAACCTGACTTGGGCTGATCTCGAAGAAAGACCCGTATATCGGCTGTCGCCGAGCTAACAATCTTATCAGGGGAGTTGGTTATTTATCACAAACTAGATAATTGCTTCAAAACTGCGAATTCGTAACTCTGCCTAGCTAATGAGACTGAAAACAAGTTCATGTCTGTAAGCCAATTGTTCAGCATGGCATTCAGTCTTCCTCCGCTTTCCCAGTCTGACTTGTCCTTTCCCATCCAAAATGACAATTGGTCGCCCCTGTTCCCTAGATAGATAACATCGTCAGCTTTGTTTTCCAAGGAAATAAACCGCCTGGAATACCTGTCAGCCAAATAGCATGTACCGAGGGTGTAATGGAAGTGTATCTTTCCCGAAGCCTATCAGTTCACGCCTCCCCACCGCAGTATAACTGCATATAAGAGTCAAACTTTGGGATGCAGTGGCTGACGTTCAACCCCCATCACAAACAGTAATAGAAACACCGTGGTGAGCACCTACTGTTGTGGCTGCTTTAACGAAAATAAACTATTTGAAAAACAAATATTTCGAAATGAATTTTCACGCTTCGGTTCCACGGGATTTGGGAATGGATTTCATTCCTTTTGTCGTCGAAGACTGGGCGTTGGATCGCATTCGTTTTGAAAGAGAGGTCTGATGATCCCTGATCGATTTTACTCCAGAGTCTAGGGCCCAATATGCCCCTAGTCTAGCAAAGTAAAGCATGCCGAGCGCGCTCGGTACGCTTTACTTTATTAAGAACGCGTTCTTCAGTTTGTCTAAGACTACTAGACATGTTTCGTCAGCGATTGTGGACACAGGGCGTCACATGCTATTTCAATAGATCTTTTGGAAGAAATACCACACGGACTGTTTGCTTTCTAGTATAGTCAAAGTTTTGTACGTGTTTAGGACATTCTTGCTAATGGTTACCACCTGGGCATTTCCGACCTAGATGCCATCCTGTTTAGTCATGACGTGCTCTTGTCCATTACAAAGTTGCCCTATCTTACCCTCTCGCATACGCACAAAAGTACATGATGAAAAAGCCCTGCCCCTCAATAACATAAACGTATATATATATATATATATATATATATATATATATATATATATTTATGTTTAACATAAGCCTTATAACGTTGGATGGAAGCCAATGCCCACAGTCATACAATACACTAACTCCTCTGAGATACCAACATGTCAGAGACTTCAGGTTAACTAAAACGCCATAGCAGTGCTTGCTAAAGCGTAACGCCACACAAATGCATCAAGCCATGTCGTCGATCATCAGAGCGTCCTGACTGTGTATTCCGCGTGGCGGCTGGCGTACTCCAAGCGAGACCCTTTTGGTGCGGCGGCAGAGCTCATGACGAAGCTCAGCAAAGCTCTGGACTTTGGCCTCGTGCCAGTTCGCCCAGCCAGCTCGGCCTTTCACGTCGGAAACGGCATAAGATCAGCGGCGCCGCGGACGTGGAAATATCTGCATGTCCTCCCTACGCCAGGGCGGCTGGCGTACGCGGACCACGCCAGTCTGACCTCACCCTCTCAGGCGAAGCGCAGGGAGCTCTGACGCCGTCCTGCTCATTCCGCGCGAGGTTGCGGCAGGCGATGTCGCCGAGCACGGTGTTTCCGTCTGGCGGCAGGGCCGCCGCCCAGCCGACGGCCGACAACAGCTCTCTCCGCAGTACGCGGCACCAGTTTCAGCATAGGCTTTCGGCGTTGCTGTCGTTACCGCTGTCCCAAACGCTGTAGAAGCTGCCCATGAACTAGACGAAGCCGTAGCCCTGCTGGTTTATCGTTGCCCGGCCCTTCAGCATGTGCACGTTCACTAGGCACTGGGTCTGCCACCGACCCAACCCGTCGGAACGGGGAGCGCGTCACTGTTATATCCTGAGACTGCTAAGGCATTGTGTCAGCATTCATGCACACTAATAAACGAATATCAACAACCGCTACTCGAGGGCAACAGCTGCCGAGCGCCGACTGTCGATCCTCACTGGAGGAGGGCAGGCCTCTGTTACCGGGGACGACAGGTGTCAAGGTCAAGGTCACCAGGCCAGACAGGATTACCAGACCTACGCCCTCGGGCAGGTACCGGTTCTGAGGATGGTTGAACGCCTTTACCAGGGTCACAGCAAAAACCGAGTGTCATCATCGAGGCTAGCAGCGTGGCCAATCGGCGCTAGTGCTGAAACCAGCGGAGCGAATGACTTTGCGGATTATGGAATGTCATTATGTTGGAGGTGCAATTCAGTGACAACAAAAATCAGGTTCGAGCGAACCAGACACATTACGCCGGTTAGTAAGACACACGAGGCAAGCTGCGGAGCAAGAACGCGGCATCAGCAAGGCGCTAAGTGATAGACAGTCTCCGAAGATCCTGAAATCTTGTAAAAAGGGGCAGGTTGGGGGGTCGTGATACATTGTACTTTCGAAGCAGGACACATGCGAATGCTGGAAAAGGTTAAAGCTATTCGGCAGGCTGATGCGATATCGACGCATTGATTATCAAACAATGTGTTATTGAAAGCTATCGCCGTTTACTTCATCTCAGTTTAACCCGGCATTGACTGGGGCATTCTGCCACCTTCCATTGACTGGGGGGCGTTTAACGCCCCCTTGTCTATCTCAAAAACCAATGGCCCGATCTGGATGATTTAAACAGCGATGGATAGCGCCAGTCTGTGCGATCTTGTGACACATACTTTTTTAATTTAAGTATCACTGAAAATGTCACAGGTCAGGTCACACACACACAAAAGTAATCCTTTTGTTCAGAGTTGCCTGATCACAATGGAAAACAGACCGAGACTGACGTTTCGATGGCAATTTATCTCAAGAGGCATAACATATTATGCTCAGTGCTACCCGATTCAAAGTCATCAAAGGTCAAGGTCACAAGTTAGGTCAAATGTGACGTCTGTGCTAACGGGTCATGTCATACATGTTTCCGGCTTCATTTGGCACGGCAGTTCTAAAAAGACACTTTCGAAGAGCTTTAAACACAGGTAAAGGGTTTAAAGAGCTTCGATTGCCGTCCATTTGCAACACTGCAACTTTTTGTACTATGAAATTCGGAATAAAGCGAACACACTATTGGCCTCGATCTTGAGCCTCTGAACGACCCAGCAAGTCAGTGTGGCTCTTGTTACACACTGTCACGTCACGGAATATTGCACAAAACTGCAAAGACCGATATTTCTACATCGGTCTTTGTCGGTCCGGGGCAGCCGACGCGACGGTTCAGCTTCCTCCGCGCCACAACGGCGTTGGCGTCAATGCCTAGTGCACAATTCTGCCGCTGGGCTGCGTTACTGTCGACCAGAGAAGAGGTCTTGCGTCTGACGTGTACCCGGAAGCGCAAAACGCAGACACACCGTGTCTGAAGGCCGCGTCCTGCCCATGCCAGCGACAAGGTTCAATAGACATGAGAAGACCACAATACGGAGAGGACTCGCCGATGCAGGACTTTCTGATTCAGATCTCATTCGAATGGGGAGAGGTCCGACGAGTTTAACTTCTGCGGATCTGAAAGAGACTTCTCGCCGCCGTTCGCCTGGGAGCGGATGAGCATTTTACGACGAGGACTAGCTTCAAAGACCATAGTATCCCCTCCCGTGAGGAAAGCTCGCCGGAGGACGGAACACCGCGCAGTTTGCAACTCAGAGAGCCTCCAAAGAAAAACAGAAATTTCTTCCGGCCAGGGATGTCGATTTCTGTACATGATTGGGCAGGGGGGACAAGCCAAGAGGCCGACAGCCTAACCTCCCCCAAATGTGGGTTTCTCAGCGGATTTAGCCCACTTTATTTTGACCGACGGAATTGCTAGGTTTTTTTGTTAATATTTATCGAATAAAAAATCGTTTTTATCCCCACGCATACGGATATATGTAGAAGATAGAATGACATATAGATATATCGCTTTAAACTTTATTCTTTACTTTCTCCGCCTACCTGTTATCTATTTCAGCCGTTCCTATCGTTATTATTACTTATTCCCCTTTGAAACCGACAGAAGAAAATATTGGGTGGGCCCAAACCAACAATGGGTGGGCCCAGAAAAACATCGGGTGGGCAAGGGCCTTCTGAAAAGAATACAAGTGGATACCCCTGCTTCCGGTCACAAAAAAAAACATCGAGGCTGCAATGTTTGGCGCGTGAGTTTTGATCTGCGGACGTTTGTTTGATATAAGGCGCACCGACTGAAATCATTTGGTGCTCTGAACCACACATAATGACTGTTGACCTCCGCAGTACGTACGTATAAAACTGGAGGCATCATTTTTCATGAGCTACAGGGTCGCATGGAGGCATTTAATCTGCCATCTGACGACTTTTAAGGTGATGGTTCCTTGCATGGGCATCAGAACATAAGGCAAAAGTTTCCTTCACTTTTAAACAGCCGTTTTAGGTTTCGCTGGGGAAATCCTCTAAAACCCAGCGATGTGTTTCCCCTTTCCATATTTTATCAATGACCGCGGGCCCCGTCTCCAAACGGACCAGTCAACTCAGCTTCGCTGGCGGCCGTAATTGTATTTGTTATGATTTGGTATTGAATATTGAATATGTATGTAATGTATGTATGTAAATATGAATATTGAAATGGTAATTGTGATGGAGTTCTGCCGTATACTCGAGGCTGGAAAGAGCAGTTCTGGGAGGCGGGAAAATCCCAGTTTAAAATGTTCCCGTTGAAATCCCCGATTGGATATGCCGGTTTCCCGGTGGTTATGACAACTTCAAGCCGGGTTCACAGATTCACGAGATCGCTGGGCGTACGCGTGCTTGGTTTACGATGGACGGCCCACACAACGGCGGAACGGTCGACGTCACTGACGACGGCCCGAGGAATTCTGGACTAACGTCAGGGCTGGTATTGTATAGTTTCGTCATGTACATCGAATAACAGGTCGATGTTATATTAGTTCTGTGTGAGAAGATGAATCAACGTGTAAACTTTTCTCAAGGAATTCATTGTAAATTTTTCCGTCTGATACGCAGGGCGATCCGAACGAGGCATTTTGAAACGACCATATTAATCGAATGATGTCAACGATGTTCCAACGAGTGTTTTGCCCGACAGTGCATGTTTGACACCCGCAGAGCACGCGCCGGAAGTGGCAGAAATGCGCCACGTGGCTGTGTCATTATGGTGCCGCCAGAGGAGCTCGGTTCATGTCAACATCCGCCTCGTAACTACGTCATGCTATGCGGAGCGTATCGCATAACCGTGAGCCACACCGAGACGCCTACGGCGCTTACGGAGCGCTGTATGTTTACAGCAGCAGAGCATTCAGCAGCCGTTTGCTCACGTGCGCTTACATTTTTTCAGTACTTCGTCCAAATAAGGACGCTCATCACGTAAAAGCTACGTGCCTTGGGCTGCTCGTCACTGAGGGTTGTAGAATTCCAAGCAGCGGCAACTGGAGAGCGGCACTGAGAGATTTTGAGGGCTTTGTTTCATCTGAATATGGCTTCAAAGCCCGTGCCTTATCACAAAGGAGATGCTGTTCAGTTTAGCGGAGCACAGCGGAGAGGAGTTTAATGCCAGAGCACGGTCTCGGCAGAGACAGGGGGCCGAGCCGTGCGACGTTCGGAACCTGCCGGCGTGCCATGGGACGTCGACTCTACTGGTGTCGGCGATTCCTCCCGACATGGACGCCGAGCTCTCCGAGGAAGGAAGCAGCCCGCCTACGCGGTGATGGCCCGACAGAGCTGCGTTTGGAGTGGATATGTACAAAACGACTCGCAGTCGCCTCGTCTGCGCAGTTAGGGCGTTTTTCCTTTTTGTGGTTTTGCTCGTTCTTTTTCGCCAGGTCGACTCCAGGAACCGGGATGAAGATCGAGATGACCATATGCTGTAAAATATCATACTGGATGGCATGTTTCAAACTAGGTGTTTCAACCCTCAAGTTTATATTTCCTACGGGTAGTTTACCCCCAGGCAGAAGGGAGCCTCGTCTTCCGACTGCGAAGGAATATTCGGTCTTTAACCATACTTCCGTACCCATAATGCTAGTATGCCCCCTTATGTGGGCGTATGGTCTTATACGTTTGGACAGGGGAGGTCTTATTTGGGCACCGCCCTGAGATCTCGAAAATCACCCGTCCGATTTCATCCCAACAGAAAACGGGTACTTTTTTCTTCTCATAACCCCAATGTTTATTGACCGTTTGCATGCAGCTAGCATGAATCGAGAGCTTAACAATGAGACACTCCCTTTGGACCATTCCTTGGAATTTTGAGAACAGTCATACGCGTTCACAGGGCCTGAAATCGTGAGAATTTTTTTTTAAATCTGGATTAACATAAAAGCTTGAAATAGTTTTAAGCTGTTACCAGTCATCCTATAATTCAGTAATACAACTCGTATTACATTGTTCGCGTAATGTTGGTATGGGGTGAACCAGGGACATGAAAAAGTATGGAAACTGTCCATAAAATGCCCAGTTATGGCACAGACATCCTCAACTTCAGTGCGAAATCTCGCGACCATCTCATCCCTTTTTCGAAACCAAAAACCTCGGACTGCTCTTTGGTCGCACTCTCAACCGGAATTCTTATGTGCCCCTTGTTATCAAACGACGTTTCGGAATCTTGCCCACTCTATCACATCTGAAGGACTGTCTGCCCACCGGCGCCATCGGCGCCGCTGGTGACGCCTGGGTTCTGTCGCAGGTCCAGTATTGTTTCCCTGTCTACGGCACTGGTACCAAAAGTAACCTGCCTCAGTTTTTAAAAAAAAACTGAGTTACCTAGCCACAGTTATGTGTCGCGAAAAATTCAGTCATGTGTCGGACCTCCTTCAGAAGCTGGACTGACTGTCTGTTGACGCTCTCGCGAGGCTGCATACTTTCGCGCTGTTACACAAGGTCCGTCTGCAGGGCGAACCGGACAGCCTTGCTAGTCAGTTCCGCACAGTCTATGAGACTCGTCCGAGGAGCATCAGGCGGTACGATGATCTGTACGTCCCGCGGTCCCGCACCGAGATGGGAAAGCACTGTTTTTGTGCGCAAGTTGCTGTCTTGTACAACGCCCTACCACCTGGCTTTCATGGACTGCCCGTGCCTCCCCACAGGCGTGTATTGCAACGTCACTTGTGTGCGTTGCAGTACGCTACTCTGCGTACAGAGTAGCGTGCTGCAACAGTAACAGTAACAGGACCTGGTAGTCATGTACCGTTTTCTGCTTATCCGTTATGTACCGTTTATGAGGGAATTTTACTTGACATCGCCGCACTCTGACCCCGCACTGTTTTATAACCTCAATGATGGACTGTAATAGCCACAAGTGCTTTGTGGATTGCCCAAGTATATGTCTTTGTCTATATCTATGTCTATGAACTGTCATGGTCGCATGCTTATCAAATCAGCTAAGGACCTTTGGCCTCAAATGGTCTCAGATGACCTCAGAGTCACAAGGATTGACCCTGGACGCATTTCATAGTGTTTGAAAACGTTGCCAGTTATTCAAAAAGCCCATATTTTTAAAGTTCCTGCTTAGGACCGTCGTGATGTAGGGCACGCGAGCAACCATTTTACGTCATAACTCCTTGAACTGACCTGATATCAACATGAAACTGAAGTCGCAAGTAGACAACCCCTGAACTTCATATGTATCCCAGGATTTTTTTTATTAAAACAGTTAACGCCCAAAATATTCTATAAATCTATAAAAATCTATAGATATATATATATATATATAATTTATATATATATATATATATATATATATATATATATATATATATATCTAAATCTATAAAATAAAAACAAATTCTTACTATGGCATTCCCTTGACTTTGTGAAGTGACCTCAGATCACCACAGTTATTTTTAAATGTTTACCCAGTCATTTGACTATACACTCATGTAAAGTTTTAAGTCCTGCCTCAAAATCTCTATTTTTGGCAGCCATTTTCCTTTTACCTTTAACAGTGCCAAAAATGGCCTCAGGTGGCTCCCAACAACGTGACGAGGCTCCGCCCCTGCGCGAAATAGAATTATGAAAATTTAACATGACAAGTAGGAGGAATAGATAAAAGGTAGCACAGGTTTATGACGTTTCTTTGAACATTCTGGAAATGGTGAGCAAAAAACGGAAGGGTGGCTTCTGAAACCTATCCTCCACAAGGAAATGGGATTAATGGGAATGTTCCGCCTGAGATGTCGTTTCGAAGCTCTGCAGACTTAGAATTTCGAAACAGGATGTGTGTCAGAAAATTATTTCTGAGACAACGAGCTACAGCTTTGCTTACGTAGTTCAAGATGCCTGTTAAAGGTAAAATATTTCCTTGAACTATGCGAATATAGCTCAACTCACTGCTCATTGCTCATCAATCATTTAATCATCGACCATGGCTTTCAAGCAATTGTAAATATTGTAGCGCGATGCATGCTTTCCCTTTTTATTTTTTTTGTGAACGTCATTTTTTAATGATAAATACTTTTTTGTTTTTGTGAGAGTAATTTATCTTTACTCTTGTTTTCCACGGCGACACCATGTCACATCATCGTTTACATCATGTGTGGCGTGAGGATAAAATCCCGGTATTATTTTTATTCTTTCGGCTTGACCGTCTCCAAACGGTTTTATACGATTGGGCTTGGACCCACGAATGCAATAATCCTCGAAAGTATATACGAACAAAAGACGGTCGGAAGTCCTTCCCGTTTTGACTTCACGTTCATGTGGCTGCGTTCGGCTGTGCTTTAAAACCATCTTGACCTGATTAAAAATTCTTCAGTATTCTTGCTTTCCTACTCTTCCTGTCATCCAAGCCAGCGCGCTTGTTCCACGAGACCACCACTTAAACGCACCGCTGCAGCGATTTAGCGTGTCCAATGCTGGCTCCAGTCGCCAAACCCTGGTTGAAACCGAATCCCTCCTTCGTATAATTCGGTGAAAAAACAGCATCATAATGTCGAACAAAATACTGAGGGAAAGTCCAACAGCCTTCCGTCAATTCCGTACAATAAGTTTGCATACCATTGCTTGGCTGCGTTGTCTTGTCGAAACAAAGCAAAGCATGTTTTCGTTAAGCCACTTCGAGACCCGACAATTTCACCAGCTTGGTCCCAGTGTCCGCGGGGTATTAAACCTATTATCTCAAACCACCCATAAGTACGAGTGCGCCTGAAACTTCAAGGAGCACTCGCCCTAAATTACACCGCTGCATCGCCTCCGAAAGCTGTACTCGGAGCCGCATAAACCAGGCGCATAACGTGGCTATAAAATGGCCCGTTTCGGCCGCTGATGGCAGACCAGGCCCGGAGCATCTGCGGCTTGGTCGGGACTGGCGACAGTGGATTCTGCTGGACTCGGCTGCTCCCAGTCGAGGGACTATCCCCGACTTTAGGCAAGCCGGGACTGAGCTCAGGTGGGAGACCATTGTTGCTATTGGGCCATGCAGCACGCACGACATGGATTACAAGCTTAGGGTACATGTAGTATAAAATGGACTCATTTTGAACGATGAACAACTTTTTTTTTGCAAAATGTGACCCAGGTTCATCTTAGGTCGAAAGGTCAAATTAGGTAAATCGCCTGACATTTAAACTTTTACGTGTTTCTGGTGTAGATCCCCAGGAGAAACTGATGACTTGCATTAGTTTTTTTTTCGGTATCTTCAATAGTTTGATCCCTACAACTAAATTTGTCTCGGAGAGGAGGCTAAATAAACCCTCTGCACTTCACTGGAGATCAGTTACGACTTGCGTGACCTGATATTTATTATTTTTGTCATCCCTGATAAGCTTTGGGCAATCCATGGCAAAACGAAAAGACCGATGCAGGAGTACTAACAGTATCTACCTGAAAACAGCGCCCATGATTCAGCTTATGACGTCAAATGGCATGACCTTTGGTCACTTGGACAAGTATTTTTGCGGAAGCTTGTTTGGGCTGTCTAGATAGGGGCCCTGAGAACTTAAGTCCGTTGGTATTTGTTGTTCAGAAGTTCTGCCAGAAAACCAAAGAAGGGGGAAGATAACAAATGTCCGCACTATGAACTCGCGGATTAAGCGACGATTCGCGGAAAAGTTTCGGCCAAAAGCGGTCTGAAACTAAAGGCACTTCACATGGGAGCCAATGATTCAAGAATTCCTGCTACTGGTGATAGCCGGATAGAAGGTTTGAGACCTCCGATCACGTCCTACCATACGTCACTCTGGCGACCGGCCTGACAAGAGGTGACCGCACTGATTGGTTGCCAGACATACGGGCGCGCCCAAGAGGGATGCAAAATCGTATTCGAGCACATCCCTTAGGCCATCGATCAGAATCACAGAAAAGCACGCCTCGGCATAAACTACGGAGGAAATTGTGGATGTCTAACTTCATACGCAAGGGAGCTCCTCTGATCGGTGAAGCGCAGTAGAACGGGTCAGCCGACAGGCGTGCGTGTATCTGAATGCCGTGGTTGTGGATACGTTCGGAGTTCTTCTGTCGTCGCGTCTCAACAATGACACGCTTGAGAAAATTCAGGTCTGGTGCATTACATCGGGTGACGCTGGCGATCGTTGGCCGGCACGGATTCGGAAGGAGCTCAGTGCTGCATGCCTCTTTCGTTGTGATGCCTTATATTTTCCTAATGTTAAGGATAATTTTGGATTCTGAAGCCCTTGTGCTGGATTTTTAAAATCGCTCCGTTTGTTGAAAACACGGTCCAGAATGTTTTATGTTTACCATTTCATAATGGTTGGCCTTGACTGACCTGGCTCAACACGTGTGTAGCTGCCCACAGGGCAAGCAGGACAAGGGTCCTTCCAACTTCGTGGCGACCCTACCAGCTTAGAATAATTGCGACATTTGGTCCACGGAGCAGCGAGGAAATACAAACTGCAGAAGAAGAGTTCTGGCCCCAACAACTTTGAAAAGCTCAGCACACCGACATGACTCAGGCTACCTGTACCTTTGAGTTGTAATTTTATCACACAGGCTAACTCAGGAGCGGGTCCAGCGACTCGATTTGAGGGGGGGGGGGGCAGGCAAACCAGAATTTGCTGGGTACGGATGGTAGGTAAACAAGTCAGCGACCGGGGAGGAAGGGGCTGGAGGTCGAAAACGCTGGCCGTGGGTTCGGAGTGTTCAGCGACTTCATATTCTGGTTGCCCAGTAATAGCCATGCGTTTTTTGGGAGGAGCGAAAATGCCCATTCACCCTCCCCCTAATCGTGGTGGGAGTAGAGGGACATGACCGGGATGGCCCCCTGGATCCGCCAGTGGCTAACGCTTGACACTGTTTTGTCGCGGGCTGCCCTGAAGTAACTGCTCGATAAGCAGCACAGTGCTCATCCTTTGGCCAGACATGGTTCGAATTTAAAATTTCAAAAGGCAAAAAGTACGCTGGCATGAGACACAAAATTTCGGTGCTCTATCGTGGCCATTGTCAAAGTTGTGTGCAAGAAAAACGAAGGGTGGCCAGCGTCTGCTGCATCACCCACCAGTGGGCAGTGGAGATAAGGGCAGATAGTGTTACCTATCTCCACTGGCGCTAAATGCCCACAGAGACAAAAAAGCGGAGACACCTGTAGCGATTTTCCAGGGAACGTCTGTCACCGCCAGTCGCCGTTTATTCGCTGGCGAGAATCCAAATCTTTTGAAAGCCTTGTGGTGTTTGCCATTTCGCGAACTGGGCACAGAAACACTAGGTACAAAATTTCCTGTAAATAAACTGGAACTCGGCATCAAAGCACACCGTGCATCTCAAAATCCCCTGAACCTATAACTTCACTGGGGTCGCCCTGATTGTGACCCGGCTGTTAGCAGCGTTAAGCCGAATTCCATCTCATGTCACGCTATCGCCCATTGTCATTTCTCATCCTGAAGACGGAAAGGAAGTCTTTAGATGTTAACAAAAGGCGAAGCCTAAGGCAAACCCGCATGTTAACCAATGAAGCGTTTGTCCAAATCAATCCCCGCAGCTTTCTCGTGGTCGAGAGACCGGGGCGTCTAGGCCGCGAGTGGTCGAGAGATCGGGGCGTCTGGGCCGCGAGTGGTCGAGAGATCGGGGCATCTGGGCCGCGAGTGGTCGGGAGATCGGGGCGTCTAGGCCGCGAGTGGTCGAGAGATCGGGGCGTCTGGGCCGCGAGTGGTCGAGTTTCTCCTGATGGGCAGACCGGCCGGTTGCTGAACGCTGAAACCCAGGCACCGCATCGAACCCCAGGTCTCCGGTCTGTGCATTGACCACAACCAAGCCCACTGATCGATCTGTGGATGCTCAAGTTCGAAAGCAGCCGTCGGCTGGTCCCTCCTCCGTTCATTACCCCTCCCTTCCACAGCGGCGGAACGACCCGACCAAGGATGTTCCCACTCGTCCTGTCGATGCTGCTGCCGTTGCTGCTGCCGCTGCCGCTGCTGCCGGCGGAGGCCACCGTGCCAGTGCAACAGCTGGTGATGATGCTGGAGAGGGCCTCGGCCAGCCTGATGCCGCCGCCGAGAGGGCTGCTGCTCCGGCTCCAGACCGGCCGGTGCTCCTGCCTCCTCCACTGCCTGGCCGAGCCGCGCTGCGCCAGCGTCGCCGTCGTCTACGACGCGCCGGCCGGACCGACGACGCCGACAGTCGCGCCCGACGACGGCGACGGGTCCGGAAGCAGCACGTCGCCCGCCGAGGCCTACAGCGCGGCGTCCTCCACTTGGGACGATTACGGCGCGGCGTCCTCCACCCGGGGCGATTACGGCGCGGCGTCTGAGAACGGCGCGCCGCAGGGGCGGAAGGTCGAGTGTCAGCTGTTCTGGCAACCCATCGGTAGGGGCGGCGCCGTGGCTGACAGCACCCTTTTCTACGTCCGAGCCCGAATGTTGTCGGCCCAAGGGCCGCCGGATGGCCGCACGCTTCTGCAGAGAATGCTGGATGATTTGAAACCGTGATGAGCAGTGACCAAGGTGCAACCCAGCTGCAAGCTGAGGCCACAGACGCATCCGCGGCGTTGCGGGAAAAGATAACACCCGCCCATGTCGCTGCATGAAAGGAACGGACTTAAAATACCGTTCAAACGCCCAGTGACACCAAAAAGTGTCGCTCGTCAAGGGTGGCCGATCCCAATAATACTGAAAAGTTCTGTTCCGAGTAACAACATCCACATTCCTGATACAGTCCATACCCAGCAGCACCTCACTAGAGCGGATATGCTCGGCTTACGTTGTTACACTTCACGTAGCTCGACGTTAATAAACACTGAAACATTCACAAAAGATAAAAGTTCTAAACTGACGTGATCCACGAACTATTTGAGGAACGTGCGTCTGTTGTTCATCGTCAAAATTTTGCCCGGACCTCGCGCACAAAAGGAGAAAAGGATTGGCACGTGCTGTACCCGACAGATGAAGCTTTGTTGTACTTGATTTTTTATGGCTCATAATTCCCTTTGCTTCCGCGTGCTTTTATGTTATTTGCATTGTTTTTGCAAAATTATGGATCTTGAACGTTTTCTTTACCATGTTTTGGAATGTTTTTTACATGTACTTTTTTACTTTTTTCACTTTTTTTACTTAGTTTTCTTTACTTTTTTAATGTCACTAACCATTCGCTTCGATATCGCCCGCGTTGTTTATATGTATGTCACTCGATGTTTTGAAATTTCATGTCATTTCGTCGCAGCCGCGTGCTGCTGATTCGTTCCGATAAGAATGAACCACTGGGCCGACGGTAGAAGGGGGAGGGGGGGGGCTTCTTGCCTAACGTGGTCTAAACGTCCAGTGTCTCTTCTTGCTTGTATTTTGAACCCAGAACCGTACCAGTGTTCTACATCTTCGAGACAACCGCGAAGAGAACAAGGAAACCGAACTGGTTATTTCTGATAACTGCCTCGATTATCTCTGCTTCGGTAATGGGCAGGCTAGATGCGATTAGCATGCACTTGCTTCTGAACACTTCATAAATAACACAACAGATCTCATATATTTTATTTCGAATGCGAGTTTACGCATTGCCTTTCATCCAAAAGGCGATTATTGAGTATCCAGTGTGATTTGCCCGCGTCAGTTGCAGACGTGCCACCTCCTAACGTTGTCATTGTACTATCCACAAAATATCCATCTCTTATCTCGGCGACTGAACTTATTTTAGTGCAAAGTAAGGTTGCATCAGTCAATAAAAAGTGAATATGAGATGCGCTTACTGGAGCCGAACGTGTGTCGGAATATCAGAACACAGTGGTGCAATTCTGGGTGCAATAAGGGAGAGACAGTCCCTAACCACGGCGCGGACGTGGCACGCCAGGTGCAGGGCCCAGCGATCGGCCGGGAACCCGGCGGCGGTGACGTCATGCTGGCCGCCGGAAGCGAGCGCTGACCGCCGGTCCGGAGCCGCCAGCCGCGGGGCTGCGTACCACCGCAGGGCCTGACAGCATAGGGTCCGCAGCTGTGGTCGGAAGCTCTCGATCTTCGGCTCGGACTCGGCATTTTTCACCTTGTCTTCGGCCTTTTGATCAACATGGTTACTGGCTCGGCAATTCGTCCTCGCTGCTGTCAGGTTCGTTAAAAATGGCTGCCCCGTTCCGGCAGTATTGTCTTCAGCCCTGGTATCTCTTCTTTTGTCAACCTGGCAAAATATTCGAATGCAGCCTCCACCATGCGCTAGAGACGTGACTTAAGTTTGTCGTCAATGATTGCTGACAGGTCCGCTTCTAGTGGTCTCTGGACATAGCTATTGGTGTTCACAATTCAGCTTGAATCACGGCGTAGTTCAGCGGGAAATCACGCCATGAGCACTTGAGGGTGCGAGCGAGCCGGTGGAATGCGTCACAATCGATACGTCCTTTCCTTATTAAGTAACGGCAACGGAGTGTGAAATGTGAGGGGACGCGCACCGTGACTCACCACCAGGGCGAGTGATGCAGACCGACGGCGCACTTCCGACCTCCCCCCCCCACCCACGGGGACCAGCCAGAGTGAGCAGCACGTTGTCTTCGAATCTTTCGTGACGTCACGAGATTACAAGCGTCTTCGCGCTGGAAACGCTTGTAATCTCGCAACTTGATGAACTTCACTTGCCCAAGCGAAGAACCCTGACATTGATGTGTTTTTCCTTGTGCATTTTGACACAGTGCCAGCCTAATTCAGCTTGCAATACGCCGCTTCCCTAAAGGCACTGACCGACGCCTGAGCCAAGATGCCTCTGTCACGGCAATACCACTGGCGGCGGCGCTTTTTTGGTGCAGATAAATGGAGCCGTACGCTTTCATTAACAACCACTTAGGGTAAGACATATTTTTCAGTTGTCCCCTGTCGCGACGATGACATTTCCCTGTTCTGACTCAACAGTCACACGGCACTGTCCGAAGAATCAACCGGCAATCGATTCACCGAACAGTTTAAAGAGCACAGTTACGAATTAAACAAACTGCATTAATTGCACTTTTTATCTTATTTTATTTTTTCTATTTTCATTTCAGAATCCAATAAAGATGAATTACATGAATATGCATAGATGTACGTATACATATATATATATATATATATATATATATATATATATATATGCCTACATGACGTCCATATGGCTTATAGACATCTATAAGCTAGATGACATGACGTAGCTTTTGCTCTGGAAGCTGGCTCAGTAACCTTTCCTCCAGTAGGGCTGGAAGTCCATAAAAATTTTGGTTTTATCGATGAGCGTCATAATGCTGTCCTTTTTATTGATTATCGATGAATTTACCAATAAACTGGGGCATCTTATAGATTTTATGTCATATCTAAATGGGTGGAGATTTGGGAGGGGGTGAAGGGGGCACGTGAAAAACACATAAGACAATAGCATCCTTTTCGTGAGTCGGATTCAGAAGACAAGTCAAACACATGTTGAAATTATGTTAAGGAAGAAGGCATTTGAAGTTCCATCGTTTACTTGAAATGAGATTTCAAGACACACAGTGCGTCCAGAATGCTGTCGCTCGTCGATTTCTTCCTTTCTTTCCAACATTTCTTTTCTCAAAAATGCTTCTATCTTTGGCTGGCTGCTCCTTGCCTTTGCCTCGTTGGAACTTGGCCCGTATGTGTGTGTCTCATCGATCTGAACCTCATGTTGCCTCTCCAGATGATAACGGAGTCCTCTGGTTGTGTTTTTGCTCTGCATAATTATCTTGCACGTTTTGTAAGGAGACTCGTCGTCTCCACGCAAAAAATAATCCCACACTTTTGGTCGCTTGCCATCTTACTTGCCAGCAGATGCCATGGCTTCACCCATTATTTCCCCAATAATGAGGTATTACTGCGCAGCCGCGGTGACACGTTTCGTTAGAAATCGCCTTCATATCGCAATGAAGAAGCCATAAAAATGTCCATCCGTCGGCGGACAGGCAGCTAAAAGTTGTGTCGTTCTGGTGGCGACGAGAGGTAGTAACATGATTTTTTTAAACAGGATTTTTTTTTAACAGGATTTTTCATAATTCCAAAGATTTTTTGTGCGAGGGCCCGGATCCGACCAACTGTATTCAGAATTCCGATTTTTACTCCTTTGACCTGGCGGAGTGTTCTAAAACAATGTTTTGAAGTAAAAGTTTCTTATATTTCCTGTAAAACAGAAATGCACACCAGAGGAGGTGTGTGTGGGGGGATCCTTTTGGGTGCTCTTCTGGGTAGTAGTAAGGCTCTCGCATTTACAGCTTAAGTGCAATTTTGTTCGAAAATTAGGGTTAGTCGGTGACTTCATAAACGGCGCTTTTGGTTAAAAAAATTTTTATCGATAATTGATAACTGTTCATCAATAAACGATAAGGGAAATTAAAACACTTATCGATAACATTTACCGATAATCCCAACCCTGTCCTCCAGGCAAATGCCCTTGGCCAGTTTGACGAGAAAGAAAACACTAGATAGTTATTCCTACTCATGTTTTTTTCTCTTGTCCCTAATGCTAGTCCTTGAACGATGCACCATTTCCAAATTATTCTGCAGCAAATTAAATGGCTAAAATCGAATGTGTTGTTCCTTTATGACATGAGAAATATTGTAAAAAAACTACTATGCTATATACTATCGTTCTTATGATACTATATCATCATACTATATCGCTGAAACACACACACGTATATATATATATAATAGGTGTGTGCGTGTGTGTGTGGGTGTGCGTGCGTGCGTGCGTGCGTGCGTGTGTGCGTGCGTGTGTGTGTGTGTGTGTGTGTGTGTGTGTGTGTGTGTGTGTGTGTGTGTGTGTGTGTGTGTGTGTGTGTGTGTGTGTGTGTGTGTGTGTGTGTATTTGCGCCTAAAAACATGTCTTGGGATAGCAGACCAAGCAATTGTTCGCGATCATTTTTTTCGTGCATCCACACACAAGGATCGACGGTAGATCAATGCGTGCGCGACGAGGACGCTTGATGATGCATTCAAGAAGAGAAAACGAACTGATCGGGCATTTAAAACCTTGCTTGGTGCCTGGTGCCTGTATTTCGAATTCCTTTGCGATCAAGCGGCGCTAACAATCATCAGCAGTTATTAGCAGAGGGACAAGCACTTTACAGCACTGACAGTGAAGGCGAGAACAAATCCACCCGTGCTATAGGTGGTTAGAGGTCACTGAAAAAATGTGAGGTTCCATTTAAAAGTTCTGACGCAATAAAAAGCCTTTTTCTAAATGTGGTGTGAAGTCTCGTCGCTAGAGATGTTAGGAGAAAACAAATATACAGATTTACGGAAGGGTCATTTATTACTGTTATAGAGAAGTGCATTCGACGTCAAAATACCAAGATACAATACAAGAGGACATCCCTGCGGTCTAGTTTCGAGGCTTACGGGACAGCGGCACATTCATCAAATTGGCAATTGTTACGGCTTCAGCGCCAGCACAGAAAGTAATCTCTTTGACAAGACTACCCAGGCGCCCTGGACGCGTCACCTGCTGACCAGCAGCTCTGCGACCAATGACCTCCAGGTCGTCTCCTGCTGAACAGCAGCTTCCGTCGCCTGCTGGGCAGCGGCTCCTGGGGCCGGACCCGCTTCCCGCCAGCCAAGCCGGGAACCTCCCGGACTCGATCACGGCTGCTCGCCGCCGAACAGCATGTCCAGCGTCCGGCCGACCAGTCTCTCGACGTCCAGGACGAGCCGCGCGTCATCCGCGGGCATCTCGGGGAAACGGCCCGACAGGACGCCGTCCTTCAGCCGAAGGCAGGTCATGTCCCTTCGCCGGTCGTTCGGCCTGCCGACGGGCGACGGCATGCTCAGGACACGAGGGGCCATTGGTAAACGGACTGGAGGGCCGTGATCTTCGTGCTTCCTTCATCCCGAACGTTTGGGATTAATAATCCAGTGTTTCATGAACACTCAATCTGTTACCCCCTTTCCTGCACATACACACACTTTCCCGGGTTTGTTTCGCTTCTGCCTGGGGCGGTGGTCGGCACGGGCGGCCACGGACAGCTTCGCCAGTGTGGGGGCCTTCAGTTCATACGAAGAGCGCCTCAAGGTCCCAGCAGATGTGGGAGCTCAGGGCACCCATGGCTTGGTGTTGATTCAAGTGGCGCGCCCACAGTTAGCGCTCGTTTGTCCACACATCGCGCATACCCGTAACAGGTGTCGCGATCAAGTGCGTGCCGCTGGGCCGGTCGAGGCCACGTGGTATCTTTCGCTAGGCACACCCTGTTTTTGCCCTAACCGCACCATCGAAGTAATCGCAGCCATGGGATAGTACTATACCACCATTAGCCTTGGCAGGCATTTTGATCATATCATGCCACGCTGTGTTTGACTTTTCGGAGGAAATGTTTCTCACTTTCCCTGAGGATACCCCTTAAAGCTTCTCATTCATGTACGTCATACCTGCTGCAAGACACATGGACGGCCGCTATTGCTGATGCTAGTCGTTTTAGGTCACGGGGAAACGTGAAACGCTAATAATTATGAATTGACTCATGAGAACGTTTCCACAAAATGGAATTAGCTTAAGTTCAATAGTTTCTTTGGAACGTTCAATACAGAGTGAAACAGCATGCATCACAACTAGTAATGCAGAGGACGCACCTAATTTAAGCAGCCATGGGATCAAGTCTGTTTGCCTCTGCTGATGACCTCCTACTTACCTGTCACTGCAGTACGAAGTTAGACACATTGGCTTAACCACGTTGAAGAATATTTCGCCCACAAACTGGGAATGCGCTGATCGTACGTTCCTGAGACACGTGAAGAACTGGGCGTCGCACTTACATGACGAACTGGAAACCAATAAAACAGTGGTCAGTTAGGTACGCGATGTCTTATAACAGGCCTTTCATCGACGTCGAACTCACACCTCGTCACACTTAATTCAGCAGCCAATACTTCAGTTAAATAAGAAAATCCGATTAGTCATTTTCCGAAACAAAAACAGCGTGTTCTTGTACCACCACGACGAAAAGGTGGTGGCAGGCACACAGCCGGGATTTTCCTCGGGGAGAGCAAATGTCAAATTTTGTTAAATGCAACTGGCATATGACGAACTTTACCGGAAAAGCAACAGTTTTATGTAATTTACCTCATTTAATTCACGGAAAAACATGTAATGGTTGCTTTTGGACTATATATATGACCTCTGTCACGTATTCCTGTGAAATCGCTATGTATGTAGTGTAGACCTCTTGGCTCTCGGGGAGGGGGCATGGCCCCATGGTCCCCTCCCCTTGGCTAGTCCCTGGGTCGTGGACACTCATCAGAAAATTCTGGCCGGCTCCGAGCCTGCGCACGACAGCAGAAGTTTGCGCGGACGCTGGCGATTCGGTAGCTGCCGCCACCTATCCGCGCCAGAACGCGTCGCATCTTGCTCCGTTGAGACCAGTGACGCGTCTCGCGGTAAACCATATGCCCAACCCGGAAACCAGCAGCCCTTCTCACCGTGCACCGCCTTTACGAGTGATAATTATAGAATATTTGCTGGTTTACAATGAGCCCTGCAATTCCGTCCGGGATAATGGTTTAACAAGAGCTTCAACAGAGGACTCAAGCCAGAATGTGAAACCTAAAACTGGCTCAAAATGAGAATGTTTGTAAAATGTCGCCAAATCGTTTCCTCAGTATTGGCACAGCGAACGAGACACCATCTCGCGAGCAGTATCAGCGGACAAGTCGACATCGTCCAAGTCGTCTCCGCTCGTCCAGCGCAGCACGTCGTGTTTTGCGGAAGTCTCCAAGCTCGCCTGTGTTCCCCTGCTGTCGAGTGAGGCTGACTCAGCCCCGCGGGGCATGATTCGCCGTCCATCCCGAGGACTCGCACGGAGTAAGACCCGGTGAAGCCGAGACTCACAGGGAGTAAACCACGTTGGCGAGACTGAAGCTTCCACTTCGTTGGACATGCTGAGACTGCGACTCATCTTAAGTAGGAGACGCTGGCAGAGTGAGAGTTAGACTCAAACGGAAGAGGACACGGTGCTGTTCACGTGCTGTCGCGAGGGCCGCCACTCACACGCTGTAGGGCTTGTCGTTGGTGAAGCCGCCGCGCGAGTCGCCGGGCGACAGGCTGAGGGGGCAGAAGTCGTGGTCGCGACAGCAGCGGTCCGTGTCTGCCGCCGGGCCGAGGTCGTCGTAACTGGAGGACACGTTGCCCTGGCCGCACCACTTGGTCCCTGCAGAGAGCCGGTCACACTGGGTCCGCGGGGAAACGGCGCCGGTGGGGTGGGAAGCACGTGAGAAGCGGAGCCGTGCGGATATAGCGGGGTATGAGCTGACATCTGAATGGGAGGAAACGCCGCCTTTCCATTTCCATTTTTCAATTCCATTTCACACAATCTGCAGTTCTGTCAAACAGCCAACAGACGATTTGATCGTGAAATGGAAATGAAACGGCGAGAATAGGTCGCTAGAGAAATTTTTAGAATTTAAGTGAGATGTAAGAGCCCCCTCTCCCTTCCCCTGAGGAAGGCTCGTGGCAGAACCCAGGACAGCAGCAATTTAAGTTAGCTAATGGCCAATGAAATAGCTGTTGCTGTAGATGCGGCGAGCGTTTTCATTTTTACGAGGCCTCGAATTTTCCCTGTCTCGTGTTTGTCCACATGCCATTCAGAAGTCGGTGAGGAGAAACGGTGAAAACGCAGCTGGTGCGAGCGAAACTGCTGGGTGAAACAAGCGACTTGCGAGGGAAAGCGTCAGACACTTCGAGGGCGTACCCGTTAACCGGCCGGAGAACTGAAAAACGCTCGGAGGCAGGTCACGTCGAACCCTCGGATTTCTGATGCGATTCGCCCGTCCGCAGTACTTTCCGAGTGTGCTCTTCTGGCCGGCCCTGTCAAGAACGGGAACAGTCCATCTCAGCAAACCTTGAACCACGTCAGCTGCATTGTAAACGTGATATGTGGTGTGCCAGGCGAGGCAACGCTGGAGTTAAGGCTACGCACTAGGCAAGGTCGGGCAACTGATGAGACTGGGAGTCACCTCAAAGGGCCCGAATTACTTTCCAGTACGCTATTATTCCAGACGAAGGATGCCAGAAACATGCGCCTACTGTCAAGCGCCCAGACAAGGTTATCGCACAAGAACGTTTCATTGAAATACAGGATACCTGTGAACTTAATCACGTGATGTGCTGGGCGTGTACGGAACAGACCCAATGCCAATAATGATAAGAAGTACCGTCTATTAATTGTGATTGACAGACGTGTCGTGAATCGAGCACGTGTGGGTGCGCATCCTCTGGCGGTGACTAACAACTACCTACCAAACGTAACATTTCTAGCACGCCACCATCGCTAGCATGTCTAGCATGCCGTGGGTAACCGTTCGTGAAACACGTGTCTGCCGAGCCTGAGGGCAGCCAACTGACCCAGGCCACCGTGATCGTCCTGGTGTTGAATAACTGCCCTCTATCAGGGAATCAGATTTGAACCTGTCTACGACGCAGCCCGCGGCGATGCTTAACGGTGACCTCTGTCCCTCCAGTTTTCGGCAGGGGGCCGGCTCAGGTCTGGGATTGCCGATAAACTCGTAGAAAAGAACCGATTTCGATCGTTTCCTGACACGGAAGACTTTACACTTTTTCAGTCCTCCAGTAGTTAGATACAAAACTGGAAACAATCGTGAGAAACAGACATATTCTGTCACTCGACGGGGGACCGTGGGTTGTTATTTCGCTGGCCAGTACTGACCGCTGGCAGAGTGTCTGCACGAGACTCCTGGTCTTCCGGCGTCCACCGTCAGCAGCCGCCAGCACCAGCAGCGTCAGCAACGCCAACCACAGCGTCAGCGTCAGCACCGCTGCAACAACACAGAGCGCTGAGTATCAGTGATACTCAGAGCGGCGAGCAATGATGCAGACTGGTCAGCAAGGAAGCAGAGTGGCCAGCAGTGATGCAAAGCGGCTCAGGGTAACATCAGCTGGCGTGGAGAGGTGAAGTCAGTCGACGTCACCGGGTGGAAAAGTCTGATGTCTCTGATCGGAAAGGCCAGACGTCACTAGGCGGAAGGGTCTGGCGTTGTTAGGTCGAAATGTTTGATGTCACGGAGCAGAAAATTATACACCTTATTGTGCTGGAGGTCTTATGTCAACGTGGAGCGATGTCTGGCGTCGCTGGGCAGATGATCTGTTGTCACTAAGCAGGATGGTTAGGCTTTACTGCAGGAGCACGGGAACTCCTTTTCAGTTGGGGGGAGGAGAAGCATTTCGGGTCAATTCTTTCCAATCAACGCCCATAGGGTCAGTGTTAAATTTAAAAAAAACTGGGGGCCTGAAGGCCCCAAGGCTCCCGCGCTTATACTTCACTGTGCAGAGAAGTCTGAACGTCAGGAAGGCTTGGCGTCTCTGGGCGGGAGATTTAATGTTACTGTGCGGAAAAATTTTGTATCCCTGCGGAACGTTTTGGTGTCACCATGCGGAAAGGTTGGACGTCACCGGGAAAACGGCCTGACGCTAAAGAGACAAGTCTGCCGTCACTGGATGCAACGTCTTGGCGTCACCGAACGAAAGGTTTTGACATAAAGGGGCCAAACTATTAAATGTTGCCAGGAAGAATCAATGGGAGTCGCTAAGTCGAATAACCATTAACATCGAATGTCATCAGCAGCATGTTGCAAAAAGGACCAGCATGAAAACTGATCAACATTCCAAACGACGCCATATTGCAATTCCGATGCGCCATTAAGGGCTTCATTTCACACAATTTTGTCTTCATGTCACACCATTAAACTTCGGGCCGAAGTTTATGTTTTTAAAGACCTCTTTTTCAATATAAAGAAAACTAACAGAATTAGCCAATTGCAATCTCAATATCCCAGTTAGAAACACTGTCTTCTGACGAAACACTGCCTTTGATTGGACGTGGGGTAATACATGGTCACCTTCATAGAAATCCTGACACGACACCATCTGTGACGGCAACGATCGCTGATCTGTCCACGATTACCTGATGGTCGCATTATGCCATCGGCTGGGCGTTCCAAGATGTTCAGTCCCACAGGATCACCGCAGCAGGCCTGCCTCCGACAGCGGGCTCACGGACCGCCGCAGGTCAGGCTACGTCAGCCCAGGTCAGCGCAGGTCGTCGCAGGTCGGCGGGCGCCGCTCCGACCACGGCCGCCCGGCCGCTCGCCTGTCCGCCGGCGCGTCGTCCCCTCCTCTGTCTCGGGTACGGCGAACACGGGGCCGCTGCCGAGCTCCCGGCCGCGGCGCCTGCGCCGACGGTGTCGACGTACTGCTCCGAGCACACCGCCGGGTAGCTGCCACCCCCCCCCCTCCCCTCCCCGCCCCGTCCCTGTGTCACCGTGACAGTGGGAGGGGGCGGAAGTGGGATGAGGTGTGGGGACGGGGTAGTGGCCCCCTCGTTTGGGAAAACTGAACGTTCTTTCCGGCGTGATATGGCCAAAAACGACCTAATAGGTCTTTGTCCCCGCTCCCCCTCCCTTACGGCAGCTCTGCAACTGGTCACCGTCACTGCCGGGATTGGGGGGCGGAAATGGACTGAGCCGCACATTGGCCGAAGCGCGTGTTCATGGTGACCTTGGAAATGGCTACGCAGTTCTGTTTTCCGCCGACTGCTGCGAATTACCGCGTTACGGGCGCGGCGTGAGGCGGCGTAAGGCGGTATTGTTCCAAACTTCCTGCCCGTCGTTTCCGTCGATGTTCCCGCTCCAACGATGACGCGTCCGACACCCGTCATCCAAGCTGCTTTCAATCGCCGGCTCGCACCAGCGGCGAGGCTGCTCACGCCGGCGTGACACAGCAGCAGCAGCTCGCACCGCGGTTTTGTCATTTCCGCCCATGACCTTCCGATCTCGACAGCTGACAGAGCGCCTCGGCAACGCGGAATCCTCGGCAGCACCGACTCCGCCTCAGCGGAAGAGTCCACCTGGACGGCAGAGCTTGCTTCAGCACCGGAGTCCTGTCGGCAGCAAGGACTCCGTCTCGGCAAAACGAGTCCACCTCAGATGCAGAGTCCAGCACGGAAGCAGAGCCTCAGCTTCAGGCAGCAATCGGTCCCTGACAGGAGTCTGCCGGCGGAATCCTCAGCAGAGTCCGCCCAGCCAGCAGGAGTCCACAGCGCCCGCGCGCGGCGGCCTGCCCGGCCCGGCCTGGACTGTATTGATCCTGACCAGCCGTCAGCTGACCTGGCCCGGGGACAGAGCGCTCACAGCAGGCCTCGGGCGGTCCGCCGGCTGCACCGTTCCGGATCTCGGGGCGCAGCGATCTCTCCCGGGCGTTTCAGGTCAAGGTCAGGCCCATTGCAGGGGTTTTCGCACACTATTGGATTTCGAACCGTTCGTTTCCACTCATTGCCATAGGCGTAATATTGGAATATCTGAATATTAGGGAACTCTAGACCCTCCCTCCCCCCGGTATCTCTAGCCATGGCCATAAACAACTGCAGGGTATTACCCGAATGGTGGGAATAAGTGTAATAAGTGGGAATAAGTGGGAACTGGCGACTTGCAGGAGAGCAGCTGGACAGTTCTGGGGTTAAAAAAAGACCCCGCGTCTGGGGTCTGAGGTCATTTCTGGGGTTAGAGGCATGGCTATCCGAAGGTATGAAAGCAGCAGGGACACCTATACCACCTCAGTGACCAAGCAGAAATCTCAGCCAAGTTGTCCGGTTTAAAATATATGCACTGTAACACCGAAAATTGGCACCTTTCATGAACGCTTGCTTGCTTGCTTCGACTTCACGCTTCCTTTCCGTTTTCCGTCCACGGCAAAAAAGTGGCCTTCTCGTTGAATGACGTTTGTATTATCATTGAGCAAAAACGATATAGCTGGTAACTATTGGCATAGCACAAAAATATATCAATGAATCACATACTTCTTAACCCGTCCCCGACTGGGGGGGCAGTTGACTGCCCCCCTGAGGTTTTTCTGAGATTGCGAGAGAACCAACAAACAGAGAGTCACGAAACTTTGTGTAGCTTTTGCTCCATCAATTTTACGTCTCGTGTCAAAATTTTGATCTCAGGTCAGGTCAGGTTAAACAGACCTATGTCGAAAAACGTTTAGCGCCCTTTAATTTTTTCGCAAAACAAGATATCTCAATAATACTTTCAGGGATTAGTGATCGTGATAAATGCAACAAATCTGCTATCTCAGATTTTCCGGAGTTTTCCGGGTCATTGACCTAAGGTCAAGCCCATTTTTAAGACATATCGCCGTTTTTTTCGGAAATTGACGGGATATTTCATAACATTTTTAGCGTGGAGTGAAGCAGACATCTAATTATCGTCATTGGGCAAAGTATCAGTGACCTCCAGCCATTGACCTGAGGTCAGGTCACGAATAACTGTAGTGGGCCAAAATGTACCACCGTCAAAATCGACGATGAACTACTCAGAATGGGTAGAAAATGGCAGAACTAGCTTGCACAGACGTAAGTAATACCAGGAGCCTCAAAAAGTTTGAAAAAGTAGCATATTTTGGAAATAAACAGGCTCTCGCGAATAAAGCTCCGACCAACTTTGTAGATTGGCAACTAATCAATTTTCCCAAAATTTAAGCATGAGAAACCATCACAAGAACCACAAAGATCAATAAAATTGACATAGATTGTCCTTTTTCGCGAAAATAAAGGAAAGCCAAAATTAGTTCCCGTCAATTTGGTACCGCATACGGCAGCGACGCACACTGACGGCCGACCGGGAGAATTACGGTGTCTTGAACTCAACGTTTCGGCGTATACATTGAACAAATCTGGGGAAATTAGACGTGTATCGGCATCCGCGGACATTTACTTGTGCGCTGGTGCCTTTACCTATGCGTTATTAGTCACAGCCCTTGAGATTCAGGCCATTTCTCGGTCTCATGCAGTCGGCTATGAGGAAACATATATAGGGCGTAAATTGGCTTACATATTATCTAAAACTAAAAATGAGACCAGTTTCGAGCTCTTCTCGTCACAGGCTTTCCAACGGTATACTTATTTTTATCGTGCGACCAACCGTTCGTGAGTTAGAGGGGGGGCAGTCAGCTGCCCCCCCCAGTCGCAGATGTTCGGGACGGACCGACGGTCGTGCGCGGGTTAAATGATTCAACATGAAGATGTGCATCGAAATGAGTTTTCACGAAGGACATGACATGCCTCGAACAATGGTCTAGATCAAGGCAGAAGTAATTCAGCTAGTTTTTATAAAGCACCGTACCACGCCAAAAGCACAAACGGTCGTCACGTGTGGCAGCGTCAGACACGCCGGTGACAAGAAGACTGTTGTTCATGCGTGTACAAGAAAGTTTGATGTCAAGGCCTTTGATGCACATCTTCGAAGTGCATATTCGAAGTGCATCGAATGCATTCGACATGCATTCGAAGTGCAGTGTGCATGTCACTGAAAAAAGGCTCTAATATGCCATTGATGGCATGACCCATTTCCACACACGTCTAGCACAATGTCTGCGTAGTGTGCCAAAAGCTGTTTAAGGCACCAGGTCCGTATAGTTCGTCGCATATGGTATAGTATCAGCTCCATAGTTCGTCGAAAGCTGTTTGAGACACCAGAGAATACATCGGACGAGCCTTTAGGAAATTTACAAAAATGCCCACAATCATATCATGGTCCACCGAGGGAGCAACTTCTATTACTAATCCAGTCTACGGCGAATGATAACACTTTAAGCTGTGCAAAGGTGAGCCCTATGCGCATAGCCAAATGCCCTGCCGCTTATTTGTATTCGCGTCTGGGAATAACGTGGCAGTCATCCTCTGCGATGACTGATCACGTCTAATTGACCGACTTGATATTCCATCTCACTTTCAAATGGTACCTGCCATGCCTGGAACTCCTTCCCTTCACACGATGGCACTTAATCCACCACCTAGGACCCTCGTTGTCGCCATAACCTGAAGTTCTTTAACCCGTGCACGACCGTCGATCGGCGACGATCACGTCCGACTGGGAGGGGGTGGTTCACCGCCCCCTCTAATTCACGAAAGGTTGGTCGCACGACAAAAATAAGCACACCCTTGGAAAGCTTGTGACGAGTAGAGCTCGAAACTGGTCTCATTTCTAATTTCAGGCAATATGTAATCAATTTACGTCCTTTATATGTTTTATCATTGCCGACTGCATGAGACCGAAAAACGGCCTTAATCTCAAGGGCCGTAACTAATAACGCATAGGTTAAGGCACCAACGCACAAGTAAAGGTCAGCGGATGCCGATACACGTCTAATTTCTCAGATCTGTTAAATATCTACGCCGAAACGTTGAGTTAAAGACACCGCAATTTTCACGCGGGCTATCGGCGGGCGCCGCAGCCGTGCGCAGTAAGAAATTAACGGGAACTAATTTTAGCGTTCCTTTATTTTCGCAAAATAAGCTTATCCATGTAAATTTTATTGATCCTAGTGGTTCTTGCGACGGTTACCCGTGTTTAAATTTGGGAAAAATTCATTAGTTACCAATCTACACAATTGGCAGAGCTTTATTTGCGAGAGCGTTTATTTCCAAAATATGCAATTTTTCAAACTTTTTGAGGTTCTTAGTATTATTTACGTCTGTGCAAGCCAGTTCTGCCATTTTCTACCCATTCTGAGTGATTTACCGCTGACTTTGACGGCGGTACATTTCGGCTCAAAACAGTTATTCGAGACCTGACCTCAGGTCAAAGGCTGGAAGTCATTGATACTTTTCCCTAACGACGGTAACTAGATGTCTGCTTCATTCCACACTAAAAATGTTATGAAAAATTCCGCCAATTTCCGAAAAAACGACGACATGTGTTAAAAATGGGCTTGACCTTAGGTCAATGACCCAGAAAATTCCGAAAAATCTGAGATAGCAGATTTGTTGCATCTACCGAAATCACTAATCCCTGAAAGCATTATTGTGACATCTTGTTTTCCGAAAAAAATAAAGCGCACTAAACTTTTTTGGACATAGGTCCGTTTGACCTGACCTAGGTCAGACATCCGACTTGACCAGAGATCAAAACTTTGACATAAGGTGTCAAAATGATCAAGCAAAAGATACACGACGTTTCGTGGCTCTGTGTTTGTTTGTTCTCTCGCAATCCTGGAAAAGCTCAGTGGGGCGGTCAACTGCCCCCCAGTCGGGGCGGGTTAAAAGGCCCTGGGCCGACGCCATGTTAGTCCTTGAGGTCTGAGGTACAAGCACCGATCGCAGATGTGGCTGATGTTCCACTGGGGGTCAAGTTTCTGTCGGTCTGATGCCTCTGGACACAGCCTGGCCGGTGCCTGCCAGCGTTGCCCTGTTCAAAGCCGCCACAGGGCGGATGACATTCCATAGCAGAGCCATCTATCGGCCGGATGTCGAAACTCGATTGGACTGAAGGCCCGCCGAGTCCACCCAACCACCGACGCTGACTCGACTCCAGGATTGCACGTAATCGGAACCTTAGCGCAGCAAGACCAGGTGAACATGTGGCCCAAAGCCTGACCTGGAATTACTCTCCGCGAACGGCCGTCTTCGCTGGCCAGCCCCATCCGCCCGGCAAGAACAGTCGCCGACCAGGGCCGTCGCGCGGCCTGACCCGGGCTCTACTCGCGCTTCAGGGGCCGCCCCGTCAGCGTCGGCTGCAGCAGCGGGTAGACGTAGGTGGAGGCGACGGCGCCGACCGTGGCAGCGCCCCAGTACACGGCCATGTGCTCGCCCACGGTGTGGCCGCTGCAGCCCAGCTTCAGCGCGCTGGCCAGCATCGGGTTGTAGTAGCCGCCCGAGTAGTTGAAGCCTGCCGACGAGCGGAACAATGAGAAACTTTCGTAGTGCTCAGGGCGACGCTTAAAAAAAGCTTGTATCGTACGGATCGAAGCGTGGCGACAGAGAAACTGCCACGGTATGTTCCCGAGGGGCTGCAAAAAAACAGCCATGAGATATACATTAACGAGCAAAAGTTGCATGGCCAAATGACGTGCAGAATAAACGATATCATCGAGAAAGATAGAAAAATGGCTCCAGTTCAAAACAAGCACATTAAAGCCACCGATTACATACAAAGAGGAGCAGGTGTAGATCGTGGATGATAAGCTCTGGTAAGTCAATTCAGCAACAAAGAGCTGATGCCGTGGGACCAAGTTATCTTGCAAACCACGAGCTGAGCTCGAAATTCTGGGCTCTGCTTCGCCCGTTGGTCGATGTCTGATCAGCCAGTGGTTCTTCTTCGTCGTCTGGTTGTCTGCATTGTCATGTTCTGCGATACGACTAGGGCAAAGGAGTCTTTCTTGCATGCCCTTAAACCACCAATCACTGCGACACACGTCTTGTTAAGTGCTACATTAATAAAGGCCTTGGTTCAGCGCCAGCCTGAATGCGGAGTTTCAGCGATCTCGGTTCCATAAACGTAGTTTTCCGTATGTGGCGGGCACATACAGAACTTAAGATAGTCCCCACAAACACTGCTCCAATCCTCCTAATAATGCAAGATCGATCCCTGCTTTATGCAAATCCCGGATAACCGTTGGGCAGCAGGGCATGTTGCGCACAATGTTTGCTCATCATCCTGTTTGGAGAAAATTCTCACAAAGAAGGTAAGACAAGCAAAGTGGGCACCAGCAATAATTCTGAATAAGTCCTGCCTCTGCTGTAATCCTTTCAGCAATGAGGAAGTTTCGAGCCTGCCGATAAATGTACAGCAGCAGCAATCGCTTGAAAAATAGTTTTTTTAGGAAATGAATGAGAAGCAATCAGCCAGTAAATCAATCAATGAACTCAAGTGAGTTTTCTACCTATCATAGCATAACAGCATGAAAAAGGACACCATGGAAAGGGACACATGCAAAACTACTACAAGCACTTCAAAACAAAAATGCGATTTTTTGTCAAATTTCGATCAAATGTGGGGTAGACCTCCCCTGAAATCAAACCACTCTCACCGTATGAGAAAGCTCGGCTCGCATACGACCACCAAAAATAACAGAACCAGATAGGGAGATTCCTCGCAACGCGCAGAGAGTGTAATTACGGATAACGAAAGAGTTGTGATGGAAACGGATCCCAGCAAGACGGAGACAGGCAAAGAAACGGAGGGTTCCCAGCAACATTGTTCAGACCAGTGGGCTTCAATTGGGTGTGCTATGATAGAAACCCTGCTCCGTCCCGCCAGAACGGTGGGACTTGGAACCGAAGAGAACGGACTGGCATTTTGGCGAGGCGCCCAGCCCGCTTGTGTTGCAGAGGATACCCAGAATAAAGCTGAGCGTCACTGTAATGTGCAGTTTGGCAACCAGCCGCAGGGTTTTGCATTCGTGGATGCCAAGACCAACTCTTCATAGCGTTAATAATTTCGAACGTGCATCCAGATGCCGGGAAGTGCTCTACGCGATAGGAGAGCTGAACGTCTACTTATGTTTGTAAATGATAATAATTATAGCGGGACTATCAGGGGCGCCGATTTCTGAAAATGATTGGAGAGCCGAGCCGAGGGGCTCGACAACCTAACCTCCCGCAAAATTTTGGTTTCTCAACTGATTTAGCCACTTTGCTTTAATCAACCGAAAAATATAAATATAAATTCTTGGTTACTATTTATGAAGTAAGAAATTGTGTATATTCCTATGTATATAGGCTTATATATAGATATAAGGTAGAAAGATAGATAGACACATCACTTTAGGCTAAAGACTCTACTTTCTGCCTATCTCCTATCTATTACGGTCATTTTCCGGTACCATTGTCCATTTCCCTTCAAAACCGGTTGAAAATATTAGGGGGCCCAAAACAAACATTGAGGGGGCATAAATCAACATTGGGGACCATAGACTAAGAAAGAATACAGATTGGCAAAAGAATCATAAAAGAATACAAAAGAATACAAACTGACACCCCTGGTGACTATAGCACGCCAGGATTGCGTAAACATGACAAAATGTTGCGAGGTAACTGCGCTCTTTGTCATCATTCAAGATGAAACTCCCATTGAGTACACCACATGCAAAAGCGCTTTAACTTCGAACTTTTCTTTGACTTTTCGTTGTTTCTTAAGATGCATGTTCAGAAAACACATGATAAAAACACGACAAGCCTCGCAAACAGCAAAAGCTTCGCAGCTGGCTGCCTCCAACTGCGAACCTCTTCAGCCAGGGCATCTGTCCGCCGGTCCCTCTGACCTGCGACGACCAGCGAGGTGGCGCAGAACGAGTCTATGGCGGTGGCGAAGCGGGGCTCGAGGTCCTCCATCGAGCGGGCCACCAGCCGGCAGAGCAGCACGGCGCAGCCCTCCACCAGCGCTCCGTGCAGCGGCGGCACCTGCAGGTCGGCCGAGCACGCCTCCAGCCAGCGGTCGTGGTGCGTCGGAGCCAGCTCCAGCCGCCACACCAGCCGCATGTACCTGAGGGCACGGTCAGGTCGGGTCAGGGTCAAGCCATTTCAGGTCTCCAGCCAGCGGTCCTGGTGCGTCCGGGCCAGCTCCGTTAACCGCATCAGCCACATGTACCCGTGGACACAGGCAGGTCAGGCCAGGTCAAGACAGGTCGCGCCAGGACGGGTCAGATCAGGCCAGATCAGGCTGGGTCAGGTCAGGCCACGCCACCAGCCAGCGGTCGGCGTCAGCATAATCGTCAAACGTTGCACCCTTATGTCGGCGTCTCTTCACATCGCCAGACGGGATTGCCCTTAACGGAAATGCAAAAACAAAACGTAAGACAAACGCAAACAAAGACAGAAAAACGAACGAGGAAATATGCTCGTAGACCTTGGAATTAGTCCTCTGAACAGCATACTGATTAGGCGGTATTTGGTATCAAGTATGTTGCCGCGTAAAGCTGTCGGCAGGCTACCTGCTGGCTACTTTCAATGTTCGTTTAAGCTGCGAGTTAGAGAGAATGTAAAACGATGGACCGCTTATATCTCGCCCATATACAACCCAAATGCGATTTTTGTAGGTGGCGATCTTGTTCCGCGTGCTCATGCAGCTTTCGAAAACAACAAAAAAAGTCGAAATTGGACACCCGTGCAACAGGAATAGTGCTGCAATGCAGGGCGGCTGAGAAGCAAGACACAGGCGTGGTTATAAAAGAATATGTTACACGGCGTAGGTATTGGAGAGGGGAACATCAATTTAGATCCCGCATTGAAATATCACGCGACAAGGAATGGCTGAGTTAAGAAAATTACAGTGACCAGCATACAAGACGTGGTATTCAGTCCCGGGTGTCAGCGTTCTTCAGATGCAACGCAATGATCTGATCCCTACCCGTAATTTATTTCTCGCATTATCCTTGTCAGTTGTAATCATGACCTCTCCGACTAAAGACAGCTAAGCTGTTGTCAGGACCGTCTGTCGCTGTCAGGGGAATGGCGATCATGTGACCATATTCGAACTTGGGCCAAGCATGGTGGCAAATCCAGCCGATTGTCTTGGAAGGGGCCAGCCAATTAAATCTGACCATCGTCATCTTCGGAAATGCCACCTTGGCCTCTTTGCCCTCCCCCTGGAATCGCCCCTGTGCTACTGTCACACACCGATGACAGCTGAGCATCGATCAGCACCGTATCGATTTCAGGCAGTAGGTACAGCATTACGTTTCTCTCCAAGGAAGGGCAACCTTTCGTTCTGGAGACCCCACGTTACTGCTGTCCTCAAAGGACAAGGAGCGCAAAGAAGCAGGGCAACACACAACTGCCACAGCCTCAGTTTGAATGAGCTACACAAGCACGAGATCGGGAGTAAAAATGATATGTATTTCCGTGGGGCCCCACCAGACCAAAATTAATATCGAGCGCTAGGACGTAATGGCCGGGAGTTCGCCATTTACTTCCACACGTGCTGGTGATATCGTCTGGTGAAATCTGACCGCCATTCGGCTGGCTATTTATTGACCACGGCATTCGATTTCTGTGCAAAAGCAGACTTCGAAGGCCCTTCGCTAACAGTAAATGTTTTCAGCAGACTCGTGCCGCCAAGCATTTCGCGCGGCTGCATTTCCATTTTCACAACTCAGAAATTTCAGCAACAATTCGAACACTAGCGCAACATCTACTTATAGACGGCGCACCAGAGCCCTATTAGAACCGTCGACAACATTTTTCTCATGCGGCGATTTGTGTGGAGACGATGTTGCAGTATCACTTTAAGACCACGCAGGGGTGATTTTACGCCGTAATCGTTTTCACGACGGTGGATTTATCAGTTTACTCGGCATGTGACTCGAAATGAGCCCTATACATTAAAGCACAGCCTTAAATCCAAGTCCAACTGACTCGGAACTCCACATGCAGCCACACTTTCAGATCAGTTACTGTAGGATGGCATGCCAAAAATTTTTATTCTTGCTGTAAAAACTAATAATGTAAGGGGTCATATCAACTGAAGCTTCATCGTTGCGAAAACGGGCTATGTTATTATTGGATTAGCTGTCATTCATATTCTTCTTGTAGCCTTGCGACTCCATACCACATCACTGCTTCAGCGTTCGACACGCCGCATGGTCTTGACAGCTCACTTTACATCAACCTAGCCAAACCGGAATCACCCGACTCGCAAGGGGACTGACCTCCATGTCGCCCAGCCGCCGGCCACCTCGGCCAGAATTCTGAGCACGCTGGAGCGCAGACTCTGACGGCCCAGCCACCAGTCCTCGACGTGCAGGTACGGACAGGCGTAGGTGTCCCCCCAGGCCAGCGACCAGTAGATGGACAGCAGGAACAGGTAGGCGGCGTACGTGCTCACTCCGTAGGCGTCCGCAACTGCAGAGACGAGCCGGCGGTAGGAAACAGCGACAGGCGCAAAGCCGCTACCAGGTGCAGTGATAACAGCAGCGACACCAGAGCGGAGAGAAAACAGAAACGCGAGCACGGAGATGTCAGGCTTGGTGCTAGAAGCAAAAGCGATGCTGTTCTAGAACGACGCCGCAGGCCAGACAAAACACTCAGTGTAAGCGTCACACATTAAATCGCGGAAGTGTCTTCGTCGTGCGTTCATGCCCATGTGTCCGTGATGTTCATCATTCCACTGTCACTTTTTATGCATACATCTAATCACAAAGAAAATACATTCAGGAGTCACTAGAATACAAACATGTACTTCAACGTGATGAAAGCAGTAAAAAAAAGAAAAAAACAGGTCCCGCTAAAGCAAGCTGCTTTCATCTATCGTTTGCTTCATTCTCAGTCTCGCATCAGGCAAGAACCTCCTTACCAAAAGACCTAGTCAACGCTGCTCTTCGGCGCCGTCAGGATCCAAGGCCTGCGGCCGACGGAGTGCTGTTTTTCCTCGAAGAAACGGCAACAAAAAATACCACATGGCCCAGTCTGGGAAGTTTTTATACTTAAGGTGTCTCACCTTGAGTATAAAAACTGCCTGACTGTCCGTCCACCTTATCCAGGTACGCCCTCGTATCACATCCATCTGCGTACCGAGGGCCTGCCCTCATGTCTCAGATACAAGCTCACCTTCCACTTCGGACGACTGGTTTCGTCACAGCAAGGACACGGTATCCTCGACATGAGACCCATTCGTAGCACTCGACTACTGGTCGGCACAGAGCATATAAAGAAGATCGATATCGACTTGTCCGGGGAAATAACTTACCGTAACGCAAAGAATGAACACGACGAAATAGCCTCCATGGTCCATCAGTAGTTTTCATCCTGTCGATGTCACCCTCGGGACCTCACTGGTTAGTCGTCGCCGATCACTGATAACCATTTGAGACACCACTGAGGCTGTGCTCAGAAACGACTGGTAATAAGCTCGACAACTCAGTGACGAAGGGTTGCCAGTCACTAATGTTCACCTCGGCAGCGCGGACAAAAAAGGGAGCGAAACGACCTCTTTTTCTCCAATGCTCCCTAACTCGGCCAGTCGGCTGAATGGTAATCGGGAGCCCGGTCACCAGGACCGCGTCCCCGTTTTCCAAACCTTCGATCCGCGCCTGGACACTCCTCTGGTGCTAGCACGCGACGCTCAACTCGACTCTTTACCGACGGCCACCTGCTCAGCTCGCCGGCGCCGACCTCGCCCACTCACTGATGCCGAGCTCGAAGCAGTTGCTGCACATCTCGCTGGAGGTGATCATCTCGCGGAGGAGGGTCTGCGTCTGCGGGTCGGCGACGCGGCGGCGCACGATCACCCTCAGCAGGTGGGCCACCAGGCAGACCAGGCCGATCACGCTTGTCGAGACTGCCAGAGACATGGCCGCCGCGCGTCACCTGGCGAAAAGCGAGGTCGGCGAGTTAACGTTGAGGCGAGCTGGGTCACCTGGGGAAAGGGATCATCGAGCACCTGTTTAAATTGTTACATGTGTCCAAAGGGTTCCAAACCACGTCTGTGAGAAAATGTTTTGCCGAAACGGGGAACGGAAATATGGTAAAGACATCAGCATGCTGCCATTTCTGACATTTCCCAAATATTTGCCAACATGATGTCAGACTTGTTTTCAGCATCCTCGTGAACAACCGACTAATATTTGTGAGTCCTGTTTAAGATTCGTGGGTACCAGTGCACCCGGAAAAGCGGACTCCTACAGGCATGCACTGTAGGTATAGGGATGAACATGGGCGCCACGATCGCGAATGCGGGGAACATAACCTCAGTCTTCCGAGCAGTGGTGCGAGGCGTCGTTTGTGCCTGCCATTTTTCAGGCCGTTAACTATGCCTATGCCTATGCCTATGCCTATGCCTATGCTATCTCGCCACCGAACGTAGTTGCATGTGAGCGAACTGTCGCGACTGGCTCAAGCCTGTATTCCCAGCGTCATTTACGCAAGGTGACCTTCCGCTGTCTTTGTCCTGCTCACTATTCGTTCGAGTCGTCACAACCGGTACGATATAAGCTAGACAGCCCATTGTTAGGGGTTCGTATTTGGTGCAGACTGACCTGAATTCAAGGGCAAGTGATGACCTCCACCTGGTAACCTTCGTCTGCGTAATTTTTGGCAACTGGGCTCAAGTCAGCTAGTCGCAATGGCTCGCGAAAACCGTGATCGTGATGAGAAAAGGCATATGAGTTTGCAGCTTTAGGTCCACGTCATGTGATGGCTTTGTTACGGTTTCAGATACTTGTGCAAGTAGCTTTGGAGCACGGGTGTTTGCACAAATCAAAACGTCATAGAAGCTCAACCCAAAACGACTTGCAAAGGTTTTTATCCACATGGAAAATGTTACTGAAGGTTTTGGCCTTCGGAAATATATGATGGTCAATGACCTCGATTGGGTAAAGAGAGTTACGTCAAACACCTTTGGTACAAAGGCTTTGATGACAACAGACCAAAGTATTCGAAAAGCGTTAAAGAATTTCGCCAGACGTCAAGATGAAGTGACGACTTTGCCATACGCAGACCTTTGCGTAAGAAATGGTAGGCACGCTGATATTTTGCATGAGGCCGTCGCAACAGCTTGCAAAAGCTGTGATCTGGGCAGAGTACTGAAGATTTTGATCCTGAGGTCATAGCTGGACGAGACTGCCTGGTTCAACATGATCCCTCGATGATGACCTTCCGCGCGCATGCTTCCATATGAGCTGATACGACTCACAAAAGTCGTGATCACGGCGCAAAACGATATCTGGAACGTTGACCTGAGGTCAAAATCAACGCAGGTACGTAGCCAGGATTTTCCTCGGGGGGGGGGGGACAAATGTCAAATTTTGTGATATGCCACTGGCATATGACGAAATTTATAGGAAAAGCAGTAATTTTATGTAATTTACTTCATATTTAACGCACAGGAAAACATGTTATGTTTACTTTTGTAACATATATATGATCACTATTACGTATTCATGCGGAATCGCCATATGTCTAGTGTAGACCGCTTGGCTCAGGGGGGACATGGCTCCCATGCCTCCACCCCCTTGGCTACGTGCCTGAATCAACGCCATGCCAACTCCAATGAATAGCTGAGGAATTCTCTGCAGTCGCCGACGTCGTGGATCACGCTTAGGTTTGGTCGCCGCTGACTGGGTAGGTGATGGAGCTATGGCTGGAGATTTCCGAAAACTATTGGGGGGCCCACAGGATTTCATAAGAATTGATACCGTTTATATCGTGGATAGGGTTTCAGACCATTTCTTTCCCAGTCATTGCCATATGTCTAATGTTAAAATCCCTGAATAATAAAGGGTCCGACAGCCCCCCCATCCCCCCGGAATCGCCAGCCATGGTTGAAACGATGTCCTACAAATGCATGATGGCCTCCGGTCTTGAACCATGAAGCGGCTGGCAGGAAGAGCTCAGCTACGAACCGCTCAATTGGCGACCCGCTGACAGCAACCGACCACGCGGACTTACCCGCCGTTGGTGGATATCGCCGCTTCTCGTGCCGCTGCCACGTGCCGTGCAACTGTTTCCTGGTCTCTGCCGCCTCGCAAGGGCCTTTGAACTGTTGCCACTAGCCCTCTTCTCGCTGTCACGGAACGTTCTGCGTTATAACGGCTCCTCGGGCCGCCTCTGCAGTTGCTAAGCCTCTCCGCAGCCTCTCCTCGCTGACTTATCAAGCGGTGTTCACGCTGATATCATGGAGCCTCGCATCTCACGCATAATCAGGACCGCTAACGCCGTTGTTAGACACCTCTCCTTTATCACGGAGCCTCACGCCTTCATCAAGGACGCCACGCTACTATCAGCGTCGCCACGGACACCCACACCGTCACCACCAGGCTCACGAGGTTGTCACGGCCCTCACGCTTCTGCCGCGCACCCTCACGACGTTGTCACGATTGCTCACGGTGCTGTCACAGCCCCTCGTTATCACGATCGCTCACGCCGCCGCAGTGACGCGCCCTGCAGTCGCCTGCCCGGTTGGCGGCCGGTATTTTTACGCGCCGCGTGGCCGGCCCGCCTGCCAGCGGTGACACGGGCGCGGGCTGTCGGCCGCCGCTGTTTCCGAGTCGGCTGCCGCGCACTGGGCGGAGCTCGCAGGGGCGGCTCCGGCGCCGGCTGGACCTTGCCCCTGCCGGTGCCCCTCCCCCTCGCTTCCCCCGCCGTCAGCCGCGATGGTTTATCGTCCGGGCTCGGCCGGCGCGCTGGCTGCGGCGGCAGCGGGGCGGGTGGCGCCGCAGCGCCGGACGCCGCGGACGGCTCCCGGGCAGAGTGTGACCTGGGGTCGCGCCTGCCGCCGCCGAGAGCTGCGTCGGTCCGCGGCAGTCGCGACTCTGACAACGCGTCTGCCGCGATAGCGGCGCAGGGCGGCGCGCCGACGCTCTCACGAGCTCACGCTGGCTCAAGGTCGCCGCACGCCGAGCCGTTTGACCGACAGCCGGCACGAGGCAGCTCACCCTTTGCAGTGTGGTGGTGGCTGCACTGGCCCCGAGATGGACGCTGACCTCTGACGCAGCAAGAGCAGGCACGTAGCCAGGGGTTTCCTCAGGGGGTGGCCAGGTCAAAATTTGTCATATGCCACTGGCATGTGGCGAAATATACAGGGAAGAGCAGCAAATTTATGCAATTTGCTTCATGTTTAACACGCAGGAAAACACGTAACGTTCGCTTTTACAGTACATAAATGATCACTGTTGCGTATTCCTGCAAAATCGCTACCTATCTAATGTAGACCACTTGGCTCGGGGGGGGGCATGGACCCCATGGCCCCCCTGGCTACGTCCCTGAGCAGGAGGGACGCACGGTGGCCGGACGTCAAGGCCAAGCCAGTTGACGAGGTCGTGTGTGAGCCGGTTAGCCTTCGCGAGCCACCGGCGGCGTCCGGGGACAGGCGAGCTGCCTGGCTTGTTTGTGTGTGTGTGTGTGTGTTAAATAGCCGGAGGACCATGTGACCTTCAGAATCACCGAAGCCCGCGGCGACGTACGTGGCCGTGTGTCACAGTCACTGTCGCCGGCACGTTTCTTGTTCCTCAGCCGCTGTTCGCAACCTGCCCTCGCGACGGAATCCGCCCTCGCAAGGTTTTTATTTTCTCTACGGCTTTTCACGAGAAAATGCCTCGCAATCTGCCCGTGCCCCGAGCCACGCCCTTTTCACAAACACTGCGCCTAAGTGACGAGGTACGTTGGGTTCCCGATGCGTAATCTCGTAGCCCTAACCAGCTAACACTGACGGGACGACGTGACATCGAAAACATATGTTCTGTCGTCACAGGTCCAGACTGTTTTGAACTGCACACGTCTACCGGCGAGCGTAGTGAGGTGAGTCACTCAGGAAAGTGACAAGTGGAGAGAAATTTCTTTGTAGCTTTCGAATGGTCGCCAGACCTGCCACCAGATTTGCAAACAACTGCAAACAAGAAGTAAGACGGTCCCTCGTAAACGGCTGCATCCAGTCCAGAAATCGGGTGATGTTACCCAAATGCCTGCAGATCCCATTAGAAAAGACCAGTGCACTGTTTCACCACCGAGCAGGCCAAGAGCGGTCATGATCAAGACACGGATGACCACACCAAACCGTGTTTGATGGCCGAGGTTGGACCACCAGACTGATCGCGGACCCAAGGAAGGGTTGGCAACTGAAACAGAACGAATCCGTCAGTGTTTCTGCACACGTAGGAGCACATGGAGGGACTGCGGGAATGCATATATCTGGTATTCGTTGCACCGTTCGCAGGTTTTCTGGTAGACGCCATTCCGTGGCGTGCAATCCGTGACGGGTGCGGCAACACTGTAGCGACAACGCACCAGCCGACAGCTCTGTGCTGACGGCGAAGACTGCCAGCTCAGGAGGTCGTGTAGACAAAGACTTGCAGGCGGCGACCCGAGAAACCAAGGCATGCTGCGTAGCTGTTTCCGGATACCACGCAAGCCAGAGCGAACCTGGGCTGGGTAAAAGCGATCGAGACGAGTCGGCGCCCTGCAGCCAAAACACCTGCAACTACAGCCGATCATCAGCAGCACCACACCGACCCCCAGACCCTGAAAAATAAATGGTTGACGTGTGGAGACAGATGCCAAGGATACATCACTAAAGGAGGAGCTGAAACATAAAATCTTTTAAAGTTGCCCAGACAGCAATATGGCAACACTCGGAAACAGGAAGGAGCCCAGTTCCTTCGGGCTAGACAATTTTAAACTGAATAAATTTCTCAGAGGGAGTGGAAAAGAGGGGCAAAAACCGGAAATTTGCCGGACTCCGAAGTTACCCGAGGATGACCTGGAGGCAGGCTTCTCCGCGAAGGCGGGCCAGGGTCTTCCAGTTCGGTGCCCTCCGACGCGCGGTTCCGTCACGACCCCAACCACGGATGGCCCCAGTGACGGACGGCCACAGTGACGGACGGTCCGATCCGATGTCGGAAGTTAGCTGGTGTTATCATTGGCTACGATGTTGGAAGCACTGTCAGCTTTGAGTCATTTTGTCCTTCCAGTTTGAACCCACTTGCCAGATGTGACTTAAAGTTAGCAGTTGGCAAAAATATTCTCACCTTCGCTAAGGTGTGCTTCCCATTTCGTTTTGGGTTTGGGTTTGAGCTGTTCTGTCCTTAAACGTGATTAAGTCTCAGTTCACACCCCGTAAGTCTGACGGAATGCCATCACCCCGAATGCATTTGTATAGCCACGCTGTGTCCGGAACGCACTCCGTATGGCTGCTCGTAGAAAAACAACGAACAGAAACAACAGGGCACAAACGTGACATTTTCTGCATTGTACTACGCTTCTTCGACTTTATGTTGATCCTACCATGTTTTTGTCCACCTGAACCGTATCTTCTCTTGTTTTAGTTGCGATCTCCATGATACGAACGTATGTGTACGTTTGATTCGTGAATGGCTGCCCGGTAGTCGACTATCAACCCGGGCTGGTGTTAATTTGATCACATCAAATTACTGCTCCCTCGGATTCCACAGCTGCCGTGTGAAGCCGCTCAAGTTGTTCTGCCCTGATCATTTGACTTGTGTTACACATTCTGCGCTTTCTGTTTTGTTGTTACTCGACTGCCACCTCGCCCACGCAAGTTGATCACAATTTGCTTCAGTGTGGCCGGTGCCTTCATGCTAAGAGCATTCATAACGGAGGACGTGTGAACCAAACCACCTTGGTGCAATTACAGATGGACCCATTTCAGACGGACGCACTCTGTTTTCTATACTTTGACCTGTTGCCTGTGAACCATCAAGTAAATTCCCGATTTTTTTTTTGTTTCATTGGTGTGCTAAAAGGGATAAACAAAAATGTGTTATCTGTGAAAGCAAATGCTTAAATTTGCAAGTTTATCTTTTCTTAGAGGCAAGGCTTAATTCCGTCCCGGCACTAAACTAGATTACTGTAAAAGATCTTCATCCGCCGAAAAGCTCCAAAGCGGCTTGGTGCAGTTGTTTCGTGAAGCTGCTTATCACGATGAAGATTTGCCACTTCAGCGTCACTGGTTCGGTTACTGTGGCGAAATTCCTCATCTTTCGAGACATCCAGACCAGGGCTCACGCTACAGGCTTGGACATTAGAGCATTAGAGCTGATATTCGATGTTTCTTTCAAGTATTCGGAAGGGAACATCGAATATTAGAATCTCTTAAAGTTGGAGGCATCCCGAGGCATCCCGAAAGGTGCCATCGAAACAACATCTAAATTCAGGCTCATTCTTGATTGCATGAGCTCATGCAACCGCTAAGAAGTTAACTGTTAAAGAGTTGCAGAGCACTTTTCGGCATGAAAATTATGCCGATTATCTAGAATGTTGTGGTCGCACCGGCGCAGCCAAAAGGGGGGGGGAGGGCGTGGGCCCGGTCCCTTCTTGGTCCGCATTTTTTTTGTGAAAACCATTGCATATTGTCTTCCCAGCGGCGCTTTTCGTGTGATTTCAGGTCACATTGAGCTCCCCCCCCCCTTAAGGAAATCCTGGCTGCGTCCCTGTCTGGTCGGGAGTATAGGACTCAGAATCCGGCACTGACATTCATCATCCTGTTAATATCAGTCCTAATTACAAATCAAACTACTTTCCAAATCGGCATTGCCCTTTCCCAAATTAAGCTCTGGGTGAACTGAAAAATCATGTTATTATAAATAATGTCATTAAATAAATAACATCGGTGTAGTGAAGGGGGTGTTACTGATATAGCCGTGGTATCTGTCCTGCCCTCCTCGACTGCACTATGTTGCTGTGACAGCGCATTTCCGTCATATGCTCGTTGATGCGAGGTATTTTTGCACGGGAAAATTAGCATGGATGCAAAAGCTCGTGGTACGCGTCATGCCAGCTAACGCATTTCCCTGCAGTCATCTCCAGTAGCGCAACCAGAGGGGAGTCAAATGGGTCAATCCACTCTGTCTTATGGTTAAAGGTTTCGAAAAATTGGCTTGTGCAACAAATAATTTGTTTGAACCACAAAAAATGGAAATAAAATTTCATGCATTGTCATTTACCAAGGCTCTATATGTGATGTATGTTACGGTCAATTTCCCCATGTTCCCCATGTCTGCAATGCAATGGTAACAGTAGTAGCAAACAGCCTTATTTTATCCTGGACGCCCTGACGAAAATCCTGGCTACGCTACTGCTCATCTCCACAGACGATAAAGAAGAGAGGGTGTCAACAGACTGACTGTTATTTTCGTCATCTTTATCTGCCGACTGTCCACAATCTGTGGTTTTTGTCAGTCATGGTCAGGCAAGAAAGGCCAGATAGTTTGAGGGGCAATACTTGTTCCGTGAAACTTGAGGCGATCATTATCACAGTGTAGAGGGGGCGGATGTATGTGTGATTACCAATGCCTTACCTTGCTCTCAGCCTCATACTAATGTACAGATGTCACAGAAACGCCAAGCAGTGCAGTTGGTATTTGGCACGGCATGGATGATTTCCCTCACGTATACCTTCAAAGTCTGCAGTGCAAAAGAATTGTCGAATGCTCGGTTGACATTCAAATATTCACCAAATATTCGATGACGAAATGGTCAACCGAACATTCGCCGAATATTCGAATGTGGAAATCAAAACCTGAACATTCATAGAATACAGATATTCAGCGGAATATTCCAATCATCCGCATCCGAATCCTCCGCCTTATTTAACCCGCCCCCGACTGGGGGGCAATTGACCGCCCCCCTGAGGTTTTTGTGGGATTGCGAGAGAACAAACAAACACAGAGTCACGAAACGTCGTGTACCTTTTGCTTGATCATTTTTACATCTTGAGTCAAAATTTTGACCTCAGGCCAGGTCCGGTGCCTGACCTAGGTCAGGTCAAACGGACCTATGTCAAAAAAAGTTTAGCGCCCTCTAACTTTTTTGGAAAACAAGATGTCTCAATAATACTTTCAGGGATTGGTGATCGTGATAGGCGCAACAAATCCGTTATCTAAGAGTTTTCGGAATTTTCCGGGTCATTGACCTAAGGTCAAGCCCATTTTTAAGACATGTCGTCGTTTTTCGGAAATTGACGGAATATTTCATAACATTTTTAGTGTGGAGTGAAGCAGACATCTAGTTACCGTCATTGGGCAAAGTATCAATGACTTCCAGCCATTTACCTGAGGTCAGGTCACGAATAACTGTTGTCAGCCAAAATGTACCGTCGTCAAAATCAGCGATGAATTACTCAGAATGGGTAGAAAATGGCAGAATTAGCTTGCACCGACGTAAGTAATACCAGGAGCCTCAAAAAGTTGGAAAAACAGCATATTTTGGAAATAAACAGGCTGTCGCGAATAAAGCTCCGCCAGTTGTATAAATCGGTAACTAATGATTTTTTCCAACATTTAAGCATTAAAAACCATCACAAGAAGCACTAAGATCGATAAAATTTACATTGATAGGATTTTTTGGCGAAAATAAAGGAACGCTAAAATTAGTTCCCGTCAGTTTGCTACTGCATACGGCTGCGGCGCACGCCGACAGCCGGCAGGAGAACTGCCGTGTCTTTAACTCGACGTTTCGGCGTATATATTGAACAAATCTGAAAAATTAGATGTTTATCGGCATTTGCGGTTCTTGACTTGTGCGCTGGTGCCTTTGTTTATTTCCGTGATAGTTATCTCTTTGCGTAGAAACTACCTTGATTTAATGTGCGCCATACTATTCTCATATTTCTTTGGCGTCACTGAGTCCTGCACTGTTGTGTATTCTCACGATACTGTTTAATCAAAAACGACATTTTGGACTTAAATACTTTCCTATGCCAGCGATGAAGTTGCAGCTAAATCGCTGATATACAAGGAGGGAATCGGGAAGAGCAAGGGGGGGCAGCGGTCAACAACTTTTTTGAAATTTAACAATGACCCTATGGGCGTTGACCGGAAAAAATTAGCCCAAAATGCTTCTTTGGTCCCCCCTACCCCAACGGGGGGAGCTCCCCCTTGCTGGTATAGGAAAGCATTTTAAGCATTTAAGCATTTAAACTGTCAGCAAGCATGGTTACTGACCTATTTCTTCTCTAAGAGACGTCTTTGTCTGGCGACGTCCTTTTTTAACGCTATGCAGATTCGCGGGGATTTGAACCATCCAAAACGTTGAACAGCGGCTGAGCTGCAGGCCCCCTCGAAAGAAAAAGACCACTGTTTTGTGACCTTTGTCATTTTCGTCGCGTACTTGGACCACTGAAATTGCATTTCCACCCTGACTGAAAGTCCACCCGACTCGCCAGCGGAAGATGAGTACCCCAGCGTCCCCTCTCGGTCCGCCGTGGAGTCGAGCCGTTATCTGAAGGGCTGCGGTCCTATCGAGCCGCTATCGGCGGCAGAGAGGGTCAGCACGCAGACAGGCGGCCCGCCGCGCAGTCGCAGAAGCCGTGGACCCCGGCCGGTGCTCTGGCTGCAGGCGTCCGTGTCGGTGTCGGTGGCCGCCGTGCGATGTTCGGTCTCCTGCTGAGTCCGCTACGATGGCTGGTCTCGATCGTCTTCAGCCCGTGGACGTTGGCCCTGGTCGTCGTCCTCGTTTGGCTGCTGTACCGGGCCTTGACGCGGCACAAGAACTACTGGAGAGACCGCGGCGTGGAGCACATCCCGTTTCGCTTTCCGCTCGGGAATGCAGGCTTTGACTTTTTCAGGAAGCCGTATGTGGATATACTAGCAAAGGACTATGCAAAACTAAAACAAGCCGGTGGCGTTCTCCCTCATTTTGACATAAATGGACCAGCGGTGTACGTTTCTGACCTGGAACTGTTGAATAACATCCTGATCAAAGACTTCGACTGCTTTCCGACGAGGTCGAAGGGAACGTCTGGAGCGCTAGGCTTGTTCTCGAAGATGCTGATCACCCTGAGGGGTCAAGAATGGAAAGACGTCAGAAGCATTACGACGCCAATATTCTCAACTGGGAAGATCCGGCAGATGTGTGGGCCCTGCGAAACTCAGGCGGAAATGCTGGCCGAGCAGATGTGCAAGGAGTCGCTGGAGCTCGGCGACATCGACATCAAGGAGATGATGGGCCGCTTCACGGTGGACAACATCGCGTCGGTGGCGTTCGGCGCCGAGGCCGACGCCATCCGCAACCCAAAGTCCTTCCTCGCGGAGACGGCGGCGAAGTTGACGCAGCGTCCCTCGCTTCTCATTCTGCCGCTCAGGAAGATAGCGTTCAGTCTGCCCAAGTCTGCCGTGCGGAGGCTGAACCTCTCGGGCCTGATCGCGAGCAGCGAGGCCACCCAGCACTTCGAGCGCATCCTCAGGGAGGCGATACGTCGCCGGCAGGCCGAGCCCGAGCAGCAGCGGCGTCCCGACTACCTGCAGATGATGCTGGACACGCGAAAGGACGACAGCCAGCGCCGCCAGCTCACCGACGACGAGATCGTGGCGCAGTGCCTCCTCTTCTACATTGCCGGCCACGACACCACGTCCCACGCGCTGACCTGGGCCGCCCGCCTGCTGGCCTTCAACCCGGACGTCCAGAAGCGGGCGCAGGCCGAGATCGACGGCAAGGTGAAGTCCGAGGCGGACCGCATCACCTTCGACATGGTCAACGACATGCCGTACCTGGAGAGCGTGCTGCTGGAGACGCTGCGCCTGTTCCCGCCCACCGCGGTGCTGATACGCACAGCCGCCAACCCCTACCGCTTGCCGGGCACCGAGCTGGAGATACCCGCGGACTGCAAGGTCTACATCCCGGTCTTCTGTCTGCAGCGGGACGCGGACCTGTATCCGGAGCCGGAGCGTTTCGACCCGGACCGCTTCACGGCCGGGGAGCGCGCCGGCCGCCACCCGTGCGCCTGGATGCCGTTCGGGCTCGGGCCGCGCAACTGCATCGGGCGCCGGTTCGCGCTGCTGGAGATGAAGCTGGCGCTGGCGGCCGTGCTGCGACGGTGCTCGTTCGTGCCGGGCCCCCGCTCCGGCGGCGCCCGGCCGCTGATCGCCAAGGGCAACAGCATGATCTGCGAGCAGGACGGCACCTGGCTCCGCGTCGAGAAGCGCCAGTAGTCGGTCGGCGCGCGCACACCGCCCGAGCGCCGCCAGTAGCTTCGGAGAGCAGTCTGCGGTTCCAGATACATCCTGTCTTCAAGGCCAGCTCGTCTGCAAGACCATGGTTTGTGGTCTGTGGTCCGTGGCCTCTGGTCTGGGTACCTAGCTGATGTTACAAATAGGACGCAGACGTTGATAAGATGTCCGTATCGAGGTTAGGGGTGAAAAAACGATGTCAGAACAAATGAGTGATTGCTGCTTGTAAAAACTGAGGCGATAGTTTCGGGCGATGTCGAAGGGCTCGTATGTGCAAAACGGCCCCTGTCCCTTATTGCCACACCTGTGCAGCCGTGACAGCAGCACTTAGGCTTTCGTAGCAATGCCTCCAATTTACGCAGTTTAACAAATTAAGCCTAACTGTCATATACTTCTTACAAAATACGTAAACGTTTACATTTTCATTCCAGCTACATAAGGGGTCGTTTGTACGAGCATACGCCTTTGGTGATGATGTTTGGCCATTTTAAATCATGCCGGCCCTAGATTTATAATATTTGTCATTCGTTCCCAGTTCGCAGAGTCTACCAGTGATATCAAATGATATAATGTTTGTATGAAATAGAAAATGTGGTGGGAACAAGCGGCAGTATCTGCAATGCTATCCAGTCGTCATTTCCATCAAATGACAAGCGGAAAAGAAGATGAATTTCGATGGCTACAAAATAATGTGCCTTACAGAATCTTCTGGACGCGACTGAAGACATAATTGGGGAAAGTCTAGCGACAATTCGGACTGAGAGTTACGAGCAGAAGGCACCACCGGATGGCGCAGCTGGCCACATCTTCAAACGTTTCAAAATTCGTGCTCACAATGCGCAAGACAAATCATACGAGCTGTTACGCCCCGAGCTGTTACTGTATCCTTCTGAGGGGGCGTCCGACCCGGTGCAGCAGGTCTGCAGGTCCGGCAGGTCCAGCAGGTCCGGCAGGGCCGACGATCCGACTCGGTCCTCCTGCAGGGGGGAGCTGCAGGGGGAGCTGCGCGCGTCTCCTGCTGCCAGAGCACCGCTGACGACGCGGACGTCGTGAATTCCTGCACCCTGCCACCTCATATCAGACCGCCGTTCGAGGTTTTGGATGGCATGCCCCTAAGAACCGCTTCATTATTGTGGAAATGTACGAAGAGAACGTAAATACCTCGCGCTGAACGTTTTCCCTGCAGCAAATAGTTTGTATCACTCCAGATTCGGGCAGGGCGTGCGGTGTGATAAACCGGACCTCCGAACTTTGAAAACTTACCCTGCCGAATTTATGTCATCTTTTCGTTCTGACAACCAATGTACAAAGAAGCATCAATTTGTTCGATGCCTTCCCAAAATTCCAGTTCTAATCTCCGTCGCCATGCTTGTAAATATGCTTAGTATTTTTGTGGCTTGCTTGCCTTATTTTGGGCCCCGAAAAGCAGGGACGTAGTCAGGATTCTACCCAGGGGGGTAAAATCGAATTAAGGGGCCCTCGTCAGGGGCGGATCCAGGATTTTTCCGTGGGGGGGGCCAGTGGTCATCGCGGGGCCCCCTCCCGGCCGGCCCCCCATTTTTGCTCTTCAGATAGAAAAAAAGGCGTTGATCCGCGCGGGTCCAAGAAAAATATTTCATGTAAATTTGTTTTTTCTACCACGTAAAGCAACCGAAAACATCCAAGCAAGTCACCTTATTTGGGAAAATTTCGTTTTTTGTTCCCGTACAAAGTGGCCGGAATATGACAAAAATGGGGAAATTTTAGGCGACTCCGTCCCGTCCTCCATATGTAACGTGTCTGTACCTGGTCCAGGAGTCCGTCCGCTCCCTCCCCCCTCCCCCGTAGTTTCTGGAGACTTTTGCCAGCCTAGGTTAGGTTCCCTCTTGCAGTTACTGGGGCACATTTGGTCATCTCGGGCTGTCTGCCGTGTCAGGGCCCTCTAGTAATCTTAGGCTCTGTTTACAGTTTCACGTGTCTCTCGAGATGTCTCAGGCGCTCCTTTGGAAGTCTCAGGGGTACCTCGGACAGTCTCGGGGATGTTTTAGCGACCTTGGGTTCTCTCCTGTCGTCCCTGGGACATTTTTGCCGTTTAAGGAGTCCCTCAGGCACTAACAAAGATCCTCTGTAACAAAGTCTTTCTCTGCCGTGACAGAGACGCCTCTGGCAATCCTCTTGGTCCTTTGACTGTTTCAGGAGCTGTCTGGACGTCACAAGGTTTAGTGGTTTCAGGGATCACTCTGATCGTCTCAAGGACACCCTATTGAGCTAGAGAGCACTAGTTGGCAGTCTCAAAGGTCTTTCTCTAGCAATCACAGTTTACCGCCTGCTGTCCTTGTGTGTGCTTCTCTTGTTGTCTCTGGGGAACATTTTTGCCGTCTCAGAGGCTCTCTGGCAGTTTCAATGGACCTTTTGGCAATTTCAGGGCCCCTGTGCACTGTCATTAACCCTCTGAACGTCTCCGGTGGTCCCCATGGCTGTATCAAGGGTCCTCCGCTGTTACATGGGGTATATCTGGCAGTCTTGGGGCTTCTCTAGCCGTGTAAAGGTCGTTTTTTGGCACGTCACGGGACTCACTGGCAGTCTCAGGGGTAGGGTTTGAAATCGATGAAGGTTTTGATTTTTGTCGATAAACGATGCAATTTTACCCTGTTTATCGATAAATCGGGGTATATAATGGATTTTATATACCTTAATGGGTGGGGATTTGGGAAGGGGAGGGGGGGGGGGGTGAGCGGGGCACGAGAACGACTCATAAAATAGTTTCATACTTTCAGTGTGCTGGATTCAGAAGATAAGTCAAACGCATTCTAATATTATTTTAAGGATAAAGGGATTCTGGGCTCCATCGTTTATTTGAAGTGAGCTTTCAAGATACGCAGTGCGTCCAGAATGTTGTCGCTCATCCGTTTCTTTCTTTTCCTTTCAACGTTTCTTTCCACAAAGATGCTTCTATCCTTGGCTGGCTGCTACTTGTCGTCGCTTTGTTGGAACTTGGCCCGTTTGTTTCTGTCTCATCAGGGGCGCAGCCAGGATTTTCTTAAGGCGGGGAGGGGGGGCAGAGTCCAGTCTGAACTGAAATCGTACGCAGACCGCCTGCTGGGAAGACGATGTGCAATGGTTTTCACAAAAAAACGGGTCTAAGGGGGGCCTGGCCCCCCTTTTGGCTGCGCCTGTGTTTCTCACCGTCCTGAATCTTGTGTTTGCTCTGCAAATAGTAACAGAGTCGTGTAGTAGTGTTTTTACACTTTATAATTATCTAGCACGTTTTGCAAATAGCCTCGTCGTTTCCACGCACAAGATAATTCCACACTTTTGGTCGCTTGCCCCCTTTTTTCTAGCAGAGGCCATGGCTTTACCCACTATTACCTCAATAACGATGCATTCTGTGCAGCCCAGTGACACGTTGCCCTAGAAATCGCCTTCATATCGCAATAAAATTGTCATGGAAATGTCCATCCCTCGGCAGACAGGCAACGAAAAGTTGTGCTGGCTTAGTGGCGAAGTGAGGCAGTAATAGGGGTTACGAGCATTTTGGTAAGGGTGCCGGATCCGACCAATTTTATTCAAACTTCCGATTTTAACTCCTTCCACCATGCGGAGTGTTTTAAATGTCGCTTATATATTCTGTAAAATAACAAAGGCACACGTGTCCGGTTCTTGTGCCGTCTTGTAGATAATTAGGGAGGTGGGGGGGGGGGGCGTCTCCCCCGGGCGCACATCTGATTAGTAATAAGGCTGTTATATTTATAGATTAAGTGTAATCTTCCTCGCAAATTAGGATCAGTGGATGATTTTATGAACGGCCCTTTTGGCTAAAAACACATGATTTTTATCGGTAACTGGTATGTTTTTACCGATAAGCTATAAATGAAATTTAAACGGTTACCAATAAAATTTATCGATAATCCCAACCCTAGTCAGGTGGGCCTTTCCCGGCCACAAGCCTGCCTAACACAATCGGGGGTCCCCTGACCAACCAGGGCCCCTATACCGTCTTAGAGCCCCCTCATTGTCTCTACCTTCGCAAGGGCCCTCCGATCTTTTCAGTGGTCTCCAGGGGCCGCTGCTGTGAAGACGCCCATCTTGCCGTCTCAGGACCCACCTGACCTTCCCGGGGTCCCCTGACTGCATTAACAACGCCTCAGGTTTTCAAAAGGTCCAGTGTAGCCCATTTGGGCCTCTTCTCGAAGCTGAGGTCATCGACGAATCCCCGTTTAGGGCCCCCCCTGGTTGGCCATGGTCTCCTTGTGCCTTGCTAAGCAATCCATCAAGTTCTTGCCGTTTCAGGGGCCTCTCTGGTACTTTTAACGGTCTCATGAACCCTTTACCGTGTTGGAGCACCCCTTGCGGTCCCGTTGGCCCTTGGAAAGTTTCAGAGGCCCTCCTATCAATCTTAGGAGTCATCTTACCGTCTCAGGGTCTCATTAACCCCCCCCCCCCGGAAGACCTCTGACTGCATCAGGAACCTTCAGTTTGTCACATAAGCCCGTGAAACCCATTCGGGCCCCCTGACATTCCAGCCCTCGTCTTGGCCGTTTCAGGGGTCGTATTACCCTTTTGGCGGTCTCAGGGGCACTCTGCCATGCTGCGGGCATGTTGTTTTTTTGTTGTTGTTGTTATCGAACCCATGTTGTTCAGGGTTTTTTGGAAGCTTCAGGAGCCCTCTGTGCATCTCAGGGGTCACTTAATCCTCCCAGAGGCCCCTGACTGCATGGAGAGCCCGTCAGGTTCTTACAGAAATCCCGTGAAGATCATACGGGCCCACTCCGGGGCCTCTTGAGTCTGAGAAGGCCCCTTCTCGGGTCTCGGGGGGTGGGGGTGATCTCCCCATTGCTATTCCCCTTGGGTCCGTGCCTGGCCATCGTAATTAGTGGTCCTCATGTGGTTAAAATCACGGTCGGCTTGTAAAGGGTGTTAAATGTAAAGGAAGTCCCGTTGAAGTGTAAAGGGGCCCTTGCTGGCCTGTTAAGCAGAAGTTCCTGTCGACCTTGCGGTTGCTGCTTACAGGTCGATAGGGGTATCTTAACAGGCAGACAGGGGTCCCTGAATGAACGTTTAGGGATCCCTGCTAGCCTGGGGGGGGGGGGCACTGCCTGTTTGTAGAGGGCCACCTGGCCGCCTATAAAAGGCCCTGTCGGCCTCTGGAGGTAGGGGCAGGGGCCTTGTTACACACCGAAAGAAGGTCCCTCCAGTAGCCGACAGGGGCCCTCCCCAGACAAGGAGTGAGCTCCCCCACAAGCTAGCAGGGGTCCGTAAACGCTCATTCAGGCCACATTCTCTCTTCATAACACACAAAGCCTTCTTGTGTAGGTTTAAGGTTTGTAAGCTTTCTTTTATTCTTCGGATGTTTTCATTTTACTTAAATTGTCTGTTTCGGACAGAAAAGCGCCCTGCGGGCGCCTCACGCCATCTAAAGTAGTGGGGCCTTCGGTCCCAGTGGGAGCCCGCTCGACCGCCAGGGGGACCCGCTTGGGCTCCAGGGGAGGAAGCCATGGTCCATTTGCCCCCCTGGCTACGACACTGCCGAAAAAGGCCTGGGTTTCTAGGTCTTGTTAGAGTGGAAAACCCAGGCTCATTGCGGGTCTTAAAATCACGGCAAACAGACCACAAAAGCCAAGTCATCCAGATCGCTGTACCGCGTACAGCAGGCTCTCCATGACCTCAAATGTATATATAATTGTTAGAAAGCCTGGAATAGGCCGGCGTACGAGATGGTGCGACCAGTCCGTAACCACGATAGATTAAACCATGCGTCTGGCTTTTGATAGGCAAAGCTTCTGGGTACGTCAAGGTGGCCATGTCCACGCACTCTTCTGATTTTTGGAAATATGCACATTAAACCTATGACAATGCACGAAAATAGTACCTTTGGCTTGTTTCAACGCTTCCCAGCTTTTCCATTGCTGTAATTATTTTTGTTTTCGCTAGCCTAGCGTTTGTCAGCCCCTTCCCTTCCCCTTCTTTGTGACGAATCGTTCCTTCTCACTACCGAACAGGGATGTTGCAACGGGTCATATGTCAACCGTGATATGCCACTGGCATATTGCAAAACTTATTGGAAAAGCACAATGCTATGTTAATGACGTCATATGCGCAAGGAAAACGACCAGACCAGGCTCGAAATAAACAGCGAATGTCAACCACTGGACTCCTGAGGACGTCGTCGGTCGGGGGGGGGGGGGGCGCCGGCCCGGCGCCGGACACGCGTTATCGCAGCGGCCGGCTCTCGTGGTTCGGCCCCGGATAACACGACTAAGTGAATGCGCCGGCCTGTCGGGATTACGAAACTGGGCATCCAAGGGACCAAGCATGAATGCATTAGAAGAAAGAAGCCGGGACTGCTGTAGAGTGGCGTTTGCAACGGCGCGAAGTCAGTTATGAGTCACATCCTGAGTTTTTTTCGTACCAACCCGTGCCTGGAGCCTTATCGCAGGCCATCTTTAACTTTCGGCTAGCGAACCTCAGGGGCTATTCGGACAGCAGGCTCTGTAGTCAACTTCAGAACATCGACCGTGACAGTAGGTCACAGTCAAGAGAATTAGGACAGTCGTACATCTTTGAGGATTTCGAATCCGGACAGGCACGCAGCCAAGGGGGAGAGGGCCATGGGGTCCTGCTTCTCCCACCTGGGCCACGCGGTCTACAACAGATATTTAGCAAGAATACGGAAAAGCGACGGTATATATATGATGGAAAAACAAACATTATATCTTTTTCTTGGCGTTAAAGGTAAGGTCATTTACCTACTAAACATTGCTTTTGTCATATGCCAATGGCATATCACAACTGGCATATGACCCGTTTCAGCACCCCTATGGGGGAGTGAGGCGGAGCGCTTCGCCGCAAAGAAGGGGAAGGGAAGGGGGCTGACACACGCTAGGCTAGCGAAAATTAATGGAAAAGCTGGGAAGCGTTGAGTCAGGTTAAAGGCATTATTTTCATGCATTGTCATAGATTTAATGTACACATTTCCAAAAATCAGAAGAATGTGAGGCCATGGCCACCCTGACCTATTCAGAATCTTTGTCTATAAGAAAGCAGACGCATATATCTTCGGTTTCATCTTTTTGTGGTTGTTTTGAAAAACACAAACAGAAGGGAAGGTAAATATGGGAATAGTTGAGTTTTACTACTCAATCTATCTAATAATATTTCCACTGCATGTGGCGTCTTTTTAAATTTCATTATTTCCTAAGAATCTCACCTAGCCTTCTAAAAACAAGTGAGCGGTAGAGAATACCTTCTTATAATATCGTAGCCTACTTTTAACGTAGTTGTTTCATAAACGTAACAAACGCGCCGCCTTCGCTGCATCAGGTTGTGTACATTACAAGGTTTGGGTCGTTCGAACATTTGTGGAAGTAAGCCCAGTGTTTCATTTACCTTAAAATAAGCACAGGTGATGGTTTTGTCGGCATGAAATGTGGCTCCCGTATGCTGCTGGGATTTTCCGGACTCTCGTTCAAATAAGAAAAAGAAATAGTCCCTTGAATGCAGCTTGCTGTCCGTTGCATTGTGGGATCGCACAGCGCAAATTGACTTGCTTGAAATACTGGTCACAGTTGGGTTTCTTTGTTGTTTGGCGCCTGGACTTCTTCATTATGTGGTGTGAAAACTTGAAATATGTAAGGGGCTTTTTTGTTTGGCATGTTCAACACATTAATGAGAAGCGGAAACACAGGCACAGCCAGACTGGCCCAGGAGTCATAACTCCCCTAAGGCTCACATTTTTTGCAAAGCCATTACACATTATCCCAGGAGGTAGTTCTGTATGATTTCATTTCACACTGAGCTCTGACCCCCCATGTAATAAAATCCTGGCTGTGCCCCTGAGCAGAAGTAATGGTAGTTCCATTCATTCAGGAATCATTATCTGTGCAGAGCTGGCTGTTGGTGGTAGACCTCTGGCCAGTCACCTTGAAAAATGGGGCGGTGTTGGAGGACTACACCTGCAGCCTAAATACCAAAAAAAATTTCCCAAGGGATGTAATCAATGTGTTGCAAATGGTTGTAACATTATTATATTCCATGCCATGATAATGAAAGGTGTCACAATTCTGTGCTGCCATGCCTGTATGGTCCATACCTTGGACATATCATTAGGAGATGGTGGTTTGTTTATGACCTTAAGCAGATGATTACACTGTCTGGCCCTGGTGACACCACATTTGTGGTGGATTACCATGTCAGGCAAATTAGAAAAATTTGTGTATCCCAGATTTTCTGATCTGTGTGTGACAAACTTGGTAACAAAACTTTTGTGTAACTTATGGCATATGGGAAGTGAAGATATGAGAAAACTAATGGAATTTTAGTATTCACAATATGTAGTGTTCTTACTGATTATTGATCATTATTCTTGCACCTGAATCTATTCATTCTTGCATATTCATCATTATTCTTGCATAACCTAGTGGCTAAGCCTTCAGCTTTGTTTTGCAATCTGTTAATGACAAATGTGTGATGTTGTTGTGTGCAACTAACTCTTACTCTGCTCAGCTGTTTGACAAGAATGTGATTAATCGCCACAATAGTCATTAGCTCTAAGAAAGCAATACAGATACAAACCCAAATACAGAAGACATTTTTGGTTGGATACTGGTGTTGCTGCTTTAACAAGAGATGAAGTGGAAACTAGACATATTGTTTAGTTGAATCACCATGGAATTCACAGATTCAAATCATTGTCAGGTTTTGTACATGGATTCCACTTTGTCACATATGAAATGGCCATATGGTAGTAGGAGTATGCCATACTGTACAGAAAACCTGCTATTTGCATTTAATATATATACAGAAGGTTATTTCAGAGCAAATAACAGAAGATTGCCCACTTGGCACTGTATGTCATTTACATTGTTTTATGTTCAGTGACATGGCAAATCAATATCTAGTTTAAATAAATCATCAAAAGTGGATGCTGTAGACTGAAATTGATTTCTGCATTTTATTCATTCTTGGACCAGTAAAAATGACATTTGCAACCAACACATTGTAGAATATAATTTAGCTGGCTAAAATATCATTCATTGTGTGATCATAATTTAAATATGTTACAACACAAATGAAAACTTTTAACTAGTTTGACATATTCTTCAGACTCACCCAGAAATAAAGACATGTTTCTAACCAAGTATCACAGGTTGTATCCCTTGTAAAGAGTGTAAAGAAATGGATTCTCACATTACTGTTCTGATAATGGTAAGGTCCTGAGCATGAACATGGCATGCCTGGTTTGTTTCAGACTCAGTGAAGACATATTTATTCAATCAAAATGAATATCCTGCCAAAGAAACGCTGGCACGTGCGGACCAAGGAGAACATAGCACGCGTGCGACGGGACGAGGCGAAAGCTGCAGAAGAAGAGAAGGAGCGGCTGAGGCGCGTGGCATTGGCGGTAGGTTGCCTTTGTGCCGGGGCGAAATTGGGACTGGTCAAGAAAGTTTGGTAGTGTTTTTCTGGCTCGCTTTACCATGACAGCAACAATCATCTTTGCTGGGGTTCAGTTTGCATGTGACACCAGCGACCGATGGAGCTGATGGTTAGTGATGTTGAAGAAGATGGGTCGCCAGGGATACCTCCCCCTGATGGAGGCGCCGCGGAAACACCTTTTGAAATGTCTGGACTGGGGATTACCTTACCTGCATGCTTTCATCCAGGCTGCAAATATTGAACCCCTGTGAACCCTGTACATGTATTATGAGAGTTATTTTCACAATAACATTTTTCGTTCCCCTCTCACTCAGTTTTGTCAAAACCAGCATCTCAGGTCACACCAACAGTGATATCACTGGTCCTACCACCAAGACGCACTGACACCCACGGTCCGTAGGAGCAGTCGTTTGAGGAAAGCTCGGGCATGCCGGTCGCTGGCCGCGTAGATGTGGCCACGCCCATCGCGCTCAGCCGAACACGTCGGCCAGTGCGGCGGCGGCGCGCTGGGCCAGGCCGCCGAGCCAGCCGGTCGCCGCCGCCCAGAGCGCGGCACCGACCTCGGCCGACGACAGCGGCGCCGACCGGAGCCGCCGGTCGGCCGCCGCGCGCAGCCGCTCCGTCAGGTGGTCGGCCAGACGGCGGTTCACGGCGCGCACCAGCCGGCCGAACCGGTGCTGCAACAGCGCGACGACGGCCGGCGGCGGCGCTTGCCCCGGGCCGCTGCCGGACACCGTCGGCGGCCGCGGCAGCCGGAGCTGCACCGCCAGCTGACGCAGCCGCAGACGCCGGCCGCCACCGGCCGCCGCCGGCTCCAGGTCCGCCCGGCCGGCCGCCCGCAGCCGAGCTGCCGGCGCTGTGACGTTCAGCCGCCGCCGGCCGCCGCCGCCGGCCACGTCCAGCTTTAGCGAGACGCCGGCCAGCGACGCCGTGGCCGAGAAGGTGCCGGCCGTGGGCGAGACCCAGGCGCGCTCCAGCTCCAGCCGCGGCAGACCGAGGATGCTGATGTTTGCCGCGTGCGCGTCGAGCCCGAGCCCGGCCGGCAGCCGCACGACGCCGTCGGGAAGTAGAAGTGGGGAAATCCGCCGCCAGATGGCAGTGATGAGGGCGGCCAGGCGCCGCTCCAGCCAGGCTCGTGCGAGGTTGTCGCTGGCGGCTAGAGCTCGCTGAAGAGACGGCGACGTCGTGCCGGAGATGATGTAGGGTGGTCCTTCCGGTGACGAGGAGTTGCTTCCAAGGACGTCGGCATCGAGAATGGACGTATCAGACTGGATATTTTCCTGTCGTGTTTTTTGATTTAAGGAGTCATTTGGGTCGGTCTTGGTTCCGCCGTCGTCTTCAGCAGTTGTGTTGGAAGGCGTGGCCCGTCGGTATTTTGGGCCTGTCGTTCTCGCGTTGGTGATGCTACAGGCTATGGCCAGGAACAAATACAAAGCGAGTATGCGGTCTGCCGCCATCCTTCCCCACCACTGACGTAGAGTATTCGCCGTAAAGCTTCAGTTGAGAAGTCCTACACAGCTCGCTGTCCGACTGCAACTTCCAAACCACTCGGTGACGAGCTGCTGTCTTCGCTGTGCGACCTCAGCGTACGGCAGCTCCTCTGTCCTCTTCACTCACCGCGATCGCGAGGCTCACCGCCACACGAAGCTCTGCGCTGTCGTCGCGCTTCACCCGACACCGCCTCCGCGCCGACGGCCGCCTCGCATTCCGTCGCCTCCGCTCACTACTGGATGCACCATCCGCTGGACACCGCGCCCCCGGCCTCCGACCCGGGGAAGCCCGGCGACCGAGGCATGACCTCGGTCTGCCCCCGCCCGGCCGCGTGGCACGCTGCGAGTCGGCGGAGGGCGGCGCGTGGCGCTCCAGGCTGCAGAGGGGCGGCGCGGCCTTGGTCACGCAGACGGTGCGTCACGCCGACAGAGGGCGTCACGCGTGACGGCCGCGGCGGCCGGCTTTCCGCGATGGGAGGGACGTTATTGTCGAGACCGGCGCGCGCTATGAGCGGCGGTAATGATGGCATCGCTTGAGCGCCATTAACATAACCCGTTTTAAAGTCTTTCGGGGGAGTGGTGACTGGACATCGTCTTCGTGATAACATCGCAGACTTGAAAGCGCCTGTATTGTGCGGCGTTCCATCGCTTTGCGCTAGAACGCGGAGCGCATGCTTTCGCCTTGTACAGGGTCATGGTCACAAGTTCAGACTTGTCACGTGTTCCGCCAGTATGGTGGTCAGGTGACACGCTGCGCTGACTGCCATCAGCCTGTTGATTATGTGGTTGGTTACCGGCTCTGGCGGTTATTTACTGTGGGGCATGCGTAGTGACTGACCTGGCTTGGATTACGTCACAGACGACGGTGCATTATGCAGTCACTTCACGTGGAAACGATTTGACTGGGACGATTTATTTGATTATTTGACTGGCACAATTTGTATAGTAGTACCGGAACTCAGAACAGCCCATAGAGGTTAGCTTTTCTTCGATTTCTTATTTTTGGCTTGTTAGACAATCGGGTTAGCGGTTAGACAAGGACGACATTAGTGAGGATGGGAGCAGCGAGAGTCAGTGTCCATTTATTTATTTGAAAGCTTGGCATTAACGCTACGACATTGGACGTAAACAGTTTTCTTGGAAATGTTTTTCCTGGCTTGGAGGATGTTTTGTCGCCATGAGGTGTTGTAATCCATAAGACATACCACATTGAAACGGCTAGGCTTTGTATGACGTTGTAGAAGTGTTGCAACGATGTGTTATCCTCGTCTGTCATTGTCTCTGAAGTTGTCAAGGTCCATTTTTCTGATTTCTACGCTAGTGGGGCGGATGAAGAATGAAAATTTTTTTGTCAGCGTCGACGGTTCAAAATTCCGAACTTCTTGTTGCTGCTGTGATACGTGAACGTTTGGATACACTAAGAGATAGTGCTGCAATGCTTGACGTCGTCGGTTCCGTCCAAAAAAGATGCGGAAATCGTTGTTCTAAGTTTGAGGCGGTCTTCTATGTACTGGGATGACGTGGCGTTGAAGGGAATATACGATATTTGGCGACTTTAAAGAACCAAGGTTATTTGGTGTTTCATGAAAGTGACCTTGAAAGATAGCGTGCAATGGCTTTTGACTCGAAATGGCAAGGAATAATGCGAAAAATGCATTTTTTGTGAGATGCCTTTTTGGTATTTCTTAAGTTGATTGCGTTCATTTGCTAACATCGAGAAGCTGTGGACCATCGTGTTACCTTCGTTGCGAAGATGGCGCGGCAGTGGCATGAAAAAGGAAACTAGTTTTTACGATGTCGGCATTTGTGACTCGTAACCGACGTTTGATTCTGTGTCGGATTGGTGCGCTGAAAAAGGAGCCAGAGGTCAACAGTAAGATTTTGACAGAGTGTTTACTTCCAGGGAAAATAATCGTAGTAGTGGTCTTGCATGGCGTTTCAAATGCAATACTGATTAGTATTACTTACGATTTCTGCCGGAAAAACCTGAAACACATTATTTCCCCCGAAACAGATTGCGTGGTCACCGGTATGCTAACCGCCAGACGCTCGCGTAGGGATTTTTGACGTTTCTGCGTTAAATAGTTTGTTTATATGAGATCTGGACGCTGATTGGTCGCCGGTCGGACTCAAGGTCCAATCAAGAGTAATAAAAAAGTTTGGGGAAATAACTAATGCGATATAAATTATCTTTAAAATAAAAAAAAGTTAACCGTTGTAAAAATAGTAGTAGTAATAATAATAATAATGAATAATAATAATAATAATAATAATAATAATAAAGTAAAAATATTAAAAAGATGGCAAAGCATAGTTGCAATTTGAAAAATACAAAAATAAGAAGCAGTGAAATAAAGTATCTGAAAAAAATCACGGAACAAAACTGGAAAATATTAGGAAGTGAAATAAAACAGTAAATAAAAATTTGCCCTAGCCTAACATAGTAACCAAACCTAACCTAACCTAACCTAACCTAACCTAGCCTAGCCTGGCCTAACCTAACCTGACTTAACCTAACCTAACCTAACCTAACCTAACCTAACCTAAACTAACCTTATCTAACCTAGCCCTGGACAAGAAGTCACGGAACAAAACTGGAAAATATTAGGAAGTGATATAAAACAATAAATAAAAATTTACCCTAGCCTAACATAGTAACCTAACCTAACCTAACCTAACCTAACCTAGCCTAACCTAACCTAACCTAACCTAACCTAACCTAACCTAACCTTATCTAACCTAGCCCAGCACAACCCAACCTAGCAACCTGATCTAACGAGTATTAAATGTCATAATGTAATAATACTGATATCAGATATCCCAACAATTATTAAGAATATTATACAATAATATAACGACGTAATAATTCAGCAGTTCCTCCAAGTTCAGTTTGTGGCAACAGAATAGAATTTTCATATATATGACATATACAAGCGATTTCATTAATCGCTTGAAGATGCATGCAGGGTCTACACATCCTTGATGTCAATAACCTTAACCTTGGCGGCACTACATTTTCCGCCGCGGAATAATGTTGTTCTCCGCCAGTCGACTGCAGCATGGTATTACTGTGTGGTACGTTATCGTTACGATTTTGTTGTTATTGTTTAGAAAATCAAGTAGTGGGAAGTACGGTTAGAAACAGGATGATACATTCTTTACATTGGTGGCAATTATACAAAGGATTGTTTACGATTTCGTCGGGCAGAAACTTACCTTTAGCCGAGCCAGAAAACAGTTGGATTCGTGTGAAGAATCCTGGATTCTCACGGCTGTCTTATTCCCCTATTGACCAACGGGCATTTCTTAACACTGCTTTCTGCAAAGTGTTCGCACTCGCCGCGTCCATTGAAGCATGGTTATTGGGGCTTAGGGGCGCACCGACTGCAGGGTCATTCGGCGCCCAGTCCATTGAAGCAATGCCCGCTCTTGGTGTCTTTTCTGTAGACCTTGGTGGCGAATGGTCCTTCATGGGTGTCGATGTCTATGTTTAGGAATGCTAGTCTGTTGTTGGTGCTGTTTTCAGCGGTGAAAATAAGACATGACATTTGTTCTAGTTTCATTTTCAATGTCTGAAGGGTTTCTTCATCTTTGATGTTGATAAAGGTATAATCGATATAGCGAAGGTGGGTGAAGGGGTTAGTTTTGATGTCATTTAAGGCCTTTTGTTCAACAGCTCGTGTGGCTTTCTGTGAACAGCACGCCAAGTGGTGAGCCCATCACAGCCCCATCAACCTGATAATAAAGATTGCTTTCAGGGTATTGGAAGGGGACCTTCTTGGTGCACATACTGAGCATGTCGGCAAGCATCCTTCTTTTCGATCACACGATCAGTATCCTGGATTATGTCTGTCAACATCCAACCCCACCTCAACCCAGTTTCAAGAAGTTGATATGCTCAGTACGTGCACCAAGAAGGCCCCCTTCCGACGCTTAGAAGACAATCGTTGAAGAAAGTATTCATCACCATGATGTCATATGAGGAGTGACATCAGACGCGCAGTGATGTGACTTCATGCCTCCAGGATTTGCGGTGAACTAAATTTAGCCAGACGATGTGCTGCAAAGACAGTTCGTGCAACATTACATTGACAACTGCATCCGCACTGCACTGAAATCGGCAACATCACATTGACATATATTCAGGAAAAACGGTTCCAGTGGCATCACACACGTAACATTTCAACCGCATGACTCCGAACTCAGGCCGCCATTATGCCCACGATTGACAACCGCAACGAAGTCAACGCTCTCGGCCGGGGTTAGCCAAGGTCGGCCGACGTTATCAACAAAACTTGGCCATTTGTACTATGGTGTCACCATGCATCTGACACCAGGGCTAGGAATTTGTTCTTTTTCTTGGTATCGGAGTCTGATTTTCGTTTTGGATTACGGAGTTTCGCAAGGAGTAGTACTGGTTTAAATTGGCATGCTGGTGCAAGTCAGTTATGACATACCATTTTTTTATTGAAGGCAGAAAGAGTCATTTGCTTGCAGAGATAGGAATTTGTCAACATGGTTATATTTAGTTTTTTGATGAAGGTACAAGATCAAACTTGGAGCATTAAATGTTTTTGGAGCACATTTTTTCAACACCAAAAAACAACATCATTTCCAGCGTTGTTTGGCACTCCCCCGAATTTGGCATTCCCCTTCAAAGTCGTTCTCATAACCTGTTCTAGCACCGCAAAGGACAAGGTTTGGGCAAACAAGAGGTGGGCGGAGTGTATGAATGTGAAGTGACCCCAGGACGTTGAGGTCCGCATTGTCCTTCGCGGCGGCTAGAATTTCGACCGCGAAGCTCGTGTTGGTATCTACATGTTGAAGTGGTTTGTGATCATATGCTCTCGTAGAGGAGTGTCCGGTCTTCTTAGTCTCGCATCCCTCAGATGTTCGTCAGAATTGCCGCGAATGAAACGTTTCTTTTCGTTGCCAGAAGAAAAAGTCTGCAATGGATGCAGAAGTTTTTATGCCGCGATTTTTTTCGCGTACATTTATCTTTAAGACCATTTAGGCAAGCGTGGCATACTCTGTTGCGTGCTGGACACGGTGGACGTTCCAGGGCCAAACGTACTAGGAGAAACTTTATGGTCGGACCACTCATCCACGCCACCCTAACATTATGTATATGAGATGATCTGGTGACTGAATGGACCTGCGTGCAAAGCTTATCATCTACGAAGGGCAGTCGAATATAGCCCACCGTTTTTTGCTTTACCTTTCGGTGTGGTTTCTTGGTGAGGTGGTCGGCTTGGCGAAGGTACTAGAGAAGGATGTCCGTTTTCCACCAACTCGTCATTTTGGAAAGACCCCTTCTCATGATTCCATATCCGAGGAGACTCTGATCACCCGTCTCATTTGTGCGACAGACACAACTTTCTTTGTGGATATTGGGTGGGCCGAGTCGTGATGTAAAACTATGGGCGCTGCCATGGGCTTAAAATACAGTTCATTGGTGTAGCTCGCGTCCTCAGCTGTCGTGGTCAAAATGTCAAGGAAAGGAATGTTTTTCACGGAATGCTCCTTGAACAAGGTGTGAAGGAAATGAATGATTTTGTTTCTCCACGGAATGTACTAAAGTGAAAGATATGGTGGAATACTCTCCGTTGATGCCGGCGAAGAAAGAGAGGAGCTACTTTAGGCCGGGCGTCCAAAGTCCAAAATTGTCATCAATATATCGCATGTAGACAGCCGAACGCACAGCGTACGATGTCAGAGAAGCGGTCTAGAGACGATGCTTGAATGCGTTGGTGACGAGTAGCGCGCAAAGATTGCCCATCACTACATCTTTAATTTGTTTGTGCACCGAAGTACTGAAGTGGACCAGGCTGTTGGGAGAAATGTGTTCTAGCAACGTTTTGCAGGCGTCTTAAGCTAACCCGAAGAGACACACCCTGTCTAGATTCTCCTCGATGACTCATATTACACACCACCACTTCTGTGACTGATATTCTACCTTTCAGATTAGTAACGCCCGTGGTGAAGGCGATGTTATCAGGTGGGCGTTTATGTGGGAAAGATGGTTTTCATTCTGTCCAGGTACGCCTCAGTGTTAGCCGGGTGAGCGAGTATCAGGGTCAGTATTTGAACCACAGTCGTTCTCACAAAGCACGATAATGTGCCCAAAGGGTCCCGACATGCTGAAGTCATGGGACGCAACGGAACGTGAAGTTTGTGGTTTTTTGGCAGTTCCTATAATACCGCTTTTCGACACGAATGAGGAAGCAGGGACATGATGGTTTTCTTTGATACATTGTTAGATAAAGTTTGCTTGATGACTTGGCACGTTTCCGCCTCAGGACATGTAGTTGGATTTGGTTTACACGAAATGTTCTGGTGTCCGGAAATTAATTTACCTGCCTTTTTAATGTAGTCTGTTTGGTCGTAATCAGTAGCCTCTTACACTTGTCAGGTTTTACTTTTTTTACTATTTTACTATATCTTGCAGCAGTCCTTCATTTTTCGAGTATTTTTACCGACGTTTCCGTTTTGTGAGATTTGTCAGCTTGCAAGATTTTGGTTTTAACCTCTCTGAGCCTACCCTCGAGTTGAAGCGGGTCCTTTGGTGGTTGATTCGCAGGTTTGTCGGAAAATGATTGTCGAAGTGTTTGGGATACCGCTTTTTTGCCAACCTTGTGCCAACCACAAGCCAAAGTTGCCGTGTGCACCGTTATGTCCGCTGATTTGTTTATGTTGTCTAACATGTTTCCATTGCATCCCATAGAAAGACCATTCACTGCTAAATCCAGCGCTCTGTTAACGGCGTCAATTCAGACGGAAGAATTTTTCTGACTATGTTTCTCATCTTGTGTGTTATGTACACATTGTTTCGGCCAGTTGCTTCTCCAGCCGTCTTCAGGTGTTACTTGGTCGGATGGTGGTTGGTACTTAGAAGGACCGGTTAGTGTATGATGTTTAGTCATGTGTACGGTTTTGCGGTATTTTGGGACTGGAACAAGGGACGCCTAGATCCAGGGTCTTGCACGCCCACACTGAGCTATCGATAGCTCTGTAGATGTCCTCGATAGCTCATTGGGGATCGTGCATAACCCTGAATCTAAAGGCACCTAGCTGGAGTCCAGAAATACCTCGAAACTTTCGAGACTTACATGCTCGAAACGAGACATACGTGTTTGAGAGCCTTACACTAGCCGGCACTTCACAGAACCAACTGCCATCTGACCAATTAACACCTGACGATGGCCGGAGAAGCAACTGGCTGAAACGTTGTGTGCATAATAATAACACACAAGATGAGGACGATGGTACGAAGACTCTTTCTTCCGTGATACTAGCACCTTATCTCAGTCATGACATGTTTTGCACGAGAACTGAAAAAGACAGACACGTTGTCTCATTGCGATCCGTTTGTTGTCGTTCCAGGAGCAAGAGTTTCGCACCTCTCTGCTGCGGAAGAAGGCGGCAGAGCGGCGCGGAGCGACCGGCGAGACATCTGGCGACGAACAGGAGAAGCGAGAGCTTGGCTTCGACACCGCCGACAAGGAAGCCCCCATCGTGGGCGCCTCGGGCCACATCAACTTCTTCCAGCACCTGGAGGATGGCGAGAAGACGGGAGGGCCGAACGAGGAGTACCTGCGCGAGCAGAAGGAGGAGCAGGAGAAGTACGAGAAGAGCATCGGCTACCTGACGTATCTGGGCCAGGGGTCGCGTGAGGAGACGAAGCAGAAGGCCTGGTTCGAGACGCTGCCGGTGGACAGGGCGCTCGACAGGGCCCAGGCGGACGGGGAAGAGGTGAAGAAGAAGGCCAAGGACTTCGAGGACCCGCTGAAGACGGTCAAGAAGCTCGTCGGCGAGTCCAAGCCAGAGACGGGCGTAAAACAGGCTCTTCTTCCTCCTTCCCGGCCGTCCGTGGCGGACGCGAGCGCCACGCGCACGAGAACTGGCGAACCGAGTAGCGACCTGGTGCTGCGGAAGCGAGCTCGAGATGCCGGCAGCGACGACGAGCGGCACGCCAAACACAAGAAGCACAGAAAGGAGAAGAAGAGGGATAAGAAGTATAAGAAGGAGAAGAAACGCAAAAAGCCTGATGGCGAGCGCCGCAGCGGCTCGAAGAAGAGTCGCCGGCGGCGGTCCCCCTCCCCCGGCGAGGCATCTTCGTCGCCGTCGACGGACGAGGAGGCCGAGGCGGAGGCGGCGCGGAAGATCCAGCTGGAGCGGCTGAGGGCGGAGCGGCTGCAGCGGGAGAAGGAGGAGCGGCAGCGTGCCGACCGTTTGCTGCGCTCACTCCGCGGCGAGGAGGAGCCCCAACAGAAGGTTCACGAGCGCGAGCCCAGGCTGAAGCAACGCTACAACGCGCAGTTCAACCCGTACCTCGCCCGGCAGAACTACCGAGGAAGTGATGCCGGTGCGAGGCGAGGACGATAACGAATTTCTGAGGAGTCTGCGCGTAGTGACGCGTGAAGACGCCAAAGAGCCTTCCTCAGGCCAATGAGGCTGTGAGCTGTTGCCTTTCGGCGCTCTGCGTTGCCTGCACCGGAGACCTCTACACTGTCGCGATGCCCAGAGAATGTGCTTATCACCACGGCGGCAGCGGCGGGCGGCTGGTGTCGCCTGCGGCCACCCCCTGCACCGCTGCTGCACACTGGACGCTCGGCGGTCCGCGGGCCGGCGGCGGCGCCGCGGCGGCGGTCGCCGCCGTGACTGGGCCGTCTCATCAGGGTCGACGTGCACAATTAACTGAAGCGGCGGCGGCGGCGGCAGACGGCACTCCGGTCCGGCGCCAGTCGCACCGCCGACCGTCGGCTCCTGCAGCGGCGGAGCACGAGAGCGAGGTAGGCCTGCGCCCGGCCCGCGGCTGGCGGCAGCCGGGCGCAGCTGTCCGAGAGGGCGCTGGGATGTCGTTTGGCCGCCGGGCGGGTGATGTTAAACAAACTGTTAAGCGTGGTTGTGCAAATGGTCCTCTCAGGAAGCGTTCACTGAAGCAAGTTAGCCTGTTTTGTTTGCTGCTGGAGCGATTGTTGTGACGTGGCGCTCATGCCTAGTGAATGGACGGCTCCATCGATTGTAGCCATTTCCGTCTAGATGAAGTTCATTCTACTAAATCAAAGTGACTTCCCCAGTAACAACTGCCATGATTTATGAAAACAGCCTTAGTGTCATTGTGGTATTTCGAATCGCAGTTTTGTAGCGTGCAGCGGGCAAGATGAAATCTTCCCAAGAATCAGAGATGCCTTGATCTGGTTTTACGCTATGTATCGTAAAGAAGCCTGGAAGCAATAAAGTTTTTTGAGATTCGACACAGTGGAGCTCCCCTCGATGTCGCTATCAGTAGCGTCATTTCACATCAGAATTATGTAAATCGCGATTTCTCATGTACCTGTTACCATTGCACTCATCCAAACTCCAACCTCACTCCTTGGTACCCGGACGCAGTTTGTGCCTCTCGATTCGTTTCCATTCCCCTCCCCTGGTCATCTCGTCTGCCCCGGCCCTCTCCTTTTCCATTTTCTGTTTTTTCTTCCTACTCTTTCTTCCTTCCGTCTTTTCATTATCGGGTTTGTCCATTATCCCGGCCGCTAATCCCCCAATCTCGGCTCTGTGGACTCGCTGCTGACTCGCGCTGAGTGGCGCGTGACGGCCGGACAGCAACTGCCTCTCAGCCGCCGCTGGCAGTCGGGCGGCCTCTGACCAGCCTCTGCGCAGCCTCTGACCAGCCTCTGACCAGCCTCTGCGCAGCCTCTGCCTTCCTCCGCCGTGGGCCAGAGCGTCCTCTGCCGTCTCCGCGCGTCAGTCTGTCTGGGTGTCGGTCTGTTCGGGCACCAGTCTGCTCCGGCGCCAGTCTGCTCAGGCTTCAGTCTGCTCAGGCGTCTGTCTGGTCGCCAGTCTGCTCCGGCGCCAGTCTGCTCAGGCGTCAGTCTGCTCAGGCGTCAGTCTGTCCGGGCGTCAGTCTGCTCAGGCGTCAGTCTGCTCAGGCGCCAGTCTGTCCGGGCGTCAGTCTGCCCAGGCGTCAGTCTGCTCAGGCGTCTGTCCGGTCGCCAGTCTGCTCCGGCGCCAGTCTGCTCAGGCGTCAGTCTGTCCGGGCGTCAGTCTGTCCGGGCGCCAGTCTGCTCAGGCGTCAGTCCGTCCGCGGACGCGCCGACTCGGGCGCTAGGATTGTACTCGTTGTAACTCTTCCCCGGCCGGCACAGCCGAAATGGAGACTGGCCTGTTACTGGCCTGATGTCGTCCGTCGACGCGGACTTTTCATTGCTGCAATGGGTTATGGTAATATACGCGAGATTTATCTGGATGGCTGTCTCTCAAGCTGTGGACATTCCACTGTCGCAAATCCTTTTGATTCCATGGGCCCGCAGATCCTTTTGAGCAGTTTTTTGGTGCCTTTGGAATTCATGACGGGTGTTCTGAAAAATGTCTGGCCTCATCGTTATATATTATTTATATATTACTAGATATTTCTTTGTAATGACCACTTGCGAAGCCCTTACAGTGAAATATCGTAATGTGCCTATTTTGATCACATAAATGTAGCGTGAGTTACGTAAACACAGGAAAAGACCTAACCATCTATGATTTATCCCACTGAGCGTGATGACATTAAAAGATCGTAGTGAGCGTAGTCAGTCAGTCAGCGTGGTAACCGCTCCAGGCGATCAGTCTGGGACATCGTAACTAGGCTCTGGGACACCGACTTATTCGAGCCGCACGCTCCCCCCCCCCCTCCGCCCTTCCCCACCATTGGCTGCTCTTCTGAATGGCTCGGGTTCCCCCGCCCACGGCCTCAAGTTCATGGTCTGAACGTCTTAAGTAAATGTGTGGTCGGTTCCTGGTAGAATGATCTGGCATTTGCTGTGCAGTGAAGCAAATATGCCGGATACTTGAAGGTTTGTATTGCTGATGCTGGCTGGTTTGCATTCGGAGTGCATCTGTTTGCCATTGTTGACTCGTAACTTTTGCAAGTGAAATGTATTCAGTTGAATGAAAATTGCCAAGTCAGACACTTTCTTCGTCGCTTAACGATAAATTTGCGAGGCGCAAAAATCCCTTGTGTCTTAAAACCATCCCGTCTTATGTCCACTGGAGTATCTCGCAACCACGAGAGCTCTCATGCGGAACGCACTCATTTTGTTGACATCGAAAAGGCAATCGCATGACGCTTGAACACCGTCCTATGTTTCGAGTCAGCATGGAGCGCTTTGTACTGGGTCCCGCGAACGATTTTCGCTGCCCAAGGGGAAGCTTGTATGACCACCCCTCCCCGCACATTAGCCAGAGCTCCGCCCGTGCCGGCGTGCGACGCCACCTCACGCCTCAGCGCTGCGTCGCGTCCGGTGGGTAACGCTCCGTGACGCCGCGCCGTCACCGGGCTGGCCGCCTCCGACAACCGCGGCCGGGTTGAGGCACGCCGCTACGCGCGGCTCTGCCGTCGGGCCGCCGCCGCCGCCGCCGCTACTACGACCCGCACGCCGCCGTTGGCGGCGGCACTACTCCGGCCGGTGACGTTCTTGACGTGCCGCGCGGGCCGCGGCGGCGGGTCGCGCCGGACCCGCGGCCGGGCGCTCTCCCGCCCACCCGGTCACGACCTTTTCCGCGGCAGGTCGATCGCGGTCACGTGACCGGGCGGCGGCGCCGGCGCCGGCTCACGTGACCGGCGGGCGGCGCGCGCGCGCAGCAGAAGCCGGCCGCCGATCAGCTGGCGCGGCAAGGTCGTGCCGGTCACAGACGGGCTCCGGCGGCGGGCCGAGGCGCGCGTGCTCTACGGCGACCCATGGCCAGAGACGATGGCGCTGCGTGTGTGCTCAGGTGAGTGGGGGTCGGCGCGACCTGACCCGAAGGCCCGCTGCCGTGGGGGGCCCAGCGTCGTGTGGTCCGTCGGAGGGGGCGCGGGACCGGTGTGGACGTTGTTGTGGTCTTGACGCTGGCCGTGTCGGGTGCCGATGGGCCATGGTCTTCGCTGGCGGAGCGCGATGGGAGCGTGAAAAGCGGGACGCGGCCGGACTCGGGCGTTGTGGACGGACCATTGCACCTGTTGCGCCGGCCCGCTTCCCCTCCTTCGCATCGATCGTCCCTCGTCGTGCGGGATGCCCGTGGAAAGTGAGACGTACTTGCGGACATTGTGGACGAGGGGGAAGTCCGTTCGTCGAGTCGATTGCGCTTTGCGATCCCGACTGGCGTGGTTTTTGTGTCTCGTGGTGCTTGCCGGCCTTGCAGCCGGCAAACAACGCGGGGCGACGGAAAACGTTGAGATAGCGCCCTTGCCAGCGACTGCTTTTCTGAATGTGAATGGTTTTTGTTGGGCAGCTGAACATATCGGTCATACGAAGCGTTTTCATCGTAGAGCTATAGATTAGCAGCTGAGCGGCTTTGCAGTTACGGCGTTACTGTACGCGTTGAAGAGCCGGGTATGAGAAAATCACCTTCGTAGGTGACAATACTCCACTTCCCCAGCGAACCGGGCTGCGACCATGATTGGAGATTCTCGAAGATTATCGGGGACCGACAAAAGATTTCAGACCGTTTCTGTCCGGTCATTGCCACAAGCCTTTTGTCAAAATCCCTTAATATTAGGGGTCCTCCCTCCCCATCCCTCTGGATCGCCAGCCGTGGCTGCGACGGAACAAGCATTCTTCGGCACTGTTGTAGGCGGTGCGTGTCTGCCTCACCTCACGAAAAGAATGTCCACGGAATGGATGGAATCCCATCTAATAACTGGTTATGATGGCCGGGTGGAATTGAAATGGCACCGTTACGGTCTGCCGAATCTGCCGATAATGAGACGTCACGAACAGGCGAATCTTCCGATCGTTAGGCCTGCAGAGGGCTTCATCAGCTGGACTACGCTGGATTACGCAGCTGGATTACAGACATTAACTGGGTTACGATGATGGCCACAGGTGGAGTAGAAGTGGGCTGTGGGAGCAGGGAATTCATTAAGACTGGCAACCCAGTTTGTGTCGTCCCTCCTGTTGAAAGACGGGGTAACGAAAGCATCGCGAAACGGTTGTAAGCTTAACCTGATCAATTGGTGGTTTACACGTGCATTTACATTGCGTGAGTACACTCGGCGTTATCAGACCGTGCCTGGTCATTGTGAAGGGCACACAGTGCGCTGGAAACGGCAAATAGCATCGGACGTGATGCCCATGATAAGACCTATAAGGCGTCTGCAGGCACTCGCGTGCAAGTCTTCCGAGCGCTACTGATACCAAACTGCTCGTCCCAGCGTACTCTGGGCCGGGCTCATTTTCCCGGCGCCGTAGCGGCGCTGTAGCCCGGGGCTCGCCTCGCGGCGGCCCGCGGCTCCGGAGAAGCCTCGAAACGAGTCTCGAGGCGGACGAGCCGCCTCGCCGGCGCCGCGCCGCTGCCCCTGGCACCGCCGCCGGCCCGCAAGGCCCGCGATCAGACGGCGACCCAGCGGCTGCCGCCGCCGCCGCGGGTCGACGAACCGGCACAAACAACGCGGCCAGACCGTTGCCATAGCGACGGGTCTCGACAAACAGGGTGGGAATATTTGTTGGGCCGAGGGGGCTCGGGTATGGAGGTGGAATGCGAGAGCTCCGCTGACTCGGAAGTGGACGGTTATCTGACGGATGTCCTCTGCTGGACGTGTCGCTGCGCAGACTTCGCTGCTTGCTCAGCTGTTGACTGAGTTCTGAGCGGCGAATGATCGAGCCTCTGATGCGCCCTCAAACCCAAATAACCAGCCATATGTGGGCCAGGTTTGCCTCTGTTTGCGTTCGCTTGCATCTTGTGACATCGTTGTCGCTTTTTCTGATCGCTGTCCTCATTTCGGAATGCTGTCTTAATTAGCGCATGAGTCTGTGATAAAAAGGTCAAATGTCATCGTGGTGTTACTGAACTGTCGCTGAGATGAGTGGACGGTGGGTCTTAAATGATGGTCAGAATCTCTATATTAACGAGGCGTGGCTCATTGCAAGTATTTCTAGGCATGTCGCCAAAAAACAAAAACAAAAACAAATTAACAACAAACAGAGAGGGCCCATATGCGACTTCTGAAAGAAGTGTTTCCGTTTTACAAATCACACCAGCGTTAAATTTACTTGAATGAAATTTTCACAATATGGCGGTGGTATATCCACGTTTTTCAAACAAGTCACGATATCCCTCCCCCCAAGCAGTTTGGCCCTTCCCGTCATATGGCCGGCCGGACCCGCCCGAGGTGATAAAGTCGCCTGGGATCCTCTCCTGCGACGATGCGGCAATGGGCTTATGACGGCCCTGGTGTTACCGTGAGTATCAAGGGAGGGTGCCGACAGTGGGACGCGTCGCCTCCTTGGAATTCGATCAGCGCGGCATGAGCTCATCCAGGCCTCCATTGTAATCAGACTTCGCGCCGTGGAGTCTGCTTAAATGAGTTTCTCGGAGCACCCCAGGCCTCGACGGCGGCGTCTGCGGCTCACCGCCATCAAGCTGTTCCGGCTGCGTCACGAGCGATCCGCGGCAGACTCGTGACGGGCTCCTGCCGTCGGACCGCGGGACGCTCACCAGGTCGGGCCTGCGGCGGGAACGGCATGCTCAGGGGACGCCAAACTATGCGCCCCTTCTATTGACGTTCCGCGGGCGCCTCCGCCCCCGCCGCCCATACCGGACATTCTCGACGAACCGGGGGAGCGCCCGCGTCACGCTGTTATGGTCTCCGGCCGTTCGTGAATGTCTGCGCCGTCCGAGCCATTATTGAAAACGACAGAAAGTGCGCAGGTATGGGTGCAGGGAATTTCGGGGCGGATTTGCCGCGAATGGCGTACGCGACCGGAGACATTTCGGAAGGATGGAAGGGCCATATTTTTCTGATCTTTAAACGTGATGCTTATGGTCAGGAAGGTGTGAGACGTGCGATTTTTTTGCCCCCATTTTTCTTGGCTTCGGTGCATGGCGGCGCCTCCGGCGTGCACGGTGAGGTGCGGGCTGGTGCCCTCAGTGCACCAGTCTGCGGGCCGGCGCCAGGCTCCCTCCCTCCCCCCACCGGAGCAGACGTCTGGCTGACGTGGCGGCGGGCCCGCGGACGGGGTGACGAGCGAACGTGCCGTCCAGCAGCCTGCGGCGGATGCCGGCTCTTCAGGCTTCCGGCGTCTGGAGCCTTCACAGCCGGCGGGGGGGGGCAGGGGTTCGTCGACAGGAGATCGGGCCGGCCGGGGACTCGGGAGCGATGGAGGCCGCCGAGGGACGTACGGGGAGACCGATCGGCGCCGGATCAACAGGACAGACGCTGTCCGCCGGCCCCGGCTGGGGGGGGGGGAGGCGGCGGCTCCGACCGGCCCTCGACGCTCGCCGCCGTCGTCACGTTCGAGGAAGACGCCGTCTCGGACGCCTGTCCCGGGCCGAATGGCCATCGTCCTGGCGGCCCGGGGCGTGCAAGACTGCCGTCCGCGGGCAAGGGCGTCGTCTGGGGCGCGGACGGGGAGAGCTAGCATGGTCGCGGAGGGAGCGAGGCTGCGGAATGCAGCTGCTCGGACGAGCGGCTTCGGCTGCGGCAGTAAGCGATAGTCCTTCCACTTGCGGTCAAGGGGCGTGCCGACGCGTCACTGTTTGCACGTTTCTGCGACAGTTAGGGGCTTCGCCCGTGGCTTTTGAGTGAAGTGCGCACCGGGGAAGCATTTCTTCGTCAGGGCTGATATTGCTGGCGGCAGCGATGCAACGTGAAACGGCTGAGTGTTTCGCGGTAATTTATTGCTAGCCTGAAGGGTGAGGTCACAAGGGCAGCCGGCAATTTGTTACCGAGAAAATTTAAGAATGCCTGGCAGACGGTTCCGGAGATGTATGGGCTATCCAGTGCATGATGAAACCGAACGTTTCCAAAGTTAAATAAAGGCGACTGATACGTGAACTTTGCTCTTAGTGGTAGCGAAATGCCGATTGCGCCACGTTGACTATTTACAGCTGACCCAACTGCTACTGATTTCATGTGTTTGTTTTTTCTCTGTGGCTGTCCGATTAATGTGTCTTCCTTGTTGACTTGAGGTTCAGAGTCCACTTCAGGCGTGCCTTACCGGGCATATTTCGAGCCCTGTGCTAAAATGATGTATGCTCAGGGATAATTACTCCACGACTGGGAGTCCCGATGGGGCTGGAAGAGTCCTAGCCACCGCTTTTAGAGGTTTTAACATTGGTCATGTGGAAAGTATTAGAAAGGAACGGTCCGAAATTCTATTTAATTTCGGAAATGTCCAGTCATGCCTTCAGCGTATTATCCGGAATGTTATGGACGTCTTGCAGCATCGCAGCATTTAGTAAAAATAGGCGCTGCTTGTCATTTCGTCCAGCCTCTTGCCACACAATGGCAGCACTTGCCCAGCACAAATGCGTTTACTACAATAGCTGGCTTATCCAATTAGCCGGAGGAGCGCAAACACGTTGCGGTCACCGACGAACTAGTTGCCTAGCAACTCAGCAGGGTTGCTTGGATTGTACTGCACAGTTTACTACCGGCGCCGCCGGCTGTTGACGTGACCGCGCCGTGCTGCAGGACGGGCGGTTTCGGTGTGCTGTTTCGCCGTGGCAGAGGCGATGTCTCGGCACGCGGCGGCTGATTGACTCCAACCCCGGCCTGATTGATCGCGAGGTCGGCCGGCGGGCCGTTAAACCGAGTGCCGGCCGATTCAGGCCATTGTGGCCCCGGGCCGATTTGCGCCGCCTCGGGCTGACCGCCTGGGGAAGGTCATCGCGGTGGTGCGGGGCCTCCAGCTCGACTAGAGATGGTGGAGTGTTTGACCTTCGGCCGTGCAGAACGAAGGCAAGTGCCGCTTTTTGCGCGGCGCTAGTTTGGAATGTTTGGGGCCGTGTCACACGACACAGCCCTGTCGCTTTAATTCTGTGTCGCCTTGCTTTTCGGCATCCGTGGACAGTCGCGATGGTCCGAACAAGTCGCAAACAAGCAAGCAAGCAGTTCGGCGGCGGCCCTGTTTGCACGGCCGTGGGCATTGCCAGCCAACACCTGGCCGCCTTTCGAGCCGCGCATCCCGCCTTGTCGGCGAATCACATCGCCGCCAAAGCTAAGCCGGAGCGTCCCGGCGGCGACCGCGGCGGAGGCGGCCGGCCGAGGCACGCCCGCCAGCTGAGCCGCCGCGGCGTTCAAACGTCGGCGGCGGCCCCGGGCGGGGGCGGTGCCGGCCGGCGGCGGACGGTCTTGATCCTGTGACCTCCCGCCGTCCGCCGCCGGCGACGTCGCGAGGGTGCGCCGCGCGGGTGGGTCCGCGCGCGGGCGGGGCGGGACGGGGCGGGACGACCTCCAGCCGCGTCCTCCTCGCTCCGGTGGTGGTGTCGCCGAGGACTGGGCCTCCGGGCCGGCCGCGGGCGACTGGCACCGGCTGGCAGACTTTCCCACAAACAGCTCCGCCTGGGACCGCTCGCCTCAGGCGATCGGGGCCGTCGGATCCGTGCCTTCCCCCTCCCCCCGATGCGGACTAGTTTGGATCTGTCTTCATGCAACTGCCGCGTGGCGTTCCTCTGCACGTGTTTATTTTCGCACGGCTGCCAGGCGCATCTGCGCCACGACGCTTTTATTGTTATGCGGTCCTTCGGTGGCCATATTTTCGCATCTATTGATGTCGTGTCGCGGTCCGTTTGTGGATTCAACGGAGAGCATTCAGTCATTACTGTCTTTTCAAAAGGTATGCGTCTGCTTTGTTTTAGACAACTGCATCTGCAAGTGCGATGTCCACTACGGCATCGGTATCTTACGTTAGATGTCATTCACCTCTGAGGATGTCAGGCCTGCCACTGCATTAACTGCGGAGTCCTGATCAACAAACTGTGTTGGTGTGAGATGGACACATGATTCTGGAGCTAACTGCGTGAACGTAGGGAAACAGTAGGAGATAGATCCGTGGTCTTCCAGCTTGCTTGTATTGCCCGATGGATCTGTCGCTGGTCCGTTTGTCTTTAGTGTTGTCGAAAACAACCTGCATTATCACACAACTGCGAGATACGTTCGCTTACGGAGATACCATCTTCTGCACCATTCGTTGCCAGGTCAACGTTGTGCAGTCACTCTAACATTGCATTTGCATTGGGGTATTGTTTCGATTCGTTGCAACACTGATTTGAGACAAATTCTGCGGACGAAAAAGACGGAAAAGCGAAAAAAATACGGCAAAGAATGACTTGATATTGATCGGAGCTCATCCAAATGCAGTGGAAATAAAAAATAAATGATAATGGCAATACAAGTCTCAGGGGCTGTCAAAACATCGCAGTCGTTATGGATGGTCGGTGTCAGCATCATCATGATGACATAGGATCCGGGCATTCCTGTGAGGTCTCCAGAAATAATTGCGATATATATAAAAAGAGGAGATTACTTTAGTGATGCTCCGCTCAACTGATTCTCGCACCCTTTCGCTTACCTTGTCTTACCTGTTGTCAGTGTAAATTATTGTTAACAAATCACATCATAATCGGACTTCTGCTTCCACACCTTCTGTCTTGTATTGCGAGAGAGAGAGAGAGAGAGAGAGAGAGAGAGAGAGAGAGAGACTGGTATGCGAGAGCTGAAACCAGCCCTCGTACCAGGCTCTGTACCAGGCTCTGGAGCGAAATGACAAGGCTCCGTACAGCGACTGAGACATTCCAAGGAGCGTTTGGCCCTGGGTCGTTGTGCCATGTGATGTTGATCCGAGCGGCGATCTCAGCACCAACTACATGACCTTCACGGCAGAGGCTCTACTCGTTTGCATGCAGGCGCTTATTTTGTGTGGGACTCGTGAACAGACTGCAGGCGTTGAAATGTGTCAAACAAGACATGGTAAGTGTGCGACGATTTGACCACTAAGAGGCGATATGTCAAGGCTTCAGCATGTTTGGGGTTTTTTTCCAGAGTACAGGGATGTGTCCAGAGTAACGTAAAATGCACGTCAGCATTACCAGTTAGCTGGCTGGGATGCTCACCTGTCACGATGTGTTGCGTTGACGATGACCATCATTTTTGTTGCCGCGGCGCCACAGCCGTCGTCTCGTGTCGTCACCGCCTGTTGTTCGGACTCTGGACCATTTGCTTCGTGACGGCGCTGGCACGTGCTGACCGTCCAGAAGGTTGGAATGCCCGCTCAGCTGTCTGCGATAGCAGGGGAGGGAGAGCAAAGGTCTGCTATACAAAGAATTCCAGAACGCCGGACTAGGCGAAGAATCTGCCAGCTGGCCAGCTGATGTAAATTGGCATCCGATCGTTACGACTTGATTTAAATCGCTGGCCAGAGTGATCGTTGAGCCATCAGAAGTGACAGGCGTAGTTTGCCTAGATGATCTCTTCATATGCAGCTGTTAAATGGATTCTGACCACAGTCGTGAGACACAGCAAACCTTAATAGTGTTCATAATCAGATGTGCCCAGATGGCCACAGAGTACGCCGCATCCATGCAGTTATACGCCTAGGAAAGGCTTGCGGTTGACGTATGCCGCAGTGTCCTCTGGCAGCTGCGGCAGCTGCCTCATCACCTCGGTGACAGTGATCTGGAGATGTTTTCCTGCATTAGTGCCGGAGACGTACGTAGCGCGCGCAGCAGCCGTGCGTTGTGCGGACTCCCGGCGTGCCGTGCTGCGCACGTCATAAGTGCAACATCAGAGCGGCAGGTGGCACCTATTGCTCTTCATCCTGGCCGGGTGGGGAGGCGATCGGTGGGCCCGATCGGTTTTGTTTTACCCCGGTGATGGTGTTGGCAACGGCAGGTTTGGCGTAGAGCCGCGCTGTATTTCGAGATCAACCACCCGGCACCTGACAGTCGGCCCCCAGCGCGGCAGGGGATCCGGCCTCGGACCGCGAGGCCGTGCCGACCGGGTCAGGGCGGAGATTCTGCCGGTTCTGACGGAGATTCTGCCGGGCGTTCTCAACCGGACATCGCCGAGTTTCTGCGGGGTTTTGTGCTCACCAGGGTCGTAACAAACGCGATAGAGCTATGGAGTGGCAGATCTGTGCTGGGCATGGCTAGAAGGCCAGAAACACCGAACGCGTGTCGTCCTAGTTCCGGTTTAATCCGCGGGACCTGGGGATGAAAGGTCCGTCATCCTGTGATGTCGGGCCTGAGAAGCTATCATCCCGCGATTAACGTCTCTGACGCGAGTATCCGCTGCCGCTCCCCGACAGCTGGGCCGCCTGCGGTCCGGCGGGGCCATACTGCACGAAGACGCGGACAGTGCGGCCCCTGAACCGGGCGCTCCCAAGGTCAGGCGGTTTCAACACGCAGTCTTCTGCGGCCCCGGAGCCGCCAGTTTACCCTCGGGCGCGCCGGGCGAGGTGATGATAACGTTCCTGCGGAGAGGGGGGGGGGAAGATAAGCGGTTCCAGCCGCTCAGACTCAGCGGCGCGTGTCGGGAAGGGCGCTCGCTCAGTAAGGCCGTTCTGGTGGTGCTGCTCCAAGTTGTTTAATATTTAACCGCCGGGTCCGAGTTCTGGGTGAGGATATGACTGCGACCGCCTGCGTGACTGTCGTGACCGCCTCTGACGCTGTGCAAGGTGGCAGCGCCGTCTCGAACCCCTCCGTCCCTGCCCCCCCTCCCGCTCCAGTCCTGCCCGTCTGGCGCCGTCGTCTTCGCCCGCCGTCGGCTTCGGCGGCGGCCGATCACGATACCGGAGCTAAAAGTAGCGAGCGGGGCGTCGCGCCGAGGGGGTCGGACCGACGGCAGGTGCCTACGCCGCCTGGAGACGCCGCCAGGAAGACCGGATCGCCACTGTCCGCTGCGACAGCGGCGCCGGCACGACGGCGGAGGCGCCGCGCGCCCTCCGGCCCGGCCGCGCCGCGCGGGACGCTGCTGCGTCTCCACGCTGCCGCTGTCTGTTGCGCGGCTGGAACTGGAATTCGCGCTCGAGCTGTGGTCGCGACCTTGTCGGGCGGTGGGTGTTTATTTTCGCCGCGTGGCCGGTTGCGGACCGCCATTGCCGCCGCTCTGGAACGTGTCGCTGCCGGCGCCGCGGCCGGCGCGGCTCGTGTGCACCGGTTGCCGGGCCGCGCTTCCGGGCGACGCCGGTCGAGGGCGCCCCCGTCGGCGGCGACCGTCCCGCCGCCTGGCGGCCGGCCGCGGAAACTCCGCGCCGGGCCTCCACCGCCGGCGCTGCCGGTCTCGCGGTTTTGTGGAGAGCGTGAGAACTGGTTCCGATGATGGGAATGTCAGAGGCAGTACCGGAAGAAGTCAGCCGCCGCGGGTACATTCACCTGCGCTGTGCTGGGCACGCAGAACCACGGGAGAATGTTTTGTTTCGTTTCGCGGCGCAATGGCACTTAGCGTTTCCGATGTTGATGAAACAGGCCCAAATATTTTGAAAATGAGGTTGGAGCCGACCGACTGCGCGCCCCCGTGAATTTGACTACCCAAGCTAATGCATATGTGAATAGTCGCCCTCGCCTCCCACTCCGTTTCCCGCCGCGGCGGCTGTTCGCGTCCGGTGGCCGTCCGACTCGGCGGCGGCAGGGCCGGCCGGTCCGTTCGGCCGGTCTTGTTGTCGCCGCCGCGGTCACGTCGTGAGCGGCGGCGTCAGGCCACCGGGGAGGCCCAGCGGGGAGGTCCGGCCGGGCTCCGCTGACTCACGGCGCCGGTAACGCGAGAGCCGGCTCCGGGGCTGAGACGCCGGCCGGCAGCGGGGAATGGGGCGGAGGTGGTCCGAGATACCCGAGAGCGTTTGGGGAGCGGGAGGGCAGCGCTGAGGGAGGGGACATTTCAGCGCCTCGTTCGTCAGTGGCCCATCCATTAACCCAATGTGAGCTGTTCTTAGCAGCGAGGCCGAGAGCCTCGAATGCTCCGGATGGAGGGGCCCAGGTTTTAGGGACCGGGGCCTCCCAGAAACTTCACCGAGTCCATTCATTTTTACGGGGCGTTTCAGGGTTATCTGAGTCCGAATCACTGCCCAGGGGACACCAAGAATGTGTCTCGGAACTGTGTGGTGTAAACATGGGAACCTTAAGAGCTGGAAGTGACCGAAATACAGCCGGAAAGGTTCGCTGAGTTGTACGGAAGGTAACGGGAGCCTCACGGGCTGTCCAGTAGCCGTGCGACCGATGTTGGTCAGGATCGCGATCTCGGTGACGTCAGGACTGGGACCCGTCTGCTGCCGTCGAAGACGAGAGCAGTCTGCGCTGCGATCGCAGAGTTGCAATTTGCACGGCCGCAGCTCGGCCGGCGTCGCAGCCAGAGGCACACAGGAAGCCGCCTGCAGCCGGATGCCGGCCGTAAAGTCACCAGACACCCGTCTGGGACGGGGAGGCCGCAGCCGGGAGCCGCCGGCGGGCCGCCTGGCGCGGGGCGTCGCTCGGCGGAGGCGCCGGACGTCCGGGGACGCGCCGTCTGGCCGTGACGTGACGCGACGCGTCAGCCGTCAGCCGGCGGCCCGATCGACCGTCGGCGGCGGCGGGGCGCCGCGCGCCGCGCAGTCGCCGTCGACGGCGTCCGGCGCCGGCCGTCCACTCGGCGGCGCTCCCCGCGGCCGAGCGGCCGGCCAGGCCAGGGCCGGTCACGCGGCGGCTGGTGAACCGGCGGCGACCCAGGCCTGACCCAAGTGTGGCCTGGCGATGACCCGGTTCTGGTGTTGTGGCCACTCTGCTCCGACCCGGTTGTGACCTGGACGTGACCCGACCTTGACTCGCTGTGACCTGGCAGTGACCCGACCGTGACCCGGTGGTGACCTGGTCCTGGTCCGGCGGGGGCTGCCATAGGCCAGTGCGCCTCCTGTGACGCCACGTGGCGCTCGTCCGGTGGCGAAAACCTGATCTGAACTGGCCCGTTACACCGGCGCAGCGGAGGTGGGTGCTGTTGGAGAGGTCTCCCATGCTTGTTTCGCGCAACAGCAGCTGGCCCGAGAAGTTATGCCATCGGCTGGCAGTTGATACGTTCCGATCTCACCGGCTGCTGAATCCAGCGATGGCCAAACGGTTGCGATACCCAGGGGCATTGTTACTTTTATTTGACTGCTGCCTGAGCGGTGTACTAGTTCGGCTGATGGGAGGTGCTAGGCCATTGTTTCCGTGCGATGTGTGATAAGCCGTTTCCGGGGACGCTACAGCTGTGTCATGGCTCGGAAGCAGAACGGCGACATTATGTTAGGCGCTTTCGCGGGACCGTACTGTTGACACGCACGGCTTCAGATTTATGCTTTTCATATGGATCATGGCATTTTATATCATATATATATATATATATATATATATATATATATATATATATATCCTCTATGCCCAGCCCTAATACCAAATGTATCTTGTTCAGGGGTCTTTAATTTTCCTTTATGCAATGTCATTTTCATGCGTGTCATACGATGCGTCATACGCACACGAAAATGAAATAGCATAAAGGAAAGCACTATGTATGTGGTGTCAGGGTCGAGCATAAGGATAGAGGATTAGGTTACGACACAGGTGACTAGTCAAATTCTGCGGTAAGGTGGTCAAATTGCGCTCAAGGGGGGGGGTGGGGCGAAGCAGCAAATGAAAGGATGGCCAGGATAGAGGTATGTCCATTTCATTGCATTGCAGAGACCATTGCAGATCAGTGTAGCCATTCTTCCGCTGCGCTCGATGACACTTTGAAGGATGGAGGACTTAGTTTAATGGGTACAAAGTGATGGATAGAGAAGAGAAGAAAAAGGTGTAGTACATTTGTGAACATTTCGTGAAGCTTGGTGTGTTCAGCTTGGTGATGCGTTTATCCCATTTTTAATCTTGCAGTTCTGTTTAAATACCTCAGCGTTATGATTTTTCTTTTCGCCAAGTTTCTGCTGCTTGGTTAGTGTGCACCATTTCTTCCACGAGGTATTTTTTGTTGCTCTGTCGTTTGAATTATTCTTCAGATGACTTTAAATGGGCTGTTCGTGCGCTGCCTTTTCCAGATTGACCGGTTTCAAGGTCTTTGTTTTTTCCCATATTCCTGACCTCTGTTTCTTACCCTGGACACTTTTCCTTCTCAGTGAATTACAGCTATGTTTGCGTTCAGTGACACCTTAACCACAACCGCAGTTTTTTGTGATTTCTGCTTTGTTACCTGCGGCGGCTAAATCGGATTTCGGCGTGTCCTCTTCTGTAAGTCGAAGTCTGATGTGATTGCTCGCTGCTGTTACCATCCACAGACAGCCGCGCTTGCTCAGCCAAAGCTTCTCTTGACAGTCACGACGAATGTGCAAATAGCTCCAATGTCACGGTTCTTATTTGCGGTGCCGCCTCTTTACATCGCAATCAGTATGGAGGTTCACTAGTGCACTGCGTAGCTCAAGGACCACTGGGAAGAGTACGGTGTGGTGAAGAGAAGAGTATGATGGGCAGAAAGCGACATACGGTAAATTAGACTTGATGGCTTCGTAACCGGTACTAGGGATTGTGGAGTTATTCTGCCGTTAGGCATCCGTAGCATTACCGATGTTTACCAACCGTATAATGCACGGCTGTTGCTTGTTGAGTGCTTTTCCCGTGACGAGTGGATTACAGTGAAATGGCCTATAAACCGATTGAGAGCGGATTTTAGGGCGGAAGGCGGTAAAGTCGGTTCATGTGCTGGCCAATATCGAGCCATAGCTCCCGTCCAGGAAGCGTTAGATAATGTGATGTTTGCGGAAGTAGAACTTTGCCGAGACGTAGATGGATTACCCACCAGTACTGAATATACGTGCGTGTAAGGAGAAAATGCAATCCGCAGCGAGCTCCCACAGAATTGAACACAGAAGCTGTCCGGAAGTCTCTCCGGTAAGTACCTATGTAAGGTACCAAGAGACGCCTGTATAATCTAGTGAAAGGCTACCATTACCGCAGCGGTTAACGCATATGGGGTTTTCAGAGGCGTCATTGTGCAGTGGTTGCTCGTCCACTGGCGTGATACGAAATGGCCTGAAAAGGCAGAGTAGCCCACTGCTTCAACCGCGCACCGGGTTCGTTCCATCGTGACCCCCCCCCCCCTGTGACCCTCCTTCCCCCGCCCCCTTGCACAAACTGTCACCGTAAGAATGACGGTTCCGACGAAGTTTATGGTACCATGCCGTTAGAGCCGCAGCTAATTGGAAAGCTCGTTTGATGCGGTTATTTCATTGATCGCTACAGCCACTTAGTTATGACTTCCGGTCATTCAGAATTATCATGTAATGCGGCTGAATGTCGTGTTGTCAGCAGAATTTTGATCATTATTTCGAGCAACAGGTGGCCTTGACTTCCAGCCCACCTATCGATCGAAGTCGTCAGCACTGAACACGGCCAACAGCGAGGCTGTCGTTCCACTGACCGTGAACGGGACAGAAAAAAATATTGATTGGGCTTTGATTAGTTGGTTTACGTTCCAGGACGAGCATGAGATCCATTGTCCTTTGTCATGCAATTTAATTCCGGTTTTTCGACGCCGGGAGTATCTGTGGCCATAGAAATAAGTGCGTTGCGTGAACGTTGTCTGGAATTGGGATCTCAGGTCCGTTGCATTGAAACGGCCATCCTCGTTCCGGGTCCGATTCCCGTGATCGTTTTGTGATTAATTTGAAAAAGCTGTGTCTCACCGGGGCCGTTTTCTGCGTAAGTAAAAAGTGGAACAAAAGTGCAGGAATCAGGCACTGGCGCTGCGTTGTGAGGGAGGCTTTTTGTAAGGATCCGTAAAGAGCGAAAAGGCTTTTTTATCGGATCCGCTCTTGAGCTACGCTAAATGCCTTGCTGTCGGGACTGTGGCACCATGGCCTACCACTTTGCCTGGGTGGCTCCGCCTCCGTGGGCGCTGATTGGCTCGTCCAGGTCAGGTCATCACTGGAGCGACCCGCCGGCTGTGATAGGTCATTGCCTACCGGCGGGACCTCAGTTTCTTGTGGACGGATGGCTTCTGTCGAGCATGCGTTGTGCTTGTGCTTCTGCGACGCGCTGAGAGCCATCCTTTTTGCATCACCGATCCACGGTATGTGGTTGGTTTAAGCATGGATCAAGCATTCGGGGCGTTTTCAGTTTTGTTGACTTTTCGTTGATGCGTCATTTGGCCGGGATGTCACGACCGTGTACCTGGGTTTTATTTGCTCCGTAGCTGTTTTTGCTTTCTCAGCGTGTCGTGCTTAAACGCCGGCGTGAACTCAGCGACATGCAGCGAGCGGTGACAAGTGTTGACATGAACAACTGAGCGCAGCTGCCAAAAATCTGGCTGGCTGTGAGGTCGCGGAAATGGAAAGACGCGGCAGCTACTGCGGAAACTACTACCATGAATTATGACTCGGCCTGTTTGTTCAGAGTCCGCGCCAAGTGAATGTTTACGAAATTAGCCCCAGACTGCCGCAATATTTTTGGTCTGTTGGGTTGGCGCTGCTGTAAAGGAACAAGATAAACGGGCCGCCGTCGCTCTCCGAAAGCGATCTTTTCCGCCGACGATGGGACTTAGCTGCCCTAGGTTGAGTTCTTCAGGTCCAGAGAAATGTTCTCGTTTGGAATTGTCGGCTGTAACCGTCTCGCGCTTTGCTAAGAGAGCCAGTTGAGGCGACAAGCAGGTCTTGCATTTCTGATTTGCTGGCTGCCGCCTAGAGACCTAGAACACGAAACAAAGAATGTTTCGTGTATGCGTGATATGTGTATGTGAGTGCTACTGGGAACTCAATGCTTGAGAAGTCCAGAATTTTTACAAAGATTGTTGGCATGAATATGCTCGTCACATGGAAACGGGCGATTGTTCACGTATTTTCATGAAAACAGTAATTGCTTGCAACGCTAATAAAGGGACAACCTCTCCCGTTACATTATGAGCTCAGTGACGGCCGATAGATAACATGCATGCCTGGGAGGCTGGCGCTAGCTAAGCATAGTTGTGCGTATTTGTTCAGCTGCTGATAAGCTAACTTCTGAGATGAAGGAATATGGCCTTTGTCGATGTCGATTCGCATACTTAATCTGGCCATAATTGTTGTTGGCTGTATATATGCGGTTTCTGTGCTTGTCTGTATGGTCCCAGTCTCGTCTCAGTACATTCTGATCTCCCGCTGGGCTTATTTCGGGTCGGTATATCTTACCTGTAGCCATCCACAGAGAGGACAAGGGATTTCGACTCGTTAACAGTTTATAGATGTTTGTGATAGGCGGAGCCTCGGTCTTTCCTATAGCATTAAGCCCTGGCATCTGCTTGTTAATACCGGTCCAGGAATCAAAACCGCTTACAAGTACAAAAGAGCACAACCAGATGATTTCCGTGAGAGGGGTGCAGACCATCTGTAGTGTGACGTCACATTTCCGTCGTGAACACATCCCGTTCCATGTGGCGAGACGTACGTCGTTGGTCGGATGTCCTGTGCTGACTGCTCGTGCAATGCAGTGAGGGGGAGGGGGGCGGACCGGCCTCCTGTCGGCCCCACGTGCTGGAACTATTTTGCACGCGGCGTCGCCGGCCGAGATCCGGCCCCCCCCCGCGTCGAAGGCCGTGCCGTGAATGGGGAAAAAACGGAGACTGGTTGGCACGACTGGTCGGGTTTTTATTTCTGCCCGCGTCGTTTGCTTGGCGTCGACTTGTTTGTGTTTTTCTTGTCTGCTGTTTCCGGGACGAGCTTATTTTGGAACCGGTGTAATTTCGCGTGGAATGTATTAGTGGACACACCATTAAAGGAATGGCAGAGCCGTAAAGTTCCGCTGCGCCTGCGCTACGTGCACCGGTCACCGTCCCGGATCGGCCAGGAGGACGTGAAACGGTAGACCGGTGAACGCAGAGCCCCGCTCGGTAAGACTGTGTTTCATGAATATTCGGGTCATCCGTCTCACGTGAACCGTCGCCGTTTGCGTGGTGGCCAGCTGCCGACGAACCGTTCCATGTCTCGATGAATGCTGCTGTACTTTCGGAACACCAAAAGTTGTACAACTTTGGCTGTGCGCCTGCGGGTTATCATGGAAATATTGTCCTGAAACGATTCTAGGGGTACGAATAGTGCGGAACTCCTGTGCCCGTGTTCTCAGGATGTCGATAAAACGCCACAGGCTCTCCGGGAATGTGAAGTGCCTTCGATAGTCCACGTGTACCAGAGAGCTGCGCCTGCTCCGTTTGCTGTTCCTCGGCTGTTGTCAGCTGTTTGTTTTTCGTCCCCCTTGCGTATACAACAACCCAACTACTTGAGCCGCCCGTTTTTGACGCGATATCGTCAGGACAGCGGAGGTTGGGACAAACATAAATCAGAAAAACTGCAAGTCAGTACTTTTATAGATTTGAAACGATCTCAGTTTGCTCCCGAACTTTCTGCGTGGTATTACTTATCTGCAATGCTTGTTGCCCCTGATGCACGTGGTGTTGGAGAGTATAAGCAGTTTATAATATCTGCACCAATGTAATATAAACTGTATCTGCAGCTGGCGGCGGCAGACATTCTGCTGTTGACATGGGTCCCATTTTGTGTACTCTTGATGAAACCCGGGTCCCACGGACGTGATGTTTTAACCCGTGGCGCGCGGATTTTGGCTGAAAAGACATATCCCCAGTCTTACGGCGTTCCACCAATAGTTTCCGGAAAATGACGTCCGTGCCTGTCGTCTGTAGCGTAGCCAGGATTTTCGTACGGCGGGGGTCAAGACTAACACAAAAGGCGTCATACTACGTTTATCATTTTGTCAACGCAGGGGAATTGATTAGACAGCACACCTGGAGATTGTCTATGTAATGGTTAATTGCTTTTTAATTTTTAAACATTTGGTCCTTTTACATTTGGGAAACGAAGCAGTTTTTTATACCTGACCATGAGGGGGATGGGACAGTGATCCTTCTGAATTGGAATGTGACCCCCCTTCCCCTTCTAACTACGTTGCTGACATTTATGCACGGAAGGAGAACTCCAGCCAAGAGGGATTGAATAGACGAGGAATAATAAATGAGAGTTGCAAGGGCTGCGCCACTGGTCTCATTTTTGTGCCTTGTGGGCCCAAGCATCATTTCTGCGCAGTCTGGTCTAACCCCAACTGCTTATCACCTTCGGATTATGTTCATTTATTTCACCAGTTTAAACAAAACAAAGAAAAACACATAGTGGAAGACCAACTTCCCTGTGAAGTTTTTGGACCGTTCCCCCCCCCCATAAAAAGTCTGGGGGACGCGCCCCCATCCCCACCATTGTGTAGCCTCCTCCAGTCCCGAGGCAGACGTTGCGCCGCTTGCCACCGACAGTCACCCCTGGCTTCCTGCAGTCCTGACCTGCTGTGCCTTTTTCGGCCAGTACAAATCAGGATTCACTCTGGTTTTAGGCCATCTCACTATCGGGGGTCTAAGAGATGCGTTCAGGCGATTAATTCCCAAGTCGTGTGCTATATGAACGTTTAACTGTTATAAACATTTAACATCAGCTAATTATGATTCGCAAGAGTGTAGGAACATCCAAAAGGTGTGTGTGGGGAGGGGGTGGCAGACAAATTTTTCCCTTTAGGGTTAATGTTAAATTCCCCCAGAGTGGGAGGTCATGCCCCCCGGCCCCCCCTGTTCGCTGGCCCACGAGGATTCCGGTCCCCCTGGTTTAAGTTCATCTCGGAATTGGAGGTCTGAGAGATGCTTGCAAATGATTAATCCCCAAGTCATGTGCTACATAATTATTTAACGGCAAGTCAGAGCATTTGATAGGTCATGAACGATCTCATTTGTATACTCTTTATGCACGGGACTGACCTAACTGACTGGAAATGACTGGTGCAACGTAACCTGTTTCTACATTCCACAGTAGTTTCCACCGATGCTTGGAACATGAGAGCGTGGGGTTTGGTCAATGAGGCTTACGATAACTAAATCCTGTCCTGCGGCGGTTCCACGTGTGTACAGGTCACGTGACGTCGCATGGCGATATTGAGTGACCCGACCGAAGCTGCCGTGAGGGTGACGTTGGTCATTTCCGGACATAGTTCGACCCATTTACTTCACTTCGTTCCTCGACAGCGATGACAGTTCGTCGCAGTCCCGATGCGTAAGCTGTCCGAGGTCGTGACGTTCCCCGGGCGCGCCCCGGTTGACGGAGCTGGGCCCGGCCTCGTCTTCTTGTGCCGTCGGCCGGGCGTCGTCAGCGGCGACGTCCGGTCGCCTCTAGAGCCGAAGACTGTTCCGCTGGAGCGGCACTATCGGCCGCCGCCGCCGTCCGGCAGCCATTGATCGTCTGATGCAACACCGCTCGGCCGCCGCTGTGGCGCGCGCCTCGGCGGCCTGACCTTGGGCGGTGTTTTGGCGCCAAGAGCGAGGTCGGTGTGCAGCTTGGCTGTGACGTCGTCGCGGGGCTCATGGCAGGCTCGGCTGCGGTCGTCCGGGGGCTCGTTGTGGGGCTTCTGCGGCCGGCCCAGAGGTTTTGAAAAGATTAGAAAGGTGGAATGAGTTGTAGACGCGGCTCATGTGGCGTGGAACTTTTGGGGTGCGGATCGAGGGTTTTGGAAACGTGAGCGTTCGGTGCCTAGGAGGACTGAGGTTCCTGGGTCGGGGATTCTTCGTGAAGTTGAACAGTTCTACTGGGAGTCATTCGAGGACGCCGAAAAGGGGTCGCACGCGCTTGATCCTGTCCTGAGATTTATGCGCGATCATGTGGGGAGGGGTAGGGGGAATGTTCCCTCCAATTTTTGGCGGAATGGGCTTTTGTCCCCCGAGAATTTTAGTCAGGAAGTGGACGTTTTTCTCAATGCCCCATTGAAAAAAATAAGGTTTCGGGTCAGTTTACCCCGAAATTCCGATTTCTCCTCCCCCCCACGTCCCAACGGACTTGGGACCCGTGCACATCTTTGTGGCTAATTTCTACCAACCTCGATAATTTGAACTTGGGCCTTATACTGATGGCATGGAAATAAGTCGTCTGTAAACTACTTTGGCCTTACCAACTTCAAAACATTCCTACACCCGTTGATAGTTTTTGAACGATCATTTCTTTTTACACTTTGTGCCGTTACGCTCGTGGCGGCCGCCACGCGGCTATTGTGACAACAGATGACCTTGTACGCGGCGAATGTCAGTTGTAAAACTCCCCTGCGATGCAGAGAATTCAGGGAGCCCACGCGGTAAATATAGGCAGACACACGATGCGGAATGAGCATCGCATGTCTGCTTTGTGTCTGACGTGAGAATGAGTGATTCGACGCTCGACCGGCCGCTCGTCGGCGCGCACGAATCGTGAATGAGATTCCGGCGTGTTATCGTACTGCCACATTCAGCGTGTTGTTAGAGCATTCAAGACATGGTGTTGCGTTGCAGGTGCCGTGCGCATTCTGTTCAAGTTCACCTTTAAGAAAGCCGTGAAATCGGAGAGCGCAACATTATGATTAAATTAGCTCTATAAATCCTTCGTTTATGCTTTGAACTGAAGTGGACCACATTGTCCGCTCTCCGGCTTCCTGAACGATAAACAACTTCCGCCATCAGCTGTGTTTCGGACCGTTTGCATGGCAGTTCCCCGGTTTTCCCGCTTAGGCTGTTCAGAGAACGCCACGAAGCCGATCTTGGGGTCGTTTGCTTTGTGAGGTCTAAAACGCTTGCTGGTGTGCTGCGATGCAAACATAAACCGCTGCCTCTTAGAGATTGTTGCAACCAGTCTCACGCGGCTCTCTGGTGTCTTGTCCGTCTCCTTGGCACAACGCGTGGTAACGGAATACAACATCAGTGTGGCCCAGTTTCGGGCTGTCGGGTTTCTAATACATGCATTGAGACCTTGTGGCATTCGTATACAAGCTATTGTAGTATTTTGTAGTTTTAGCATTTTGTAGCATGAGATCTCTATTCCGTATTCCTTCGAAATCGCTAAATATCCAGTAAAGACGTTTGGCTCGGAGGGGGGGGAATGGCCCTCATGCCCTCGTCCTTTGGCTACGTCCCTGCTTTCCATTTTCTGAATCGGAAAATACAGATATAGGAGGCAACATTTCCCTGTAGAAAAGAGGAAACATTTACCTATACGGCAAAGAAAATCAAACCGTTGCGTCTCTCTGTTGTCTGGCATGAGACCTCTCGGGAACTACGGTGGGTTAGAGTTGACCTGCGTAGTTGACCGTCCATATCACGTCAGGCGAAGTGACGTCACTAGTTAGCAAATACTGGGTTTTCAAGGTACTGTTGCCCTTTGATATCAGCACATTTGCACGAAACTTTGCGTGCAAATGGTCGCATTTCAGATGTATAAACTGGTTCATTTGGTGTGTTTAGGTTGATTAAGATCAGAGCCGATCTCACTGAAAAATGAATGGAAAACCGACTGATTCGCCATGTTTTAGGACTCACCCGATTTCCGCCACTGATTGGGCAACAAATAGTAAAATTTATAGGAAAAAACAAAAGTTTTGTGTGATTTACCACATGCTTAACGTACAGGAAGAATCTGATGCTTGCATTTGTAGCATGTGTGATATCTCTATTCAGTATTCCTTCGAAATCGCTAAATATCTAGTGAAGACGCTTGGCTGGGGGGGGGGCATGGCCCTCATGCCACCGTCCTTTGGCTACATCCCCGCTTTCTAATTTCTGAACCGGAAAACACTGATATAAGTATATGGTTATATATATACAAATAGTAATCCGTTCTACGTATTGAAGTGTTAAATACAGTTTTTAGTATGCCAGAGGCGACGCCCGGAAATTACACTATAGTCCAGATCCAGAGAGAGGTGTCTGCTGTCCGGAAGCAACAGGTCAGCGGAACTGGACCATTGAGCCGCAGAGGTACGACTGAGCGGTATGGCCACCTCCACATATCGTTGAGGGAACGCCACACGTGTGCCGTCTCCAAACCAGTTTTGTGCCTGATTCTTGATTCAGTTCGGGACCATATGGGTACCATGTACATTTTTATTCAATACTGAAATGCAGATCACTCAAAAATGTCAAAAGGTGTCAACAGATGTAGGAATGCAACTTGTATAATTTGTCACTGTGCACTGAGAACTTTTTGGTGAGTCGATTCACGGTCGATTCTTCGAACAGATATGCGATCCAATTCTGATTCCAGTTCTGATTCACTATAGCTTTTAACTGAATCGATTCATATTCTGATTGACAACAAAAGTGATAAATTCCCGAGTCGATTCAGTGTTGAATCGATTCGATTCAGAATCAGGCACAAGCCTCGCTCCAAACAGCTAGTGGTTGTGCCTCAGTCTCGGAGAGGAGGAGGGAGTCGCGAGGCGTGGACCAGCTCCTCCATTTCTGCTTTGTTCGGTATGAATGTGGCCCCGTCACTAGTGGCTTCACGACCACAGCTCGATCCCTCACGGGCTGGCCGCGAACGCCCCCAGTCGTGGCCGCAGCCCCCGTGATCGCCTCTCCCACCGTCGTTCCCGTGCAGGCCTGGTGCTGGGTCCCAGGAGAGACGGCCGGACGGTTCGGCACCTTGACACGGTTTTTTACGTTCGAGCGCTGCACCGGCAACCCTGTTTGTGGACGTTGCTGGGCCGGTACGCCGGGCTGCAACCGCGCCGCCTTTCTGGTTCCACGACCGGCGCATTGGGCCAGGTTTTTATATTTCTTGGCAAGTGTGAGATCTTGCATTGCGCAGACTGCTTCGTTTCTCTAGTCTTAATGGTTGTCATGCATCGTGGACGTTTCTTTTAACACTTAACGTGCTCAGAGGCCACTTCTTTTTCATTGTCATTCATTGGCAGTTTCCAGACATAATTCTGAACGTTCGTATCAACATAGTTAAAGGTAGATCACTGAAAGCAATCCCAGGTATGCCTCATTTCCTTGGGATTGGTCTGTCTGAACGTTGCTGAGAAGAAATATATGGTTTGCGAATAAGATGTGTGGTGTAATGTGATCTCTCGCGTTATACACGGACGCATAGCGTGACGGTTTTAAAGATGTCGAGTGTATCGTTCGGTAAAACATGCTGCGTGTGTCATCAAAAGGTAAAACGTTTTAAAGTCATGGTATGTTTTGAGAGTATTGCGTTATGTAGTTCGCCCTCGTTCAGTTCAGATAGTTTCACTCAGAGCATGGCCTAGGGATACCATGTAGGTGACGCTGCTAGGTCCGTTCATTGCAAGTATAGATGTCGCTACCGTGCTTTCCCGCGTTCTTCGGTCTTCCATGTGCTTCAAATTATCAGGGTGCTCATGAGTTGTTTAGTCAGTTGGGGTGATCATCGTTTACTGGGCTTGTGCGTCTGTTTTCTCCTTCATTGATTTCACACATCCAATCTGAACTTTTTCTTCATTTCCATATGAATTCCATTCATTTCTTCATTCCAATAAAGGCTTACGCTGCGATATCGTAGTGGTTCTCGTTTCCGTTGACTCGTCTGATCCGAACAGTTTGGAAGATACATCGTGTCGAGAGTGGAAAAGAGCGAATCTTGTGCGATCGCCTCCACTGCAGTCCGCCGGTTTGCTTTACATCCCTTCGCTTCATTTCAACGTCCGGTGTAACTGTCGACCTCTGACTGTCCCCCGGCATCCTGCCGTGGAGTGAACGTTCATGCCCGCCGTCCCTGTCGCCGCGGGCGCGCCCGAGTCGGTGACCTGATTCCGTCCGTCCGCAGATGGCGCCTAGCGTAGCGGCCGGGCGCCGGGATGGACGCGGCGGTGGGCGGCGCCGCTGAGCGCTGCGACTCGCCCGCCGAGCGGGCCTCGCCGCTCTGCCTGGCGCTGCTGCGCTCCGCCTGCCGCAGCGTGGCTGCCGACGGCGCACCCTGCCACCGGCCCCCGGCCGAGGCCGCCGTCGTCACGGACGGGCCGCGCCGCAGCCGGCCGCCCGCCGAGCCGGCCGACGCCGACGCCTTCTTCGAGTACGACATGGAGTGCGCGGCCCTGCCGACGGTGGCCGAGCTGGGCGGCGCCGACACGGGCTGCTCGCTGACGACGCCGACCGACGGCAGCCTCGGCCGCACGCCCAGCCCGCTGGCGGCGGCCATCTCGGCCGCGTGCATCACCACCGTCACGACCGTCACCAGCGTCACGACCGTCACCAAGGCGCTGGCCGTCCTCCCGAACGGCGTGAACGGTCCCGGCTGCGAGAATGATCGGCCCGACGGCGGCGGCGGCGGCGACGGCGACGGCGACGGCGGCGGCGACGGCGGCGGCGATGAACGACCGAAACATCTCTACGAGAACCCGCTGGCGACCGAGCCGATCCCGGTGCCGGCGGCGGGCGGGCGGCGCGCGCACGACGTCACCCACCGGCCGCAGCAGAGCCCTAGCGAGAAGGTGGACGCCTGGCTGCGGACGTGCGACGGCGCCGACGCGGCCGACGCCGCCGACGACGCCGACGAGGCGGAGGGGCCGCCGGCCGCCTCGCCGGCCGAACTCGACGTCGACGCCGACGACGGCGACGACGACACGACGGCCGACGAGGACCTGATGGAGGACGCGCTGACGGACGCCGGCGAGCTGGACATCCGCGAGCTGCTGTGCCGCGGCTGCGCGCTGCTGCAGCTGGAGCGGCCGCCGGCCGGCGCCGAGCCGACGCGTCCTCACTCGCTGGCCGTCGACGCCGACGCGGCGGCGCCCGCCTCGCCCGACGAGCGGCCGCCGACGCCCGACGAGCCGCCGACGCCGGACGAGGACGAGCGCACGCCGGACGAGGACGAGGGCACGGGCTCGGCGAGCGGCGCGTCGTCCGAGTTCCTGCTGGCCGACCGCCTGAAGCGCAGCTCGTCGCTCAAGTCGGGCAAGACGCCTCCGCTCACGCCCGGCCGCAAGAAGTTCGTCCGCTTCGCCGACGCGCTCGGCCTCGACCTGCAGCAGGTGCGCACGTTCCGCGACGAGGTGCCGACCGTGCCGGCGGCGGCGTTCGCCGGCCTCGACGCCGACCTGCTGGCGAGTTCGCCCGACTCGCCGTTCCTGACGACGTTCACGGCCAGCGGCGGCTGCTCGGTCGCCGTGCTGGAGGCGGCCTGCACCCGCCAGCTGGTGCCCATGTTCCTGCAGCCGACCACCGGCCTCGGCTTCGAGGACCGGCTGCGCGCGCAGAAGGTCTGCCTGGTGAGCGTGACCACGCACGAGGAGGACTGGTCGGTGCGCGGCATGGTGCGTGTCCTCAACATGGACTACTACAAGTCGGTGTGCGTGCGGTACTCGCTCGACGAGTGGCGCACGTGGGCGGACGCCGTGGCCTCGTACGTGCCCGGCTCGTGCGACGGGTTCGCCGACCGCTTCCAGTTCACGCTCTACTGCAGCACGCTCTCTGCCGGCCAGCGGCTGCATTTCGCCGTCGTGTTCCGCTGCCAGGGCCAGGAGTTCTGGGACAACAACCAGGGCGCCAACTACACCGTGCTCTGCGCGCTCACCAGCCGGCCCTCGCCCGACGACTGGGGCGGCGGGAGATTCTGACCGTTCCCATGGCAACGGCCGGAGTAGTCGACTGACGAGCCGGCGGCGGCTGCTTCCGGCCGTTCTGCGGGCGGCAGCGGGAACTTCAGACTGCAGGCGACCGCTGGGTTGCCAGCGGCCGGCCAGCAGACCCTTTTGAGAACAACGGCTGCGTCCGGTCGTGTGCCGGATGGCGGCCAGAGAAGTTGAACTGTCTCCAGGCAGCGGTGTCTGTTTCTGTTCGTTTCCATGGCAGCGATCGGAGGGCTGGGCCGCCTCCGGGCGACGCAGCTACTTCTGTCAGTCGCCTTGCCGAGGTTGGCCAGTCATGGCGGCAGCTTTTGTCCGTTGCCGTGGCGACGGCAGCCATTCCTGGCTCGTTGCCTGGCAACAGAAGCCATCTCTGCCGACATGCCTGACATTGCTAGGGCTTTGAGTCGTCGGACAGCTGGCACAGCTGCGCCATCGGTCAGCCTTGTGCAACCATGTTGTGTGCCACGAACGTGTTTTGTTGTTCTATCTAACGGGAGAGTGTCTCAGCACGGACATTGCCGGATAGGACTATGCATCCGCGTTTTGGCGGTAAAGGCTGTGTTGGGAGCGTGATAGGGGCAGTCGGTCGGCACCGGTCTGGATCCGCGAGGCTTCCCGTGTTCGTGTTTCGTATCTCTCGTCGTGCCACAGCCACACGGTTTGTACGTGTTGAGGTCGTGCCGAATTACCGGCGTGCTGCCGGCGTAGAGGCGCTTGTTATCAGTGTCCAGCGCCATATTCATGCCAGTGGGCCGGCGGCCAGAGCGGAGCAGCGGCCGGCCGCCGCTGCGGTCTGAGTGTCTCGCTTAGTCGAGTCTCTTGTCGCCGGCTGTCGGCGGCAGTGGCTGGCAGCCGTGCAGGGTCGGGCGGCGCTGCAGCCAGCTCTCTGTTAGACTGCCGTTTTGTTGGACTCCGTCGCTCACAAGGATCCGTGGCGAATAATAAACCTCCGTGTAGAATCAAGCACTGTGTGGCTCTATACTGGGACGAGGCGCTCTCGGGTGGCGTGTGAGACGCGTGGCGTTTTCACTACGTTGCATGCCGACAGCAAAACACTTGTGCGACGAAGTGGCGTCATGACGCACAGGTGTTATTCACGTTGTCGTATTACCTGCGATGAGGATATTGAAAGCAGAAGGTAGGTGCACTGCAGACCCAGGCACAGGCATGCATGAACCAAATACTTCCCATAGGGCGTTTTTATTTTTGTTTTCCTTGTGTTGCGATGGATCTCATACTACATCGCTATTTTACGGCTGTGTGATTTCGCCGACGGCTCCCTGTGGCGTAAAGGGAGTTCTCTAATTTGGAGTTCAGGATCCCAGTCTTTTCAGTAATTTTCAGTTCCCGAATCCCGTCAAAACATTGTCTGGGGGATTCCGATGAGTATTCTCTGTTGTCTTCTTTTTGTCTGCCCTTTCTTGATAGCGTGGTCAGCAGGGGCGCAGTCAGGATTTTCTTAGAGAGGCCTCAGTGTAAACCGAAATCATACGAAAACCGTATGCTGGGGAAGACGATGTGCAACCTTTTTCAAAAAATGCGGGTTTATGGGGCGGGGGTTCGCCCCCCCCCCCGGCTGCACCGATGGTGGCCATCCTCTGGTCCTAGTATGTAATATCAGCCTTGCATGGGTGCAATTTTTGTGGGGGCTGTGGGAGACATGTCATATGTTCGCGCCGTTTTTCAGAAGTGATGATTTGTCTCCTCTAATTTTTAAGGTATCAGGTATTTCCCATTGGCGACACCATTTCTTGAGCTTTGAAATCCAACAAAAGGGACCTCAACCATAGTCTGCCATGTACCGCCCAAAAAATGTGATTTTTACTCCACCCCTACCTACCTGGTTGATTGCAATCAGCTTGTCCCCTCCCCAATTTCTGAGTCGTGTCAACACCCATGATTGATTGCAGTCACCTTCTCCCCTCCCCCAATTTCTGAACCGTGGCTGCACCCATGCAGCCTTGACATACTTGCTACAATCATGATGGTTGTTGATGCATTGCACATCTGAGTTGCATGCTGCAATGAATTCTCCCCTCCCCTCTCCCCGCGACACCCAGGGGCCGCAGGAAACTGTGCACCGTGCTGACTGGCAGGTTATATAATGTAAACCGGCGCCACAGGCCCTCAAATTATCGATATGTGGCATGTGAATGGGGCTCCCGTTTCAACTGCTCTGCTCATTTTGCGAAGGCTCGATTTCTGGCAAATCGTTTTGTTTTGGTTGATTTCGGTTTTGGCACTGATCTTTCATGTGCGGATATCCTGCCATCGCCATAACACAATCTCTTGTGGTTGTCTTCCTTCGGCGAAGATAGCATTTAAGCCATTAGGCTGCTACCGAAAGCTCGGAAACAGAAAATATCCATCGTCATCGTCAAATGGTTGCATTGCTCGGGTGAGATCCGGTGCATTCTTTTTTTCCAGGTCAAAGAAATCTCTTGCTTGAGAGCCATCTGGCGGAAGGATTTGGTAACGGGACTTCCCACATTCAGTGCGGCGCGTTTGTCTCCGAAGGTAAGGTGCGCAGTGCGCAGCGCCATATTGATCTGATTGTGTCTTAGGTTGTCTTAGGGTGTACCGGCGTCGGTATTCCTCACGTTCCTGCATTTAGTTTCGGACCCATTTGGCTTGTTCACAGTCGAGACTGGCGTTTCCCAAGCAGTGTCAAGATGTCATTGGACTCAATTCCAAAAGATACAAGAAACTTGCGTGCCTGTGTGCTGTGTTCACTCATCAAACATTTTGAGCAATTTGAAGCGGATGGGTGTGACAATTGCGATGAATTCCTCCGGATGAAAAGGAACAGAGACAATGTACATGACTGCACAAGTTCCAATTTCGATGGTACTATTGCTGTCATGAGTCCTGAAGACAGCTGGGTGTGCAAATGGCAGAGGATCAACCGCTTTGTTAAGGGTGTCTACGCCATTTCTGTCACTGGCCGGCTGCCTCCTGAGATTGTGAGGGATTTGAAGGCTCAAGGAATTACATACAGGTCACGGGACACCAGTCAGCGATAACTATAGCTTGTAAGTTTCCCTGTGATGGAATTGTTGTAAACAATTTGTGTTATTGCAAGTCACATTGAAACTTTCCACTCATTTGGAAGTGTCAATCTGCTGTTTGATCAAGTGCTTTGTCATTCTTAACTTTTTACCCAGTTTTATTTGTGACATTTAACTATAACCTGTTTCAGTTGGGAACAAATTGACTAATTCAAACCTTATTTAGACCTAAACTACCATCACCCTTGCATAAAAGTGGCAATTGATTGTATGAAATTAACTGGTCATTGACTGTTAATTGCATTTGTAAGTTAGTGTGTTTGCAGTTAGGTAGGGTAGAAGCTGATTTGGCAGTCTGAGGTGTGTTTGTGCATAGTCATGCCTGAGCACATTGAACTGCATTGTTTAAACTTGCATGTTAAGTGCAAAACTTGTTGCTCATTGTTATTGTTCAGGAAATGAATATATTGTACATTTGCCCATAATTACTGACATTTTTATTTTTTGTATGAGACATGAAGAAATGATGTCATCAGTGCACTTTTCAGATTTGTGCTGGCATTTTGTTTATGTATTTTTCTATTCAGCCATGATGCATTTAGCCAGAAACTTTCTTATACTTTTTCCATGGTGTATTCAGAGAATATTTTCACACTACCAGTGTGCCAAATGTTATGTTGACAAGGTTAAGAAGCCAGTACCAGTTAAGCTGGATGAAGAATTTGTATTTAGTTCTTTCTGCATGATTTGGGTAGTTTATGTATCATTAATTTTATAGCCATGGGACTTTTGTTGACATGTAATCACATACCATCCTTGGAGTGTTGAGTGTAGTTTGGGCTTCTGGCAATGCGACCCAAAATTTGTGCCCAGAATGAGTAATGGATGCAATATGTGATGTAATATGTAATGAGTAATTAATGGGCAGTATATAATGAGTAACATGTAAATGATGTACAAGTATGTGGGGGATTTGAAGGCCTAAGGAATTACATGCAGGTGGCAGGACATAGAAATGGATGGGTATGAGAATATAATGAGTAAATGAATAAATGGTGGGGATATCCTTGCATTATTTACAATTTTTTGCATCCATATTTTTTGTATTTGATATTTCTGGAAGCTTCAGTATGCATTTACAACCACCAGAACATAAGAGTTTGATTTAACTTAAAACAAGAAGTTTAAACATGGTCTGACATGTTATTTTATTTTCATGCATTGGGTTTTGTATGACCAGGCTTTCTGCAGAGTTTTCATGTTTCAGCATTCCTCCAGTGTAGTCTCCAGCTGCCGACCGCCAGTTCGTGCCAGCCATGATCTCCGTGCTGCCGGCCCCGCGCCTGTTGCTGCCGCTGCGCTGGGCGGCGCTGCGCCAGCTGCGGCCGTCCTCCTCGGTGGCGGCCGCGGCGCCGCAGACCGGCATCCTGATGATGAACATGGGCGGGCCGGCGCGGCGCGAGGACGTGCACGACTTCCTGCTGCGGCTCTTCTCCGACACGGACATCATCAACCTGCCGATGCAGAGCCGGCTGGGGCCGTGGATCGCGCGCCGGCGCACGCCCGCCATTCAGGAGAAGTACGACGAGATTGGCGGCGGCTCGCCCATCCTGCGCTGGACCAACACGCAGGGCGAGCTGATGTGTCGACGGCTGGATGAGGTGTCGCCGGAGACGGCGCCGCACAAGCACTTCGTGGCGTTCCGCTACGTGCACCCGCTGACGGAAGACGCCCTGCCGGAGGTGGTCGCCAGCGGCGTGAAGCGGCTCGTGCTCTTCAGCCAGTATCCGCAGTACAGCTGCGCCACGACCGGCAGCAGCATCAACGCGCTGCACGCCTACTGCCGCCAGCACCCACTGCCGGCCGGACTCCGCACGTCCGTCATCGACCGCTGGCCGACGCACGCGGGCCTGGCGCGCTGCTTCGCGGCCAACATCCGCGCCGAGCTGGCCAAGCTGCCGGAGGAGGCGCGCCGGCGCGTGGTGCTGCTGTTCTCGGCGCACTCGCTGCCGCTGCGCGCCGTGTCGCGGGGCGACCCGTACCCGGCCGAGGTGGGCGCCACCGTGCAGGCCGTCATGAACGAGCTGGACCACGCGCTGCCCTACCGGCTCGTCTGGCAGTCCAAGGTGGGTCCGATGCCCTGGATGGAGCCGGCCACCGACGCCGCCATCGAGGCCATGGCCAAGCGCGGCCACAAGCACCTCATGCTGGTGCCCATCTCGTTCGTCAACGAGCACATCGAGACGCTGCACGAGCTCGACATCGAGTACGCCAAGGACCTGGGCGAGAAGACGGGCGCCAACATCTACCGCGTGCCGGCGCCCAACGACCACCCCGAGTTCATCGAGGCTCTGGCCGACATCGTCAAGACGCACCTGGAGTCGGGTGTCGGCGTGAAGCCGCAGCTGCTCATGACGTGCCCGATGTGCACCAACCCGGCCTGCTACCCGGCCAAACGGTGGATCGGCGAGACGGTGAACGCCGCCTGAGCGGGGGCGCGCCCGGCGGTGGGTACGCCTTCAGACCGACCGCTCCTGGTCTACAGAACAAATTCGGGACACCTTTTTGCTAAAATTATTAGCATATCAGATGTCTGAAACCAAATTTATGCAGTATGCGTCCGTTATGTTTGTTTTTTTCTACGTTAGGCCTACTTGTTGCGTGACATCGACGTCTTGTGTTCTGTTCTACGTTGGCCAATTAAAGGTTTCAAATTCGTATATTTGTCCGTAGAACTTGGACCAGGTCGCTGCGACTCTGATGTGGCCTGGGACGAGGTTGCAGGTCACACAGGCCACACAGTGGTCTGGGAACCATGGTGGGTCGGCGTGGGGGACCGGAGATGGTGGTGCTGTCTGACGGGGCTAGGGGACACTGGAGGAGTGGTTGTACTTCCTCGGTCGTATGCTGACGTGTGGTGGAACGGCCTCGATTTCACGAAGCTCGCTCTCGTTTTGTCGAGTTCGGTGCTGTATTTTCATATTCGTTGGCGGCTGTGGTCTGCTTTTTTGCGTTTACGTAAAGTCGAGGCGTTCCCGTACGTAACGGTGCGTATTTCTACAATATACAGCGCGTGGAACAGCACTTTTTCCAGCGCGTTGGAGACCACGCTCGGGACATTGTGAGTTACGAGACTTCGGCTATTGAGCTGAACCGTTCAGTCGTGGGTGAAGTGCTGAGTGCCGTCGGGCGTGAGTCAGCCGTCCGACTCCGGGTGTTCCCGCCGGATATTCCCGGTTTCTCGGGCCGGCCGCGGGCCGCCGCCGGCCACAGACAGTCTGCAAACATCCGGCCCGCGCCGGCCGGCCGCCGCCGAGCCTGTTTGCACCGGCTTGTCACGGCCGGCCCGGCCGCCCGAATTTGGCCAGGGCGCAGGCAAAGCGCGACACGGAGCCCGCCGCTGCCTTATCGGGCCGCTGTCAGCGAGGACGCAAAAAACGCCCCGAAATCCGATATTTATTTGAACTGCAGCGTCCGCTTCGCTCGAACGCCATGAACAGTACGGCATTTCTATTGGTTTGGAACGAGAAGCAAATGGCACGCTTGTGGGAGTGGCACGGTCGCTCGGGTGGCGCCTGCGGGCACTGAAAGGCCCGGGACAAGTAGTGACCATGTACCTGCAGCTCAGAATCTGAGGGTGACATTCAAGCATTCCATGGTAACGGTCAGATCGTCAGATGTTGCTGCCTGCCGACGAGCAATATTGGCGAAGTGAGTGAAACGATTACGTGACACGAACGTGTGCGGCACGGGTGAAGAGCCCATACGTTTCTCGGCAGGGCGATGGCAATAGCATACCAATCCCGCCTAACCAGTGGAATTAACTTTCTCACCACAGAAACAGTGATATCGGGTTTGATAGGTTAGTAGGAAATATTGCATAGTTGCCCATTTTTCTAACCAAATAACATTCCGGCCCCAACTTTGCAAACAATATTGCAAGTAAATCATCCGCAAAGCCTCGTACACCATGGACGGATTGGAACATAACCGCTTCCCCTTTTCGGAAATTATGGCTCGTGCTCACGGGCGTAGCCAAGATTGCGCCGAGGAGGAGTCAGGACACATCCAGATCCCCCTCACAAAACTGAAAACTGGATGTTGCCCACTTAGTTCCGATTTCCGGCCATTTGCATTTATTTGTGTTTTTGTGAGTAAACGAACGTTAAACTTTGGACTCCAAGCGGGGGGCATAGCTACCTTGTCTCCCGGCTACGCCCCTAGTCCTACATGAGCAGCATTTGCCTAACCCACCCGGGGGATAACTGAATAATTACAGCGCATTTCATTCGGCGACAGTCATCACTGTTTCAACCCTCCCCCGCACAAAAAGTGGCCATCTGTGACCAGCCCGTGAGCGTGCACAGTTCCTGGGGCGAAACACTTGGCAGTCAAACTATAACACCACGATTATTCGCATTCAGATCGCTGTGAAAATTTTCTTTGGCGTGACCTAGAGATTGAGCTCCTGGCAATGACCTGCTCACATCTCGGGTGACGGGATGGACAGCACGAATTTCACTAGACACCGTCAGCCTCTGCTGCGATTCACCTATCTGATACACTGTCTCACTGTTCAAACAGCGCACCCGACAACTCCAGACGCGATCGCCTGAAAGCTGCCGGCGTCGCGCTCCTTGGCTGGCGTCAGGCCCTTATCCCTCCAGTCTACAGACGTCCCGTGACCGGCCCATATCGGGTCTGGCCGCACTGAGCGCACGAACGGACGACGACAAAGCATCGCACACCCGGCGGACCGGGGAGGTCACTTTGACACTGTCTGGACGGAGCTTTCGAGGCGACATTAGGTCCCTGCTATCACGTGAGCCGGCCCTGCGGCTCAGGTCGCTCTCTCGGCGACCTTGACCCGGCGGAGTCACGGGTCAGGTCACGCCCGGCGACCTTGACCCGGCGGGGCCACGGGTCAGGCGACATCGAAGAAGTGTCGGTGACCTCGTCTCGCCGGTGTCAGGCCAAATCGTTCCGATGACGCGTGGGCGGCGACTGAAGAGATTCCTACTTGAGGTACCTGAGACAGATAAGGGACGGGTCAGACGCGGAAGACGGACATGACTGACACCTGACGTGCCGATGTCCGTACCGTTACACAGGATGCTATATCATATCGGTGCACTGGCGCCAAGAAGAAAAGCCGTCAATGGCGTCGTTTTCGCAAGAATGGCAAGGCTTTGGCTCTCCGTAAAAAAAAAAAACAACAATGAAATTCATTGTAGATTCACGATATGCGAAAGGTTTTGATAGGTACCAGAATAATCCGCAAAGGGTAGTAGAGACGTTATAACTGAAAAGAAAGATACTACAAATACAAACGGCTCGGCATTAACGCAACGTAAATTTTGTGACGAATTCGCCGAGAGTTTCTACATGCGAGAAAAGCGTGCATTTACATTTGCTACGCGAATTATATCAACACAAAAGTTAACAGTTAACTCCACTGCACAGTCCTACATCAGCTTTCAGAGTTCACTGGACAAGAATAGCCAATTCTGCTGTTGTACCACTTGTCCACTTTAATAGCCTACTAAATTGGGCAACCGGTGCAGTGGGGCATGGCTTCCTCACGACAGCAAGGATCGCTTCACTGGAGGATGAAGGAAGTGGCCTCATGACAAAAGAGGAGCGTTAGTAAATTTCACAAAATAATATTTAAGAAAGCAAGAAAAAATGTGGCATAAACATCCACAAGCTAAGCATCGGAATAAGCAGTTCGAGCCGTAACGAACGCGGCAAGATCACATGCGCTGCACGCTGCTGATCTGATGTCTTCTGGAGACGTTCAACAAGCATGCATAGGTCACCAAGATAAATCTAAGGGTGAAACAAAAGGCTTGGCTAAGGAGGCCCAATTGTCTTGATGCTCCGGATATGTTTCACTGCTACGTTGTGCGTGCACAGTTGATACAGTTATTCAGTTCATTCTCAACGGCGCAGAGTTTAAATACTGACACTGATTCGGAAATTCCCACTTATGACACAGTTCCAGCATAAACCAGAACTAAATAAGTTAGACCATGGCTGGAGACCCTGGAGGAATGTGCGGAACTCAATAACTTGCCAGACGCTTTTACATCACGCATGTGACAGTGACTGAAAGAAACTATCTGGAACGTCATTCAGGCCCCAAATAATTTTCGGAAATCTCCAGCCATGTGCCAGATTATCTAGACATTATCTTCTTTCATTTCTCCTTCAGCACCCGTTTTCTTTTTTAACTTCCTCTGCCAATTCCCGTTTTCTGAACCCCTCGCTGGCGCTGTCCTCCCCGATCGTCTGCGCCGCTCCCGTTCAGCGGCGCCGCGGGCCCACCTTCAGCGCGGCCACTCACTTGTCTGCCCAGTTGGTGCGCGCGAGCTGGGGCGCGCGGGCTGCGGCGACCGGCCCTCCGTGCTGCCTGTGCACGCTGTACCTGCAGCCGGGCCGCGGACGGCGGGCAGAGCGCCCTGTCAGCTCGGCTGGCCGACGCGCCTGCTCACCGGCTCACGTGCTCACCGGCTCACGCGCGCACAGCAAGCCCCCTTGATGCGCCGCACTGAGGCGGGAACTCATCCAGGAGGTGATGAGAAGCATCACAGCACTCGCCAGGCAGGGGTGATGTAAAATTTTGCCCGATTGGGAAAGATTTTTCGAAGGTTTTGTCAGACTGGGGCGGAAAGAATCCATAGCTCACGGAGAGCCTGGTAGGAGGTTTAGTGCCTCAGGTCAGGCAGGCAAAAATTGCACGGTGAAACACTCTTCACACCTCATTCACAGCTGTGCAAAAAGCAATCAGGCCGCCTCGTGCAAAACAATGTCTCCGCCGTGACGGAACCGCGAAACTCCGAGTCGGAATATTGATCACGGAACATGATCTCCAAATTAGCCGTGCTGCGGTCACAAAACTGCACACAGGCAGAACCCACATCCACGCATGAGCAGGGCGCGCATCTGCCGGTGCGGCCGCAGACCATATCAGGCCAGGTCAGGTCAGGCCGGAACATGTCAGATTAGTACGGGTCAGGTCGAATCAGCCCAGTCAGCTGTGGACAGACCGCACCATTTGAGGTCTAGATCAGGTCGGCCTGGGTGAAGTCGGTTATGTCAGGTCGGCTCAAGTCTGTTGTGGACAGTTGTGCCAGATAAAGTCACTCCAGGTCAGTTCGGGTCAACCATATACGTGCATGTCACGGCGAGTTGGGCCAGGTCAGATCAGGCCAAGTTAGGCGTGGTCGGGAAGCACCGTGTCTAACCTGTTAGCTCAGGTAAGGTCGTGACACTCTAGGTCGGCTTGGGTCAGATTGGGAAACCGTAAGTCAGCTCAGGTTAGGATGTGTCACCCAACATCGGTCGGGGTAAGGTCACGTCGCCAAACTATGTAAGCTCAGGCCACATCGTGGCATCTCGGGATAGCCCAGGCTAGGTCAGGTTGTGTCACCCCAGGCCAACTCTGGCTAGGTTAGGTTGTGTCACCCCAGGCCGGCTCTGGCTCAGGTTGTGTCACCCCAGGCCAGCTCTGGCTAGGTCAGGTTGTGCCACTCCAGGCCGGCTCTGGCTCAGGTTGTGTCACCCCAGGCCGGCTCTGGCTCAGGTTGTGCCACCCCAGGCCAGGTCTGGCTAGTTCAGGCCGCGACGGCCCTGGCCTGTTTCGGCCCAGCTCGGCTCGGCGGGGCTTACTTGGCCGCCCAGTCGGTGCGCCCGTGCAGGGTGCCGCTGGACATGGTGTTGCGACTGTTGGCCGCCACGGAGCGCATCGAGGTGGCGCTGTTGTAGTAGGAGGCGTGTCCGGCCTGCGTCGTCGGAACCGACTCGTGCCCGGCGGCGTTGCCTGAGGGCAGGTTAGAGCTCGGAGCAGCTGCTTTTTTGCACCTGTCCGTTTCGTGGCGTGTTTTGCTGTCCGGCTGCCTGATCGATAACACAGATGAGACGAGGACGTCTCTTCAGTCACCGGGGAAGCCTCCGGACTACGGGATGATAAATGTGACCGAAGGGAATCGATGTGTTGTAAGGGTGTCGACGTGCAGCTTAATCAGTTGAAACGAATCAGGTTAATGCTTAGCATGGATTAGGCGGCTCTTTCTCGCACTTCGGAAAGTGGTTTCTTCATGCCAGTACACTAGCCTACATCCCTAGCACGAACTATAGCAGCCTGCTTATAGTAAACCGGGAGCTGTCAATTCCAAAACAACTGCAACCAGCTGGCACGCCACCAAGTCCACCCTACGATCACTTCCAGTTGCGGGCTGTACGACTCAAGCTTTCCACGAAACTTTCCCCCGGACGTAACGGCCGGCATGGTGAGGAACAGCTGCCCCGATCTGACCGGAGACGCCGCGCGGCGTGCCGGCGGCGTGCTCACCGTACTGGGCGTTCTTGGTGCTCTGTCCGGCGACGTAGCGCGACTTGTTGAGGTACACCTGTTTGGCGGTCATGTTGCGCGAGTGAGACCGACCTCCGTCGCCGACGCCGGCGCCGCGGCCGCCGCCCATCGGGGCGTTGATGGAGCTGAGGGCGTCGATCGCCGCCAGTTAGCGTTCCCGCGGCACTGGTGAGAAAGGAGGGACGAGAGGGAGGGGAGACAGAAGGGTGGAAGGAGATAGATTGGGGTGGTGAGGGAATGTCAGAAGAGATGGATGGGACGAAAGAGGCACCGGTGAAGAAAACAGAGGTGAAAAGAGAGAAAGAGCAGGGTGATTTGCGAGATGTGAATGCAAGATGGATAATGCGATGCGTTTTTGTGGGCAGAGAAGGCACAAGAGCTAGATCTGATGTATGCAATTACGATATGGCTCGCTAGAATGAACAGTCACCAAAACTGTTGTTACGGAATGATAATGGTATGCTTTCCGATGAGATCCATAAACACGTGCGAAATTAGAACCGTTACGATGACGTGACGCATCTATACGCCAAAAATCAAGACAGGGCGCGTCTGCGTCGCTGGCGTACCCCATGGCGTCCTTGAACTCGTCGTCGTCCCACTTGGTGGAGCGTCGCACGGCGCCGGGCTGCCCGTACGAGCCGCGCCGGCCGCCGTCGGTCGCCTGCGTCGACCCGGCCTTCCCACCGCCCAGCTTCTGCCCCACCTGGAAGTACGGGTACCTGCCGGGGGGGGGGGGGAGTCAGCCGCATCTTCCGTCTCTCTGGTCTGCGCGGCGGAGCAGGCATTGGCGTGCACGCCCGGATAACTGCCTGGCAAATGATTCCGCGAGAGGTACGATGGAATTACAGTTTTGCTATGAAAATAACGTTGGATTACGTAGTGTCGATCCCTCGGCTCTGTGCGATGCAACTCGAAAGTATGACCAGGAAGGGCGAAAAAGTGTTTGCCGATTAAACGTCAATATTTATTTCAACATCACGTTCATACTGAAAACTTTTTCACGTGTTTTTCACGAATGCTTAATGTCTCGCAACCACGTCTTAACACACATGTAGGTATCGTTCACAGCATGGCGACGAGGCTACACTTAAGGGACGGCCCACATCTCAACTGACACCAAGTGCCCAACAGGCGGCAACGATACTGTCTCTGCCGACACCGCGCCGGCCGTACTGCTCGCTGACGTCATACGTTGCCATGGTGACCTGCAGGTCCGCTCACCTGATGGCCTGCTGGGCGGTGGGCCGCTTGCTGGGGTTCCACAGCAGCATGTCCCGGATCAGGTTGATGGCCTCGGGACTGGCGTCGGGGATGAGCGTCTCCAGCGGGGTCGGGCTGAACTGGGGGAACGTGAAGCTGATGGCGCTCGCCAGCTGGTGGCCCTCCGGCCAGTCTCGCTGAAACGGTCAGCCGCGCGTCACTCATCGCGTCACTCACTCACACCGTCAGGAGTGAGATCATCTGCCAGTCGGTCGGATTTTCGACGGGGAATCTGAGGTTCGGACAGCCTGTCGTTAGAGATGTGACGGTCCGACAACTCAGTATCTGAAGATCTCAGAGCAGGACGACGCCATAGCTGGAGACGGGGGGCCGAACGGCTTCAGAACTGGATGTTTTTTGGTCGGTCCCCTTTGTCACTGCATGTTGGGTCTCCTTAGTGTGAGTGCCGAGCCGTTCGACGGTGATCAATGTGTTGTGGTCATCTTTCACGCTGCGCCGGCTGTGCCAAAAAAGACGTATCGAGGCTCGAAACAAAGGTGCTCGTAATAGATCATTATCGACATGGAAAAAGACCATTGATGTTTCACCTGTTACGCCACTGAAAACTACACCTAGCAAACATATTCGCCATCGGTAAGTGAGAAGCCTGGAACAGCTTACAGCGAATCAATCCCGTCCACTTCATGCCGATAATTAAACGAAAGCACGGCACGTGATCGAGGCACAAAGGCAGCCGACTCGTTGCTCAAGAACTGCTGAGAAGTGGGCCCGCGGGCGGCGCTAATGTGCCCCTCCCCCCCCCCCAGAGGGTCCCTGCGCTGTCGCACCTTGTCGGGGGTGCCGAGTACCGAGCAGATCTTGAAGATCTCGTCGATCTCCGAGCTGCCGGGGAAGAGCGGCCGGTACGTGTACACCTCGGCCATGATGCAGCCCACCGCCCAGATGTCGATCGGGCTGCTGTAGCTGCTGGAGCGGAGCAGTACCTCCGGAGCCCGGTACCTGAGGTACAGAAGCGGTACACTGTCAGAGGGGCACACGGGAGCGGAGCAGTACCTCCGGAGCCCGGTACCTGGGGTACAGAAACGGTACATGGTCACCGAGACACAACATGAATAAGTTTGAACTGAAAAACGTATAACGCATAAAACATGTAAATACACATAAACATACAAATGCATAATGACATATAAAACGCACAAGCGTATAAACATGTAAAAGCGTATAGAAAAGCATAAAACTGAACACACCCAAATCTGTTCTTCGACACATGCCATGAAGTGACAGAAAAACGGTCTCCGGACAACCAAATGTACCAGACAATTTCATTGATCTAGACATTAAATAATCCTGAATTACACCTGTGTTATGCTGAATTCATCAGATAATCATACCGATACGATAAAGGGCAAATTATTATCGGATTACTTCAGAAATGAAAAATGAAACGATGAAGCTGGTTCGCCTAGCAGCACCTGACACCGCATTAAGCCAAACCTTTGGTTTTGACTTCGATGTTTTTTTGTGTTCCGTACTATCATACACCATTAAACCTATTACTAAAATCCCTTCACTTTTCGCGTCTACGCCAGTCGGTTTAACGTAGCACAAAGGGGCTGGTCAGCTGCAATCAGTATGCGAAAATCGTGTCTAAATGCATCTGCAGCCTCTCAACGTAAATCGGCATGGTTCGTAGCGTTCGGATGACAAGCGTCTAGTCCCCGACCGAAACACCCATTGCCTATATCCACAGCTTCCCTATTCATGAAAAACATCGGGAGTCGTGTTTAGCATGTCTGCATCCGTAATGCGCCTGCTACGATAGGCTTTGGCTATCGGGACAACAACAGCACGTGCTGTACGTCAAATGGAAACCGGGGCATGGAAACGCCTGTACGACATGTTCCGCTGTCATGCTTTTGCCATAACATCGGCCAAAATAGACTGGACAAAATGGCGCCCACGTTTCGCCGACGTGCGGCGAATAATGACGCCCTCGGTGGACCCACCACGTCATCACTGGAGCGGGGTTTGCAGGTCGCAGGGCAGGGGCGCTGGAACTACTCCACAGTTGGGGGAGGGGTCAACGAAGCATTTTGGGTCAGTTTTTCCAGTCAACGCCCATAGGATTAATGGTAGATTTCAAGAAAGTTTGGGCCCTCTGCCCCTCCCCGCTTCCCGCGTCCTTGTCGCAGGGTTGTCGGCCGGCCGGCGGGGCCGCAGGAGGGTGCGGACCCGGCCCGGCCTGCCGACGCCGACTTCCGTGACCAGTCATCGACCCGACGCGACGCGCGAGTCGACGCGTGACGCGCTACTCGGACCCCCGACAACAGGTCATCTTCGCACCCCGGTGACGTGGTGAGGCCCGGGATGTGGCGGCACCGGGGCTCGGCACGTGGGTCTCTGCCGGGACGGAGACCCAGTCCACGAACCATCCAGACCCCCCTCTCGAGTCGCGGCGGACAGGGCCGGCTGGACGGAGCGCCGCGGAACCTTGGGAAACGCCTGCAGCATTTAGCGGTATCGACTGTGGGCGACAAGCATTGGTTCGGACCGACACAAGGACGTGAAACAGCGCGCGATAGTATCGGCGGGCAGGAGGCTGGGGCTGCCGTTATGTACTGTCGGTCAACGTGGGACTCGACAAACAGCCTGCATTGTAAGTAACAGTAATGTTGCATGGACGCTGTCCTCGGTTATATTAAGCTATATATATATATATATATATATATATATATATATATATATATATATATATATATATATATATATATATATATATATATATATATATAGTAGACTCCGGTTATGTTCTGAAGTTATGCCTGTTGTTGACGTTCCCTTCACCATTGCGTAGCAGGGAAAACAACCTGTGCCATGGACTAAAATAACTGAGCACATCGCCGATCAGGGCCGTCAATTTCTGTAAATGATTGGGTGGGCCGAGCCATGGGCCCGACAACCTAACCTCCCCCAAATGTGGGTTGCTCAATGGATTTAGGCCGCACTTTATTTTGGCCAATGGAATGTTTGAGTTTTTCTTACTGTTTTTCAAATACAAAATTACATATATCCCATGTATATAGGTATATATATATAGAAGATAAAAAGATAGATACACCACTTTATGCCCTATTCTATGGCATTTGCCTATCTTTTATTTCACTGTGGCCGTTTCTTTTGTTATTTTTGCCCAGTTCCCTTTCAAACCGACAGAAAATATTAGAGGGGCCCAAACCAACACTTGGAAGGGCCCAATTCAACATTGGGTGGGCCAGGGCCCCTCGACAAGAAAACAGACCGATACCCCTGTCATCGATGACAGCAGAATGCACAGAGAAGCAGTACTATGCAGCTGCGTATAAGAAACCCTGTAGGAACACATGTCGCACACAGGGACCGCAGGCGTGATCCCCGCCCACTTAACGTCACGAGCACGACAGCTCTGCAGTCAGTCACGTAGACGTCGCTCTGCAGCCAGGGCGTCACGTGGACAACGCTCAGGAGTCGGTCGCTGGACGGCGACTTTGCAGTTCGTACGTTCTCCAGTCTCCTGACTTGCGTCAACGTTTGCCAATGACTCCAATCACGGCTATCCTTGTTAAAGCGTGTTCGTATGCATGTATCTAAATCGTCCCTCTACAAAGAGGGGCGATGATCCCCAGTTTGTCTAAATGAGCTCAGCTGCCTCGCTCTGACGGCCAGTGCGCAGGACTGGGTGCGGGAGGCGGTGACCGCACCTCCTGCGCCGGACGACCCACCAGCGCGTGGAGACGTAGTCCGTGTAGGGCGGACGGGAACGGATTTCCCGGGCCAGTCCGAAGTCGGCGATTTTGATCAGGTCCGGCCCCATGCAGAGCAGGTTCTCCGGCTGAAAATGCACCGGCGCGCCGTCAGTGCGTGATCGTGAAGTGCGGACGTCGTAGGCTGCCTGCCGTGTGGTCGTTAATTAGTGATTCGATATAAATAATGACAGTCGCTGGGAAAGTCTCTTTGTCATGTCTTTTATATAATAAAATACTTGCGGAGTCCGGGCCAATGTCATATCAAGGATACGGATGAATGATTATAGAATATCCCTATATCGTATTGACATCCTAGTCTGATCCAAATCCTACAGCAGAGGACCCGATGCGAGCAGAACTCCACGGTCTTCGAAGACTGCGCCAATCGACCATTATATCTATAAACAGAACCTTCAACAGTGCGCCCTTCCCTGAAGTGAGAATTGCAGCTTCTGCGGTCAAACCGCGGCTCATCGCGTGCAGGAAACCCCTGCCCCGACACGAAAAACCAGTCTGCACAAATAAAGCACCGGCCCCGTCCCCACCAGCGACCGGACAGCAAGCCTACCGCCTGTAATCCCACACCGGACGCCCCACCTTCATGTCTCGATGGAAGAAGCCGTGCTTGTGCATGAACGCCAGCCCCTGCAGCACCTGGTACATGATGTTCCGAATCACCGGCTCCGACAGCTTTTTGTCCCTGCAAGTGTGATAGAAAGGGCGGCGTTAGCGGCGCGGGCGGCGTTCATGGCGCGGGAGGCGTTCACGGCGCGGCCGGCCGTTTGGCGACATCGACCCGAGCGACGGCGGAAGTAACGTCACGTGACGTCTTGTGGCAGCGACGCCCTGGGCAGTTGAACTCGCCGAAAAGGGCCTGAGCCGTCGACTCGTTGGCCTCCTGTGGCTTTGCCTGTTAGTGAAGGAGCTAAGGTGAAGGGGTGGGGGGAGGGGGTGGGGGGTAAGGACCGCCCTAGCTGCACTGCAACTCTCCAAGGGGCGTTCTGTTTTTCCGCAGTTTAATCAGGATAGAAGGTATGTGTTCAAATTATCAACGTTTGGGCCGTAAAGTGAAAGAAGATGCTCGTTTTGAAGTCAGCATTGCTCGGTCGCCGCTGGTGTGGGCTGACGGGTCCTGATTTTGGGGGGGGGGGGGGGGGCGGGCGCCCCCGGCCGGGGGTGGGCCCCCCCCCGCGGGGGGGGGGGGGGGCAGGCGTTCCCGGGCGCCCGCCGTCGCGTCTGTTTCCCCTAATATGTCTGATATGTCTGAGCTCCGCAGTTTGACGGTGAGCTCCGTCAAACACCATCCTCCCTCTCCCCTCTCCAAGATGATGCTTGAATCGAGCCGGTGCCGCAGCTCCGGCTGTAGCAACCTGTGTAGGAGCTCTGCTGAGTGGTCGCGAACCCCGGGTTCCCCGCCCGTGACGCTGGCGCCGGCCTGCGGTGCTGTGAGTGAGAGGTTGCCTGCCGACCTCTGCCACCGCAGTGACGCAGCTATTACCGTCCAAAACAGGCGTAACAATGACCAAAACGATCCAGGAAGGCTGGCAGACTATTCAGAGGCGCATCTAAGAGCGGTGCCAGGCAGCCAGAGAAGAAGTCGGCGTATGGAGACGAGAGGCTTTAAAACCGGTGGGGTGGGGTCGGAGCCATTTTGAGATGGTTTCTTTCCGTGCAGCGATATAAAGCCGATGTTGAAAGTGGGCAGGGCCGTCCCCTACAGCCCGTTCCATATCTTGCTGCAACTATGCTGACTGGAGCGTGGCATTTGCGTAAGGATGACCAGCAGTTTTTGAACTGTATCTGTGTCTACTGCTCCTGATTGACGCCGTTTCTAGTGTGAGGTACATTCAAAGCCGTCGCTATTTCCTACCATGCTGGCCGACAGAGCAGCAGCAGAGATAGGCGAAAATTGAACATCAAATGCTCCGAGGATTTGCGTTGTTACGTCAGACCGTGACCAAGGAATTACTCGCATCAAGAGAGCTACAGGTGCTGTGGAAAGTTGGTGGCTGACACGCAGTGTCGCATGGAGAGGTAATACGTACCTTTTCCCATCAAGCACGCTCTGCTGGCTGTAACGCATTGCTGATGAGGGACATTTCAGCGTCTGCTGGCAACCGGATTGAATCAAAGTTTAATTGTTCCTCAGTGTCGGCTCCCGAGAACGAGTAGAGGGAAATGGGAAGTGCTCCCCTTGTCATGAAAAGAACGGGAAGGAAGGAGCAGTGACGTCATGGTCAGTAACAGGGACAACAGAATAACAAAGATGTACTGGTCTGTGATGCAAAGTTTTGCAACATATAGGCAGCATATCATCACGATAGTATACGCAGATCCTCGACATTACCATGTAGATGTTTGATATGCGTATCCTTTGTTAGACCTAGGAAATCTATTCAAGCATGCATCCACGTCGATAAATGCCGGGTGAAAATAGAACAATATTTTGGCCGTGATGTTGCATTACAGATAAGAGCACATGGAACGCACCAAGAAAAAGATGAAAGCATGGTTTTTGACTTCAATGGGCATTGGTCATTGAAGAGAGTTGAAGGCTGACAGAAGAATGGGACAAACGGCCAGATGTAGAGACTTAACTGTGAGCTCGACCCTTCGCTCACACAAAACGGAACGGAAAGTAATTTTTCATGGACAAAACGGAGGTTTTTAAACCTAGGCGAGCAAGATGCTAAGACAGATGTAAGGGATGTATCCGTTGTCTGCCGTAGCCCATCGAACTTACCTTTCTTTCATCATTTGGTAGAGGTTTTCCTTCATGTACTCGAACACAAAATATAAAGTGTCGTTTTCTCTGATGACTTCTTTCAGTTTGACTACGTTAGCGTGGCTAAGTTTCTTCAGCGACTGCAAACAGAAGGAGTTACGTGTTGTATTGGCGTTTGTAGTCGACAGTTCACAAGCTCATTTCCGCACCGCAATGATGTTCCACCTAGCTTTGGTAAAGACGACCTAGACGACGACGAGCAAGACAATGAAACACGATTTAACCCCTGCTGCATCTTCCGGTCGGCTTTAATCTACTTTTGTCGACCGCCCGATAGTCGACTGGGGGAGGGACTGCAGCGAGAAAGGACGTGTTCCACGTTGTGGTAATTTGTTGGACGTAAACGGGTTGAATAATACTAAGATTGGCCACGTCCGAAAAGCTGTATTACTGTTGCAGAGTTGTATTACTATTGCAATGCCTTCAGAGTCGCCTGGTATAGTCAACAGTAAGGGAATCCGACCCATGTTTGGCTGGCTGAAATTACACGAAAGATACGACGCACGATATATTTTGCAAGAGGTTTAAAAGACGTTTACTTGTTTGCTGATACGGATAGTTTGGATTAGCTGCAAAGGATGGCATCCGTTTCAACGGACTACCAGAACCTTCTTAGATAGTCAGTCCGTTTCCAGTTGCGGTTCCGTCGTGAAACCATCGTCAAAAGATTGAATCGTCCACTTCCATGCTGTTCGTCCAAAGCTAAGACGCAACGAAGAACGTCTAAATGTGGCATTGGAAAAATACTTGCAACTTTGTTTTTTTAATATTACGAAAGACTTGCGTTTTTTCCCAGTACACATATGCTCTAGATTTCTTGCGGATTGACAGTCGGACGATAAGAGGTTTACTGAGACCCTTCCAGGGGTGCAGTCAGATTTTTGTTAGGGGGGGTGCCGAAGCTCAGTGTGAACTGAAGTTATGCGAAGAAGCGCCTGCCGGGAGGACGATATGCAATGGCTTTCACAAAAAAATGCGGGCCAAGGGGGGTGGGGCGACCCCCGAGCCCCCCTTTGGCTGCGCCTGTGGACCCTTCTACTCCAGTACATCAAATACTATTTTCTTAAGCTCGATCTTGGTTCACCCCGTCAACTGTGATACGGAAATCACGCAGTCGCTCATCAGTTCATGTACCAGCGTTGCGAGACCGGTAAGCGTCTTCACCCCAACGCGCAGCCGAATGACCTGACAAAGCAGCGAAAGACCAATGACCATGAAGACCTCGTTCGCCTATTCGGCGCTCGCGCCCCACACTCCGCAAGCGGCCGCCGCTGCCGCCGGCGGCGCAGGCGGCTCTTCGTGGGCGTACACCGTCGTTTGGCGTGGTGCTACACGCGACCTTCACCCGACGCGGGACTGGGTCGATGCCGGCGGTGTACCGCGAAGGTAACCATCGCTGGCGACGGGCAGCGTGTCCAGAGCCACGAGGAAGGCGGCATCGATCACCGTCATTCAAGGTCGGCTCTTTTGGCGTTCAGCCCGCGCGTGAGACGATTGCGTTTGTTTGCGATGTTCGCCAACGATTCAAAGGCGCGATCAAAGGGCAGTGGACTCGGTGAAACGAGTGCCTTTCCTTCACGGACCTTTGCCGACTTCGAGATCAAAACCAGACTTTTTCGCGACCAGCGACGAGCCCCAGCCATTAGGTCAACCGCGACCGTTCTATTCAAAGTCGAGTTGCTATGACAACCAGCAAACAGTGCACGTACCTTCACCTCCCGCAGGTTCATCGCCTCTTCCCAGGAGGTGTATTTCCGCTTCATCCTGGAACAGAAGACAGACGGTTAGGCTGCGGCCATCGTGTTCCAATCGTCATCGGTGTCATGTTGTCATGTTGTTGACGTTAATCAAGTTGCATGATCAGGGGCCACAAGGTAAACTTGTCATAAACATTCAGCAATGCCTGAGTCCGTAGTAGGGTATTACATGATTTGTCTGGGATTGCTGATCATAATTTTCTAGCATGTGCAAATTTTCTTAAATGTTTGGTGCGCTGTGTGAGGTGAGTCGAGAAATTGCAGGGTCTCAAACTTCAAGGTACTGCGTACCCAAGAGAGTTCTGAACAGAACCGTTGAGGTACTCCTTTGGTTCTCAGCGTCTTCCGCATGGTGCGACTTGCGTGTACGGTTTTGCCCTGTCTACAGGACGGTGTCAGCAGGTCGCAAGACTGAAGATGCAGCTGCGTATGACTTCGGCTCTGGCGCGTTCCGCAGCGACAGAAGACGGGTGCACTCACCTTGGCACACTCGGTACACACGCCTTGAGCATATTTTATGGACCATCAGCGCTGCACAGTTCTCAAGACAATCGGCAATCGTTCGCCGTGTGGGCCCGGCGAACGCCACATAGTCGGTTTTTGAAAAACGTGCATTTGTTTTTGGTTCGGATAAGCTCCTCTTGACGAACGGCCCGAGGCGGAAAACGGCACTGCTCACTCCGCGAATGCTTCTTATCGAACTGGGACTTTTGTGAACTCAAGGCGGCTTACATCGCACGATCATATATACTGGACTATTTCCGGCGTGCGGACGCATCATCAACGACTACCCACAAAAATGTGAACTGGCAGATCAAAATTTACTCTCTGTATTGTGTGTAACATTCCCTTATACGCATTTAGAACATTTCAATGGAGGTCTTCATGGATTCAATCATTTTACTGAGACAAAGACGCCGGGAAATAGATCCACCGTAAAGTGCAACAAACGCGGGGCATTCAGGGAGGTGGGAGCTGTCAAGTACGACATCGTCATGCGAGCATCCTCGCAGAAATCCCATCTGTTGCCAGTACTACGCGGATCCACACAGCTCACCCTTTACGCATCAAAACAATTCAAAAGGAGAATCGAATGCATGGCGAAACAGGGCTTGCTATCCAAGCGGAACCATATTTTCCCGATCTGTATCTTCACACGTCATATGGCTGACGACATTATCTGGTGGTGACAGAGCTCAGGGAGGGCGCGTTATTACCTTTTGATGGCGACTTTCTCGCCGGTGTCGATTCGCTGCCCGAGGACGACCGAACCGAACGTTCCGTCGCCCAGCTGACCCAGCGTCAGGTACCGGTTCATGTTCTCTCCCATTATCGAAGATGAACCTGAGACAGATTTGTGATGTTACGTGCAGGGGTTTGTGTTTTCGCCAGTGATCAAGACGGGCCGGGAAGAGATTTAAGTTACAAACGTACGTGGTCTCTCCTGCTACCAATCGTGGGCACAAGATAATGCATGGCACGGTTGGCTATGTTCTGTTTGATTGCGCACTATTTCATTACTCTGTCCTTTTTGTCGTTTAGGAACGGTGCAAGCTCATGCTGTCTTCCGGTATTAATGGCGGGTTTAAAACAGAAACTATGCAAAAGCGCGTGCCCTAAATCGTCAACGAGAATAGATCAGTAAGATGTTACGTGTTTGGTCGCTCATTTACTTCCAGCCTCCACGATTAGCCTGAGGACCGGCACATGGCCATGCAGTTTCTGTATTTTGTCACGGAAATACATTTGAAATAAGGGCCGATATTCCAAATATGAATCTCTTGCACACAAAATACGTCAAGAACGGGTCTACGTTTGCCGTCATTGCCAATTATGCGTGCTCTGAGAGGGAAGGTACCGATTCCTGTCACTGCATTGGCAATTGCTGCATTTTGGATGAAAGCCAGATGCTGTCACATACCCTTTTACAGCTAGCAACGCCCAGGATAATTGCCACTCCTCCCGTTCCAAAGTCTCTTGATGTCTATCGCGCCGATCATTCAAACTCTCACGTCCAGGGATGTCGATTTCTGTAAATGACTGGGGGGGGAGCCGAGCCGAGAGCCCGACAACCTAACCTTCCCCATGAACGGTGGAAATTATGAATGAAATTTGAAACCCCTATGAAACTTGAAGTGTGAATTTCTCAACGGACTTAGCCCACTTTATTTTGACCAACGGAAATTTATAAACGTCTTGTTACCATTTGTCAAATGAAAAGTTGCATTTATCCCCACGCTTTTAGGTATGTCTATAGACAGAAGACAGAAAGATAGACGCATCGCTTTAGGAATTTATTCTATACTTTCCGCCTATCTCATCTATTGCGGCCGTTCTTTTCGCTGTTAGTACTCACCTTCCTTTAAAGCCCGCAGAAAATATTAAGGGGGGCCCAAACCAACATTGGAGAAGCCCAAATCAACATAGGGTGGCCCGGGGCCCTCTCAAAAGAATACAAATCGACACCCCTGCTTACATCACTCAAACGCTTACCTAGCAAGTCATTCCACCGAACTAGTCAGCATTCACAGTCACGTGCAAATCGTGCCTGAGGGCACGTAACGCCACCGCCAACAAAAACCGTCGCTTTGCCGGCACGTGACGTGCATGGCTCCTGCCTCTGGACGGCTGTCAGCGGCCTGCAGCGCGGTCCGCGCTCCAGACTGACCTGTACAGCGGTCGAACCACCGTGCCCGTCCAGGCGGCGCGCTGCTACGACATGTCTGCGTCGGTCGGCCGCCCCCAGCGACTGGGACCGGCGGCGGCGGCGGCGGCCAGGTGCGGCGGGGGCCCTATTGATCGGTGGCGACGCGCCGGTAGCGACGGCCAAACAGCGGTATACAGAGGAGCGCGGCGGCCGCCGATCGACGGGAGAGCATGCAGGACCGCACGACCGCCAAACAACGGCGAACAAGACCGGACAGCCGTATGCCGCCGTATGAAGCCCTGTATGCCGCCAGACAGCGGCATACAGGGCACCGGTGACAAACAGCGGCGTACAGGACCGGACGGCCGCCAGACAGCGGCATACAGGGCACCGGTAACAAACAGCGGCGCACAGGACCGGACGGCCGTATGCCGCCGTATGAAGCCCTGTATGCCGCCAGACAGCGGCATACAGGGCACCGGTAACAAACAGCGGCGTACAGGACCGGACGGCCGCCAAACAGCCGCAAACAAGGTTGGTGGACCGCCGAACATTGGCATACAGAGGCATCGGCAACAAACAGGCAAACAGGGGAGTAGTGAAAACAGAGTCATACATGCCGCACTTACAAGACACCAGGGCATACGTGCATACGACCGGTAACAACCCGATGCATACGGAGGACCGGTATCAGAGGCATACAGGGACCGGTATCTGAGGCATACAGGGGACCGGTATCGGAGGCATACAGGGGACTGGGAACACAGGAGTACAGGGGACCAAAAACAGAGGAAACAGAAAGCTGGGAGCAAGCAGAGGGGTACGGAGAGTTGCGAAGAAACAGAGGTGTACAGGGGAGCGGCAAAAAACAAACACGTACAGGACACCGGCGACAACACATAAGCGTACAGACGACGGGGAATAAGCAGAGGCATACAGAGGACCGGAAACAAACAGAGGCATACAGAGGACCGAACGCCGCCACACAGCTGAGTGTGTCAGGGTTCTATTTTGGGGTGAGCTGCTCCGGTAGCTCCCACCTGTGGAGATTTTTCAGTCTCGCTCGTCTTGTGGTCCCTCCGCACCAGGGACGGCGGATTGCATTTTCAGCCGGGATCCAGAATCCAGGATTTCGCTAAAGTGGGGGGAGGGGGTGGAGGGCCCCAGCCGAAATGTAATTTTCGGCTGGGGGGGCAAGCTCCATCGGATCAGCAGCCGACCTCATTTGGGCTACCTTTTTCCCCCTCCCGAAAAAAAATAACTGAGGTTCGTTCTTTTTGCTATCGCCCAGTTTTTCGTTAAAAAACGATTTTTTCCTAGGTTTTGGCGCTATTGTACACTTATGTTTTCCAAAATACGTGGATTTTTTCATCCAGGGGGTCCGTACCCATTGCCATTTTTCAGGCCTTTGCCCTTGGACATCCATCTACATAATGGCGAATGATGCAAATTCCTGCTTCTTATGTTGTTTGCATTTACATCACGAATTCAACATTATTATAAAAGACATTTGTAAACGGTTGAAAGACAGTTTCCTCCCACAACACTAAATTATAACTCGACGCTCAGTAACGAAGCTCTTACAGACCATCACACGAGAACGAAATTATTATCTCAAGAACTTGCCAAAGCAGCTTTGCCTGTCCCCCACATGCACATAATGTAATAATGCTAGCACCAAACCTCTGACGTAATAGACCAGGGGCATAGTCAGGATTCCGTCCAGGGGGAGGGGCCAAATCGGATCAAGGGGGCCCTCGTAACCAATGGGAACCCTCGCTAAGGGCGGATCCAGGATTTCGAAAAGGCGCGGGAGAGGGTGGAGGCAAATGGTTAGCGCGGGCCCCCAATGTTTGCCTTGCAGATATGAAAAATGATGTAATTTTGCTTTTTTGCGATATAAGATAACCAAAAAAATTCAAACTCGTCATCTTATTTCAGAAAATTCTGTGTTTTGTTTCCGAACAAAGTGGCTGAAATATGACAAAAACGACGAAATTTCAGGCGGTTCCGTCCCTCCCTTCTTGTCTGTATCTGGTCCAGGAGTCCGTCTGTCGCCCCTCCCCCCATCCCTTAGGTTTTTGGATTTTTTTTCAGTTTAGATGAGTTTAGTTAAGTTTAGTTTAGTTTAGGCCAGCTTAGTTTAGGTTCCCTCTTGCAGTTACAGGGGCACTTTTGGTAGTCTCAGGCTGTCTGCCGTGCCAGGATCCTCTAGAGGTATCAGGTTCCTTTTACAGTTTCACGTGTCCCGCGGAACGTTTCAGGCCCTCCTTTGGCAGTTTCAGGGGCACATCGGACAGTCTCAGGGACCCATCTGGCAGTTTCAGGGACCTTAAGCCACCTCGGGTTCCTTCCTGTCGTCCCTAGGGCGTTTTTGCCATCTAAGGAGCCCCTCAGGCACTAAAAAGGCCATCTATAAGTCTTTCTCTGCCGTGACAGATACGCCTTTTGCAATCGTCAAGTCCTTTGGCCGTTTCAGGAGCAGTGTAGGACGTCTCAAGGTCTATTAATTTCAGGGGTCCCCTCTGCTCGTCTCAGGGGCCCGTATTGCTAGGTACTTCTAGTTAGCAGTCTGAAAGGTCCCTCTCTCGCAGTCTCAGTGGACCCCCTGCGGTCCTAGGCACCTCTCTTTTCGTCTCTGGGAAACATTTTTGCCATTTCAGGGGCCCTCTGGCAGTTACAAAAGACCTTTTGGCAATTTCAGGGCCCCTGTGCAGTGTCATAGACCCTCTGAACGTCTCCGGTGGTCCCCATGGCTGTATCAGGGGTCTTTGTCTGTTACATGAGGTATATCTGGCATCATCATATCTACATGATCATCATCATATCTACATGAGGTATGTCTGTTACATGAGGTATATCTGGCAGTCTTTTACGGCCCCTCTAGCCGTAACAACTCGAGCTGTTTTGTTGGCGCTTCATGGGCCTCACTGGCAGCCTCAGGGGGATGTTGCCCCTGCCAGGAGCCCGCTTATAACACTCTGGGACCCTCTGGCCGCCCAGCGCCCTCCATAAAACCCAAATACCATCTCAGATGCCCCCTTATCGTCACTGTCTTGCAGGGGCCCTGCGATCTTTTTGGCGGTCTCATGGATCATCTGCGGTGTACAGGTCCATCTTGCCGTCTTAGAAACCACCTGACTTTCCCGGGGGCCCCTGACAGCATGAAGAACCCCCAAGGTTTCAAAAAGTCCAGTGTAGCCAATCTGTGGCTCCTCTCGAGGTTGAGAAGGTCACCGACGAATCCCCGTTCAGGGGACCCCTCTGGCCGGCCAGGGTCTCCATATGCCATGCCAGGCACCATCTTAAATTCTTTCCGTCTCAGGTGCCTCTCTGGCAATGTTGGCGGTCTCATGGACCCTTTGCCGTGTTGGGGCCCCTTGCAGTCCCAGGGGCCCTCGAAGAGTTTCAAGGACCCTTCTTTCTATCTAGAGACCATCTCACCGTGTCAGGGTCTCATTAACCCCCCCCCCCGAGACCCTTTGACTACATCAAGAACCTTCAGCTTTTCATTCACAGGGGCCCCTTAGGGACTCAGTCCTCATCTTAGCCGTCTCAGGGGCCCTATGAGCCATCTGGCGGTCTCGGGAACACTCTGCCGTGTGGGGACCCTGTTGTGGTCTCAGAGGCCCCCTTGGGAGTTTCAGGGGCCCTCTATGCGTCTCAGAGGTCATCTAGCCCTCCAGGAGGCCTCTCTGACTGCGTCAAGAGCCCGTCAGGTTTTTATAGAGATCCCGTGAAGCTCAAACGGGGTCCCTTCGGGACTCCTTTTAAGTCTGACGGGGGCCTCTTCTTAGTCCTCAGGGGAGGGGCGGTCACTCAATTTGCTCCCCTTTGGAACTGCGCCTGGCCCTCGTAATCAGTGGGGCCCCATGTGGCTAAAATTACAGTCGGTTTGTAAAGGTGCCTCGCTATAAACCGGGCCCATGCTCACCTGTGAAGGCGTTCCTGCCGACCTGGCGGGTGTCTTACAGATCGGCAGGGGCATCTTTACAGGAAAGCAGGGGCTCCTGAATGACCGTTTAGGGACCCTTGTTGGCCCCGCCTGTCTGTAGAGGACACCCTATCTGTCTGTAAAGAGCCCCTGTCGACCTCTGGAGGCAGAGGCAGAGGCCTTCTTCCAGACCGAAAGGAGGCCCCTTCAGAGGCTGGCAGGAGTCTTTTATGGGTCTACAGGGGGCCCTCCCTAGACAAGCAGTGAACTCCCCAACAAGCTAGCAAGGGCCCCTAAACGCTCATTCAGACCACGGGCTTTTCTTCATACCACAAAGCCTTCTTGTGTATTCGGAGTACGTTTTCTTTCGGTTCGTAAGTCTTCTTTAATGTTTGAAATATTCTTGTTTTGCTTCAGCTGTCTGTTTCGGACAGTCTGAGACGCCCAGCGTGCGCCTCACGCTATCACCTCACGCCTCACGCCTTACACAAAGAACTGGGGCCTTCGGCCCCAGGGGGGCCCGCTCGGCTGCCAGGTGGCCCCGCTTGGCCTTCCAGCGGGGAGCATGGTTCCTTTGCCCCCCTTGGCTACCCCACTGTAATGGATGGAACCATCTTGCCAGAGTGCCCAAGGGACTAACAATCAGTTCCATGCCCAACACCACTATGGCCCCACCCTCCGTCCTTCCCCCCTGTTCCTGCGCACATGTATAAATGTCCACAAAAACGGTTATATTTTTCTCTGCTGACGTCACGTTTGGTACAAAGGTTGCCGCGTACACTTGTGCTGATTACTCCGGAAATCATCGCCAGAAACGTCGCGTCTTGTAATGGGCGCCGAGTACCATCAAATTTAATTACTACCATATCTGAAAAAACCCTCGGATTTGTACTAAATTTCGCGAAAACTGTTATCGTCTGTCGTCCATACCCCAACAATGATTTTTTTTTAGTAGCGTAAGGTTGGTTTTTACGATTTTACTCCGTGCAGTGACCGAAATTTCTGGGGCGGCAAAAACATAGTTTTGTCCACCAGCCTGACGGCTGGGGGGCGACCGCCCTCTTGCCCCCCCCCCCTTTCCCGCCGTCGCTGCTCCACACTGGTTTCTACAGACAGCGGTGATAGAGTCCATCGGTTTGAAAGGACCCAACCCCATTATGGCTGTTTCTAATGTTCAACCCCAGTATGGCTGCTTCTGTTTTCTTCGTCCTTGGAACCCGTTTATCTTGCTCAGAGACACGGGATTACGTTCAGAGCTTTTTGGGGATCCCAGGCACCCACAGCTGGTTGGAATGAAGAGGTCGTTCACGGTACTATGCTCCTTTTCCATTTTTTATTTTAATTTTTATTTTTTTTTTTTTTTTTTTTTATTATAAAATTTATTTCTTTTTTTTTTTTTTTTTTTTTTTTATTTTAAAAATTTTTATTTTATTTTTTTTTTTTTTTTTTTTTTTTTTTTTATTATTTTTAAAAAAAACAAAAATTTATTTTTTTTTTTTTTTTTTTTTTTTTTGGTTTTTTTTTTTTTTTAAAAAAAAAAAAAAAAAAAAGAAACCCCAAAACCCCCACCCCACCCCCCCCCCCCCCCCCCCCCCCCCCCCCGTGGGGGGGGGGGGGGGCCGGGGAACCCCCCCGGGGGGTTTTTCCCCTTTTTTTTCCCCACAATTTTAAACCCAACAAATTCCCTTTCCTCGCCCCCGGCCCCGGGGGGGGGGGAACAGCCGGCGCTGGAGCGGACGCATGCAAAATGCGACAAACAGCGGACATCTATCGACTGGGTTTGATCAACAAGCCTCTCAAGTATCCGCCCTGAACATAATGGTCTCCGTTCAGAGCTTGTTTCGGTCTCGCGAAATTCTTGTTTTGTTTTGAAATTATGTGTGTGTATTAGTTTGTGTAAGAGCGCGTGCGTGGAGGTAAGATTCCTGATACCCTAACGTTTTTTTAATACCAAACGACGAAGGACTCAAAAAAACATGACTGATATGGATTTTATTATTGTGAAATAAAAGACTAAGAAAAGGTGCTTTAGTACCTCTTCAGCACCCTTGAAAAGACAAATTAGCTATAAAAACATGGTCATAAGTAAGATGCAACGAAGGATGTTAGCCGTTCACAAACTCCACAGTTCACAAACTCCACAGTTCACTAACTCCAAGGACGTGTTTTGACCTTTCATGGCGTCTGGTAGCCTCAAAATTGACCTGAGGTCAAAACTCTTGAATGTTTTCGTCTTGGTTTGACAAAACCTTTCCGCCAGTGTTTTCCTTTTTCCGTGCGATATATGGAAGCCGAGATCCTGGGAGGTGCGGAAATCCGCGCTCCCCCTCCGGCCGGGCAAAGGGCATTCTGAGCCCGGCCGGAGACGGGTTAAAAACACTTCATTTAACCCTGTTCCCTGTGGGGGGGAGATTCTGCTACCCGTGTCTTTTTGCTTGTCGCTCCCACACTGTTTGCCGCAGCGCCACAAGATTTTCTGGCATTTCACGGAATTGATACACAAGTGTTTTGTCAACATTTAAAAAAAAATCGGTCCCGCAGAGGCGGTTCCATGCCGCCGTTTTCGGCAGTAATGTGCTGTGCGTGAAGCTGCAAAGTTGTGCGGTTCACTATCGTGACATTCCGAGTAGAAATAAAGATCATTGACTCATTTATATAGTCATACACATCCTAAACAATGCGTATGCACACGCATTTTCAGGCGAACGCACACCCAGGTACTGAAAAAATGGGGGAGCACACTATTGTGCTTATGGTGCCCTCCCAATTTTGTTTACCTGGATCCACCTCTGCGCTACATATAAACTTAAACTGGCTTGCTAGTTGTACATCTGATGTTTATATCACCCAAAACAAACAAAAACAAAGGAAATTTCTTATTTCAAAAATCACCCTTCTTGCCCTCCCTGGAACTGCCTATGGTTTTCCGTTTTAAATTTCAGCTTTCGGTATATAAAAGACTTGGACATTCCAAGCTGAACCGTGTTATTCCCATGAAAATTGGTTGGTAAACACGGCCACAGTGACCTTTCAAAAATCCCCAAATTTTGGAGTTTGTTTGCCCCCACGCTCTAGTTTCGCAATTTTTGAATTTTTGGGGCCCAGAATTGGAGATCTCGTTGAAACATATTAAATGGCATTCATCCTATCAACACTGGACGAATGCATCTCGAGATCTCTGGAAGGGCGGGGAGGGAGGGGCAGAACTGGTAATCTTCACCTTTCGGCCAATGCATATTTTTCGAAGGTGCAAAAGTGGCAACGGCTCATATCATGTTTGAGTTTGGGTCCTCACTTCTGCGTCTACAAAAAAAAATGTGTCAGCCGAAAGGTGTTTCGGCCAGTTGATATTTTTTTCGGGAACGCAGGAGTGGTAACTCGAATCGCATGGACAATGTAGCCTGTCCTCCAAGTTAAAAATGATTTAACCTAACCTAATCTAAAACCTACCTGTACCTGCAACCTGTATGGTTGCAGGGATTGCCCTAGATGGGCATGCAAAACTAATTTTTTGTTAGGTTCAATTTGCCTGTTTTTTGGTTTGGTTAGCTCGTATCGGCTGAAGGCAAACATGTGTCAACTGAATCAAAATTCAAGAGCTACCTAACCAAGTCAGTTTACATATCCAGTAGGGGCCAGTGCTTAGAAAAATACCTGAATGGGCTAAATTGTTCACACAACTTGTGTTGCCACTTCCGCGTCTCCAAAAATTACGCGTAAGCGTCGGCCGAAAGGTAGATTACCGCAGATCTGCCCCCCCAGGGTAATGTGAATCTCACTGCCTGCAGAGAACATGGTTAAGGCAAATAGTCCAAGCAATAGTCGACAAGCTTCATAATTATGCTTCACTACTGACATCTTATTGTGCACATTCTGTTCTCACCTGCAAATACCGTAAATACTGCTTCCTCTTGATATGTGCCTTTAGTTTGAAAGGCTACTCTTGTGACCCTTGATTATAACCTCTTTCGGTCGGCACAGGACATACGTAAAAATGACGTTTTTCCCCTCCTCCTTAAACTCAAAGTACGTTTCTAGATGTTGCCATGGGTGACCCAGACCGGGCTCGTCCTCTGCCTCCGAAGCTGAGGCACCGTCGGACTCGGAGTCAAGGTTTTCGACCTCCAGTGGCGGCGTAAAGACGCCTTCATGGGACATTTTGGTGTCAGGTAGTTAAAATTTCAGGCCAGTCAAGAATTAATCACCACTCCATCGCCCCACGGACATCACAGATCCAAGGCCATGGCGGCAGTAATCATGTGCTCAACAGCCTTGAGTGATCTTGGCGGGGAACCGTGTGGCGGTGGTAAGCAATCCGTGACTGACTTGAGACAAGATTGAAAACTGCCGTCAGCTGGCTGTTCCAGTATCAATGACAATAACTTTGATATTTTTTAGCCTGAAAAATGACGACTGGTTAATTTATCATTTTAAGTCATATCAAACTTACGCATAATTCAATACTTTTGTCTCAAGACACCAAAGTCAGCTGGCCTTTATACTGAACCATTGCCGCCAGCTTGCCGTCAACGTTTACCAGATGACGAATATTGTCAACAAGTCCACTCCGCGATTGTCAGCTGAGTGCGCGCCCAGCCGCACTTGTATCGCCGCACGCTATTGGGTGTTGGCTATTCAAGTAGCCAATGGGTGTGCCGATGCAAATAAAGCCGGGCGGTGTCTGTAAGGAGTTTAAAAAGTAACGGAGTAACGGAGTAACGGAGTAACGGACCAAAAAGTAACGGAGTAACGGACCACAAAAGTAACTTCCGTTACTCAGTCCGTTACAGTAAAATAAAAATAACGGGTCCGTTACTCCGTTACTCAAAAAAGTAACTTCGTTAGTAACGGAGTAACGGAGTAACGGACCAGTGCCCACCTATGTCCTTTTCACACTGAAGGTCCATTCCTTCAACATATCTTCAAGTGCAACAAGGAACGTGGCGACGACATTCCTACCGGCTGGAATAAAAGAACTGAACCAATTGAAACGCAGGATACCGTGCGGTCTCAAGCTATATCTAAATGAGTATCAGACAAAAACGGTCCCCGATCCCGATTGGTAATCATCCGCGGACGCCGCAGAAATTCTGCGGCGACCAGTCGCCGAGTCCGCCGGTGCTGAGGCAGCCCTCCGTTCTTGCTGCGACTAGGTGCTGTCTCAGTCTGCAGAGGAGTTACTCGTCACCCGCAAAGCATGCGTGTACGCGTGGTGCACCCAGAGCCCCGTGTCAATCGCGAAGATAGCCCAAACATTAGAGTGGAGGGCTAGGATTTTGAGAGTTCTTCCCACGTAACGCCAGACATTATGTTGAAGTTAAGAACTATACTTGAAACCCAGTAGATGTCGTAGGACGGTAGTGTACCGAATCGCTGGTTCACTTGATGATGGTATATCTTAAAAAAGGAAAAGCACGTCGTGCTACATTACGCCCCAAATGACCCACATGCGAGATGCTTTATTTCCTTCACTTCCATTAACTTCGGTACAGGACGCATGTTGCACTGGTAGGCTTTCTCCGGCTAAATGGCACTGAAGTCATCTCGTCGGAGGAAGACAGTTAGTCAGCTGTTCGCTTTTCATGGACCAAACTGGACGATGAAAAATGGCACCATCATCGATCACATTAGCCCCGGCCAGGACTGCCGTTGTCAGATGTCAGGCGTGGAATGCAATATGGCAATATAATTGTCTATTGGACGGGGAAAAACCGTCGAAAGACAGCACGGCATCCACGAAGAGCAAATCGTGTCTGCCGCCTTCACGCTTCAAAACCCTGAGCAATGTCGTTACATATTTATTGGACGTCCCAATCCAATACACTAATACGATACAGCATCGTGTAAAACACTCCAAAATATCACCTGTACATGTTTGTATCCGGCAGTCCGGCGCCCGACGTAAAAACGAGCTCCGACAGGAATGGCCTCGGGCCCCGTCCTCCCGCATTAGGACGCTTCGGAGACGACTAGATGTAGTGCTGCGCCTCTCTCAAGTTTCGAATCGTCGGCGTGGTACGCGCACGAGCCGCACGCGTGCAAACGGAAGGCACAAGGGCACAGGCGTCCTGACGAGGCAGCGGTGACAGCACGGGCGAACACGTGAGGGATGTCACATACACGTGAGACACGCCATCTATCTACACTTCCACACTAGTAGCAGATGATGATGAGCTATCAGTTCCAACAAATCGTGAAAGCCTCAGATGACGTTCACAGCGCAACAAGCGCAACACGCATGCACGCGCACACGTCAACAGGACCCACAGCTGTCGCGACAACTGGCGCCTCTCAAGTGGCACCAGTTTCTGTCTCGCCACCTTTCGAGTCCTCATCTCGCGTGTCTCTTGGCTCACAGCTCTGTAAGCTCCCATCCCCGACAGGAAACAAAAACCCAGAGGAAAGACGTCTGCCGCGGCCTGGACCGCGACTGCGCATGCGTGTTAACTGTGGTCGCCGGACGCCGGCGGCGCCTCCGCCGCGCTCGACAGAACCTCCGACGGCGCGCCGGCCGCCCCCTCCTCCTCATTGTCGTCCAGCCCGCCAAAGCTGCGCTTCATGGCGGCCAGCAGGCGGCTCGGCGGCGGCTCGGCGCGCGCCCGGCTGTAGGTGCGGACCGTGCCCGGTCGCCGGCCGTCCGCCGCCTCCCCCGGCGGCGCCTGGGCGTCCCGTCGCCGCCTCCCGCCGCGCTCCAGCAGGCTCATGATCTGGCGGCCGCGCACGCCGTCCACGCGCTGGACGGCGCGCGCGCCGGCGGCCGGCGGAGACGGGCACAGCTGGCGCCGCAGCAGCGCCAGGGCCTCCCGCTGCGGGTGGGCTGAGATCAGCGCCGCCAAGCGGCGCTCTTCACAGTCGCCGTTCTCCTATCGGCCGAGAGATGGCGGCTCGGTATGGTGCGAACGCTGTCGACATCCGCGACAATCTACCCCACACGGTCGGCGTATATTCAGGAATGACATTCCGACGACATGAATGAATTAGAACGGAAGTCGAAAAGCCAGATGGGTTTTTATCTCGTGGCACGTTCAATAAATACATAATACATCATACAAAATATTACGGTTGAAAGCCATGAACATCCAAAACTTTCGTCGTTTAAACACCTCTTTACGATATCAATCAACCTGACGTACCGCGCTTGTCTTTTACACGGGTCCAGGACCATGGTTCGTAGGTCGAGGGTTCTCATGGAAAAAGGCACGTACCCAAAGGTTCGTATGTATAAGGTTCATACGATAAAAGGTTCGTACCGTAAAAGATTCTTATCGAAAAGCGTTCGTATCGGGAAAGGTTCACACTGCAAAAGGTTCGTATGAAAAAAGTTCGTAAGGGAAAGGTTTGTAACGAAAAGTGTTCGTAACCACAGGTCCGTCAACTTACGGTTCGTATCGGTAAAAGAACGGACTTAAAATAGTAACCCAACCTAACCTCTGCGTTGGACCGAGCAAAGTCCGATCGCACCCTTTATCGGACTGCGTCCTCTAATATTCTGCACCGCGCCTTCGGCGCAATGCCGGAATGAATCTTTTCCGATATGCGCCTTGTTCTATACGAACCTTGCCGGTACCAGCCTTGTGTTTACGATCCTTTGACTACGACCCTTTTTCGTCCCGAACCTTTTCCCTTACGAACCTTTTCTCTACGAGCCTTTTCGATACGAACCTTTGCAGTACGAACTTTCTGCGTGACGGACCTTTTCAGACCGTCACATTTTCCAACACGAACCTTTTACCATGCGGATCTTATGCATACGAACCTTTGGCTACGAACCTCGACCAGTTACCCTTTCACACAATGAGACAATCCCCATCCATCCCTAACCATTCTGCCCCACAGACTGCACCGTCGCAGTCCTATGACATGACGAAGAGCAGAACACTGCCGACATCGACCAACACTGACCGGCGGTACTTGCAGGCGGTCGGCTGGGAAGAGAGGGTGAGCCGCCGCCATGTGTGTCAACACCTTCTGCGGCGTCGGGAAGCCGATGCCGCACTCTGTCAACAGACGTCGGAGGAATCAGAACATTTGCCGATGCGTCTGTCGATCCCAACATGCCGTTCACGAATGGAAATCCGTAAAAGTTGCTTCCCTGCAGAAAGTGCCGTAGAATGTTGCAAGTTCACTGACTGAACCTTCAGAGCGTTCCACTTAAGCTGGCACATCTCATCATCCAAAGTTATTTCAAAGCATATGTGGTGGCACCTATGGCGTTTCTGGCCTAACGTCTTCAGCCGGGATCCCGCGACAACATACTCTCTACCTCCATACATCTAATGAAGAAAACCATCAAAACGGCACCCCGCCTCACGTACTCACCTGAGCACATGAACTCCCCCTCGTCCTCCACCGCCAGTGCCGTCCCGACATCTCCAGGAGCCCCGGCGCCGGCCGCCAGCACACCCGAGCCCCCAGGCCCGCCGGACAACTGGACCCCTGGCGCTGCCGAGCCGGCGGCGGCGGCCGGCCGCTGGTCGCGGTGCGATGAGTCCGGCTCGGCGGAGTCCGGGACAGGCGGGGAGTCCGGGTCCTCGGCGCCCTCCGGTCCGTCCCTGTCCGAGCCGCCCTCCGGCGCTGTGGGCGACCGCCGGCCGGCGTCATGACCGCATCACAACGGCGTCACAGCGGGACGGCGGCGTCACAGCGCGGGCAGCGGCGTTACAACGACGTCACGGCGGGGACTGCGGCGTCACGGCGGTCACGGCGGGGAATGCGGAGTCACAGCGGCGTCACAGTGTGGATGGGAGGCGACTCCTCCCCGCCGCGGCGGCTGGCAGGGCCGTAGCGGAATACTGTGACGGGAGGACGCAGACCCCACCCGAACAACGAACAGCCTTAGAATGACATCACACGTAAAAAACATCCCGCAGCTGATCAACAAACGCCTGGAGCCCTCACAGCCCACACCAGTCCACCAATAACAAACGAGCAGGAGCCAATTAAAACGGGCCGCACGTAAACCTGGCATCATGCAACCACAACCGAGCACTCTCGCACTCAAGGCAAACTGAACACAGAACTAACGAGAGCAACCGCGGCCGGCGCCGCTGCCGCCGCTGCCACCCACCTGCCACCACCACCGCCTCGACCAGCGCCGTAGCCGTGCCAGCCAGCGGCCGGCACACGAACTTGACCTCGTCGCCGACCGGCTCCAGCGCCAGGCGCCAGTCGCTGATGCGCCTGCGCCACGTGGCGCACCAGGCCGGCGGCGCCGGCCACCGGCCGGCTCCGGCCGCAGATGGGACATAGGATGTGCAGGCCGGCCGGAGCCGCAGCCGCAGCCGGAGCCGGAGCCAAAGTTGGAGCCAGGGTCGGGGCCGAGGTCTGGCCGGGACGGGCCGCCAGCGCTGTCCGCACACGGGTGTCGCCGTCAGCGGGGTCATCAGAGGTCAGCAGAGGTCAAAGGGCCGGCAGGTGGTCGGAAGGGGCCAACAGGGGGGTCAGAGGCGTCAGAGGAATGTCAACAGCGGTCAGCGGGAGTGCACAGATAGGACGGGATCAGCAGAGGAATCAGGGGTCAGCTGAGGTGCGGTCAGGCAATGGCAGCGAGGTCAACGTGGGTCACAGAGATCATCACATGCGGGCAGCCTGGGTCGGTGCAAGTGTACCAAGATCACCGTGGGTCCATGGGGGCCCAAGAGCTTGGCAAGAGCAACACGATCCAGATCAACCTGCCGCCGACAATGCGACGAACAGCTATCTCTTGTTTTTTCACGCCGTCTCTCTCCCCAGTCCCGATCACCAGTGACAGTATCTCTCCGACAGGACGACAGACAAACCCCGGCTCCGCCACTGACCGACGATATCCCGCCGGCTGACGCCCGCCTCCCGGTGCGCCATCTGGGCGTGCAACGACAGCGACGTCAGGTTCTCGAAGATGACGCCGCACAGGGAGCACTTCTTGACGTCGCCCAGGTCGGACAGGTCGAACTGCACGTCCTTGTGCGCGGCCGTGATATGCCTGCCCAGCCCGCTGGCCAGACGAAATCTGTGCCGAAAAGGCGGGACGGAAATGGCGGGAGAGGCGATTCAGGGCCAACGACGCTGCACAGCATTATCTCAAAACATCGGCAAAGCTACGCCGGCTTGTTCCAATTCTAACACGTACATCACACATACAAAAAACAAGGTCACGTATGTCACTCGTGTTTACAAAAGCCCGGCCAAAACTAGATTTCCAGAAATGACGCAGCAAAAAGCGGCCTCCGTCCCAATGCGTGCATTTAAACGCTCTTTACGCAGCAAGTACTCCATCCGTCCAGTTCCCGCGCCTAACGACAAAAAAAATCAGCCGGGGCAAGACATTCCGCACCCCACGTACCCCGACAGCTACAAACACGTGCCGTACCGCCGCCGCCGTCACCCACCTCTGGTCGCAGAACTGGCAGCCGTGCGGCAGGCTCTCGCCGTTGGAGGTCTCCGGGACGGAGGTGGTCGGCCCGGCGGCGGCAGAGAGCGCCGCTGCCGGCTGCGGCTGGCCATCACTCGGCGGCTCCGCGCTGCAGAGAGAGCGCAGCGGCTCCAGCACCGGCAGACGTGGCAGCCGGCTACCATCGGCTGGTTATCCAATGCCCGACACATACAATGCATCCGTCACATAAACCCCATTTCACAAAATCTGCCCGATCGCCCGTAGAGAACCCTGTCCCCCGTCCGCCGAGCAGCGCCCGTTCCCGGCTCTGTCGCCCTTCACCTACGGAGCGCCGCCGGGTCGCAGCGGAGGCGGAGGCGGCGGCAGCGGCGGCGGGCGGCCCTGGCGGCCGGTCAGGGCCCGGTCCAGCAGGCCGCCCAGCGCGCTGCTCATCTGACTGCGCAGGCCGGCGCCGGAGTCTGGCTCGGCCGGCGGCCGGCGCCCGTGCGCCGCCGACACGTGCAGCGTCAGCTGGAGCGGCTCGGCGAACAGTTGGCCGCAGACGCAGCACGCCTCGGCGCGCCGCGCCGCCGGCAGAATCTGCCGCAGAACGGCGCCCGGTCAGGCCCGGCGGCAGACGACAGCGGCCGCCGACGGCAAGGCGCGAAGGTTCGTCCAGGACGAGGTGGCACCGGCCAGACACGAAGGCAGACGAGCGTACACGTCAGCATCCCCAGGACATAGACGCATCATGCCAAAATAAACGTATCCGCAACGATGTATCCCCAATGTGGATCCCCGAGTTTGAGCAACGTGATGCCAATACTGAGCCGCACATCTTTCAACTAATGCATATTTTCGCTTATACCATCCTGGTCATTCATCCGACCTCTCTTAAACCCGCAACACGCCTTTTACTGCTGAGCCGAAAATCGGCGTCAAAACCGAGCGCCTCCCGCCGTCACCGCTTCCCCGGCCGGCCGTCCTCTCCAGGCCGGCGGCGGTCGTCGGCTCACCTGCAGCGGCGTCAGCCGCTCCGTCCTGCCGTCCACCTTGCCCTGCGAGGCGCGGTGCCGCGTCACCAGGTGCTGCCGGACCGCCGGCCCGCCGCGGAAGCGCAGCTCGCAGACGGGACACTCGAACTCGCCGTTCAGCTCCTCCTCGCGGCGCCGCTCGGCCGGCGGCAGCAGCTCGGCGGCCGGCGGCGCCACCTCCAGCAGCAGCGGGGCCGGCTGCAGCGGCGGCGGCGGCGGCAGGGTCGGCGCCGCCGCCGGCGGCGGGCCGTCGTCGGTCGCCGTCGCCGGCGGCACGGCGTCGAAGGCCGGGTCCCGCTGGCCGCCGCTGGAGCCCAGGCGCTCCAGCATCGTCATCTCCTCATCAGTAATGCCTGCAGTCAGAATAATGACGACGATTACGAGGCAGCCCGAGGAGGTAAGAAAAGAAAAGGCAACCGTCGAAAGAGACTATCCTAGTTTTCCAAGGTCAAACCGACAACAGTTGCCTGGGCGTTTGCCTGCCTGACAACAGTTGCCTGGGAATGCCAATGAATGGAATGGGAATGGGAATGGGAAACCTTTAGAACAAACAGCAAGAGGTCCCATTAATTTCTTAAGTAACGCTTATCAAAGTCAAACTTCCCTGCCATTAAAACTTCGATAAACTACTTCACACGACAGTGTCTGATCAGCAGGCTTCAAACGACTGAACCCTACACAACATCGAACATTCCCCACCAATGAGACCCACGACAGCGCGTAGCTGTCGCGGTGCCCCGCCGGGCCGGGCCGGCTCGGCGGCACTGACCCATAGCCTGCTGCAGGGCCACGTCGCTGGCGAAGTCGGGGCAGTCGGCCGGAGCAGGGCCGTAGCCGCCGGACGCCGGCGGCGCGGCCGGCACCGGCAGGTCGCCGTCCTCGTCCAGCACCGAGTTCACCGTGCTCATGATGACGCCGAGCCCCGACGCTGCCGAGCCGGAGGGTCAGACTGAGGTCAGCGGCCGCAGGTCACACGGCGACACTCGGCGAACTTGAGTTTGCGTCGGGAGGAATCTATTCCACGAGTCATTTTCGAAAAGTCATACAAATCATTTCATACGAAAATGGAAGAAACTCGTTCGTACGCTTAACATTACGTTCATTACCCAGGCAGAGAATACATAAACAGTGCGCAAATGCAGACAGCGCCCTTGCTCCTCTACGTTTTCATACGCGTCTACATACGCATCCCGTCTTCGTAATCCTACGCTGGTGTGACTACATAAAGTGAGAAAAAGCCCACACCTGGGCGGTTCACGCCTAGCTCAGCCACCACACATGTCCTCTGACCTCCCATTCCCCCTCACCCCAGGGATAGGTCGGCATGGTCACTAACCGGACGAGACCGGCTGCTCTTCTCCCGGAACCGGCAGCTCAGGCAGGGCGTCCAGCGCCGGCGGCGGCGGCGGCGGCGCGACCGACGAGTACTCCTCCCCCGGCGGCGGCGGGGCGAACTCGAACAGCCCCGGCTCCGGCGCCAGCTCGGCCGGCGGCGGCGGCTGGTACTCAGACACCGGTGGTGGCGGCGGCGGCGCCTCGCCCTGGTTGAAGTTGCAGCGCATCGTCTCGATGAGCCCGCCGGACCGGGGGTTGCGGCCGGCGCGCGGCGGGCTGGCCGGCGGCTGGGCCGGCTCGGCGGCCGGCCGGCCGCGCCGCACCGCCGGCCGGCACAACCCCAGCAGGCCCTGGCGCTCCATGCTCTGCAGCAGGCGCGTGTCGCGGCGGCCGCGGCCCTGAGCCTCGCGCAGGAACCGCAGCACGTCGTCGTTACGCATCAGCTCATCCAGACCGAGCAGGACGGCGTCCATGCTCTCCTCGGCCGCCTCCTGGTCCCGGCCGGCCGAGACGCCCCGCACGCGCTCCAGCAGGCGCACCCGCAGGTACCGCTTCTTGTCCATCTGCGGCGCGGCGGGCGGGTCAACCGCGGCCACCGCGCGGGGGGGGGGGGGCCGCGGGTATGTCGGGTCGTGCGCTCTCACAACACAGGGCATGATTCAGGGATGATAACCTTGAACATTTGTCCGACGTAATCCTTTAGTCTGTAATGTTTGCTGTCACTGAAGCATTGCTTTCAATGTCTAATGAAAAACAATACTGTGTGAGGGTTGCCAATGGATAAGACTGACTTTATTCCTTATGACCTACACAAATTCTCACAAATACCGCATTTTCGTAACATACAAGGACACATAACGCGGATGTTAAGTATTGCCGGCAAGACTGACAGATGATTTCAAATGATTTGTGCGGCAAATCAGTTAATCAGAAGTTAAAATGAAGACTCTTTGGCAAACAAGACTCGAGTCCCGACTGACCATGAGCCGTCAGGTCCGCATCCCATGAAGGCTAGCCACGGGGAAGCAGGTGGAGCGTGCCGGGCGCAGTCTCACCTCCTCGCCATCCGCCACGTCCCTGTCGCAGAGGCAGCTGCTGAACTGGTCCACCACGCGCCAGACCAGCTGGATCTGCTCCAGGCTGGCGGCCGTCGCCTCCGGGCAGCGGCGCATCGCCTCCGGCGCCGCCGCCAGGAACTCGCGCTTCAGGTTGTGCAGCAGGCTGAAGAGGCTCTCGCGCTGGCTGATGCGCTCCTCGCGCGGCTGGCGGGCCGGCCGGCAGCGGCCGCGCGCCCTGTGCGCCGCCAGCCGCGCCTCGCTCAGCAGCGCCGCCTGGCAGCGGGGGCAGCGCAGCGCCGCCGCCGGCGCCGCGTCCCGGCCGCAGCCCGGGCCGGAACCGGGGCCGGCCGCCGCGCCGACCGCTCCGGCTCCGGCTCCGGCTCCGGCTCCGACTCGTGCCTCTGCTCCTGTTCCGACCTGGGCTTCAGCTTCGGCTTCGGCTTCCGCTCAGGCTCAGGCTCAGGCTCAGGCTCACTTTCAGGCTCAGGCTCCTGTTCCGGCTTGAGCCTCTGTTCCGGCCCACTCCCGTTCTGTGCTCCCTCCAGCTCCGGCTCTCGTTCCGGCTTATGCTCCGGCTCCGGCTCAGATTCAGGCCCCGGCTCCTCCTTCACCTGCCCCTGCCCCTGTCCGTGCCCCTGCTTCTGCTCCTGTTTCTGCTGCGGGCGGGCGGCCGCGCGCCGCCGCGCCCGCCCGGCGTCGGTCTGACGGTCCGGCTCCCCGGCCTCGGCCTCCAGCCGCAGCTCGGGCAGGCCGCAGCAGTCGCGCAGATGGCGCTCCAGCGTGGCCGCCCGGTACAGTCTCAGGCAGCACTTGCGGCACGTATAGACGGCCCGCTGCCGGCCGGCCGTCGCCGACACCGTGTACAGCTGGCGGCCGGCGGCGGCGGTGGCAGGTGCGGCGGCGGCGGCCGACGGTCGAGCGGCGCCCGCGCGGCGCGGCCGCTTCCGGTCCGGCCCGGCGGCCGGCGACTCCGGGTCCGGCGCCGCCTCGGCCGGTCCTGCGGCGGCCTCCGCTGCCGCCGGATGCGGCGAAGGCGCCCGCGCCGCGGCACGGTTCACCGGCGCCGGAGACGGAGAGGTGGAAGCTGAGCGGCCGCCAGCGGTCGAGTTCAGCCGTCTCTTCCGACCGGACTTCGTCTGCCTCGGCGATTCCGCCGACGCGTCGGCGGTTTTGGATTTCTCGTCGTCCTTCTTGCCCTTCGCAGTTTTGGCTTTTTTTCGATTCGCCACTGGGTTCTTCTCAGCAGTGGACGCTTTCTCGCCCGCGCCCGCACCAGATCCCCTCTTCGTTGCGTCATTTTCGTTGTTCTTTTTTTCTTGGCAGGAGGCCCACCTCCGTTCGAAGGGTTCACACGCTTAAATTTTCCGTCCTTACCACGGTCCATCCTTGGTCGTGATCCTGAGTTCGCGGCGCCCGCTGCATCCTTGGCCTTGCTCTGCGACCTGCCGGTGGGGCTGTCTTGTCCCTGCGTGTCTGCGCCCTTCACGGCGCTCGTGGAACGCCGCTTGCCCCGCTGGGCAACAGCCTCAGCAGCAGCCCTTTTGGAGATGCGGGAATTCGACACGCTCCTACCGCGCCCAGCCGGGGTGCCGACGGACGAGCTCCTGCCACGAGCTGCCGTTGACGACGCGGGAGGCCCGCTCTTATCACCAGCAGGTGTTTCCGTCCTACCGCGGGCAGAAGCGGCGCTCCTGCTCCGCGCGGCCTTTCCCCGCGAGGTCGTCCCGGTCCCGTCCCGTGCTGGAACGCCGCTGCTCTGGCGCGGGGCAGCCGCGGCGCCGTCGCGCGCCGGGACCGCCGCCGGGACGGACCGACGCGACCGGACGGCCGCCGACGGCGCGAGGCCGGGCGCCGCCTGCCGGCCCCGGCTCCGGCCGGCCGAGTCCGGCGCCGCCCCGGCCCGGACTCGGCGGCCGGACTCGGCGGACTCGCCGCGCCTGGAGCCGGCCGGACTCGACTTCGCCGCGGAGACGGCGGCCGACTTCTTCGAGAGAAAGACGGAACCAGACTTCTTTGCTGGAGAGACAGAGTCCGACTTCTTCGCAGAATCGGACTTTTTCGCCTGGGAGACGGGGCTAGACTTCTTCGGCGGGGAGACAGAGCCCGGTTTATTCGCCGGAAAGATACGACTCGGCCTTTTCGCCGAGGAGACGCCCTTTGTCCGCCGTTGCGAGCTGGCTTTCCGCAACAATCGCCGGACAGTGGCGCCCACTTTCTTGTTCTTTTTGGGAACAAGTTTGGGTTTGGGCTTCATGGACGTTTTCGCATTTTTTACACCTTTCTTTGCGGGCACGGATTTCTTTGTCTTTGGCCGATCACCTTTGCCCTGTGCAGTCGTTTTCCCTTGGTCCTCAGAACTGTCGTCACTAGCCTTTCGTAGTGTATCATCTTCTTCACAGGACCCTCGTGTGGGAGTTACTCCTTCCGTGCTTGCAGAACGTCCAGCTTCCACCGAGCCACCCTCAGTCGCGCCGCCTCCGATCTCACGTTTCCCCTGAGCCAATCCTCCAGCGGCCCCGGCTTCTGACCGTACGGCAGGCTCTTCCCCCAAGTGAGACGACACAGCGCCGCGCGGCCGAACACTGGCCGCGCCGTCAGATCGCGCCGGCGGCCCGCCGTCACCGTCCGCCACCCGGGAGGGGAGCTTCGACCGGCCGCCGGACGGCTGGCGCTCCTCCGGCGGCAGGCGCCGCGATGCCGATGCCCGCCGGCGCACCGTCGCCGCAGGGCTCGGCGGGCGCCCGCCGCGAGCGTTTTTGCGGCGTTCCCTCCGTCCGCACGGCCGGCGGAGCGTCGGCGCACGGCCCCCCCGGCTCTTCCGCTTTCCACCTGACCGAGGCAGCGGTGAGAGTCGTGGCCTTCAAGACCACGACAGGCACTTTGTTCACTGCCACGCCCCAGGGTTTGTCTCGAGGGGAAGCAGGCGGCACGTCCACATCAGCAGCAGGAGCTTCCGCTAGGCGCACGTCACACGTTTCACCGCGTCTCGCACGGACAGCGTCGTCCGTTGGCACGTCGAGCCCCGCCAGTACAGCTGGACCTTCCACGTTTGTTCCGTTGCGCTTCTCCACCACGTAGGCAGCGCGGAAGTCGGTCCTCGCACCAGCGTTTTCCGCATGCGTCGCGGCACCGTCCGCTGTTCCTGCGACATCACCCTCTACTGGAGGGTTGCCAACTTTTTCTTTCGCCTCCCCCGACACTCTGGCAGTCCTCTCCGACAAAGCATCACCACCTCGCACGTCTACAGCGCCGTTAGTTCGCGGGGCGGAGTCTTCAACGCCCACGGCAGGCGCGGAGTCTGTCCGTGCACTCACGGTCTTGTCCGCGCGCGAAACAGCATCCTCAGGAGCTTCCGAACGGACGGGAGACGCTTCAGTGGCCGGACGGTCGGCTGCGCACGCTGCTGACGCACTACTGGCGGAGACTTCACAAACTGCTTTGTGGGAGCCTGTATCTACCACGTCCGTTTCCTGGTCGACGGGGCGCTGCTCGTCGGCTTCCGTGACGTCGCAGTTCCGAATTCGCTCCGCAGCCTCACCAGGCGCCGAGTCTTCGGCAACACCCTTGACCTCAGTAAGGGTGCTGTCCTGCTTCCCGACATCGGTCGCACCGATCGCACACTCTGACGCGACACCCTCCTGCCGTCCCACAGCCTCCCTGAAGTCGCCATCCCGGCCTGGCGCCGCCGGCGGGACCGGCTCTGAAACACCACTCTCTCGTCGTCCAGGCAGTCCCAGTGACGCCACTCTCACGACGTCTGGCAGTTCCGGTGACGCCACTATCTCTGATCTGTCGCTGCGCTCACGGTCGGCTCTGAAACACCGCTCTCCTGCTGCCCAGCAGTCCCAGTGACGTCACCGCTCTGATTCGGCGCTGCGGCCGCGGTCGGCTCCTCGGCGCCTCCCTGCCTGACGCCGGCGGCGACCGGAACCGGAGCCGGAGCCGTAGCCAGTCGGCGCGCCGAGCGCTTCCCACGGCCCGCGTCCTCTGACGCCAGCGGCGGTGGCGGCGGCGGCGGCGGCGGTTCGGCGGCGCGCGGCAGCCGACGGGAGGCGCGAGCGGCCGGCGCGGCGCCGCTCGGCCCCGGCTCCGGCTCGGCGGCCGCCGGCTGCCGCCGCTGCAGCTGCACCAGGTTCAGCATCGGGAAGAGCTGCTTGGAGACGCGCTTGGCCGGCAGGTTGGCCAGCATACGCTCGATGCTGTCGGCCGACGTGTCTGCAACGGAGGCGGCGCGGCGTCAGGACGGCAACGGGGGAGGGGCGCCGCGGGCCGATCGTCAACAGGCGGCCGGTGCCACTTGTTTATCACTAGGAAACAGGCCAGAGAAGCAAATCGCGCGGAACGAGCCGGTTGAGCCAAAGGGGTTGGAGCTCGCCTTCTTTTGGTGGCTGTCTCTCTTACGCAACTTACACGATCATCTCTCCGATCCATGGCGCCGAAACGCATAAGGCGGGATGACGAAGTCAAATAGGAAGGATTTATGAGTGCTTTAGCACGTCACTGTAACCAAATTACACTCTGCACTCCGGTTGTACGGCTCAAAAAAATGTAGCGACGCCTGTAGACGATCCTCAGAAAGACGCCTAAACCGGGTCATAGCTCATGAACATACAACAACGATTTAACATATAATGTATACAGCCCAATCAGTCAACAACAACTAAAAGAACACTGCACTAAATCTGCCGCCAAACTACAATACAAAGGCACCTGCAGGTCACCTGCAGACTGGTGTCCAGTCATGACCTGTGAGAACTGGGCGACGATCTAAACTGCAGATCAGCTGTCATGCACCACAGGCCGAAGGCCTCCGTTACAAGCTTGAAAGCAATAGTTCTGGGAATACAGACCACATCATCTGGCTCCTCCAGTTCCGGTTTTTCTTGATAAAGAAAAACCAGAACATATCAATCAGCTGAAGAGCATCTGAATCGAGACTACCGCGAATCATCATGGATCCCGATAACACCATAGATCCCGATAACGCCGCTGCGCTCTGAAATACTGCACACTATTTCACACCAGACGTGTGGCACATTGGTCCACCGATTGTCAGGCAAACCTGTAACGGCCTCCGACAGGCTGTTGTGACAAATGCCAATTGGCTCACGACCTGACGGACCTGGTTCCATTTCCGCTAGAGCCGTTATTTTCATTTTCAGTGGCGCTTCAGTTCAGTCAAATTTATGAACGAATCCTTCTAACGCATGGATTTATGTCTGATTCGAGTCATTTTCACGCCGAAATGTTAGAAACAGCGATGAAAAATGCCGTGTGACAAAAACGCTATAGTCATACCGATAAAACTAGGCAAAACTAGGTTTCAATGCATCAGGGGCAGCGAACCACTGCGACCTTGGTTAAAACCAGTAAACAAAATGGAGTTGAAAATGCCAGAAAAAACGATATATTCAATCCTCTCTAAACGCAAAGGCTTTTTATTTTAATTTTTAAACCGAATGAACCCGTTCTTCTGGGCATCACCGGCCGAGCCACAGTTAAAATTCCGGCAAACACTTAACTAAACGGTAGAAGACTGGGATTCGCAACTAAGCCCGGAGTCATCAGTCAAATTCTACAAAAATAAACTGAAGTCACAACTAGGCAGGGACGTAACCACGGGGGGGATCATGGGGGCCATCGGGGCCATGCCCCCCTGAGCCAAGCGGTCTACACTAGACACATGGCGATTTCGCATGAATACGTAATAGTGATCATATGTATGTTGCAGAAACAAACATTGTGTTTCCCTGTGCATCAAATATGAGATAAATTGCCTAAAATTGCTGCCTTTTCTTGTAAATCTCGTCATATGCCTGTGGCATATGACAAAATTTGACATTTGCCCCCTCCCCCCTGGGGAAAATCCTGGCAATGTGCCTGCAACCAGGCACGAACGGGCCGAGTTCTCGCCAAGAAAGAATGACGTATGAACAGAAAAAGGCGTCCACAGGCCACGGCATGCTTCGCTACTACAGACTACTGCCTGATGCTCACCCATCTGTATCGTCAGCTAGGCCGCACAGCCAGAGTCGCACCAACACCACACCCTATACACAGTCGGCGCCACGGCAGCACAAACAAACGCCCACTCCTCGACATGCCCGACACAGCTGATACAGCGACCCCAACCGACCACCGACACGACGCCGGCGCCTTCTGCGCGTTAACTGGCAGCGGCCGAGTCCGCCCCGCAGCGGAGGAAATTGGAGCAACGAACTACGAAAATGCACAACAGATGGCATCACCAGCTACGGGGCCAATGGACGAGTTGGTACTCACTGCTTCGCAGGCGCATTTTGAACGCTGCAAAAGTTTGCATAAATTAATGTGTGTTCCTAATCATATGCTTTAGAGTCAGCAATATGACAAAATCGCGCCAAACGCGCTTTCATTTCCCAGTCTTTTCACTTCAAGAGAGCCTGAAGACTCAGCAGATCAACGGCAGGTAAAGCTGTCAGGTCAACACGCCAACTTTACATCACAAGCGCAACGAAAACGTACCGAAACAATTTTAAGCTGTCCGATGAAAACAACAGACGCAAACGCCCCCGTAACTGCTGGAGGGAGGTAAAAAACAGTAGCAAAAACCAGGCGCGGCCTAGTTAACGGGGCAACAACTCGGGCGATCCTAACAACGCACGCTGTCCTTCACGCTCCCCCGCAACTTCGGCGATGGCGATCAATGATGCCACTGGCGACCAGCGACAGTGCCGCACAACAGCGCAACCAAGACGTCCTGCGGCCGCCCAAGCCGTTTCGCCGACACCGGCGAAACCGTGTCGGCGAAGCGGCGCCCATTTTAGATAGGAAACACAGGTATTTTTTGTTGCGTTTCGAAAGCAAAAAATACACATTTCCGCCCGAAAATGGAGGTGAGGAGGCATGAAAAGTCCCATCCTTTTCCAGCGAAACGGGTCATGGCCCCGATGTCCCGCTGGACAAGGGCGAAACTCTGTTTTTATTGTAGATGCACAAACCGACAGAAGTACCTCAATACCTCCCTCCAAATATGGCTTTCTCGTTGGATTTGGGCCACTAAATTTTACCACTATTCTGGATTTTGGTGATTTGTGTGATTTATCTGTTCTATGCATTTAGTGATCTGTGTGATTTAGCGGTTTGTGATTTGCAATTTACCCGCTCTCTGACTAGATTGCCTGCGTCACAAATGAAGTGACGAAATAAATTCTGGTTAACGCACGAAATATGGGGCAAAGTGGTTCGAAACGGGAGTTAAAATCTGCAATTGACATGGCCTGCCTATGTTTCCTTGTGGACTTTCATCATTTTCCAGAATCGAATAGTGAAAGATTATATAAAACAGTTCTGAACGTGCGCACCCGTAATCTTAACCCGACACCGCCTCGGGGGTGTCAAACAGACCACCCGCTCGGTTTTTCTTCAATAACTTCTGAGCCGTAAGCGTCAGCCAAGCCAAATTTTCCGCATACGTTCGCCAATCAATTTTACATATTTTGATATCAAAACCGTTTCCTGGCTAAGTCAGGTCTTGGAGATATGACGACATAAATGAACCCTTGCATGCATGTTTGACCTCTTCAGCCGGTGGCGCGAGCATGCTTCGTTTCCTCGTAAAATTCGCGAATATAATGCATGAATTATTTTGGATTTACGCACGACACGGTATCCCAAAAGGATATACAACCGTGACACGTCAACATGAGAGGTCATGCTAGGTCACATGAATGACGACAATTGGACTGATTTGCGCTGTGGGTGATAGAAGTGGCTGCCGCTGACCTTCGCCATTGTTCAAGCCAGACAAGCAAATCTCTATCCGTCTCTTAGAAAAGTTTACCAAATGCAACGTGAGGTTATGTCAGGCCACGTCACAAGTAGATATCAAAACGAAATGGAATAGAACGGTGTCTGTGGGAGATCGTTCAGTAGCAGCCGAGAGCAATTATTGTTCCTAGTCAGAAAAACAAAAAGAATTATCTGTCTTGACCGGGCTTGACCTTGACCCGATAAAGAGCAGATGGCACATATTTAATTACCATATCATTCCACTTATGTACTGGACGCAGTTGAAAATCGCAGCGACTTATTCTTGCTATTTGTCAGGAAAAGTAATGCGGCCTTGTCTGACCTGAACCTAGACTGACCTTGACTGGACGAAAACCAGGTAATGTAAAACTGATAATCAGGAGGCTTGACGTCTGTCCTTCTTGTCACGTGGGTGAAAATTGCTATGAATAAGTATCGACCTTTGACATTTAAAGTAAGACCAATATTTCACCTGACCTAGGCTGACCTTGGCCCGACACTTTTACATTTTGGAATGTTCCTGATGCAGAAGATCGTGGCCTTTCGTTTGATACCCAGTTGAAGGCTGAAGAAAAACAGTATTGCCGATGATATGATGTACGAACTGAGATCAGTTTTTCCGGCGTCGTGTTATGCATTTTGCGTGACCTGTGACATCATCCGTCACGTGACCAGGGCTACATTCTCTGAATCGCAAGACTCTAGGCTATCGATTAGTGGCTCACCGGTTCACATCTGACGGTTAGGTCCTGAGATAACAGGGGGTGCCCTTTTGATCCTTTTGATACTCCCCCAGGCGGTCGTGGATACAAAAACTCGCCAGGCGGTGTCGGGTTAAGACGCAAAAACACCGACGCCCGGCGTTGCAGTCTCCACAGGCTGCGCGGCGTCGGCCGCCGCAGCTAACACCGACACGGCGGCTGGCGGGCGGGCGAAAATGATCATATGTCGGTGTACAATACTTTCGAACGCTTGATGAAATCATCTCGTACAAAGCGAGGGTAGTCTTGGCCGCAAATCTCATCTGTGCAATTTTCAGGTTATACTACGGACAAATTAGTAGTTAAAGCACCACGAACAGTCCAGATTTCGGTGGGCACTGTGTCATTGGCGGTAACTGTAAAAATCAAGAGCGTTTGCGGTGTTGTACCATCAAATTACTTAAGGCAACTTAGCCGGCCAGCTTCAGAATCACGAACGACGATCCCAGCAGCCACGGTGACTGACTCCGGTTGCTGAAGTTAGCAGCCATTCTTTCCCGGATAGTCATGGCCTCGACTGTCCATCGGGACAACGTTTCGCATTAACTTTACCAACTTTACACCCTTCCTAGTCGTTACTGGTTCACGCCTGAATGCTGCTGACCTCCAAAACACTTAACTGGGAGGATGCCACTCTTGACCTTGATACAAAACCATATGCGATCTTTTTTTTTGTATTTTACGTCATCGTCAATACTCGAGCACTGACGTAGTGGTGGAATCTCGACTGTTCGTGTTGCTGCAACTGCTTGTCCGTTGGGAGGACAAGCCGAAAAATGGCACCGATAAAATATACGTCCCAGACCGTGTCAGACCCCTACGAATTGATCTGATAAAGCATCTGACAACGCTGTTTCCCGATACATGGTCGTTTTCGCCCGCCCGCCGCCCGCTGTCTGGTGTTAGCTGCGGCAGTCGGCCCTGCGCGGCCAATGCAGACTGCAACGCCGGGCGTCGTCGTGTTTGCGTTTTAACGTTGCGAGCGCGCACGCTCAAAACGTCCGATTGGAAATTTCCACAATGATTTGCTTAACACGCAGACCCGAGGCAACGTTACCCTGACCATCTGCGATTTTTTTCCAACAAACCTAAATTATAACGGGCTTTGGCTACGTGAATGGCATGCGACGGTATGGAAACAATGCAGGGCAACACGCAGAAGCGCCATTGACTTCTTAAGCATTCGGGATTTGCTACCTTCCTGAGGATACTGAAACAGATCAGGTTTTCTGAACTAGGCCAAGCTCAAACATCGGAAGAAGGTCCAAATGCATTTTTCACTTTGAGCAAAGCTTTGCAATTGCATGTTTTCAATTCAAATTGAACAATTCTGCTGGCAATGTCGTAAAGTTAGCTTGTCCTAAAGCTCGACAACACTAGCACGAGCAATGTGATGTGCTAGCTATGACATAAGTCATACGCAGAGAACTGAATCTCAATCTGTCTGTGCGAACAAAACTTGTGCTGTTACAGGACAACTTTCATGTACGAAATATAATGTACAGATCGTATCAGGTCATTGCTACAGACTGCTTGCAACAAAACTTACCTTAGTTTGCAACAGCACGACAGTGTCTTTTACAGAAGTTCTAACCTTTGTTGTCTTTTTCAGCGGTTTAGATGATATTTCACGTTTTATGACAATTAACAAAGGTTTAAGCATCTTGATGCATCATGCATCATAGATATGGGAATGCATGGAAGACAAGTACTCATGGAATGTCATAGGTAACAAGACAGAGAAGCCAGCAATGTTTTGCGTGAATTCCAAAAGAAAATGAATTTCAAGATGCATACTGCTTTCAAAAATGGTAGGATGGCATGGAAAAGCGCATTTCAATAGCAAACATCAAACATTCCAGAATATCATACAACAACACTTACCTTACTGACCTTGTAGATATATTGGGACAGGATTGAATGTGTTGTAGAAGTAACCATTGGCTTGACCAGGACAGTAAAAAAAGACTGGGGGATGAACAGTGATAGGCTGGGATGTGCATCTTACAGTTGGGGATGCACGTGCATTTGATTTATATATATATATATATATATATATATATATGAACATACCGTTATATGTGTATGGAACATACATATATATATATGTGTTCATTCGGTGGGACTTTGGAATCCCACCGGAGGATCCAGGGCCATGGGTGTAGCATCTGGAAACCTGGACAGGTGTACATTTGCACGGCATGGCGGACCTCTTCGTGCCCCAAGGAGACAACTGTACGGGCAAAGGCTAACCGAGGCTGAAAAATGGACACATTTACACCCCGGGTTTCCCGCACCTCGTCCCTGGTCCTACACAGAACGCTATAGGGCTTATGATTGGGCGATGAGTACCTGTACTGTACCTGCACGCTGCAAGTGTTCTGGCTCTGGGAGAAGTCCTTTCTCACGCAGAGAACCCCAGCACGTTTGCGAATGCATTCAAACGTGAGCAGAGCACCTTGTAAACTTGGTGAGTTCAGGAGATATGAGCTGACACGCATTCACGTTCGCGGGTTATGAAGACTTAGGCATAGAGTCTTCACCCCCTTCCGCAGCCCTTCACCTCTGTCCAGTTTTGCCATATGAAATAACATTAAAAGCCAGGAACTGGACAAAATAAAGATACCACAATCCGATCACAGGTTAGACAAGTTCTCATTCGGAAATGATTTGTTTCTAGGGCTGGAAGAACACTGCCAGGTTTAAAAAGAAGCTCAATGAACATGAAAGATGAGGCAGATCAGCGCATGTATGGAGTTTAAGAAGGCTTTGATTAAACAAGGTTTTGATTGTGCTCGACGCGCACTGAAGTCCTGATAGCCATGAAGTCTCGCGGAAAGCCAAACATAAACGGTGCGTTCAGAGCGCACAAAATATTCCATGCGCCAAAAACAAAATTTTCGAGACTGTTCCGGACGACGTAGGATTCGTCAGAAACGGACCTCTTGCGCCGTTAGCGTAAGACGGTTTTTTTTCTCGCCACTTTGTTGGACAACGACCAATACATTGTGAAGAAAACAGAGCGTTTCCTGCACTTTATTTTGCCCGTAGTACACAAAACAATTGCATACCGGAGTTTGTGCGCAATGGTTGCATCAGACAGCTGATTTGTATACGGATACTGCCAGGGAAGGATCCAGGATTTCGCCAAGGGGTAGGGGGCCAATTTGGTAAGGGTGGGGCCCCCTCCTGGCCGAGCCCCCCATTTTTTGTTCGCCAAATATGAAAAAAACAATGATCTGTTCGGGTTCTGGGGAAAATATCTGACGCAAAAAATAATTTGCCGTTTTTCACCATACAAAGTGACTACAAAAATTGAAGCATGTCACCTTACTTCACAAAATTTTGCGTTTCGTTCCCCTACAAAGTGGCCAAACTCTGAAAACGGCGTGATTTTAGACGGCTGCGTCCATCCCTCTATTTGAAATGTTGTGTCTGCATCTGGTCCCCAGGGAGCCCCTCTGTCCCCTCGTAGTTTCTGAAGACTTTCTGCTAGCTTAGGTTAGATTTGCTCTTGCAGTTACAGGGGCAGTGTTTGGTGGTCTCGGGCCGTTTACCGTGACAGGACCTTCTAGTGGTCTCAGGTTCCCGTCACAGTTTCACGTGATTCTCGGGGCGTCGCAGCACTTACTTGACAGCTTTCTGGGGCACCTCGGGCAGTGTCATGGACCCATCTGGCGGTTTCAGAAACACTTCAGCCATCTCGGGTTCCCTCCTGTCGTTCCTGGGGAATTTCTTGCTGTCTGAGGAGCCCCTCAGGCAGTACTAAAGACCCTCAATAATTCTCTGTCTACCGTGTCTGAGGCGCCTATGGCAATGCTCTAGGTCTTTTGGCCGTTTCAGGAGTTGTCTGGACGTTTCAAGGTTCAGCAGCTTCGGGGAGCCCTCTGGTCGTCTCAGGAGCCGCTATTGCTGGAGAATGCTAGTTCGCAACCTCAAAGGCCCCTCTAGCAGTCTCAGTGAACCCCTGTTGTCCTATGTGCCCCTCTTGTCGCCTCCGGGGAACATTTTTGCCGTCTCAGGGCGTTCTGACAGTCACAAAAGACTTTTTGTTAATTTCAGGGCCCCTGTGCAGTATCATGGGCCCTCTGAACGTCTCCGATGGTCTTTATGACTGTATGAGGGGTATTCCTCACGGGTCTTACATCGGGTGTATCTGGCAGTCTAAGCGCCCTCTAGCCATATCAGGGGCCTTTGTTGGCGCTCCAAGGGCCTCAATGACAGTCACAGAGGGACCTTCTCTGTGCCAGGAGCCCGCTTAACACAATCGGGGACCCCCTGGCCACCCAGGGCTCCCGTTCCGTCTCAGAGGTCCTCTTATCGTATGTACCTCGCAGTGGCCCTCTGACCTTTTTGGCAGTCTCATGGACCACCTGCCATGTACGGGCCCATCTTTCCGTCTCAAGACTCATCTATCTTTCCCCAGGCCCCATGACTGCATCAAGACCCCCTCATGTTTTCAAACAGACCAGTGTAGCCAATTTGGGGCCTCTATCGGGGTCGAGGTCACTGATGAGTCCCTGCTCGGGGGGGGGCCTCTGGCTGGCCAGGGTCTCCTTGTGCCGTGCTAGGCACCCTCTTTAGTTCTTGCCGTGTCGGGGGCTTCTCTGGCACTTTAAGCGGTCTCATGGACCCTTTGCTTTTTTGGGGCCCCTCTTGCGGTCCCAGAGGCCCTTGAAAGGTTTCAGGGGCCATTCTATCCATCTTTAGGGGTCATCTTGCCGTCTCAGCAGGGGCACGGCCAGCCAAAAAACTCGGGGGCCTCGCCCTGCGGTGGGCGAGGCTCCCCTGTGTCGGCCCTCTAGGCAGACACATCAACATCATATTTTTCAGAGAGGCTCGCTGCAGGGACTCAGCCAGCCCAAAATTTCGGCTCAGCAGAGGTCAGCCCCAATCCTATGAGTGGATCCCTGCATAAAAACAGTCAGAAGAAAGTTTACGACGATGGACACTTGCTGTTCCTCAACGTTATTAGTTAGAACCATCTAGCTTTTCTCCGACTGTCGATAATCGCACCAAAAACAATGTTTTACTGGGGCTGCCACTACCGGAGATTGAGTTTCTTATCTCCGTGTGAGCCCAGGCAACGCAAAGTTGGCACTGGCAACCGCAAGCAAATGGAGCACCCACAAACTAAAGCATTACCAACTATTCCCTATCATACATCCCTCAGATGTGCACCAATGAGTTTTCTGACAGGGGAAGTGGGTAGCGAAGGCAAATACCAGGCCAAAGGCGCGCCAAGCCGGCCTGTCGCGTCGCCACTTCGGCCTGTCCCTCCGAAGTCTGGCAGGGGACCACAGACCGGCAAGATGGTAACCACAGCCCCTACAGGCTGGTAAGAGGCCCACACACGTTGGCAGGGGGCCAGTACAGGCCAGCAAGGGGCCCCTTACAGACAGATACGGATGCCTTTATAAGCTGTCTGAGTCTGAGAGGATCTCCTTCTTGGTCGGCTTGAGAGGGCCCCCCTTCTCAGGTCTCGGAGGGGGAACGATCGCCCCCCATCGCCCCCCCTTGGATCTGCGCCTGGATCCTGCAGAACGTGCTTGAAAATTCACAGGGCTTAGAAAATTTCCGGATCCTGAGCAAGATCAGAATTTCGGATACCTTTCAAAGTTTTTAGACCTCAATACATTTTGTTTTCAAAGCTTTGGGACTGGATGAAATCAGTTGTTTTGTTCTCAAACAACCAAAAGTAGTCCTGCCCTGCACACTCAACGAAGTTCCCCAAAATTGTAATGCTTATTAATGATTTTCGCCGTTTATCACACATCAGATTATCACTATACTTCCCACTCTAGAGGACTAATTTGGTGTTTTTGAAGCCTCAGTCCAGGTTGTAGCTGTACAAATAAATATCAATGTACAACCTGTAAATCTTACCCTCTACACCAGACAATGAATAAAACACACAGCTACATGTTACTTTGGTTCTGTTCTCGTTTCTGATTTTGTCCTCAGCAACCTCAGGTGATGAAAGTAAAATTCCAACATTGATCCTGAGCGCTCCGAACGACATTTCAGGCGGATTCTGTGACGCTACATGGAATATTTTCCGTAGGTATGCCATCGGCGCACCAAAAAATGGACTCACCGAACGTGAAATCACGCCTTTCAACTGGGTGCGGCGTCTCTATATGGCCAGATCGCCTTCTCTGAAAAGATCTAGCCTAGGATAAAAAGGCTGCTCGTTTATTCATTCCAAGAGAGGAAATCTCCCAATTAGCTTTGGAGGTCGCAAGAGGCCTTCTGGTATGAAAGGGCGCTAAAACATTTGGTGTTTTACCACAGGGCCTCTTGTGACCTCCAGGGCCAACTGGGAAATTTCCTCTCGTGAAATGAATTCCTGGTATGCCACCGGCAGGCACTGCCGACAGGGGCGTTGGAGCATCCAGAAAAATGTTGGAGGGGGCAAAAATGTTTTCCTCATACGGTTAATGTTTATTTCCCAAAAAGTGGGGCTATGGCCCCCGCCCCCTGATCCTACGCTCATGGTTGCCGGCACCACTTAGAGTAATCGAAAAACATGGTCACTAACAAAGGTAACTGAGAAGACCAAAGATTTTTTCCGCATGGCTTACACCACTCACTGAGGTGGCATGAAAGTCACCGAAGACAAAACAGATCGAGGCGCTCAGAAATGCCGCGTTCACAGAGAAGACGGCTGTGACTGATCGCCATGTTCTCGATCTCCGAGCTGGATTGAAATCGGTCTGCTTCGGGTGTCCAAGCTGTACGTTTGCATCACGGCCAAACGTGTCTAAATTTACTAGACACGACGTCAACGTTTCCAGGAACACATGAAGCACCCAAGTTACCTCACCTCTTCGCTAACGTGACCATTTCGAAGTCCCCGTTCCCTCAGACCAGTTTTGAAGACAATGGTCACTGCGGCGCCCGTGTCGCACGCTCCTACCCCTCCACCTCATCCAGCAGCGTTAAACTTCCCTTGAACACTCCCCCTGGACCACCGTGTCGTGTGCTCCGCCCCAGCCCCGCCGCGCCACACCGGCCTACCTTTGCTGGGGCGGGCCTTGGGCGGCCGGTCCTGGCGAGGCGGGCGCGGCGCCGCCAGCAGCCGATCCAGGCCGTGACGGCTCTGGAAGCGGCGGCGGCGGCGCGCGCCGAAGCCGCGCCACTTGCGCCGTCGCGGCGTGCTCCACGTGTTCCAGTCGGCGTCGCCGGCGCACTCGAGCACGTGCCGGTGCAGCTCGGCCAGCGAGTGGCAGGCGCGCCGGCAGCGGCGGCAGTCGGTCGGCGGCCGGCGCGGCTCCCGCTCCGTCGCCGCCGCACAGACGTACTGGCGCTGCACGTCGGCCGCCAGCGCCTGTGGCGGCCCCGGCAGGCTGGTGTGGCCGCACAGCACGTGCGGGTGCCGGTGCGCCTTGTGCTCGTCCAGCTCGTACAGACTGGCGAAGATGGCCGCGCAGGCGTGGCACAGGAAGCAGGCGAGCCGCTCCCACTCGCCGCTGAGCGGCGCGCCGGCCGGCGGCGGCGGCGCCGTCCGGCGCTCGGTCAGCGCCCGGTACCCGGCGGCGGCCGGCGGCGGCTCGCAGGCCGCGGCGGGCGCAGGTCGGGCGGCGGCGGCAGCCGCGGCAACGGCGGGGCGGAGGGCCAGCGACGACAGCAGGCCGGCCTCGGCCGGTGGCGCGTCGGGCGGCGGCGGCGGCGGCGGCGCGGGCCGCTCCGGCCGCCGCGCCGCCCGCAGCCACAGCAGCGACGCCACGTCCACGCCCAGGCTGTCGGGCGGCGGCGGCCGCTGCCACGGGCGCGGTGCCGGTGGCGGCGGCGGCGGCAGCGGGTCGGCGGCCGGCGGCCGGCCGGACAGCGCCGCCGCCGTGCCGTCCAGGAACGACTCCAGGTTCTCGGCGACGTTGCGCGCCACGCCCGCCAGGAAGCGCGCCTCGTCGGCGGCGCGCTGTCGCTCCGGCTCGTCGTCGGCCGACTCGCGGCCCCGCAACACGGCCGCGCGCCGTTTACTCGGGAGGGGCCGGCTCGGGTGCGCCATGCGCTGGTGGCAGCACATGCTGCGGTACGTGGAGAAGCTCTTCTGGCAGACGGCGCACGGGTAGCTGCAGCGCTCGCCGGCCGGCCGCGCCTCGCCGGCGCGCTGCAGCGCCTCCAGCTCCGCCGACTCGAGGCTGATGCCGCCGTTGTTCGACTCGGACATCTCCTTGCACGCCTCCTGGATCTTGCGCAGCTGTTGCAGGTTGCCGATGCCGACGCTCACCTTGACGCCGCCAATGTTGATCTTGGCGATCGTCTGCGCGCTCGCCTCGGCCGGCCGCGCCTCGCGGTTGTGGATCTTCTCGTGCCGTTTCTTGACCGACTCGCACGGGAACACCTGGTCGCAGAACTTGCAGGCGAACGAGCTGCACGCGTGCAACTCGCGGTGCTTCTCCAGATCGCGCCTGGACGCGAACGCCTCGTCGCACTGGCCGCAGTCGAGCCGCTTGCCGGGGGGCGCGTCGCGCGCCTTTCCCGAATGGGTGGCAGCCGTGTGGTCAACGATGGCCGGCAGCGAGTCGTACAGCGTGCGGCAGAGGTAGCAGCAGTAAAGGAACGGCAGCCGCGAGTCGGCGCCGCGCGCCGTCGCCTCGCTGAAGCCGCTCGTGTCCTGCAGCGCCGTCAGCTCGGCGCTGGCCATGTCGCTCTCGTGGACGTAGCGGTGGTTGATGTGGGTGCGGTAGTAGTGCCGCTTGAGGCTGTGCAGCCGCTGGTAGCCCGTCTGGCAGATGTCGCACACGTAGCGCGGCCGGCCGTCCTCGCCCAGCCGCGTGTGCCGCGCCTCGTCCGCCTCGAAGCTGTAGAAGTCGGCGCTCTTCTTCGGCCTGGCCGGCGTGTCTGCGGCCGCCGGCGGCGGCGCGGCCGGCGGCGCGTCGCTGGTCTGCACAGAGTACTCGTCGTCCTTGTTCTTGGTGATGCGCAGCGTGGGGATCCTCGGCAGCGGCAGCAGCGGCGGCACGGCGGCCGACTCCGTGCTCCGGCTGCGCTTCTCCTTCTTCCGCCTGAGCGCACTCGGGCTGGCGGCGCGAGGCGGGTCGAGCGGCGCCCTCGACCGGCCGGAGTCGTCCTCGGCCCGGCGGCCGACGCCGTGTTTCGAGTCGCCGCTGCCCTGCGCGGCGTCCTGCGGCGGGCCGGGAAGGGACTCGAGCGCCGGACGGTTCCGAACCCTCACGAGCGCGTGAGCTCGACGCAGACGCGTCGCCAGCACGGGATTCGCGTCGCTCGTCCGTCTGGGTCGAGCTCGAGCCGGCGCATTCACTTGCTCTCGCCGCGGCAGGCAGCGGCGTCTCAAGCTTCACAGCCACGTCTTCATGCGCTCGCGAGCGTTCCGTACCGCAGCCGGGGGCCCGCATTGTCCTTCTCCACGATTTGCGATCCTCCTGTCTCTACTCGTTTCTCTCCCCACGCCAGACGGCGGTTCCGCCCCGTCCGCGCCGGCGGCCGTCTTGGACGCCGCGCCGGGCGCGTCGCGCGGGGCCGCCAGCGGCGCCACCTCGTCCCGTTGCAGCCAGTCCGCCGCGGTCGTGACCGCCGCCGCCGGCTGAATGGGCCGCAGCTGCGGCGGCGGCCGGCGGCTGGGCCGGGCCGGCGCCGGCGCCGCGCGCGACACCACCGTCACCTGCAGCTCGGACGGCAGCTGGAAGCCCATCACGTGCGTGACGCGGCCGGCGGCGGGCCGCGCGCCGGCGCCGGCCGCCTCTGCCTCGAACGAGGCCAGTTCCAGCGCCTCTAGCTGCGCCATCTCGCGCATCTCAGCCTCCAGTTCAGGCGCCCTGCCCAGCGGCGGCGGCGGCGGCGCTGCAGCCGGAGCCGGACCCGGGGCCGGGGCCGGAGCAGGAGCAGGAGCAGGAGCCGGGGCCGGGGGCGGGACCGGGACTGACGACGCAGGCAGCGCTGGCGTCGGACGCGGTCGGATCGCGGGCAGCCGGGCCGCCAGCGGCGGACGGAACCTGAGCGGCAGCGGCAGCGACATCGGCCGCGCGTGCCCCAGTAGCGGCCGCACTCCGAACATCTGCCGAGCACGCGGGCAGAGACAGCACCGTTAGCTGGTGACGACGGAAGACGAAAACGCCTCCGGGTCGCGGGCAGCAGACGCGACAGAGGTGTCATTAAATGAAAAACGAACCAAGCGGTGGTGAAACCGACGTACGACAAAGACTACAGGATGTACCTATTCCCCAGAAAAAGCCCTGCAGTCATTCTTATGGAATTTATGAACAAAAGTATAGAAAGGAAGCTCAGGGCAGGCAAAGGAACGAAAGCCCTTCCGACCACATTGCGCAACGAGTGAGACACTTTTTCATCACAAAGCGCCAAAAGGTCGAAAAGGGCGGCCGAGACATATCTCACCTGGTTTAACACCATGCTGGGATCTCTTTCCGGGGTCCGCACAGGTGAGGAAAACCTCAGCACGGCCGGGGCCGCTGCGGCCGCCAGCGGCACCGGGCCAGTGAAACCACCGGAGGCGCCGACACCGCGACCGAAACCCGGGCCTCTCGCCGCGCCAGACGGCAAACCGCGGCCGACGTGAGGAAACCACCGGAGGCGCCGACGACCGCGACCGAAACCCCATCGCGAGACTGGCGGGAAACCTCATCGCCGACGACGCGGCGGGAAACCCCATCGCCGACGACGTGGCGGGAAACCTCATCGGCGACGACGTGGCGGGAAACCCCATCGCCGACGACGTGGCGGGAAACCTCATCGGCGACGACGCGGCGGAGGAAAACCTCGTCGGCGTCGACGAAGCGGGCGGGAACCGCATCGGCGTCGACGAGGAGGCGGGGAACCGCGGCATCGACGAAGCAGCCTGGAACCTAAGCGGCGCCGACGAGGTGGAAGGAAACCTCGACGACGCCGGCGAAGCTGGGAACCTCATCGGCGCCGATGACGACGGGAACGCCCATCCGAGCGGCGCCAGGCCTGGCACGGGTAGAGGTGCCGTCTGCACCGGTGGCCGTGGAGGCGGGGACGGGGGCGGGGGCGGGCCCGGCGGGCGGAGAGGCCTCATGCCGGGCGGCCCGCCGCGCCGCGCCGGCGGCTGTCCGAACTGCGACATCGGAGTGCCGGACACTGCAACAAACGGAGGGGCCAGAGTTAGTGCCGTCACACGCAGCAGTGGACGGGCACACACAGAGCATTTGCAAAGGTGCCACATCGCGCCTAGAATCAGACAGGACGAGGTAAGACATTCCGCTTTGTCCCAAAACGGCAGTTTCGGGCCGAAACGCATATTCTCGCCCGGTGCAGCGTCACATGTTTCGCAAATGCTTTTTGTTCGCTCACATCGCTGGACGTTCCTTGGAAATCGTTTTCAAAAGTCCGGAACGCACAAAAAATCGCTGAAGCAAGCCGTAAAACCTCGAAACTGGTGAGTTACTGCAAGGAGTTGCTGAAGCCACGGGGCGGCCGTATCGTGGAGTTGCACGGTACGACAAAGACCTCCCAGCGCCATCTGGATCGCCGCCTAGGCAAAATCACTCCATATTTGGGAACACCTGGGTGGAGGGGTCACGGTCCAGCAACAAGCTCGGCTTAGCATGGACTCGGATCCCAACGCCACCGATTTCAACACATTCGAGCTAAATAAAAAATAACAGTAAAAAATTGTTGGGGCTTACTCCGTTTGGTATGGAATAAAGTCTGGAAATAAATAAATAATTCTTATAAAAGTTGGGTGATCTGTAACCGCGCTCGAAGTACACGTTCCCGTGCAACGTATCAGGAAATAAAAATTATGTTAGTGTCCCAAAACGTCACGTGCCTTTTCGTTGTTATCTGCACTTCAGCAGAACACACTTCTGCAAAATGTACTTTGAAGTTAACTCGAATTCGTTCAGCAAAGTAGATTTGCACCTGGCAGTCTGCGCTTGAGTCTGTTGGAATTATTCTTACGAGTCGCTGTGTTACTCTCATTAGTACAGCGCATGATCAAAAGTTTTGTTATCAATTTTCCCGTACCATTAAAGATAATCCAAACAAAAAGATAATCCAAATAGTGTTTGCAACTGCAAGCATTAATGATGCAGCCAAACCAGAGAGTATCGGACTGCGCCGGTTGATACTGCCCGTCTGCACAACAGGCATTCCCGTAACCAGGGGCAACCGTGACGCAACCACCGCAAGCAAGGCAGGGATCTATATCATACCGGCGTCCGAGGACATCGTACGGCCGCAAGAGCCGTGTCAGCAGCAAAATGGCCGGTGATAGCAACCAGCATGCAACCGGTAACAGATAACAAAGGAAGGAAGGGCACTGGAGAGCAACCTCACCCTTAATCTGCGTTCTGCACCGCAACAGGCAAGGCAAGCCTCTGATGCAATCTTCCATGTGTTAGAAAGGTACTGAGGAAGCCTCTATGAAATGGCGCCCCCGGTAAACTGCGAGAGCGTTTCGCTGAAGTCATTTGTGTTACTGCCCAGTTAACTGACCACCGCCTGGCAGCATGCTTGCGTCGAACAAAGGCTATCAACGGCGTCTGGAGCCTGATTCGAAAACTACGTCCACGGCGCTGAAGTAGCGGATGCCTTACTGAAGGAAACGGATAGAAAATCCCACTGGTGCAAAATCGTCGCCGAGACGGCAATTCAAGTTAACGCCGAAACCATGTAAAGATAAACGGACTTGTGTTTGATTCCAGTTGGGGGAGGGGGGACGATTGAGAATCCAACTCACGGCTTGTGTCGATTCTTCATCTCACTCAACACAAGTTTCCAAAACTGAATCAATTCCGATTATGATTCAAAGTGAAATGAGTTTATTCTCGAAACCATTCCATTAAGGTCCACTGCACTGGATGGAATCACTGGAATCGATTCCACCTCTGGTTCCGCTGACAACTGTGTGGTTGAATTCCGACTCTTATTCCGGCAGTTATCAGTGGGATCGATTCCAGTTCTGACTGTGGCCGAAACAGAATGGATTCCGGAATCGATCGCGATTCCGATAGAACAGAGCATAAGTCTGTAAGATATCCGGCCGCATTCATTAACAGCGCAACTTCCTGATCTCGGGAGTATCGTCTTTTGAGTAATTTTTTCCACTGTAGCCACGGTTCGGAAATAGAGGGGGGGGGGCACGCTGACTGTAGTCCACCAAGAACAGTAACGGCGGGGGTAAAAACCACCTTTTGGGGCGTGGCATGACAAACTACGGCTAAAATTCCGTTTGTCAGAACGGGGAGTTCAAGAGATTTCGTCCCCAATAGAAAATAACTATTTTATACCATAAAAATTGGGACAACAAACCACCCATTCCAGAACACTGCGGAGACATGTCCCCCACAGAACTGCGGAGATTACATCCATGTTTCCACCAGACACATAACCAGGATTTTCCTAAGGGGGGTGCAAATGTTAAATTTTGTCATATGCCGGAAGCATATGACGCAATTCACATGAAAAAAACATCAATTCTAATCAATTTGTCTTATATTTAATGCACAGAAAAACATATGTTTGCTTTTGCAACACAGATATGGTCACTATTACGTATCCATGCGAAATCGCCACGTATCTATTGTAGGTCGCCTGGCTCAGGGAGGGGCATGGCCCCCATGCTCCCCCTTGGCTACGTCCCTGATTTCCACGGAAGACATGATGTCTGCACATTCAATCCCTTCCTTTCCCTCTCTGTCAGCAATATCATTGTGGTGTCAATGTCAGTGTCAGACGTGTGGTGGGGCCGTGAAGTTTCAATGCAAGTGTCAAGTACGTTTCTGCCTTGTGTTACCCATGTATAATCGCTATCAATACCGTAAAGCAAAATGGACCCTATACAGCGCCTCCGTTGTGGAATTACGCTTCCCATTTGATCAGAACAGAGATGATAAATTCGCCCGCTTTTTATCCGCGGCTAATTTTGTTATGGTATAGTCAATGACCTTTCTGCGCCACCATCTGGCGGGCCTTATTGCGCCAGTAGCACAACCGGGGCTGGAATGGCTGACGGTGTGCTGATGGCTGCTCCAGTGTTTCGCACATGTCTGGGATTCCTTTAAAGTGATAATCATGGGGGATTTCAGCTGCAGAGGGGACACTCTGAGAGTGAGGCACGGATGTCGCCAGAGCCTTCTTGGAAGGGCTGCAGCTCTTAGCCCTCTCCCCCTCCTCCCAAGGAGCCCGTTCAGCCCCCGTCGTCCACCGGCCGCGGAAACTAATGTAAAACATAATTTTTCTCATTCACCATGTAATCAACGCCCCAAGTTTCACAGGCACCCCCGGGCTGAGAATCCTGGAGACACCCTAGGAACGAGGACCTTCTATCAGTCTTGCGGGTAACCGTGTTTCAGATTTGAATCAATTCATTTAGAGGGGGTGGCTCACCGCTGACCGCACTCACTGGGCCCTTGGGAGCCAGGTGACATCGCTGTGCCCTTCTCCATCGGAGGATTTACCTACAACTATAGGAATCTGGTTCCTGACATGTAAAAATGGACCCTGGAAGGGTCCTTGCATATCCTTGCACATCCTTGCATGCATTTGCACCCTTTTCATACTCCAAAACCCTCTTGATTCCGGCGACCTTACTTCAACATTCAGGAAATACAAAACTACTTCACTTTCACGTTTAAGAGGGAAACGTTTTTGGATCACATGAGGGGTATGGACCCAAACCGACTGAATGCGTCTATGTAGCCACCTCCATGGGGCTGCCCAACATCTTGTCGTGATCTGAGCACTTTTCCCCACCTGTTTCCAAGTACCGGCAAAAAGAGTAAAAGTGAAACTGTTCATAATATCGGATGGAGGTTCATTAAAACTTTTGAAACCCCAACGTACCTGGTACTCAGAACCATTCCCGTGACGGCGCGGTTAGGCACATGTGGCGCAAATATGGCGGGGATGCCATAATTGCGCCTTTTGCAACGTCTTCCTACAAACTGAATAACAAATAGTAGACAAAGACTGAAGTTTCAAAACACCGGAGATTATGGTGGTCAAATGACCAGAGAAGTTATATGAGAAGCAATGAGACAATTTTTCCCATATCATAGTCATGGTGCCCGTTTTTTTCGAAAAGGCGGCGCCAGTTAGGCAGCTTCCCCTATATTTGTTAATGCAACGGGCTGAAACTTCCTTCGCTTCTCAACATAATTTCCCTCCTTATCCAGACACCGTTTCCACCGCTTCACCCAACGGTGTCGCCAAAGGGGGGAGGGTAGACCGGGAACACGTGGAAAGGTCCCCCATATTCTCCTCGCAAAAATCCTAGTTAATCAGCTTGCAGGACTGCCCTCTATGAAATCGCTGTTCATTGCCATTGTCACAGAGTTAGTTAGTTAGTTATTGGGGCTTAGGGGCGCACCGACTGCAGGGTCATTCGGCGCCCACCGTCCATCACATATGCCCGAATGGCATCGCCTGATTGTGTTCAAACAGCAGTCTTAAGCAGAACGCTACTTCTTTCACAAAGTTCCCATTTGTCAGCGACAACCGTCATTTTCGTGATGTTTGTCTGACTTCAAATGCTTGAAATTTCATGTTCGATTTTTCCACGTCATTCGACGAGTTATTCAATAACCATAAATGTGACAAAGTAACAGCAACCATCTCGGATCCGTTCTCGAGATATTCAAGAAAAACAGGTAGGGGGGGGGACAAAAAGATCCCCCTTCCAGTGCGCGTGTTAAAAGAACAGCTGCAGCTGATTCAAGATGTAAAAACAACGGGTGTCGTAACGCGTTCTGAGTGGAAGGTTTAGAATCTTTAGAACGTACATGACAAAAAATATTGGCGGCAAATAAGGTTCCGTACCGAAAGAGCAAGAGGTCACCCCAGGTCACACAAAAACAAGAGGTCGCCCAAAAGATCCGCATCCGGAAACTGTCGCGCGGACCATATAAAATGGGAAAGAATGTGGCATCGCCATGGACGACGAAAGCTACTTCACCTTTCACGAGAGGCATATGCCAGGAAACCTTGGGTACTCTGCTGGAGCACGCTGAGAGTGCCCAGCAGAAGTACAACTGAGGCCAGAGAGCAAGTTTCCATGTAATGTTTTCGTGTGGCCCGCCATTATTCAAAGAAGGTGTGACAAGTCCGGCTATCATGCCGCGTATGGGTAATGTTGATGGCAACGTGTGCCGTGAGAAGTGCGTAGGAGACGTGCGCATCCCATATGTGGATGAGGACTGTTGATGTGGCCAGACTTGACCAGCGCTCATTATGCGAAGAAAACGCTGAAATTGCTGGAAGAGGCCAGAGTGCTGTATGTAGTGCGTGACAGCAGTCCCCCTGTGTGCCCCATGTGCGTCCTGCTGAGGACATCTGGGGCATCATTAAGCAGAGGATGTATCAGGGAGACTGGTACGCAACATCTAAAGTCGCCCTAAAGCGCTGGATGAGCCAAGTGATCGCTTGCTCTGGACCTAGAGGTACCGCGTAAAATGCTGGTGCGCGTGCCCAGGCGCGTGCGTGTTGCCGACAGATGAGGAGGTGATTGAGATGACCCATTAGGCAAGAACAAGAACCTCCATGACAACATTTCTGAAAAGTTTAATGTTCATACAGTAATACATGTGATTACGTTATGACTTTAAATACTGTCTCATTCCCCAGTGTCCACAACTTATATTTTCCCTTTATGCATTTGTGTCAGACAACTGGAGAAAGATAAGAAATATTTGGAGAAAAGGAAGATAATAAAGTCATAAGATGGGGTGCTGACAACATGATGGCTATTGTTTCACAGTTTTGGACTTGAGTCCCATTCAATGCAAAATATGTCCGAACGCTCCCGGACCAATACAGAAAAGTATTGGTTCCAAGGTCTCCAGACCGACCTGAAACTGCCCCAGTTACATCGACAATCTAACACAAGACACGTTTCTCCTGAAACGGTTTTGGACGCACACATTGGAGCAACGTCTTGATTGTGTACCGGGGGGTAAAATATCCGGCAATATCCGGCTGGATCACAAAAATACCCGGCCGTATACCGGATACCGGATAATCTCTAATATCCGGCCGGATGTCCGGCCGGACCGGATATCCGGTTAATCCCTACCGTGGACCAAGGCCGTTTATAGCAGGAGGCCCAACCAAACGCCGTTCGTTGACCGCGTTGCCGAAACGCTTCCAGTCGTAACAATGACGACCACTTGTTATTCCGCTGACTGCAACGGACCTATGGACACTGAGTTGGTTGTCGATTTGATACCAAGACAGTGAAAAGTACCTAGTCGATAAAGCCAGTTGATAAACAACAATGCTATCAAAAAAAACTGAAGCCGTGGAAGTTGAAGAATGGTTGTGACTGACGCACGGTGCCTAGCGACCAGCAAACACAAGGGAAATCAGGCGCGTCGTTTTTTCTGCAACGCTTGGCGCGCGTTCCTGTATCGCAAGTACATTTCAAAGCATATTATAACTAATTACATGAAATCATTTTCGAAATTTTCTAGCGACAACACATTCGACGTACTATTGCGCGTTTTGATGTGAACCGTCTTTGTGAATTCGTGTTAAGGGCATTCTTTTCTAGCAATGTGCTACTAGGACAAAAAAACACGCATCTCGCCTACTACGACTTAAAAACACGCGTCTGACCTCTTCAAATATCCAGATGGTTAACGCCTGGAATTTTGCTGCAGTATGTGTCATTTGGACATGTGCCCCAGACAACGCACGACCTTACGACCCCTAACTGCACACGATTTTTCAATACATTTTTAACAAATTAAAGCGCAAACTTTGATGTTCTAAACAGATTCGGCACTTCGCTATGCCACTTGACAAAAACTTCCAGGGAGTTCATTTTTTCACTAATGTTGTCCAAGGCTTTAACCTTCACCCAGTATTCGCTATTTGGTCTTCGACATAAGGTTTTTTTACGAAACCCCAGACATTTCCAAACCTGACGTAACAGAACAACGAAGCAAAAACGAACGTCGATAGTCTGGTCTTTTAGGTATACGGCCATTTTGACCAATTTAGGTCACACCGTAACCTTACGGGTGACCTCAAAGAGTTCTTGACGATTAGTTCTGGTTTTCATTGGATCCTATGAGAGGTGACATAAAGGGCGCTTTTAAGGGACCCAAAATAATTTTTGGGGGCGCATTAAGATTCCAAACTATTGTCGGTATACAAATCACTGTTTCCCAATTACATCATGACCCTTCCATGGTTGATAAAAGATGGAAAGGTCAACAGCTTCTATTCACGATTATGATTTGAGATAATCTTCACCCAAAGAAGGACGGCAAAGCAGAGATCACCCACACTACGGATTACACACGTTTATGGTTCGTTTTCTTCCAAAGGCCATTTCCTTGAAGCGTCCAAACGACTTTGTCACGTGGATTCAAATAGGGCCTGTTCATGGCTGATTTTCGTTGCTCAAATAAATTGATGTTCCGCATAAAAGTGAACTGCCCCTTCATACATTCTAGAGGCGACTCAATGACGTCCCACGAGACACAAGAATTAACCAAAAATTCTGGACACCTCAGCCCAGGAGACCGTGTGTGCTAACTCACAAACAAACAAACAAACATCCTAGACTAGTTTGAACGATCAGTTGTAATTTGAACAATTTAAGCAAATGATCGTTTGGAAAAAAACAAACTATAACAATGAGTAAGACCTAATGCCATAAAATACTTAAAACATTAGTTTTACGATGACAAACGTCGCCGTAAAGTTACCTGTCCATAACGTGCCCTCCAGAAAGACCTCAAATGTCAGTGATCCGTCAAGGAACCGACTTCATATTTCCAGACAACGCGTGAAAGGATTTAACACTCAACCTATGCTAAGTTCCAGAGTCAACAAAGCAGTCGTTCTGGGGCAACTTGCAAGCGGCAATCCCCGCACGATGTTCTGTGTTTTAAGCTGCACTGTGTTCAATGTACACCGTTTTTTTAGGAACGCCAATACCAGCAGCTTTAAGAGTACGCTGAATAGATTAACCCTACGTCACACAAACTGAAACTTAATAAGCACATTAGTTGCCCAGTGTCCATCATATCGAATCGGCAGGTGGTCCGTAGCAACGGTTCGACGACCGACACTCCTTCAATGAGACTGTATGAGACATAGTGTGGTCTTGACCCTATCCCTACCGCTACCCCATTCCTCACTGAACCCAGATTGGGTTGGATGAAAGAGGAGGCAAGACGTAACCGTGCGTTTTGTCCCAATCTACAGTCACATTTCAACGAACCTTACTGATGGTTATAACTACCGCCTTTTACCACCGTCAGGCACAATGGAAAAACCCAGCCAGTGTGATATCCCAGTCAAAAAAAAGGAATGAAATATGTGGGAGCGCAAAGAAATATAAGTTCAGAGAAAGGCAGCTGACTATTGGCGAACCTCCATTTCCCTTTTAAGAAACTGAAGCTACTTCCATTAACCATTGTGGGGCCGTATTGCCATGGTTAATGGATGGTATCATCTGGTCGTGTCAGTGCCAGTGTCAATGGATAATGGCGTCACTGTCAATGTGTCTAAACTGTGCTAATTGGATGGTAAATGACACACAATGGAAATAACAGTGGTATGTTGCATGTGACGAGTCATGTCCCGATTTACATTTTTCATTGTTCGGCATTCGAAGATCTGGCACTACGCTGTTGACTGGAAAACTATTTTCCGACATATCGATGATAAGGAAAAATTTCGAACATATCAGTAAAAAAGTTGCCTTGGATGCAATGCGCTGTCTGAATAACGTAAAGTATCGAATGCGAGGAGGCTCCCCCCCTTTCCCCTTACCCTTTCCTCGCATCCCCTTTTCGCACAATTTTGCATTTTCGCGGTACCAAATGCCGAAAAATGTCAAAAACCTTTTTTTGAGGGGAAGGGATGCCGTACTTGTTCAACAATAACGTCTGTATTCTGAAAAATGCACAGCCTTTCTTGACCCACAGTTCGTCCTACCCTATGGAAAATCTATGGCGACGCCCCTGGCTTCACCCAGCTCCATCCAATGATTGTGTAGGACCTCTTCCTTAAGGGTGCGTTTCTCCCACTGGAAAACGGCGGTTCTGAGCGCCGTCCCGGACGGGCAGCGACATCCACGGAGAAGGTCCTTCAGATTTCGAAGCAGCAAGAAATCCCACGGAGACAGGCCTAGAGAGCAGGGTGGGTGCGGGATGCTCTCGATATGTTCTTCGAGCAGGAAGTCAATCACGACAAGTGCCTCGTGGGATGCAGCGTTGTCCTGGTGAAGCAGGAAGTTGTTTTTAGCTTGTCTGGGCCGCTTCAGCTGGATCGCAGTTAGCAGCTTCTTCTAGATCAGAGCCTTGTAACATTGCCCAGTGATGGTGGAACCGGATGGGCCAGGATAACGCCCTCTTGATATAAAAAAACGGGACTGACTTGAACTTCTTTAGCGGCGGAATCACATGCTTCACCTGACGCATCATCGGACTCAGAGGAATCCAAGATTCGTCAGTTGTGATGATGCAGCTCAAAAAGTTGTCTGGGTCAGCCAGATGACGTCCCAGAAGTGACTGGCGTGCATCAGCGCGTCTCCTTTGCGTCGTCCAGCTGACGCAGCACCCACGTTGCACTGACCTTGGTCATCGCTAGGTCGTCAGTGAATGCGATCAACAGTCCCATGGGAAAGACCCAAACGCTCAGCGAGCTATCACCAGTGATTCTTCCGTCTTCTTCCATGAGACTTTCCACTCGGGCAGCATGATCTGCGGTCGTTGATGACCACGGTCGCCCAGTTCGTGGCAGGTTATTAAGTTCTTCCCTTCCGGTTTTAAACGCCCGCAACCATTCTCAAACTCAGCCTTCACTCGGCGTGGAGTCACCGCAGACCGCCAGGAGTACCATATCAATTTTGCAAGCAGGTTTTCCTTGCGCAGATCGAAATTTGATGACTATGCGCTGCTCCAACGTACAGAAATTCATCTCTGAGACCTTCGGCACAGATGTCTCCAAAACGCTGTGATTTAACGGATGGTAGTGCCTTGACCTGTAGAGACATAAGCCTATCATTTTTTTCTCAGCGATAACCAGCGCGTGAAAATGGTCCGGAATAGTGACCAAACAAACAATTTCTGGTAATCAGGGGTTTTAAAAAATAATGGCGGTTAATTCTGAACTGCATCCCGTATTTCATTAGCATGAGGGCAGCTACCCCCATAGAATCCCTCTCCCCTTTCTTCCGTCCATGGTACTCGGCATGCCTCGCCTTGGGGGGTAACGGCCTCACAGGTGGCCGGCCATTGTACGAGCCATAATTTAGTCGGAAGATAGCAGTTGTGATGCGTCACAAATTTGACAGGAATTGAGTTTAGACGCAGGGTGTTCCCAAGGCGCGCAAATGTCACGGTCGCATTCGCTACGGTATCATCCATTACACAACACATTCGAGTACGCACGGTCGAGTTTTGTTTGTCCCACCAGCCGTCAGTTTGTGGCGGTCGTCTGGACGACCGCTGGAGAGCTGACTCGAAAACTCTACAAACCACAACAGACATCGACCGCCGGGTCCAAGCAGCGGGAATCAAAACAAACGGAGCCGCATCAGGGCGGAGTTTCATCGCCTTCCGAGCGGTCACACGTGACCGGCCTCGAGAGGTAATGCAAGTTCGTGAAGGGTTCTCCGTTCCTTCTGCGCTCGCAGGTGCTCAAGCCGACGCTGATGCTCATCAGAACCGTGCTCTGAGTTCGTGCTGGGCCCCTTTTGTCGTCAGCCATCCATGATCCGTTTTCTCCCTTAACGGTGTGAATGGTCGTAACTCATGTGAATGGCCAAGGTTGACCGAGTGTTCACCTGTGTTGTGAGTGTTAACTGAGTGTAACCAGGAACATAAGTTTGCGGGGACCCGCCACGCGTCTGCTCCAAACTGACGTGTCTGTGGGCCCGACAGGACCCAAAGGTACAGATCTGATGCCCATCTTCTTCAGCGGCAGACACCTATCACGTGAAGAAGATGACGTAAGTCCGTACCTTGCATTCTGTCTTCATCATCACATGTTTCATCATCAGAGAAAAAGACGTTCGTCAATCGCAGAGTTACAAAAAAAAAAATATCTCGACAGCATGAAAGCACGACAAGCTGACATTATTTCCCCTCTTCTTCGTTTGTTCTGCAACGTTAAGGCTTCTGGACCAATTTCTTCGACACTTCCATATCAAATGCTTTACGAGTCAGTTTTTTACCAATCTTGGTAAACTTGGTGTCAAAATGTAGCGGATAACATTGACTATCGTATACGAATGCAGAACGGCCGTGACCATATGAAATATGACATTTTCTACCTTACAGCTGACAAAATGCCCAAAATCACCATTTCGCGAGTAAACAAAACCTCGTGCACAATGTCAGTAGCAACAACACCTCAATATCTAGTCCGAAAGTGCTCACTCATAGGTCACTGTACTGGCCGTTCATTGTACTTCAAGGCTATATAGGAAAAACTGATGTTTCTCAAACCATTTTGGCGCCGAGGCCTGCATCCTAACTCTTTTAAGCATAAAATCAGTTCCGAATGTCCATTTCCTCATAAATGTTCCATAGGCTAGTGGACCTTGATACCCTAACCTTCAGATATCTGACTATGCTGGCTTACACATCAATAAGGTGGTGTCTATGGATAACAAATGTGCAAGAGTCACATCAATGTAACTATCAGTGTTTGTGTAAGCTATGCATTCGTAGTTTTGTGTAGCAAATGACTGGAGTTTTTAAAAAGTCAAGGCTGTTGTAGCAAAACCATCACAGTCTTGAGAGCCTACATGGGCTAAAAAGTCATAGATTCTGTAGGTCCATTTCGATGTATAACGGTCTTTTGGTTTCCCAGTCCATCTGAAGCTCCTAAAGAACACGTTATTTTTTTGCTTGCAGTACTAAAATCGTTTCAAATATGTGTACTGCAACACTGGATGCTGTACTTCTACAATGAGGAAAAACGGTTAATTTCTCGCTATTCCTTGATGTCAGAAGTGCATTCCAGACAAATTTCGGGTCCCAACTGGTTTTTTAAGTAAAAAAACGAACAAGGAATTTTGGCCATACCTGGTGGTAAAAGTTGTCCAGAAGCTTGAATGTTGCCATAAACGTGAATACCACACATGCCTTCTGGCAACAAAACAATGAATCATAGGTGCATTCACAGTAAAGCCGTAACGAGATAACGTACAAAAAAAACTAGGTTCTAAGATGAATTTTTCAACGCGGCTTGAGAGCGCCATGTCGCTTCCCTCAGTAAGAGTTTGTTAAAGTTCTTCTAGCATAACATAAAATCCATGATTCATGGAGTTACTATGCATGCTTTGTACGCACTCTGAACATTGCATGTCTTCTCCCTCCCAACATTTGGCATTTAATCAGACGGGGTACTTTGCAGAACTTTTAGGGGATGTAAACGCCATTTCTGAGTCAATTTTTCCCATGTATCCCACGGCGTGATGTTGAATTCTTCGTTAAAACAGAGGTACTCCTACATCCCTTTCCTACATTATAGTTTCATCAACGACTGTAGCATAAAGCCCATTTTGATTGGAGGTTCTCTTCTAGACCTATGACTGGCAGACATTGTTATACTAGTCTTATCGGGAATAAAGGTTCCCGGAACAACGAAGGCAAATGATAGCACACCTGCAACGCCGGCAGATAAGATTAACGTTGGCCAGTGTCCCACTGCATGTTTACAAACTTTTGCACCGGTCATCCAGACGAAACTGTATTGATATCAATATAAACTGCCAAAAAATATAAACTGCCTTGACCCCAAAATAGTATTCCAAGATCCCGACATGATATTTCAGATAACAGACCCAAGATCATCACACGCCACGTCTGCCAGTTTATCGAAAGATGCACTAGGATCCAATATTCAACTATTTATTCCATCCAAAGACCTAGTAGGTTCAAATATTAAGCTCCTGATTTACTGAAAAGATCCGAGAAAACTAGGATCTGAGATCCCAGACTGAAATTCAAGATCTGAGTTTATCCCGTAACAGGAAATGATTGGTGGCTTTTAAATGACTGAACATTTAAGAAACCTACAATGCTGAATAAGTTCAAAGCCTTAGCCTGAAACTGAAATCCAAATCAAAAGCCTACAAATCAAAGAGTAATATCGAATACAAATTTAATCTTGAAATTTATTAATTAATCCTTCACGTAGCCCAATAAGAGCTAGGATTCCAAGATTCATGGGGACATAACATCTTAAAACCGCTTTGCACAAAGTCCAGACGTGATATGAGACCTGACAAATATTTTCGTCGACAGGATCACCCAACATCTGAAATATAAGCTCGGTTTATCCGAACATCCAGATCTGACCTGACCCAAGGCTCAGATGTTGTCTTTTTCAAAACTCCCAATGGGATTCTGGGTCCAGATCTAGCGCGATCTGGGCTTCTGCGCGCTTGCAACATATTCTAAGCTTCGAGCCTCGCCAGAGCCCACAAAAACCACGCCACCCGAGAGCACAGGCGAACTGTCGGCGCTGTTTTCTCGGAGAGGAAACACAGCGATCGTACTGTCCAATAATGACCAACTATCGGCGACACAAGGACTATTTCTCGCACGAATACGATCGAGTCCAGCGTCTCAGCCCATCAGACGGACCAGTGACGCGCAAAAAACAAAAATGTTGAGCACAACCAGTTTTCATGTGACAAGGACAAAACAGCCGAAGTTTGACCTGCTACAACTTATGACAGGCGTGCCAACAGAAAATACATGCGTTTTCTAATTGTGGCTCACGGATCACGCACTACCGTGCTGCAGCGATAAGCTTGAAAGTCTTATCCTGCATCTCTCTGAAAGTCTCATCCTGCATCTCATTCAACTCCGTCCTAATTTAACATTTTCCCGGAAATCAGATGTCATTTGCGAAACATCTCATCTAACTCTCTCCTAATGCCCAACTTTTTCCGGAAATTAAATCGCATTTAAAAAAGAAATTAGTGTAACTTAGCACCTCATATCAGCGTTTACCCGTACGGGTTTTCATACACAACGCTTGGGTAAGGGGGATAAGGGGGATGAGGGAGCCGTGGCCACCCTTGAGAGTTGAGAGTAAAAATATATTGAACTCGAGAGCAAAGTATATAACTCGAGATTAAAGTGGCCAAAATCCCAGGAGTTTGCAGTTCTGAGGAAGACTGGCTTTGTTCAGACCGTTCCTTCATTGTGGCTAAAATCTTAATGCACAACTCATCCGTGCGGGAGCCATTTCAAATTTGGTACGGCCAAATCCATTTTGGGTAGTTTCTTTCAATGTAGCACAACGCGGCTAACGCTAAAACTATGTAAAGCTGGTAGCGCTATCTCCGTACCTGCCCTACGGGCTGCTACACCTACGCTTCGGCACAACTACAGGTACTCAAACGTGTTCAGTGATACCCGTGAGACATTTTACCCGTGCCCAGTGGTATCCGCGAGAACCTGTATCCGTATCCAGTGGTCGCCGTGAGTTCTTGTATCCGTGTTCAGAGATACCCATGAGACCTTGTATCCGTGCTCAATGGTACCCGTGAGACCTTTTACATCACGTAAAACGTACGCCGCAACCTGAGTTAACGTTCTGAAGCATGGGGACCAGCACAGGTTCATCCTGAAAGCATACTAAATCAAAGATCATGGCTTGCTACGATTTCAGTTACCTTGAAATACGTACACAACAAGATTATCGAATGACATGAGAAGCCCAATCTCCCTGCGATATGTTCTAATTTGTTTTTTTAATTAAAAACACTGCAGGAACACAAACAAAAGGATTATTTGAAGGAAAAACGGAGATTTGCCAATCTAAACGTAAAATTTCATGACAAGCGGTGGCTGAGAAGCTTTCAAAAATATTCCTTTCCATGCATCCCACGCATGTGGGATGCTAAATCTCCAAACAATTGGAGTTCTTCAGTTTACAAACGCGGAAGTTCTAAATCTGCGTTTGACAGTATTCCATTCAGACCGATTTCCAGATACACAGCAAACTGCCGTTCTCCAACGAAGAATTCGACGTTGGATGATAATAGCCACCGCACGGCGGAGGTCTTTACAAAAGTCTTGCTCTTGGTCTTGGCCTCGAATCGCCTTCCGGCTGAAAGAAAAACCAGTGACTCACTCGTCCCAGCCGAAGGCCAGCTGATCGCCTGACTGTCCGAAACCGCCGTGCGAACATGGACGACTCCGAACAGCACTGAGGTACAGCGAGTCCGGAACGAGGCCGCCTTCCCACCGTCAACGCCGAAACACGCCACAGTCATTCTCGCGCGTACCCCTCCCCCGGGACGGGGCGCCGACCGTTCTGGTCGCCGCCCGCCTGCGACCGTGGCATGCGCAACGGTACCGGCCGGGCCGCGCCGGGCCGGGCCGTGCCGGGCCGACGCGCAGCCGACCACGGAGAGCGTCTCGGCCGGCTCGGGGCCGCCGAACGGTGGCCGCGGCCGGAGGCGGTGCCACCAGGACCGGAGACGCCGGCTCTGATGCCTGATATCGGTCCCACGGGTCAGACGACCGACCAGGACGGCGTGGAACCGGCGCTGTTGTCACCAACGTCAGGTCACGGGGCAGACTGGGGCAAGGTTGATCCTTGGCGTTGTCACCAGAAGCAGGTCGAACAGCTGACTGGGGTAGAGTGTTGCCAAGCACACGGGAGGCGGGGGGGGGAAGGGCAGCTACCTCTTTCCGCAACTTTGTTTAACATCGATTCTGTGGGCACTGCCTGGAAAAATGGCCCAGAAATGCTTTTTTGCCCCCCAAAAATGATTTTTTGTCCCCCCACGCCTTTTCAGCTGTGGACGAGTTCCCGCGCCACTGGGTGCTGCTGTCACCAGTCAGATCACAGAGCCGAATGGGACACGGTGGACCCAGTGACGTAGCCACCAGAAGCTCACATCCAACCGCAGCGGAGCTACTGCGGCGTGCAAGCCGGCGGACACAGCGACGTGGCGGCGTACAGCCTCGGTTCGACACCCGATGGTTGCCTTACGAACGGGGGCGGGCAAATTTACGACCGCTCAACGAGCTTCCGACAGACATTGAACACGTGTCTCTAGCAGGAAATCGCGAACGATTCCGTTTCTTCTTCCGGCTTGCAAATCGTGCAGCTCGCGCCCACGTGCCTTCGTCGCAGATGTCATGCACATTCGCCATGCAAGACGGCCCCGTGCCGTCCAACGCCGGTCACAGACCTCTGTAACGAACCGGACCTGCTGGCCACAGAGGACCCAATGACGGGCTGTGTGACGCCACAGTTGAAGCTGCCCACACAATGGCACCTCCTTCGGAATTTCACAATGATTCGCACGGCCTTCGGCCCACTGAAGTGCATCACGATGCCGAACCTCATCTGCCAGCGGAGGCACGTGACTTGACGTTCCAGCGCCTGCTGTCCGCCAACATGGTGCCATCTTCGATTTGAAGCGGCGCGTGGCAGTTCCGGGCCCAGCCAAATATGCTTTCGTGCACGTCCAAAAACTGACGAGACAAAAAAACGGCAGCTCCAGTGCCACGGGGTCGCAGGCACGTCTGAACGAAGTATTTATGGGAGGGGGTCCACGGAAGGAGATCAGAACGCCGAAACAAAGCATCGTCCGAACAAACTTTACCAACAGATTATCTCGTGATGAAGCTCGTATGTTTTTAAGTCCTGATTACTGATCACGCAACCATGGTGCATGTAACCAAGTAACCGCGCACTGCACCATTGCTAGATCAGAACGGCCCGTACGTCAGAATATGTCATATTTCCTACGAAACTACGTGATTTCTGATGGCCGATGGATTCACTCGTCTGCTACCAACTGCCAACGCACTCTAAAACACCAAACGAAAAACACTCGTAAACGAGTCGACGCAAAATGATTCCTCAAAGATGGTGAACGACCCCACTGCCGAAAGGCCCCCGGAACCCCGAACGAACAAAGCATCTCGAATGACATATACGATTTCGACCGCAGAAAGCTCCTTACGCCCAACCAGATGGCAGCCAAATATGAAATCCACCCGATGCATGGCCTTGCTCTGTTGCGAACGTTGCCAGCTGAGTAGAGGCGCAAATCAGAAAAGCGCAAGCCGAGAGCATCCGTAGTGAACGAGACCAAAGAAGATATCCACGATACACGATAACAATGCCACTGAACACAACCACGCGACGTCATTCGGGCATAGGTGATGGATGTACCAAGACCAAAGTCAGGGTCAATAAGGGTCGACGTCGTCAAAGGTCAAGACTAAGCAGCCTGTGACCTGATCCAGATTTGTTTTGCAACATGTCAGTATGTATGAAATATACATTCAGAGGCCTTAATAAAATCATGTGTGCAATGATACGCTTACATATACCAGGGTCTGTGACGGTCAAGGCCATTAAAGGTCAAGGTCAAATATATTGTGACCTGGCCTAGATTTGTTCTGCGACATGCTGATTTGTATGAAATATGGATTCAAAGACCCCAATAAAAACACATGGATACGCATACATATATACCAGAGTCATTTCAGGTCAAGGACATTAAAGGCCAAGGGCAAATGTTTTGTGACCTGGTCCAGATTTGCTTTGCAATATGTCGATTTGTATGAAATATGCATTCAAAGACCCTACTAAAACAGGTTTGGCAAACTGATACGTGTATATCTATAGATACACATATATACATACATAAATATAAACGCTGGAAGTGACCAAATGTACCGATGCAGGCTACCTTCACTGCAAATACGCCAAAAGATACATATTGCATACATATCCCTCATTTACTCTCAAACTGCCCCCTGTTGTTCGAAATCTGATCTGCAAAAGATGAAAAAATGACGCCATAGGTCAATGACCTGACATGACCTCGACCCAAAATCCTCAGTCAAGACGCCAAGTGAATGGAAGTTGCCGTATTCCGCGTATAAAAGGGCCAAACGGCCCTTTTACCATTTAATTCGAAAAGTTGTACGGAATGGCCTGCACGGCCGAGAAAGTGTCCAACGTTGACCTTTTCGACCTCATTTTATCTTGAAGATATCGACCTAGGGTCATGAACACTGCACACAATGTAAATCGTTATCGCCCTACCCGGTCCATACCATTTCATGTCTCTAGCTCTTTCCGTTTCCGAGATCGGAGAGGGGAACTTTTAGATCCCCCTTCCAATGCTCGTTAGTTGCGAAACCCCCTTCCACTGCGGGGGGTTAAGGGATCCACAGACATTTCAATGAGTCCTCTAGATGAAATCAAATAAACCTTGGGGACTGACTCTCTCCTTGAATTTACATGAAGTACCCATGGGAGCTTTTTTGTGGGCCTCTCAACGTTTAAGGGGTGCCCTTGATATTTTCAGAGGGCCCATGAAGCATTTATTCGTCCAGTCCACCCTTTCAGGAATATATAGGGTGCCTCTGAAAATATTAAGAGCATTTCGAATAAATTTAAGGAGGGGAACCTCGAACGCCACGGAGGTCCCTTCCTTTCTTTAAGGATCCATCGAGTTTGTGTAGAACCTCAAGCCTTTTGATAAGCCCCTTAATGTTTTCGCAGGGCGCCTCAGACGTTTCCTCATCCGATTAAAAACTCCTATCCTGAATGTTTCAGAGACCCTTCGAAATACCAACTGGTCTCTCAAATATTTGAGGGCCGCGCAAAAACTGCAATCAGCCCTCGAGAGGAATTCAGTGAGGGTTCCTTAGATTTAACCCTATTCCCGGAGGGCTAGACGGAATGGTCCATTCCCGGCCTGGGGGGGGGGGGGCGGATTCGGCCCCCTATGAGATCTCGAGAACTACACATTCGATTTCATCGCAACAAACGGCAATCGATTTGCCATGACGTAAACTACATTTTTATAAAAGGAATTTCCAAAGTTTGAAAAGGTGTGGATACGGGGGTCAAAAATGTCGAAATCAGGGGTATTTTTGGACTTCTTAGAACTTCGCTGTTTACCGACCGATTTCGATGAAACTGGCATGAATCGAGAGATTATAGATAGGACTTTTACCATCGGTACACACAGCTGAAATTTTTAGAAAATTCATGGTCGTTCACAGGGTTTGAAAATACGAGGATTAGTTTTCAACAACTGAATGAACAAAAAAAAAAGGCAAAAACTTTTTTGGTTTCTGCTAGTCATGTTATGCTAAAGAAGTACAAATCGCATTACAATGTTTGTATGATGTTAGCATAGGAAGTGCCAGGGACATAAAAAAGGGGGAACTGCCATGGTCACAAGTTCTTCAGATCAGCTTGTCACCTTTAACTTTAAAGATTTCCAGTGACCTTGGAGTCACCTGCAATGATATCGTGTGCATTTAATATTATATGTAAACGATTTCAATCATTTGAATTCACTATATTTCAAAAATGTCATTTTATGGCTATTGCGATATAGGGTACGCGCAATGACATTTTAGGTCATAGCGCCGTGACCCGACCTGATATCAAGTTGAAACTTGATACACAAGTAGAGGGCACCTTTCTACGTCACATATATTCTGGGCTTTGCATCTGAAAAAACAGCGCAGAAATTATTGCAATAAACTAAATTTTGGCTTTTGACCTTGACCTGACCTTGTAGTGACCTGAGATGAACAAAATTGCATTTCCACATTGCCCAACTATTAAGCTATACATCCACATAAAGTTTCAAGTTTTATCTTAAAAACGCCGTTTTTGGCAAACATTTTCCTTTCACCCTCAACGTGGTCAAAAATGGCCTGAGGTGCCTCCAAGAACACGTTGCCTGGCTCCGCCCCTGAGCAAAAAAATTGAAATTTTGTCACAGCACGTAGAAAGTATAGCTAGGAAAAGTCCTCACGTTTCGTGAAGCTGCGTTAAAAAGCCTGAAATTGGCATGCAAAAAACCCGAGGGGGGAGGATTCGGCCCCTTGCCAGGAATAGGGTAAAGTGGGCCACTTCTTGGATTCATCTAAGGGGATCTTCGAGTTTTTTGTGGGGCAGTCGATCTTTTCAGAGAGTCCTTGATATTTTCAAACGGAACTCAATCATTCCCTCCTCCGGTGTATCTTTTCTATGCCTGAGGTGCGCTCAGAAAATATCAAGGACCTGCAAATGAATTCAAGGATTACGTTGCAAGGGATTTGAAGGAATTTTTTTCAAAGGAATTCTTTAGCCCTTAGGGAAGAGCCCTTCCTCGAACTGGTTTAAAGGACCCTTTGAAATTGTGTGGGCCCTCAAGCGTTTCGCCGGGTCCTTGATGTTTTCAGACGGTCTCTCAAACAATGACTCGTCTGGTTCAAAACGCCCTTCCGGAATGATCGGAGTATCTAAAAAATCTGGGAGCGTCGCAAAAAAATCAGCGTGCCCTTGAGATGAACTCAAAAGGAAACTTTCCACCCAGGGAGAGGGTCATTCCTTCAATTCATCCAAAGGCCCCAGGAGGGTTTTTTAGACCCCTCGAGTTTTCCAGAGAGCTCTTGGTATTTTCAGAGGGTCTCTCAAACATTTCCACAGCGTCCCTCAATCATCTCCTCGTTGATCTAAAAATCCTCTTGATTATTCGAGGGGGTCCCTAAGAGTGTTTAAGGGGGCCCTAAGATCGAAGTAGAGCCCACTGGATTCTTGTCGAGGAGCCCTTTGAGTACAGAGGGTCCCCGGAGTATGCTGTTGGGCCCTCGAGCTTTTTAGGGTGCCCTCACTATTTTTAGAAGGCCCCAAACTTCCAGGAGACGATTCTCTTGACCAGATGAGGAAATATTTCCATAACTTGGATATGGTTACGGACTAGCACTGCCGTTTGAAAAAGTTGCAGAATATTTCATAAAATTTAAGCGTCATTTCAATTATGCTCCCCAGCATACCATTGTGGGCCCTACTTCAAGATAGCGGAGGCTGAAATCATCATGGGGGTGGAATGAACATTGAGGGGAGGTGTGTGCGCCCCTTCAAAAGAATTTAAAATGAAGTCCCTGTCCATGCTTAGAACACTAGGGATGCTTGGTAACAACCTGTTTTCTTTCCCGTAATAACCAAGCTTTCTATCGAGAAAGCTGGCCTTGATTATCTACATTCACTGGGGCCCCATTAACGGTAGAGCCGGAACATTTTCTGGATCTCAAAGGTCAGGCAGCCTGCTCGGCGCCAGCCTGCCTACACCACTGAAGTGATTTGATGATCGCCTAGTTACGCCGCTACGATGCCAGGCTCAGGCATCCAGCAGCCATTCCAGGGCAGAGATACTTTTCCTGCCAGGAGCTGCCCGGCAGGAGAAGGCATCTTGGAAAGGCCCCAACGTCCACTGACCTTTTTAAGTCAGTGGACAATGAGGCCCTTTAGGATGTGCCAGGGGCCTGACCCAGGCAATTCCCTTTCTCTCCCAAGAATATCTAGAGCTGGGATGACAAGACCCCTAGGTCCCCTGGCTCACGTTACGTCACCGGGGCTCCCTTCCCGACAACAGCTGCTACATCCATGGCAGGAAGACCTTTGATGGTTGGCCGCTCCTTTGTAGAGCATCCTTTCCTGTTCTCGCATATGCCTTTTTGGCAAGTACATGCCAGGGGCCCTTCATCTTTCTCAGGGACACTTTCCAGGGGGCGTCCTACAGCCTGCCAGAGGGGTCTTTGCCTGGGGTCTGGGGACCCTCTGCAGTGGAGCGGATTTGCATTTCCCAGCCAGGGAGAACCCTTTTGGCAAATGCCAGGGGGCCCTTCGTGGGCCCTTCCCGACATACCGACACCATTATATGGCAGGAGAGCCTTCCCTGGCTGGCGGCTCCTTTGCCGAGGAGCATCCTTTCCCGTACTCGCCTTTTGAATAGGTGCATGCCGGGATACCCACTTACCTTTCCCGGTCAGAAGGCATCCCGCTATCTGCCAGAGGGGCCTTTGCCAGGGGTCTGGGGGCCCTTTGCGGAGGAGTGGATTTGTCTTTCCCGGCCAGGGGGCCCCTTCAGGCCAATGCCAGGAGGGCCATCGAAAGATTTCGGGGTTCCCAGGACTCTTAGGACCCCTCCTGGCAACGCTACTGATGAAGATACTGACAACAAAACGTTACGATGGCCACAGTTCAGATGTATCCACAGGACTCTGTCTACCAAGAGGCTTCTTTATGTATGTGGTCTGAGAGAATCAGACAGATGTCGCTTTTGTCCCACGTACAGTGAAAGCAAAGAACATTTCGTCTGGTACAGAAGTGATGCCATCGTTGGAGTCAGCCCGTCGGTCGGGTTCCCAAAGAAATTGAACGAAATGATACTGCTAGGAAAAGCATACACGGGAATGCAAAGCCAATGACAGTCCTCAACGTACGCGTCTTCGTCAAGGAGTTACTGCCATTTCTCAAGATGGAACAATACATTAGCACCACCAAAGGAAGCAGTGATAAATACCGTAGTAGATGGGAAACTGTTGAAACGCAACGCGAAAGGGAGCTGTCAGTTGATACAAACGTTTATATCGACGACTACAAACACCTGGGGAAGCACGCTTGTGACACCAACGTCTTCAATGATGTCCAGTGTCATGTGTCGGTACGCCACGCAGCGCTGTGCGTATACTGGTTAGACTGCGTGAGTGGTATATCAGGTGGCACCGTTCTTGGGGTTGCTGATGTCAGTGTGCGTCTGTATGTGGCAGTGTGCTGTGAAATGTAAAAATATACGATCGCGACGAGAAAAAAGAACATTTCATATCCTGAAAAGCACCGGTACGTGTGTTTATCAAACGATTTTCCAGCGCAAAAAAAAACAAAATCAGCCGCACTGCAAGGCAGCCATGGTCTTAGCCGTGTTCCGTCCAGCAGCCTTTGCAACGGTTCCCGCCATTACCATGAAGCGGCCGGTTCAATACCAAATTGTTCAGTCTCGACTGATTATTATTCCCAAGATCATCTTTTCTCGTCTAAACCAGGATTCCACTTCACATTCCGACCGAAACGGCTTCGTCCAGCACGTAACCAACTTCGTCTGCTACGGACAGGTGTATCTTCTCTGTACGATTGATCTGAAGGAATCCTACTACGCAGCTGGCTGCGACACGCTAATCCGCGAATCCCAACTTCACAGAATCAGCGGTTTGCAGTTTAACTCAGACCTCGGCAACAGTAGCCAGTGGGCATTTCCGCTCCAGACCCCAATACACTTAGCTTCTTTCGAGCCAGCGAATGAACAAGTCTTAGAGGGAATGCTCCAGTAAGTCTATTGTTTTCTCGTTTTAGAAGATTTAGTTAGTCCTAAAATCCCTGGTCACGTTGTCGGCACTCGTTCTGAGAATACTAAAATGCCTAAAACTTTGATTACTAAAAAATTACATTCTGACGTCACCCTGTGATCACGACGCCATACATCCGTCCTGTAAACGCTCACTGGTCTCCACCTGCTCGTGGTGCCACGCAACAGCTGTTTCTAGAAAATACAAGACATTCACGGTGAACCGCTTCAAAACACCGAAAATACGAAACATAACCCCACGTTGCATGAGGTATTTCGCCACGTTTCATTGACTGGGTCGTGGGAGACGTGTAACGTTCCCCCGTCGACCTCGAGAAGCAGTCGCCTGAATTGTCTGATTTCAGCGGCAATCGATGGCACCGAGCCGGGCAGTCTAGTGACATATACGTTTTACTTTTGGGTCGCTGATCACGTTAAAAGTCAGGTCAAAGCCAAAGCCAAAAGTTACCCTTTTCTCCTGAGTCGGCTGATAACGATAAGTTCGCATGACAGTACGCCTTAGACAGCCTCACCTCATATTTCGAGCCCCACCTGACCCAAGACCACCAAAGGTCAAGATCACAGACTAGGTCAAACTTGAGGTCCGTGCCAATGGGTCACGCAATACGCGTTCTCGAATTCATTTGACTTGGCTCTAACTCCGGTTCCAAAAAGGTGCTTTCAAAGAGCTGTGTGCACATTGCACAAGTACGCCTTGAAAAGCCTCCGCTTACCGTGCACGTACAATAACGCATCACGCTAGAGTTTCAAACTCTGGATATCGCGAGCACGCTTGTGGCCTCATCTGGCACGTGCGGACGATCCTGCAAGTAAACTTGGTTCATGCCGCACATTTTTGTAGAATGATGCATAGCGCCGCAAGGGCTGATACCTGCACGCCAGTTATCTGGAGCGTCAGACGGATGCCACCACTTTATTCACTCCGCTGAAATCTGAAAAAGTCACACTGTACAAACTGCTGCGCTGTTGTAAGAATCCGTGTGTACGTCGTAGGCGCAATGTGTCATAAGAAAATTCGCTCGTCTCTCTGGCCGTAACCAAAAATCGCTTCATTTATTTTCTTTTCTAAAATGTGTTATCAGTAGACCCAGAAAGTGGAAAATATATATCTGACCTGAGATGACCAGGCATGAGGTCAGGGGTGGTCCATATTAAGTCCTTCCGTCATGCCGATAAACAATGCAAGGCATCATGCAATTCAAAGCATCTCAGTCACCATGCAGTGCAAAGGCATCGGCAATGAAGGTGTGAAGTAAAATTGAATGCCAAATCGCAAAACATGGTTGCCCCTATGACGTCATTCGGACGTAAACTAGGTTGACCTCGTTTCCAGATTTTTGTCAGCATATACACAACTGATGAAAAACGGCCACGAAAGCTTCAATACAACGTCCTGAAGAAATTCGCCAGGCCGGGCGTTAAAAGTTCCAACTCGCGTAGTCAATGACCGTTTAGGTGACAATGCGCACTTGATTCGATTCAGTAGGCTGCAAGCTGCAACCTGGCTGCCTTGCCCTCGGCCGATTGTTGCCCACGAGGTCATCGTGGCCTCAGAAGGACTGCACCAAACTAATGTTTACATACCATAATGGAAGGGTAAAGGTCATTTCGAGGCATTTTTAGCCAACTGAACTAACATCTTGCATGCCAATGGGCCGACAATCGAGATCCTCAAGAGCGTCCATAGTCAGACCTATGCTCGATTCCATCGGACTCAGAATCGATCTGGAACTGTTTCCATTCCGGCTAGTCAGTGTCTGAGTGGGGTTAAATGACACGGCTGTCTACGGAATCAGAACTGGAATCAATTCCAACGGCTTACTCCAATTCAATGACCTGAGGGGAATCGGTTCCGGAATCGATTCGTTTCATTTTGAGTCGGAATCGGAATCGAATCAGTTTTGGAAAGCCGTGTTGAGTCGGAATCAGAAACGATTCAGCAAGCCATGAGTCGAACTCAGAATCGATTATCTCGAAAAGGAATCAAGCACAAGCCAGTCCAGAGTAAGTCTGTGTATAAATTTTCCATAACTGTTTTTCTTTTTGCAAAATTACAACTCCTGCCAGGGCGCCGATTTCTGTAAATGATTGATGGGGGCCGAGCCGAGGGTCCGACAACCTAACCTCCCCCAAATGTGAACTTCGCAACGGATTAAGCCCGCTTCATTTTTGCCAACGGAAATTTTTAAGTTTTTTATCACTATTCATGAAGTACAAAATTGCATTTATCCCAATGTATACAGGTATATATGGATGGTTGGTAGAGAGAGATGAAAAGATACATCGCTTCAGACTTTATTCTTTAATTTCTGACAATCTCTTACCTATTGCGGCCGTTCTTTTCGTTGTTATTACCCATTTCCCCTTAAAACCGGCAGAAAATATCGGAAGGGGCCCAAACCAACATTGGGTGAGCCAGGGCCTTCTCAAAAGAATACAGTTCGCCACTGCTGTCTCCTGCTCATCATAGCTAAGGCAGTCGTCTTCCACAGCAATTTTTCTGGCGGAGACCACAACTATAGCTCAGTAAGGATACACACTTCAGAATACTCCAGTAGTTACCATTATCAAAATAAACACTCCAAACAGGGGGATGGTCGCAATATTTTCACGAGTATACGCCATTTCTGAGCCCTGGTCTGAGCGACGGGCTGAGAAACTTTAGGCTAGAGAAACTATTGGATCGAATTTCAGAATCACTTCACGGAAGATGCCTTTTCGCCAACGGCCAGGCGCTTGACTCAACCATTATTTTAATGTTAAGTATATAACGAGTGTTTCTGTGATGCCATGATGCATACGCATCCAAATATTAGCGGAAATACTCTCCGCAGAAATAAATGTAGATGAAATAAGCGACGAGCACACACTGAGTTCGGAACTCTTGCCAGGGGGAAATAAAACCGTCCTGCCGCAAGCTGCAATCATGTCTGGCTCGCACTCGAAACGCAGACCACTTTCACAGGTCGCTTCTGCACAACTCGGCCAGCTGATAAGAATCTTAGGCCCTAATCCGAAAATGCCGTTATCATGCAAAGATTTTCCGACAGTTTCAAGGCCACGGTGTCGGCAGTCACAGCTTACCGCGCGCAGTTCGCGACGCCTAATCGCGTCCGCAACGTGCCGCGCGGCCTCTGGGGCCTTCCCCTGCTTGAGAGACTGACGTCAACAGCCCGCGGCTGTCCCGCGCTCCCCGTCCCCGCCCCACTCCCACGTGTGCCCCCCGACTGCCCGGCAGCCGGCAAGAAACAAACGCCATTTTCCACCCGCCCAGCGCTTTCTCGGCACAAGCAAATGCGGTTATTTCTCCACTAAGCGACCGAGTTGATCACAGATTTTTTGACAAAACACGCATAAGGAACTGAGGAATGTTTTTCAACATTTGTTTCTTACCTATCGGTAGAGAAGCATTAGATATTCGCCGTATTTCCGGGACCACCTGCGCGCACGCCACTCGCCTGAGCACCAGCTTTACAGAGCTCCGGTCCATCGCCCTGCCGCTATCAGAAATTTAGCGCTACCTTATTATAATGGTGCTGTTTCGTTTGGAAGTGCGGAACTTTTACAAGTCTTCAGACTTACCCATAACTCCTGGGGACATCATGGTAAACCTTTGAACAATGAGACGACCCAAAACGCCCAGTGCAAGCCGGCAGAATTGTCTCGCGAACTTTAGTTCCGAGCCAAGTTTCGCCCGGCCGTCGCGTATTTTCACATCGCTCGGTCTGTGAGGGTCGTGGCATGTATGACGCTGGCCCGGCCGAGCGCCCGGTCGGCGACGGCGTGCAAACATTAGGCTACGGTGCCTCCTGCACTGAATTACCGCGCGACGGATCGGTACCCCCTGCACTGTTCGAACGTGGCAGAAGAGGTGGACTGTCTGGCTTCCGTTGGCGCGAGAGACCGAGCGGACAAAGCGAGATTGGAAGCGTTTTCTGTCATTCCAAGGCAGTACATGACATCGGGAGAGCGATGATCTTCAGTTTCCGCTCACGTAGCCGTGCTTTTCTGTTGAAATCAGCGATACGTCCGGCAGCATAGCAAAATATGTCTCGATAGCCAGCGGGCGTTGATATCCTTGAAATTCATACAGATATTTGGTCCCGTACAAAATCAATAAACCGACAACAGCGGCATATGGAGAGATGTTTAACGAGATCCCGTGCCTTCTCAGGATTACAAACTTATCGTGCACGAGACATGCCGATCCTAAAATCTCGTCCAGGTGGTTGGTTCCTTTGTATTGTCCTCGAAATACAAATGATGATACAAATACAAAAATGAAATGCAAAAATTACACGTGTCTTGGCGTCATGTTAAGTCAGGTTCCTCGTTACAGACGAATTTGCTGATAAAGAGGTTTCATGTATGTATATATATATATATATATATATATATATATATTTATTTATATATATATACTTATGTACACATATACACCAGGCACGTTGCCAAGATTCCCCTCAGGGGGGGACAAATGTCACATTTTGTCGTATGCCACAGGCATATGACGAAATTTACCAGGAAAGGCAGCAATTTGTTGCAATTTATCCCATATTTAATGGACAGAAAAACTAATAATGTTTGTTTTTGCGAGATGTATATCATCACTATTACGCATTCATGCAAAATCGCCATGTATCTAGTGTAGACCGCCTGGCCCGGGGGGGCATGGCCCCATGGCCCCCTTAGCTACATCCCTGATATACACCATGGCTGGGGATTTCCAAAGATTACTGGGGGGAGGTCCACATAACATTTCAGACCGTTTCTTTCCAGTCACTGCCATTGGTCTAATGTTGAAATCCCTTTATATGGAAAGGTCTGGACCCTCCATCCCCCGGGATGGGAATATATGCACATATATATATGTGCATATATATATATATATATATATATATATTTATATGTATTTACGTGTTTCGTTAAAAAACTGAAGAGTTGCAAACTTCCACAAATTTTCGGTTCCTTTCTTTCAGCAGAACGGATAAGTTTTTTTAGTGTCAAAAAGAGTCCAAAGATAAGTTTTGCAATGCTGCTCACCGACGACTATATTCTTGCTATATTTGTTCATATATATATATATATATGGGGGGGGTAGTAGCTTAGTCAGGGAGGCCCTAGGGGTCATGGGACCCCCGACATTTTTCGAGGGGCCCCTGGTACTGGACTAAAGGGGCCCCTTTGGCCGGGAAAAACAAATCCATTCCTCCGCAAAGGGCCGCCAGACCCCAGGCAAAGCCCTCTCTGGCAGGTAGTGGCATGCCTTGTGGCCGGGAAAGGAAAGTGGGTACCCAGTCATGTACCTAATCAAAAGGCGAAAACCGGAAAGGATGCTCCTCTGTGGTGTATCGCGAAGGGCCCACGAAGATCCCACCTGACATTTGCCTAAAGGGGCCCCCTGGCTGGCAAGAACAATTCCATTCCATCGTAACGGGCCCCCAGACCCCAGGGAAAGACCCCTCTCGCAGGAAGCGGGGTGTCCCCTGAAAGGTGTCCCTGGGAAAGGTAAGTGGGCTCCGGTATATGTCTGCCAAAAGGCAGATATATACCGGATCCATGCGAGGACAGAAAAGGATGCTCTGCAAAGGAGCCGCCCGCCAGCAAAGGTCCTCCTACCATGGATGGTGTCGTGTCGGAAAGGGCCAACGAAGGGCCCCTGGCATTTGCCTAAAGGGGTCCCTGGCTGGGAAACGCAAATCCACTGCACCGCAAAGGGTCCCCAGACCCCAGACAAAGATCATTTTGGCAGGTAGCAGGTTGTCCCTGAAAGGTGCCCCTGGGAGAGGAATGGGGGACCCCGGCATATACATGCCAAAAAGCGCGTGCGAGGATAGAAAACGATACTCTGCAAAGGAGCCGTCAGCCAACAAGGGTCCTCCTGCCATGGATCATGTAGGTGTGTCGGAAAGGGAGCCCCAGTGACGTAACTTAAGCCAGAGGACCTAGTCCGGAAAGGGAATCCTCTGGGCCGGGCCCTGGCATGTCTTAAAGGGCCCCAATGTCCACTGACTTTTCCAGGTCAGTGGACATCCGGTCCTTTCCAAGATACCTTTCCTGTCGGGCAGCTCCTGTCGGGCAGCTCCTGGCAGGAAATATATCTCTGCCCTGGAATGGCTGCCGGATTCCAGAGCCGGGCGTTGAAGCGGAGTAAATTAGGCGATCATGAAAGCAATTCAATGGCAATGTAGGCAGGCTGGCCTTAACAGATTGCGTGATATCCAGAAAATGTTCCCGCTCTACCGTTAATGGGGTCCCAGTGGCCAGAGCAATAAATGTAGGTAATCCAGGCCAGTTTTTTCAATTAGAAAGCTTGGTTATTATGGAAAAGAAAACTGGTTCTTGCCAAGTATCTTTAGTGTTCTAATCATAGGCAGGGACTTCATGTTAAATCCTTTTGAGGGGGCGCGCACACGTCCCCTCAATGTTCGTTTCAGCCCGCTCCCCCAATGATGATTTCAGACCATCCTCCAATCCTGAAGTGGGGCCCACAAATGATATGCCGGGGCCCATGATTGACATGACATTTAAATTTGATGAAATATTCTGCAACTTTTTTCAAACGGCGGTACAAGTCAGTAACCAAATCCAAGTTACAGAAAGATTTTCTCCTCTGGTTAACGGAATCCTTTCCTGGAAGTCTGGGGACTTTCTAAAAATAGTGAGGGTACCCTTCAAAACCTCGAGAGCCCAACAGCATACTCCATGGACCCTTTAGATGAATTCAAGGGGATCCTCGACAAGAATCCAGTGGGCTCTACTCCGGTCTTAGGAATCCTCCTTAAATATTAAGGACCCGTCAGACAATCAGAAGAGGATTTTTCAGTCAGTCAAGGCAATGATTGAGGGGGCACTGAAAAATGCTTGAGAAGCCCTCTGATAATACCAAGAGCTCTCTCGAAAACTCGAAGGGCTTAAAAAATAAATCTCTCCTGGGCAACATGGACGAAATAAAGGAATGACCCTCTCCCTGACCGGAGAGTTTCCTTTTGGAATTCATCTCGAAGACAGGTTGATTTCTTTTCGCGACGCCCCAAATTTTTGAGATGGTCCGAACATCCAGAAAGGGAGTTTTGAACCGAACGAAGCATTGTTTGAGAAACCCTCTGAAAATATCAAGCTACCTGTAGAACCACTTGAGGGTCCACAAAATTCCAAAGGGCCCTTTAAACTACTTTAAAGAGGAGCCCCTCCCTAAGGTATAAAGAATTTCTTTGAAATAAAATTCCTTCAAATTCTTTGCAATGACATCCCTGAATTCATTTACTAGACCTTGATATTTTAAGAGGGTACCTGAGGCATTGGAAGGATACAATGGAGGAGGAAATGCTTGAGGTCCGTTTGAAAATATCAAGGACTCTCTGAAAAGATCGCAGCCCCACAAAAAAAACTCTAAGGGCCATTTAGATGAATCCAACAAGTGGCCCCCTGAAATCCAAGGGACCCTCACTGAATTCCTCTCGAGGGCTCATTTGAGTTTTTGTGCGGCCCTCAAACATCTGAGAGGCCCATTGGTATTTCGAAGGGTCTCTGAAACGTTCAGGGTAGTTTTAAATCGGATGAGGAAATGTCTGAGGCGCCCTTCGAAAACATTAAGGGCTTCCCAAAAGGCTTGAGGTTCCACACAAACTCGATGGATCCTTAAAGAAAGGAAGGGACCTCCGTGGCGTTCGAGGGCCCTCCTCCTTAAGTTTATTCGAAATGCCCTTGATATTTTCGGAGGCACCTCATGTATTCTAGAAAGAGTTGATTGGACGAGTAAATATTTCATGGGCCCTCTGGAAATATGAAAGGCACCCTTAAAACGTTTAGAGGTTCACAAAAAAAAACTCTTATGGACGCTTGATATAAAATCAAGGACAGCCAGTCCCGAAAGCCTTTTTGAATTCATCTAGAGAACCCACTGAAATGTTTGTTGAGCCATTAAACTTTGAAAAAGGAGAGAAGACCCCTTAACCCTATTGCCGGAGGGCTAGACGGTAGGGTCGTTTCCCGGCAGGGGGGAATTCGGCCCCCTTGAGATCTCGAGAACGACTCGTCCGATTTCATCGCAACAAACGGCAATCGATTTGCAATGACGTAAACTACATTTTTATAAAAAGAAATTTTCAAAATTTTGAAATGTGTAGATACAGGGGGCCAAAAATTTCAAAATGGGGGTACTTTTGGGCTTCTTATAACTCCCTTGTTTATGGACCGATTTCGATGGAACTGGTATGAATCGAGAGATTATGGATAGGGCTTTCAACATGGGTACACAAATCTGAAATTTTGAGAAAATTCGTGGTCGTTCACAGCGTTCCAAAAACTGGAGGATTACTTTTCTGACAACTGAATGAACAAAACAGGCAAAAACACTTTTTTGGCTTCTGCTAGTCATGTTATGCTAACGAAGTACAAATCGCATCACAATGTTTGTATAATGATAGCATAAGCGGTGCCAGGGACATGAAAAAGGGGATCTGTCATGGTCACACGTTCTTCAGATCAACTTGTGATCTTTCACCTTAAATGACCCCCAGTGACCTTGGGGTCACTTTCAATTGATCTCGTGTGCATTTAATACTATCTGTAAACTTTTTCAATCATTTGAATTCACTATATTTCAAAGATGTCATTTTATGGCTATCGTGATATAGGGTACGCGCACGGACATTTTAGGTCATAGTTCCGTGACCCGACCTGATATCAAGCTAAAACTTGATACACAAGTAGAGGGCACCTGTTTTACGTCATATATATTCCGGGTTTGGCATTTGAAAAAAACTCGCCGAAATTATTGCAAAAAATAAATTCTAAATTTTGACCCTGACCTGACCTTGTAAAGTGACCTCAGACAAACGAAATCAGATCTGTACATTGCCCAACTATTAAGCTATACAACCATATAAAGTTTTAAGTTCTATCTTAAAAACTCTGGTTTTGACAGACATTTTCGTTTTATCCTCAACATGGCCAAAAATGGCATGAGGTGCCTCCCAAAAACGTTGCCTGGCTCCACCCCTGAGCAAAACAGAATTTTGAAGCTAGGAAAAGTCACCAAGTTTCGTGAAGCTGCGTTAAAAATCCTGGAATTGGCAAGCAAAAAACCCGAGGGGGGGCGGATTCAGCCTCCCCCACTGCCGGGAATAGGGTTAAATCTTAAAACCTAAGAGAGAAAGCCTATTTCAGAGAGCTTACATTCAGGAATGTAGTTTTAAGCCGAACAAGGAAATGTTTATGGGCCCCCTAAAGATAACAAAGGCCCTCTCAAAAAACTTGAAGGTTCAACGAAAAACTCCAGTGAACCCTAGAGACGAATTCAACGAGGTCCCGTAAGACCACGGGGAAAGCCCCGTCTTGAGCTAATCCTGAGTGCCCGTTAGAGTTTTTGTTGAACTTTTAACTCTGAGTGGCCCCTTGATCATCGTATTTTCAGAGTAATTCTTAACCATGTCCTAGCGTGGTTTAACGATTTTTCCTTAATGTTTTAGGGGTTTTCTGGAAACATTTGGAAGAACCTCTCCTTGACGGCACTACACCAACAGTAATACATACACATATATATATATATATATATATATATATATATGCATATATATATAATGAGCAAAGTACAAACTCTGGACAAAAAGTTTGGGTTCATAAAATGTTTCCATATTGGTGAGTGATGACCTAAGCCAGTCACTGGTACTCTGGTGGCATGATGGTAGCACATACGAGGAGTCGTGTCGCTGGTAATTCGGTGTCTAAGCATCACAGTCCCGTAAAAATCAGTTCAAATTCAGAAGAAAGTTTAAAAAAAGACTAAAAAGTAACCTGAACTCAGGCCACTGACCTGGAATTCTCAAAAAAATCTAAAATATAAAACTTCTACTTTCTATCATATGTTTGAATTACAGCAAGTTTTAGCAAACCCAATTCAAGCCCAAAAAAGTTATAGGGGTTCAAAGTTTTTTGGAGGCGGGGCCTTTGACCTAAATCAGGTTAATGACCTGACCTGATCCTGGGCCGAGTTTTTAACAGGATATGTGCAGTGAGTGGTAAAAAAGGCACTGCAAATTTGGCGGCTCCATGTTTTTCTTTTTTCACTACGGCGGAAAAACTTGAGGGGGTCTTCAAGACACCCCACCCCCCGATACGGGCGGGATGAGGTCACGCTGATTACTACACGGCCGTGTCGCACTCTTAGGGGCACGATTAACCTTCGCCAAAAATTAGCCGTTGCCTGGAATTGCGCGATCGGGTGTAAGGGTCGGAGTCTATGCCACAAGTTCTGCTAAGCGCGGGCTTCATACCCTAACATCATCCTATCAAGTCATTCGGATGAAATAAAAATAGTAATAACAGTAGTGACAAATAAAAAAAAGGTCTTGCGTTCGAAACCGGGACAAAGCCGACTTCTCAGGTGCCCTCTGTTATACGTTTCGAGCATTGGCTAGACCACCAGGACTAGGTGTTTTTCTCCTGGACTCTATATTAGCGGGGAACGGTAATTAGTGGGAAAATCGTCCCACATTATGTCATTTCATATTTTTTCCTCAGGATCCTCAAAGAAGGAAGCGGAAGTCCGTCAAGCATTCAGAATTTGAAGGGGTGGATTAGCCTTCGCCATATGGATGATTTTGCTTTTCCTAACACTGCCTCTCCCTGATCGATCGTAATGGGATTTTATTCGGATTCGTAGAGATCTATTTCGTTTCGTTTTACTGAGATACATCCGGATAAACGTCACGTAATGACTTGTTCCTTTTTGCCATGGATGTTTTTGATATGTTCATGCAGCTTTAACGATTGACGCTGTATTCCTTGTCCAGCTGGATAAGCAGGGTCAGAATAATCCTTTTTCGCTTCTCGGATGACTGGGCTAAATTTGATTACTGTTGATGTATGAATACTTTGTGGCGATTTCATGATGCTTCTAGTAAATGAAAACGCATTTTAAACCCTTTGATGGCCCTGCACCAGGTTAAATGAACATCTGATGTCTGAAGACATCTGATGAATCGGCGCACCAGTGGTTGGCAGATAGAATTCTGTATGCGATAGTTTCAGTTTACGCACCGATTTCTAGACAAGATATGTTTAAAATCGAGCAAAGCACGTTCTCCTTATTCGCCGAGGATGTAATGTTTGAAAGAAACGTGAGGAGCTATGACGATAACGACGTCATACCAAACGTCATATGCATTCATTAGCGGTGAAAATATGTTGACTTATTGCGTTATCATGCCAAAAATTATAGGAATACCGGAAAACCTTGCTGCAGTCCATACCAGATGCGATTAAACTGTCACAGCGAAGTAACGTCCAATTCATCCTACTCATGTGTACGTTTTCAGTATCAAGTTATATTTTCGGCGTTCGTCTACCTTTGGTCATTTTCGAGAGTGCATTTTTAAGTTTTAGCCATAGCTGGAAATCTCCGAAAGTTCATTGGGGGGGGGGGGGGGGGCCAAATAGCATTGACCACAGTTTTCCAGCCAGTGCCAGAGGCTTAATGTTACAGTGTCTGAGAAGCGGGAGAGAAGACCTTCCCAAATTTCTCCGCATCCCCAGCTATGGCTTTCACAACCGGCCAAGCTTGTGCGACGGCCTTTGATCTGCCGGCTTGCCAGAGACAAGTAAATTGACTGCCAAAATTATTAATTTAGATTGAGAAGTAAGAACATGCACAAGGCATAAGAAGTTCAATGATTCCGGTTGAGTGACCAGACAATAGATTATGGCACCATCGACAACGTGCTCACGAGTGCCCCGTAAAGTCGCACTTCTGGCGTGACTGACCAAGAACAAGTCTGACAGAAGACATTTTATGGCTGTCTGATACACCAATATTTTCACATAGGCAAGAACGGCGGAAACGGGGTAGTGCGGGGCAGCAGCCCACCCCTTCTCCATAGTTTGGAAAATTTGGCGTTGAATAGAAAGAATCGACTTAAAAATGGCCTTCGTCGCTCCCCCCCCCCAAATACGAAAAAGTTTCGCCATATATGTCCCACGGTCATTTTTCCCTATTTCACTTCGTCTTGGAATTCAGCTTCGGAAAACACCGCTTCTGATCGAGAATATAAATAATGCCACACATTACAAACTCGGTAAACGACAGACTGTGAACAAAGTCGATAACCGGTAGATGCTGAGCATGAAAGTGACATTAACGCCAGGTCAGAAACAAACGGAGATAAACTTCGCTTTACTGGAATCATGATTTCCGACGACTTTAACGGCGGGGTCTGACTAACGTAGTGTTCTCAGTCCATTCATGCATTTTACAAACGTCTTCCTGCTCATCAGATTCCTTGAGTAAAGCCGGCATGCGCAATATTTCTGATGCATATTCCGAGGTGCGTGCTTCTATAAATGATTCAGCGATTATGTGACATATCTCTGGGATTGCTAGGTACTGTTAGGGGTCGAAAATTTTGCCAACTCTGCCGCGGACGTTGGTAGAAAAATGTAGGTTGTAACGGGCCGTATTGCAGCAAAATAATCATTTTAGGCTATCATAGCGTATCATCTGAATGTGACTGTGTGTCATGCAGCAATATGAAGTTCCGATATTGACACCTTGTTAAGGCAATGTCTTTAACGAGCAACTGGAAACATTTCATTGTGCTTTCTTCATTCGAGAACCTATTCTTTATGCCTTTTCAACAGCAGTCTTATATCTAATGGCGAACACTCCAGGCTGATGGTGTCAGCTTTTGAGCACGTCGCAATTATCTCCGCCTTGAGTTCTGCAAAACTGAACTATTTTTAAAGCATGTAAAAGCCGTCGCGTAAAATCCACAGTTTTCTCGTAAAGAACCAGCAGATGAAAATTCGCATTCTTCCTCAAGAAATGAAACTAAAGGCATATCATAACGCATTCGTTAACACTAAATGAGTACCTATTCTTGCTGCTGTGCTGCGTGTTTGCGCAGATTTGTATGCACCTCTGTTCTTTACGTTGATGCCAGACGGCAAAACCCATATTCAAAACAGTTAGGAGGCTGAAGATACTGCATCAACCGAGGCATTAGAGTTTCCTGCAGTGGGAAACTCCCAATAGGTTTGGCTAAGTTCAAAAAAATGGAACTTGGGAGCTTAGTTCACATGGAAAGTTCGATTCCATGCCTTAGGTAGATGCCCTTGTACCTCAGACAAGACCTCTGTACGGGACAAATAAGTGGCTGTGCACGTTAACGCGAGCCAGTCGGTCTTGCCTTTTACCATAGGCTTTGGAACAGGGGAAGGGAGAATCTGTTTTCATTAAGTTCTTTCCCTTCATATGTTTAAATATAAGTCTGATCGCTGAATATTTGCAGTGCTGAATAGACAATGCGTTTTGAAAATCCCAATGTTCAATTTTAGTTTTATGCTTTAACGTACGAATGAAAACATCAATAAATGGCCTACCCGGCATGAACTTCCCAAAAACTTCTAATATCGCCAGTTTCAAGAAAATATAATTTTTTGCCAGGAACCATTACAAAACGCAAAATTCATTCTTTTGCAAAGTGGCTTAGTCAGCATTTCCCTGCAATCTGTATGCCACTTGGTCTATTGGGATAACTAATTAAGTGATGAAACAGAGATCGCGACAGACATTTGATGGGTAACAATACCTAGTACAAGTACCCACCGATACTGCAGCAAGGAAAGAAAATGCTGAAATATGGCAGACACGCAATTAAAACATAAATCGCCGCAGTAACCGCGTGGTTAACGAGCCGGACATCACACCCGGCTGCACTCGGTTCGGTTCCCAGAACGGGCACCTGTACCGATGTACCGTGTACCGATAACCGATGGGGTCACTGGTCACGGGGCGGCCGTGCCGTGGACAGGGGACGATCCAGGATTTCGCCAAGGGGAAGGGGGACACGCGACATTGTGGTGCTTCCTGGCATTCGGTGTCCCCTCCCTATGAAGGAAGTCCTCGGATTTTGGTCACTTAATTTTCAGATTTCGACTTTTGTTTTTTTCAATACTGGAAATCACCTTTCTGAGTGCAGCCTTGGGCGGCTAGACACAGTAGGTGCTCACATGAAGCGCGTTCGGTTTCTCTGGACACTGGCGGATCCTGCCATTTTGAGGCTAAGTATTTCGGAGAATACATGGCAAAATGAGTTAAGAGTCGGCCGCTAAATAACATCAAATTTAGCCACGATAGTTGGTCCCAATGACTAGCCGGATTGTGGGGCTATCGTTATGTGCGGCAAAATCGCGAGAAAAGATCGCATTTTGTAGACCGTTGACCTTCTAGTCAATGGTTCAAAGGGAAAGCAGACTTTTATAAGAATACTAAATCGTAATGACTCAAGTGGGATCGCATGGCGCGACTACTGGTGATGATAGAACAACGCAGCGAAGCCAGTGAAATTTTGAGACTTATTATTTGCTGGCAGTGAAACATAGGGTCAGTTCCCTGGAGTGTGTAAGAATGATTTATTTATGTATCGTTACAATGGGAATAAGGAAATCTTGTGCTGCATGTTTTGATTACAACGAAAGAGTACGGAATGTGTTCACATTAGGAGTATGTTAAGAACATGACTTCAGCCATGCATAAAAATATGGGTGTCACAGATTAAATGAATGAGGGAAATCAAATATATAGCGCTGTTGCGGCGCCGCGCAAAATTATCTTAAACATTCGAACGTAAAAAATCATCGGACTGGATGCTGCGGCATGTTAACACAGAGGGCTCCCGCCCCCCCCCCCTCCCTTCCCGTCAACATCGTATGGTCCTCTGAGCAAACCAGAAGAACCCAAGATCAATTTGGTGGGCCCCCTGAACGGCTGAGCGCGCCACGGTAGGCTAACATGTAGGGCCCCCGGTAACGGCGCAGGACCCTCCCAGCAAACAGGAAGAACCCGAGACCAATGTGCAGGGCCCTTGAGCGGTCGGTGTGCCTTGGCAGATGAACATGTAGCGCCCCCGGCAACAGCGTAGAGTTCCCCGAGTAAACAGGAAGTACCCAAGACCAATGTGGCGGGCCCCTGTGCAATCGAGAGTGCTTGGACAGATAGAGTCACGGCAAGAGCGTAGGACCCTCCGCAAATCGGCGCCACTGAGATGAGCCTTGGACCAATGTAGAAGGCCCCTGAGCATCGCGAATGTCTCGGCAATGGGGCCCCCGACAACAGCTTAGGGCCTCTAGACAGCTCGTTGGGCCTTTCTTTTCCAACCACGACCCTATGTTTTCCAGTTTTCCAACTACGAGCTTCCCAATGAATCAGGAGTTTCTTTTTTGTCGCCTATGGGTTCATTATCTTTGCTTGGGGCTCTTCCTGGTCGCTTTGAGATCCGCAGACGCCCAATTTTTTTGCGCTTTGTGTTCTAAATCCGCATCCGTTCGGTCGGTTATGGGCCCCTTCGGACCCAACGGGGAGCCATGGCCCCGTGTCCCGCCCCCTGGATTCGCCACTGGTCGTGGAACTGCGCAGCATGGTACGAATCCTCCAGCGCCATAAGGCTCGGCGCCTGGGATAAAATTATCCCACATTTAGGAACACTTGGTCGGCCAGGTCAGGACACGGCAACAAGACGGTTTAGTATGGGCTTTGATCTCAAAGCCACGGATTTCAACACGCTCGAAATAAATGTATAGCGAAAATGAAAATACTATGCACAATTTGGCCGGACTCCAATGATTTAAAACGAAACTCAGATGTCTGGTACATTTATAGTGAAGCTGACACTATGCAGGGACGGATCCAGGACTTCACCAGAGGGGGGGGGGATGGTCAGCGCGGGGCCCCCTCCGGGCCGGGGTCCCATGATTTCATTGTTAAGATATAAAAACGTTGATCTGCTCGGGTCTAGGTTGAAATATTTAATGCAACTTTGCACCTTTTACCATATAAAGTAACCGAAGAAAATCCAAGCGCGTCACCTCATTTCAGAACATCCTGCGTTTTGTTCCCTAAAAAGTGGTTGACATATGCCAATAACGGCGGGATTTTGGGCAGCTGCGTCCCTTCCCTCTGTTTGAAATGTGGTATCTGTATCTGGTCTAGAAGTTCCTCTGTCCCCTCATAGCTTCTGGAGACTTATTTGCTAAAACGATCTCGGGTCGTTTGCCGTATCTGGCCCTCTAGTGGTCCCAGGTGCGTTTTACAGTTCCACCTGAGTTTCGGCACGTCCCAGGCGCTCCTTTGACAGTTTCAGGGACGCTTTGGGCAGTATCATGGATCCAACTGGCACCTTCAGGGACACGTAAGCCATCTCGGGTTCCCTCCTTTCTTCCCTGGGGAATTTTTGCTGTCTAAGGAGACCCTCAGGCGGTAGCAAGGACCCTCTATAAGTCTCTATCTGCCGTGACAGAGGCGCCTCTAGCAATGCTCTAGATCCTATGGACGCTTAGGAGCTATCCGGATTTCTTACGGCTTAGTAGTTTCGGGGGCCCCTTTGGCCATCTCAGGAGCCCCTATTTCTAAAGACTGCTAGGTGGCAGTCTCACAGGCCCTCTTTAGCAGTCTCAGTGGACCCCTGATGTCCTAGGTGCCACTCTTGTCTCTGAGAAACATGTTCGCCGTGTCAGGGGCCATCTGGCAGTTACAAAAGACTTTTTGGCGATGTCATGGCCTCTCTGCAATGTCATGGGCCCTCTGAACGTCTCCAGTGGTCTCCATGGCTTTATCAGGGGTCTTGCTCTGTTGCTCTGTTAGGGTATATCTTGCAGTCTTGGGACCCCTCTAGCCGTATCAGGGGCCTTTGTTGGCGTTTCAGGGACCTCGGTGGTAGTCTCAGGGGAAACTTTTCTGTGCCAGGAGCCCACCTAATACACTGGGGAATCTCTGGCCGTCTCAGAGGTCCTCTTATCGTCTTTGCTTCGCAGGGGCTCTCCGACCCTTTGGCGGTCTCAGGAACCATCTGCCGTGTAGGGGTCCACCTTGCCGTCTCAAGACCCGCCTGACCTTCCCGGGACGCCCCGACTATATCAAGTCCCTCAGATTCTTAAAAGGGCCAGTGTAGCCTATTTGGGGCCCCTCTCGAGGTTGAGGAGGTCACTGATGAATCTCTTGTTCAGGGGGCCCCTCTGGCTGGCCAGGGTCTCCTTACGCCGTGAGGGCACCCTCTTAAGTTCTTGCTGTCTAAGAGGCCTCTCTGGCACTTGAAACGGTCTCATGGATTCTTTGCCGTCTTGGGCCCCTCTTGCGGTCCCAGGGACCCTTGGAGAGTTTCAGGGATCTTTCTGTCCATCTTAGTGGCCATCACAGAACCACTCCTGTCCCCAAATCAGCACATATTTCTTCCTCGTTACTCGACAGAACCGCGCTGATATTTATATCCGACCATATACTTTCAGTCAACGACCGTGAGATGCCTCTACTTTGCATGCTGGATTTCAACAAAGGCTTTGATGCGACAGACGACGCTGAACTCTTGTCCAAGTTGCAGCTTAACGGAATCGACATTTTTTGGTTTTCGGCATATCTCCGTAATCACATCCAGAGTGTCAGCCTCACTGACGCTCAGTGAAACCCTACAATATCATCCCCGCTCCCCCACAGCATCGGCTTCGCTCTCGGTCCCCTGCTCTACTGCGTCTTTGCAAACAACCCCGGTCTGTTCGCTGAGACCGCAGTGGTCGTCCAGTACGCTGACGACACTCAGATTTTGGTCAGTGGTAAAAAGTCTGAATTTCACAACGTCGTTGCTACAGTGGAATAGGTCCTGGATTCTCTTGGTATTTGGTTTCAAGCAAACGGGTTGATAGTTTATGCCAGCATAACTCAATTGATGCTGTTGTGTTGTGCACAAAATGTACGCAACGCCCCTTATTGGACGGTAGAATTCGTAATCACAATCCTCTCCCCGTCTCTGAAGCTAGACTGGAATTCCTACGTAGCCGCAGGCACTAGGCGCTGTTTCGGAACTATAAGTGGCCTGTCACATCTAAGGAACTGCCTGCTACCGTCCGTTATCTCCTCTCTGGTCAACGCTCTGGTCCTCTGGCAGATCCGGCATTGTACCTCGGTATATGCCAACGGTACACAAAAATTTGACTTGCCTCCAAAAAATCATCAACTTTGCAGCGAGAGGTATTTTTGGCCGAAGGAAACTTGATCATAAAGCGGATCTGCCAATGGAGACTGGGCTGGCTCAGTGCGGAGAAACTGATCTCATACCATATACTGTGCCTGGCGCACAAGGCGCGCAGCATGGGTAAGCCTGAATCACTGGCCACCTAGTTCTCATGCGGTGCGGAGTATCGTGACCGACGCAAAAGCCAGGATGGCAATTTTATATGTAGCAAGATCTCGCACGGAAATGATTCGGGGACCTTTTGTAGCCGTGCAGCGCGGCAGCTCAACTCGTTGCCACCCGAATCTGCCGCGGCTCCCCATCTCCCTGTTTGGTCGCCACCTGAGACACTACGTAAACAGAGATCAGGGGTAACGTGCCGTCCATCAAGATGTTATTTTGCCGCGTCTCGTGCGTGTGCGTTTTTTTTTTAGCTGTTCAAACAACAGTGACTGCGTGTATCTTGTGCTCGAGAGTGATTGCCTGTACTAAAGACCACTTACCTCTTGTTTTATTACTTTTGACGTGAGGACGTAATAGCCGCAAACCTATTGCGGACGGTTTCAATACACATTTAAAGTCCGGAGTCTGACTGCATTTTGAATCTTCAGGTTTTCACACAGGCCCGTGAAACCCATTCGGGGCCCCTATGACATCTTATGGGCCCCTGTCTTCAGTCCTCTCAGTCTTCATCTTGGCTGACTCAGGGGCCCTGTGATCCTTCTGGCGGTCTCAGGGGCATCCTGTCGTGTTGGGCCCTGTTCCAGTCTCACAGGCCCTTTATGAGCTTCAAGAACCCTTCTGGGCGTCTCAGGGGTCATCTAACCCTTCCAGAGGCTCCTTTAAGCCTATTCCCGGAGGGCTATTAGGCTATTAGACGGTATGGCCGAATTCCGGCAAGGGCTGAATTCGGGGGGGGTGGATTCAGTCTCCCCTGAGATCTCGAGTACTATACATCCGATTTCATCGCAACAAACGGCAATCGATTTGCCATTACGTAAACTACATTTTTTCTAAAAGGAAGGTTTTCAAAATTTTGAAAGAGGTGGATGCAGGAGGCAAAAAAGCTCAAATGAGGAATATTTTTGGGTTTGTTATAACTCTCTTGTTTATGGAGCGATTTTGATGAAACTGGTAAGAATCGAGAGATCGTGGATAGGACTTCTACCGTTAGTCCACGCATTTAAAATTTTAACAAAATCCATAGCCGTTCACAGGTTTTCGAGAAAAGGAGGAATAGCTTTCCAAGAGCTGAATTAACAACAAAGTTAAAAACACTTTTTTAGTTTCTACTAGTCATGTCATGCTGAAGAAGTACAAATCGTATTACAACGCATGTATCATTTTAGCACAGGCGGTGCCAGAGGCATAAAAAAGGGGAACTGTCCTGGCCACATGTTCGTCAGGTCAGCTTACGACCTTTGACCTTACATAACCTCCAATGACCTTAGAGTCACTTGGAATGATCTTACGTGCATTTCGTATTATCTGAAAACGTTTCCAGTCATTTGAATTCACTCTCTTCCTAAAATTTCATTTCACGGCTGCTGTGATATAGGGTGCGCGCACTGGCATTTTAGGTCATCATAGCTCCGTGACCCGAGCTCATGTCAAGCTGAAACCTGGTACAGAAGTACAGGGGACTCTTCTACGTCATATATATTCTGGGTTTGGCATTACAAAAAAACACAGAAATTATTACCATAAAACAAAATTTTGACTTTTGACCTTGACCTGACTTTGTGAAGAGACCTGAGATTAGCAAAATTGCATTTGTATGTCGCCCAACTATTTACTTATACAACTATATGAAGCCTTAAGTTATATCTTAAAAACGCTTTTTTGGCAGACATTTTCCTTTTACCCTGAACAGGGCCAAAAATGGGCTAAGGTGCCTCCCGAAAACGTTACCTGGCTCCACTCCCGAGAAAAATAGAATTACGAAATTGTGTTATAATACGTAGAAAGAACATATATTCTGAGAAAAATAGAATTACGAAACTTTGTTACAATACGTAGAAAGAACAGCTAGGAAAAGTCACCAAGTTTAGTAAAGTTGCGTCAAGAATCCTCGAATTGGCAAGCAAAAAAACGCTAGGGGCGAATTCCGCCCCGTCCCCTGGCCGGGAATAGAGTTACCTGCATCAAGAACCCGTCACGTTTTCACAGAGGCCACGTGAAGCTCATACGGGGCCCTTTCATAACCTCTTTTGAGTCTGAGAGAGACTCCTCCGGGGCCCCTCTCGTGGGCCCCTTCTCAAACCTCGGGGGGGAGGTCGCCCCCATCGTTCCCCTTTGGATCCGCGCCTGGTACTATAACAAGTGTTGTGTACTTGACGTTAAACTTTACATGGTAATTCGAGTAAGCAGACATGAATTTGTTTTGTGCTTTGTTTCGGAATTGATATTAACGTCACTTCCAGGGTACTAACTTTGTTTAGCAAATAATTCATAGCCATGTCGTTTCGACATTTCCAGAACAAAGCACCAAACTCACATGCGTAAGTGGACTTTCCACTCTCGCGCACATCTGCGCCACAAACAATTGCAAATATTGATCCGACTGCAAGAGGATGATCTGGCACATTCCATTCCAGCATAGCCTGAGCAGTAAGGGATTCGTGAACGCACTTGCGGGAATTGTTTAAATCCCGAGCATACACTGAAGCAAGCGAGCACGCATTTTAGACTCAAAACTGGCGCCGCGCCGTCTGCAAGATCACGTCCGGCGGCCCGCTGCGTCCGCTACCGCACCCGGTCTGAAAACAGATTCGCGCATGATTTTTTTTTCTGCTTATTTCCAAAGTGTTTTCTCAAGCCTATCCACTTCTATGCTCGGAGGTGGTTACCATCAGTGGACGAGGGTGAAGTAAAAAGTTCGTGGCCTTTATTTCCCGAACACTCAGTTCTGCGGACGTCAGATTTACTTCCCTATAGCCTTTTAGTATAGTCCATTTGCTTCCGAATAACAATCTCCCACCTCATCGGCAGGGACTTGATACCACGTGTCACGCTGTTTTCGTTGAGAACTTTCACCGTCGTGGACACGGCCTCCTTAAGCGCTGCCAGGTCCCTGCAGCGCTCTGCCCTCGAGCTCCCTGAGTTTGGGGAAAAGGTCAAAGTCCGGTGGACTCAGGTCTGGTGAAAACGGCGGATGGGGAAGCAACCCCAGTCATAGTTCTCCAGAAGGGTCACGACCTGAAGGCCCACCCGCCTCGTGTGGAATAAGTAAGTAGAAACTCCGCCTCGTGTGGAGTGGCGTTGTCATAGGGGAGCAGAGCAGAGCAGCAGTGTTCCAGAAGCTTTGGCCACTTCCTGAGGATCGCCACCCTCAGATAGTTGCTCAGATAGGACTTGTGGTACTCCTTGCTGACTGCCTGACTTGGTGGGACCACGCGGGCAGTGAGTGTGCCTTCGTGACCATAGGCTGCGATGACCATCATCTTTAAGTTGGCAGGGACGCGCCGCACTTTCTTCGGCCTTCGTGAGTTTGGAGCCCTCCACTTTGCAATCTGGCGCTTCAGTTCGGGCTCGTATGACCTTATCTAAGTCTCGTCGATCGCAACAATGCGTTCTAACAAGGATTCACCCTCTCACTGAAATCGAGGAAGGAGCTGCTGGCAGATGTTGAGGCGCTGCTCCTTCTCCCCCATTCATCGAGCGGACGAACCATCATGCACTCACCTTGGTCTTCTGCAGGGTCGTAGTCAGGGAGGCCCCAGATGGACTTAGCGCTGATTCCCACTTCAGAGACAAGCTCCTCACAGGCCCAGCGCCTGCCCTCATTGACGAGCTCCTGCACTGCCCGCACGCGCAGATCGTTCAATCCCGCTGGTGGCCGGCCGACACGTGCGTCGTCATGAATGGCGGCGCTGCGTAGCGGAAGCAGCCGACCCACTTTCTGAAAGCCGAGAAGACAGGCCGTCGTTCCCGCGGGCCTTGTGCAGAGCGCGAGGAATATCCGCAGCGGATTTTTCCCCCCCGACCTCCAACTTTACGCAAGGACGTTGCTCTTCGATCGAGGTCGTGGACATAGTGCCAAACGCGATCAAGAATGACGGCCGTATCTTAAGAGCCATTCGACATGTCCTTATCATGCTCCCACAAAGAAATGAAAAAGTACAAGCCAATGTAATATGCAGTTTTTTGTTACCTCAGAAAATGTTATGATCGAAGGCCACAAGTCATTTACATGACACTCCGATGCGTACGAAACTACCATATCTGGTCATCAAATCACGGGTTTGCGTAAACACTTCGAAAACAGAATCGTGAGAACCTCACGTGACTCACATACCTACGTGTTGTGGACAAACTGCGAATGCTGAACTCGCTCAAACGAGAACGTGCGAATGTCATGTTGAAACATAGCTTAAACGAGGCATTTGATAACACAACACTTCGCACCAAATTCACGTTGCTTCTTGCAGCCATTCATGCGCAATCTTTCGATATCCTAGCAAGCATTCAAGCACAGATTCCACAAAAATACGCACGAAAAAATAAAAATTGTCACATCTGTAAGACTGCGTTCGGTCGCTCGCTTCGCTCGGTCACTCACTCTGTCTGAACTGGTTGGGTAACGCATCGCATGAAGCGGACGTGACGTGACGTGACGTGGACGCAGACGTCAGCAACTTATCAACCACAATCTATGCTTAGTCCATAATCTATGCCAAGGTACTACAGTCTATGCCTAGTCGCTTGAATCGAATCAGTGTACTTCTTGGATGAACGATGTATACATGTATTAAAACACAAAGAAATTGTTTTTTACCGTAAATTTAGTTTTCCCTGCAATCAGCGGGGCACCGCTGCTGTCTTAGCTGAGCCGCCAAATAAAAGACCGCTGCATTAAATCGGCAGGCTGCTGAAGCATCACCATAATCATCATCAGTCAGTACTTAAGCTGAGTTCATACTTTATGCACATAACACCATTTCGAAAACAAGCAGAGGTATTTTAAAAGAAATCGTTAACATCTCGAAAAATCAAACCGAAACTCAAAGAAGATACCGTCTGTCTACAGGCCGCTCTCGTTTCAAGTGCAATGCTCCATAACATGTGCTCTATTAGCCGAAAGTAGCTCATATATATATCGCACTTCGTAGTCGCAAATTATGAATTACAACGAAAAGTTTCATACATAATTTGCGACTTCGAAGTGTGGTATCTCTTTATAATCAATGCAAAACTAAGCGCATTTGAGTCATATATATATATATATATATATATATATATATGTATATATATATATATATATATATGTGTGTGTGTGTGTGTTTGGTTGAAAACGAACGCCAATTCTGCATGAGCAAGTTTTTAATGAACTGCTTGAGGTTTCTAGAATCCGTCTTCGCAGTATCGTTAAGGTTACAAGTTGTTCGTATAAAATCGCTCATATATTCGTCGATGTCTTAAAGTCCTTCGTTTCGAGTTCATATCTCATCGCCGAAGTAAGCTAACTGGCACAAATAAACAGTTTCGAGTTTTTAAAGACAGATATTGTGCAACTGCATCTTTACCGCAATTCTTACTACGGAGAGAACAAATAATCCTATGGTCATGCGGCTATCGTTTGAATGCGTGTAAAATACAAAGGCAATGGGAAAGAAGTCCCATAACACGCAGATACAATCAGATGAACACAGACACAATCACAAACACATTGTCATGAACAGTGCTTAACGCCGAACATCCAGTAACTCTAGGGCTGGACAAGAGTATGGCTGCTTGCTGAGGACTGGGAAGAATTCAGTGATAAATATACTTTCTCAAATTTAGAAGAGTTTTCTGTCATTGGATGTCCGAGGGATGTCAGTGTTGTCCGTCAGCTGCTGTCGTGTTGACGTCCTGTCATGTTCATGTCACATGTGCTCCAGTGGTGCCCCCTCGCGTAAGTACATTGTCGGACGACGTGAGTGTCGTTGTGGTGTATCGAACGAAGTTTGCAGCCTTCGAGGTGACATTTGAATTGATACACTACGTTGATGCACATTAGTTTTGTAGCTTTGTCGGGGCTACTTCCCATAAGAAGGTCAGAGATTTTCTGTTGCGGTGGTGTATAATAAGGTCTATTTTGTGACCGTTCTTGCCTTTTAAGTATCGAAAGGTGATGTCCCATATACGTTTTTCGTTATCTTTGTAGGCAGAGGACGTTTGATTCTGGTAGTAACGTCGAATGTTTGGATCTTTTTCCTGTTTTGGTTAATCGGCAATGTGCCTTGTCGTATGTTGCTGTATTTGGCTTTCGACGTCAGAATTTAAAAAACCATTGTTCACCAAAATCTGTTTGATTCATACCCTTTCGGAATGTAGTCCTCTCCGTCAGAACAATGCTTGAATGCCTGTCCAATAAATTACCTTAAAGCACTAATTTTTGGTGTCGAGGACATTCACTGTAAGCGTTAGTATTATTAGTTATCAGCGTAGTACGTTATCAGTCTTTTTTGGTATAGTCATTTTAAATTGATGTCCATCAGCAGTCACGTCGATAAATGGGACGACGTTTTGAACACTTAACTTTTTTTGTCAATTTAAGCCAGATCGCTCCTCAGATGTCTCTTTCAGATGTACTACTTGCTCTGTGTCTCTAACATCCACGAAGATATTGTATAGCGGCAGTAAATGTTAGGTCTCATGCTGCCAGTTTGTGGCATGTCGGCTTCTGCGTGTCCCATGAAGGAATTGGCGAATAAAGAAATGTCCGAGAGGAGAGCCCGTCGCAACGCCTTCAATTTGACAATACGTTCGTCCATCAGGTCTACGAAAAAAAAATTTCCAAGGCACAGGTTTTTAGCGACTCTTCAAGAAGCACCGTGAAATTCCAAGATGAAGGATTTGAGAATGATTGTGGACACGGTCATTGTGACATTGTGGATGACGGATTTGGTTCTTCCAATGGGCACGTTTGTAAATAGGTTTTCAATGTCTGTGGTCTTACCGTCCGGTAAGTGGTGTCTGGGTAAAGGGCACAATGAAGTACTTTCAACTGATCTATTTAACTGATCTTGTTTAAAAATGTTTTCCACTATGTTCTATAAGCAATCGCCTGTGGACTCCTTTTTAGCGCAGATTTTTTACCTATCGTGGAGTGCAACAATACGTGTAACAAAATTATTTCCCTAACCCCAAAAATTATCCGGTTCGTAATTAGTTTGAAGAAAAATTCTAAAGCATTCCTGCAACTCTCTCCATCTGTAACACGGCCCCACTGTAATATCTATGCTATATGTTATCAAACCCACTGTTATATTATTGTTAAATATCAACTGTTCAGCCGTTCAAGGCCGAGTTCGACGTCACAGACAAAGACGTTTGGGATGCCCATGTCACAGACAAAGGCGTCTGGGATGCCCAAGGTCTTCTCGCCTTCAACAATGGGAATGTTGCACTTAATGGCATTCATTATCAGCAATGCGACTCAATACTTCCCGTGAAAGTCAGTGCAAGCGACATACAATGCAGACTAGCGGCTGGTGTTTCTTGGGATCGCTACACAAGGCCGCCAACTCTCATTGGTCTAGAACCCCTCACGTCACCGGTTTACGTTCCTCGTTTGATGACGTTACCGTCTCTCATTGGTTGATACCACGCCAATTTTGTACCTCCTGGCCCAGATCGTTTCCGTTCATAGGGAGTATAAATAGAACCCAGCTCGTCGGCACATAGACTCTTGTGATTTTGAAGCCATAGTAGAAGGACCTCTGTGTAATGTGTGTGTCGGTGTTTGGTGGATGACTGAAATGAATAGCAGTTGGACTTAGAAGATTTTCTCTGTGACTGACTCGCGAAAAAGACTGGCACGAACGAGGTCGTCACTAGTTCAGCTATCACACAGGCAGTTAGAAATCTACTAAATACGACCAGCAAATGATTTTGAATGGGAATGAGCTTGAGTCTGTGCAAATGTTTTGCACGCACTTCCCTTTCAAGGTGACCATAAATATCAGACGAAATTGCGACATATTGACAAAATCGAAATTTTGACAAATTCCCATAAAAGGGGAATCAGGCAATTTCGTCAACCCTTAAATTGACGGAATTGCATAATATTTATGAATTCATAGGTTGACGACAAGATGTAGGGCATGGGAGCCTACGGAGACAGAAGGGCATTAAGACGCCTTGCGATGCATTAAAAAGCTTTTTAATACAGACTGGCTGTCGTTTTCAATCAAATGTGTATAAAATAAAATATTCTGCTCAGATACACTACCACAAAATTCCACGACCAGGCAGCTCAGAAAAAACGTTTCACCAAGAAGTACCGAGAACAACTACTGCGAAGATAAGGACTCAGAAAGAAGAGCTCCGGGTATCTTGCCCTGACTATGAACTAAGAGAACAGGTGTTCCATGAACTTGACACCATTGAATGAGATGCTGAAAATGGGATTAAACGGGAAGGCAACATGTTGCCAAAAATAGGATTGTGAGAAAGCTATCAAAGTTCCATGATGGATACATCATATTAGAAAAACTGCAGATGGCTTCATCAATTTACCACACCACTGACTGGCTGAAAAACAAAAAAAGGTATTGAATTTTAGACCTAATTGCTATATTCCGGTCAAAATTCGACAAACGTAAGAAGAAAGTATAATTCGAAATCCTTCACCACGATATTTGAAGTTTGGGAAAAGACAACAAGGTTGTAGTTTACAAGTATCCTAGAATATAGCTTACTGCAAAAGAGCATGAAAAAACGTGGAAATGATCGGAGCAAAACATTCACACAGGAACTAAGAGTGGCGGCAAAGGAACTTCGTCAAAATGAAGACATCATCATTCGAGGGGCGGACAGATCATCTCTTTACATGATACTTGACAGGAATGAATACCATGTGAAGCTTAATTCTATCTTGAACTACGAGAAAACAAAGTCTGTCGTATCTCAAAAGATCCTACTGACAAACTCAAGACTAGGCTTAACAAAGTCATGTCTACTGCTAATGCCGTTGTTCATGATGTGCACTTTTCCAAAACCACACGTGAATTTGCGCCTGGTTACGCTTACGGATGTGTCAGAACCTACAAAAATGGCTACCCTCCTCCGTCCAATAATTTTGCAGATCCCCTCATTGTCTCATTGAAAGGTATATAAGTATCGAATATATTTATTTATACATAGTATACAGTTATATTATACATCAGTATCGTTTATACAGCGTAAATATAAGTATACTATGCACGCAATATAAAAAGGTAGATGCAAAAACATTTTTAAAAATTGCAAAACGTCTTAATGCCATTTTATCTCCGTAGGCTCCCATGTCCTACAGCTTCTCGTCAACCAATGAATCCAATATTGTGTAATTTCGACAGGCTAAGGATGTGCTTTTTTCCCCATATGCTCAAAACCTTTTTCTAAAATTGACAATTGAAATCACCATATCCGCCGCCCTCGACCGTGTCTACAGTCATCCTGAAATCCCTCTTATTAAAATATTGCGGTGTGTTATTGAACAGCTGCTAAAAGCCTGCACTTTGGAAGCTTCTTGTCGTGGATCTGACAGATGAATGTATTCCGAAACTGAAGATGCTACGAATGGTTCTCCTCTCGGACTTTTATTACCCAGTTTCTTTAAGGGACACGAAGAAGTCAACACGCCACAAAATGACAGCATGAGGCCTGACACTTACTGCCGTTACGTAGATGGAAGCTCCTTTTCATGGACCTGATGGACAAATGTATTGGCCCATTGGCCAATATTGCCCAACAAATGCGATGGGCTCTCCTCTCGGACCTTTATTTGCCAATTTCTTCATGGACACAGAGCAACTATGTCCGAAAGATTTTTGAAGAGCGATCTGGCTTAAAATTCACAAAAAAAGTTAAGTGTTGAAAATGTTATCCCCTTTCTCGACGTGACTGTTGATGAACAAGGACATGGATTTCAGACAAGACTGCGTACCGTAAAAAGATTAACAACAGACGATACTTAAATAATGACAGTGAATGTCCTGGGTGTTACAAGGTGCGTGTTATAAGGTCATTTCTAAGACGTGCATTTAAACATTGTTCCGACTAGACAGGACTACATTCCTAATGGGTTTGAATCAAACAGAGTTTGGTGAACAATGGTTTTTAAAATTCTGGCGTGGAAAACTAAATGCAACTATATGACAAGACACTTTGCTGATCAACCAAGACAAGAAAAACATCCAAGCATTCGACTATACTATCAAAATCAGATGACCTACAAAGATGACGAAAAACGCTCACGGGAAATCACCTTTTCGTATGAAAAAGGCAAGAATGATCACAAAATAGACTTATCATTTATTATCGCAACAGATAAACCTCTGACTTTCCTATGAGAAAAAGCCCAACAAACCCACCAAACTAAGATGCACCAACGTAGCATATCAATTCAAACGTGATCTCGAACGCTGCAAACTTCGTTCGATACACCACAACACTCCCACGGCGTCTGACAATGCATTTAAGTGACGGGGCACCACTGGAGCACATGTGACTCGCACATGACAGGACATTAACATGACAGCAACTGACGGACAACACTGACATCCTTCGGACATGTAACAACAGGAGACGCCTCCAAAGTTTGGAATGCGCATGTATCACTGGCTTTTCCCCAGCCATGAGCAAACAGTCAAACTCTTGTACTGGGCATTGGGCGTCGAGCACTGTTGATGTGACTGTAGGGGAAACTGCCCCATGAGCGCCACCCTGCCTATTTGCGCCACTCGCCATTATCTCCTGAGACAGCCGATTGTCAGATAAAGGATATTTTCCGAGAGAGATGGAATGGCTGCAGATTTTGTCTTTGTCTTTCTCTCTGGCAGCGGGACGGACATGTGGAGGGTCTGTGAAGTTTCAATGCAAGGTTGAAATAATTTTCTGGTTTGAGTTACCTGGTACGTAGATAACTGTGTCATCACTGCCACGAAGCAAAAGTGATCCTTTACAGTGCCTCGGTTGTGAAATTACATTTCCTTTTTGACCAGAATAGAGATGATACGTGTGCACGGTTTTTATCCCCGGCTAGTTTCGTTATGGTAGAGCTATTGCCCTTTTTGCGTCACCATTTGCCGGGTCGTATTGCGCCAGCAGCCCAAACGGGGCAGGACTGCATAGCGGTGTGCTAATGGTTGTTCCAGCGTTTCGTATGTGCCTGGGACTCACTTAAAGCGAGGATCACGGGGAAGAGGATTCCAGCTGCAGAGGAGCATCGGGAGAGAGGCAGAAGCGTCCCCACAGCCCCCATGGAAGGGCTGCTGCCCTTGCCCCGCTCCACCGCCCTTCCCCCCCCCCAAGGAGTCCGTTCATCCCCCGCCGTTCATGCGGGCCGCGGAAACTAATGCAAAACACCATTTTTTTCTCAGTAACCATGTAATCAACTCCTGCAAGTTTCGCAGAGGGTTTCCAAGCAGAGAATCCTAGCGAAACCTTTGGACTTCTTGTCAATCTCGCGGGTGAATGTTTTTTTCAGATTTTTGCCAATTCATTTTGAGGGGGTGCGTCGTTACTGACCACACTCACTGCACGTTCCTGAGTCATGTGGCTTCGCTATGCTCTTTCCCATTGGGGGATTTAGCTGCCACTGCAGGAGTCTGCTCTCTAGTTGACATGCTAAAAGAGACCCTGGTAGGGAGAAAGAGTGCTTCACGGATTGGATTTTTAGGATCCGGTCTAATCCGGTCCGTGAAGCCTAGGATCTAATCCATCCGTAAGTTGCCTTCTCCGAAATTCCTGAATACGGTCTGGTCCAATCCGCAAAAGCAAAAATGGCTTATAGAAATCCGCCCTATTGCGTATTAAAATTCTTACTTCTCCCATCATAAATTTACAAATGTTGCATATCTAAGCATGTTTGATTATTCTTTTTTTTAACAAATGCAATATAAGTCTTCTGACTGGTTCCAGAAATCATGTTCAGCTAACGTCTTTGAAATTTCACTGATTTCCACTCTGTCCAATCCGTGTCGCCTGGCGAATTCTAAAATCTGGTCCAGTCCTTATCCATGTCTTGTTTGAATTTTATGGTCCCGTCCAATCCGCCCCGCGGATCAGTCCACGACCCGCGGATTTATGCAGTCTGCGAAGTGCTCTGGTGGGGACGAGAATGCACCCTTCTCAAACCCCAAAATCCTTACGATTTCCTGACCTTATGATTTCGTGACCTTACTTCGACGTTTCAAGAAATGCAAGACTGTTTTGTTTTTGGGTTCGAGGGAAACATTTGCGGGTCACAGTAAGGGCATGGCCCCAGACCCATCGCTTGCGCCTATGTAGCCACCTCCATCGGGTCGGCCCAGCATGCTGTCGGTGTCTGAGTACATTGCCCACCTGTCGGAAAGTACTGGCAGAGAAAAATAACAACCGAAACTGTTCATAGTATGCCAAATAGTAGTTCATTATCCCTTTCCCACCTCAGGAGTACCTGCTACTCCGTGTCATTTCTACGGTGGCGCAAAAAGGCACATCATGTAGCGCAAACATGGCAGGGTTGCCCATATTGTTCCTTTTCCAGTGTCTTGCTATGAATTAAAAAAAAAAATAGACAAAGACTGATCTTAGTATTAAAACGCCAGAGCTTCCTGTGGTCAAAAGACCAGCGCACATCTAAGAGAAAGAATTACGATAATTTTTGCCATAGCATAGTCACAGATCCCTTTTTCGAAAAGATGGCGCAAACTGGGCAGCTTCCCCAGTTTGTTACTGTCTCTATGTCTTTTTGATTAGATTTGTGTGTAGCAGTTTTTCCCTTTGTATTTGTATTTCAAAATCGAAGGAGATGAAAGCGTATTTTGCACGCTCGTTATGAGATTTCATACATGGCGGTCACTCGGGAAAGTTCAGATCGAGTTGTTAGTCAGTCAGTCAGTCAGCTGGTTTGTCCAGGCTTCCGAGCATCTAGCGCCCGAACGCGCCAGCCGATCGCGACACAAGTGACACCATCGGATGCACCGACTCGACGGACAGATTGTGGTGCAGGTTTCGAAGCGATTCGTGGAGTGTGGTACATGTCACGTGGCATGAGCTGAACCTGCTACAGAATTCAATTAATCAGGGGTATGGGTCAAACGGCGGGCGATGATAACTCAAGACTCAGTAACAACATGGTCCCCACTTGCGGCTATTCGCTATGGTGATCAGCACCCAGGTGCGATCCACGTGGCGATCCACAGGCACGTGTTTCGATTTGGACTCCAAAGCCTTCGAGTCCCGTCAGGAGTGACCTAGGGGGCTGAAATTTGGTGGGTGGATAGACCATCACTAGAGATATCCAGCGATACCCCACATAATGGGCATGGTCCAATGGGTCAAGTGCAGCGCACGTGCGGCTCTTTTACACCCCTGCGTTTCTTATGGGCCAATTACCGGGACGCAGTCGATGCCGTTTGGTGCAGTGTTGACTTGGAAAGACGGACGGCAGCTGGGCGATCAATTTCGATGGATTCTGGTCGAAACGGGGGTGCAGCTTGCACGACGTAAAGCGCGAGGTGCCCAAGAATATCACTCCTTCTTTATTGCCGCAAAACTACTTACACTGGGATGCTGAACATTGGCGGGAGGGAGCATGTCATACGTGGCAGTCGATATATATGGTTGTTTTGCACATCCTTAGCTTCAGTCCGGTGTGTGCGGGACACACGAACTGAGGTTTAGATTTGCATTGAACAAGAGAAATTGTTTGGCTATTTGCATTGTTTATTTTCCTTGAATTTTGGTCTAGTGGCCCTGTGGCCTCAGGGCACATTACATGACTTTAGCACGAGAGAAGTGCAAATTTAGCCCTTTGCCATTCAGGCCTTTGGTATGGAAGCCGTTGATTCTGGAAGGCGTCAAATTTTGTGGTGGGCTGCAAAGTCACTAACGCCATTGAGACACAAAAAGGTTTAGGGGATTAATGGCCATATGTCATCCATGTGTGAGCGTGCAGCTTGTTGAACTCGGGCGGAAAGTTTGTGATACCCACCTTTGTGACTCCTCCGCTTGCCGGAAGTTTGTGATACCTCCTTTAGTATCCTGATCTAGAAAAAGTTACTGAGCGGGTGGACATGTCTGCGTGCGATACGAAGCTTCGATTTGACCCCAAACCAGGTGTGTCACTAGCGGATATTTTTATCTTTTCAGGTGGCTGCAACCCCGAACTTTTCAAAATAGCCGCCACAATGCTTCAAATAGCACCCAATCCACATTTACGTAATTTATAAGCCAAAGAACGTTTCTTGGATGTGGAAATCACAAAATTATGTACTTTAAGAAACAAAAACTATGACCGACATAGATTATGCACCTTTCAGGGTATCATCCATTGAAACATATATTTATCTCACTGTATTACAAATGCATGGTATATCTTTCCATCTATTACATTGGGCATGCATTATATCATACAGACAGCACCTTTTTATAGCTAGAATGGTTCCTGACATTGAAACTACCATTGCCGATTTCTAATGACATATACAAACATGAGTGGAACTGAAAAAAAAACACAAAAATGTCTGGCATAGTCACATGTTGGGAGGCGATACTTGGCAGGGTCTAAAATGTTGGTGTCTCCACCCATGGGTGCTAATCCATAACATTTTTCTCTACATTCCATTACAATAACCTAAATACCTAATGTTCTTGTCATCTCACCCAGAGTGCTAAGTGTAAACCCATGCAGCAGAATACAAGAAAAGCTTTTTTTGCTGCAACCATAGTCACAGACATTACTTCTCAGTTGGTGGGGCCACAACTATTTTAAAGATATCCATGCAAAATATTAAAGGGATCATGTCAAATTTCTCTTAACACGAACACTGGAATGGAGTCTTTTTATGCCCCATGACCTGTTTTTCCTGAATATCTCGAGAACGGATTGGAGCTGGTTGCTGCTACTTTGTGACATTTCTGGCAATTCAATAACTGGTCGATTGACGCAAAAAAATCGAAAATCATCTGGAAATTTTTGAAGTTCCAAGCATTTAAAGTCAGACAAACGTAACGAAAAAGATGGTTGTCGCTGACAAATGCGAACTTTGTGAAAGGGCAAGCGTTCTACTGAAGATTACCCTTTGAACACAATCACGCGACGTCATTCGGGCATAAATGATGGATGTACCAAGACCAAAGTCAGGGTCAATAAGGGTCAAGATCATCAAAGGTCAAGGCCAAACAGCTTGTGACCTGATCCAGATTTGCTTTGCAACATGTCGGTGTGTATGAAATATGCATTCAAAGACCCTAATAAAGCCACTTGTGCGCACACTGATACGCTAACATGTACTAGGGTCAATCAAGGTCAAGGTCATTAAAAGCCAAGGTCAAATATCTTGTAACCTGGTCGAGATTTCTTTTGCGACTTGTCGACTTGCATGAAATATGCATTCAAAGACCCTAATAAAAACACGTGTGCGCACATGGATACGCTTATATATATCAGTCATTCCAGGTCAAGGTCATGAAAGGTCAAGGGCAACATTTTTGTGACCTGGTCCAGATTTGCTTTGCAATATGTCGATCTGTATGAAATATGCATTCAAAGACCCCAGTAAAAACACATTTGGCACACTGATACATGTATGTACATATATATATATATATATATATATATATATATACACATACATACGTACATAAATATAAACGCTGGAAGTGACCATATGTACCGATGTTGGCTATCTTCACTGAAAATGCTCCAAACGATACGTGTAGCGCCCTTATTTACACTCAAACTGCCACGTGTTCCTCGAAATCTGATTTCCAAAAGATGAAAAAATGACATCATAGGTCAGTGACCTATGATGTCATTGTGACCTATGATGACAGTGACCTATGACCTGACATGACCTCGGTCCGAGATCCCCAGTCAAGACGCCAAATGAATGGAAATTCTCCTCTTCCACGTTTTAACGGCCAAACAAGCACCCTTTTCCCGTTTCGTTCGAAAAGTCGTACGGAATGACCTGTACGGACCGAGAAAGTGAAAGTGAAAAGTTGACCTTTTCGACCCCATTTGACCTTGAAGATACTGACCTAGGGTCATGGGAATTGCACACAATATAAATCGATATGGCCCCACCCCGTCCATAAAAACTTCGTTTTTCTAGCTCTTTCTGTTTCCGATATCGGAGGGGCGGCACTTTTGCGCCCCACCCCCTTTCAGTGCGCGTTAGCGTGAAACCCCCTTCCACTGCACGGGTCAAGTTGGTAATGTCACTGGCCTATCACTATCACTGGCTTTATCTATCCCATGACATTGTATACCTGCTTGTTGTCATATCATGCTACTGTCATAGCATGGCAATCATTAGCATATCAGGATAATGATCCTTGCCTGCCAACGGAAAGTGTAGACGTATGGCAATGTTGCCTGAATCCATTACCAAATAAGTCTTTAAGAATACAAAGCATTCAGCTCTTACCATCATGAGGAAAGGAGAGAAAAACATTTATCTACAGATGCACCAGATAAATGATGTCTGGGATACAGCTCGAAATACAAGAAGACCCCAAATATCTAACCACTTGATCTTCATTCTCCTAATTGCCCAATGTTGAGGTTACCTCACACGTCAGTTAATTTGCCTGGATTTGCCAGGCGCTGCGACGATTAGCACGCATGCAGGACAAAACAAGAAAGTCAAGGACACCACCCTAAATTACTGGATTTTGTCAGTGCTTACTGCTGAGGGCTAAACAGCTCTCTGATCCGATCGGAATTAAATCAGCTGCAATCAGCCTCTATTTTATAATAGTTGTGTTTGATACCGAAATTATACCACTTCATGCTGAATATTTTGGTCTCAGGTCAAGCACTTGAGAGTACTTTACCTTACCTTATCTTGTCGTGGACTTTGCAAGCCGTCTCATTATATCCAGTGCCATGTTATGCCAGGGGCAGAACTTTGTGTCTGTTTGTGGGACCGTGGCCCCCATATTGATTTGCCCTCCTCCCGTTTTCTGCTTGTAATAACAAAAAAGGGCAATGATTACAAAACGACTGCAGTAGATGATAGGTAGGAAGCAAATATGAAAAAGGTTTAAAATGACATCCATATACATAAATAAATATATTGGATTGTTGGATAAATGATAAAAAGTATACAAATAAAAACTGCCTTTACGTTCAAAATAAAGTGACCTAAATCTGTTGAGAAAACCACATTTGAGGGGAAGGGAGGTATTCAGGCCTTCAGCTCAGCCCCCCCCTCAATCATTCACACAGAGTTTCATCCCTCCAGGGGCGTAGCCAAGATTCCGCCCAGGGGGGCCAAATCGGATCAATGAGGCCCTCGTAACCAATGGGGCCCTCGCCAAGGGCGGATCCAGAATTTTGCCAAGACGGAAGGGAGGGGTGGCGGCGAATGGTCAGCGTGGGACCCCCATTTTTTGGTTCTTCACGTATGAAGAATGATGTAATTTTGCTTTTTTACCATCAAAAAATGACGGAAAAAATTCAAACGCTTCACCTTATATGAGAAAATTCTGCGTTTTGTTCCCGAACAAAGTGGGCAAAATATGACAAAAACGGCGAGATTTTAGACGGTGCCGTCCCTCCCTCCGTTTGAAATGTCGTGTCTGTATCTGGTCCAGGAGCCCGTCTGTCCCGCCCCCCCCCCCCCCCCCCCCCCCCATCCCGTAGCTTCTAGGGATTTTTTTTCTTTTGTCAGCTTAGTTTAGGTTTCCTCTTGCAATCAGAGGGGCACTTTTGGTGGTTTCTGACTGTCTGCCGAACCAGGACCCTCTAGTGGTTTCAGATTTCTTTTACAGTTTCACGTGTCCCGCAGGACGTCTCAGGCGCTCTTTTGGCAGTTTCAGGGGCACCTCGGACAGTCTCAGGGACCCATTTGGCAGTTTCAGGGACGCTTAAGCCATCCGGGGTTCCCTCCTGTCGTCCCTGGGACGTTTTTGCCGTCTAATGAGCCCCTGAGGCACTAAAAAAGGCCCTCTTTAAGTCTCTCTTTGCCGTGATAGAAGCGCCTCTGGCAATCATCTAGGTCCTTTGGTCGTTTCGGGAGCAGTGTGGACATTTCGAGGTCTAGTAATTTCAGGGACCCCTCCGGTCGTCTCAGGGGCCCCTGTTGCTAAAGACTTCTAGTTAGCAGTCTCAAAGGTCCCTCTCTAGCAGTCTCAGTGGACCCCTCTGGTTCTGGTTACCCCTCTCATCGTCTCTGGGAAATATTTTTACCATCTCAGGGGCCCTCTGGCAGTTACAAAAGACCTTCTGGCAATTTCAGGGCCCCTGTACAGTGTCACAAGCCCTCTGAACGTCTCCGGTGGTCCCCATGACTGCATAAGGGGCCTTCCTCTGTTACATGTGGTATATCTGGCAGTCTTTTAGGGCCCCTCTAGCCGTAGCAATGGGCTTTTGTTGGCGCTTCAGGAACCTCACTGGCGGTCTCAGGGTGACCTTGCCCGTGCCAGGAGCCCACTTATTACACTCGGGGACCCTCTGGCCGTCCGACGCCCCCATAAAACCCAAATACCGTCTCAGAAGCCCTCTTATCGTCTTTGCATCGCAGGGGCCCTACGACCTTTTTGGCGGTCTCAGGGGTCATCGTCGGTGTGCAGGCCCATCTTGCCGTCTCAGAAATCACCTGACCTTCCCGAGGCCCCTGACAGCATCAAGAACCCCTGAATGTTTCAAAAAGGCCAGTGTAGCCCATTTGTGGCTCCTCTCGAGGTTGAGTAGGTCACCGACGAATCCCCGTTCAGGGGCCCCTCTGTCTGGCCAGGGTCTCTTTATGCCGTGCTAGGCACCCTCTTAAGTTCTTTCCGTCTCAGGTGCCTCTCTGGCAATTTCAGCGGTCTCATGGACTCTTTGCCGTGTTGGGCTCCTGGCGTTCCCAGACGCCCTTGAAGAGTTTCAAGGGACCTTCTTTCCATTTTAGGGGCCATCTTACCGTGTCCGAGTCTCATTAACCCTCCCGGAGGCCCTCTGACTACATCAAGAACCTTCAGCTTTTCACTCACAGGGGCCCCCTAGGGACTCAGTCCTCCTTTTGACCGTCTCAGGGGCCCTGTCAGCCATCTGACGGTCTCAGGGACACTCTGCCATGTTGGGGCCCTGTTGTGGTCTCAGGGGCCCTTTGGGAGCTACAGGGGCCCTCTATACGTCTCAGAGACCATCTAACCCTCCAGGAGGTCTTCCTGATTGCATGAAGAGCCCATCAGGTTCTTGCAGAGACCCCGTGAAGCCCATACGGGGCACCTTCGGGGCTCCTTTTAAGTTTGACAGGGCCCCTTTCTCAAGCCTCAGGGTGGAGGGGACGATCGTCCCAATTGCTCCCCCCTTTGGATCTGCGCCTGGCCCTCGTAATCAGTGGAGCCCCATGTTGTTAAAATTACTGTCGGTTTGTAAAGGAGCCCCGCTGAAGTGTAAAGGATGGCCCATGCTCGCCTGTAAAGACGTTCCTGCCGACCTGGCGGGTGCCTCTTACAGGTCGGCAGGAACATCTGTACAGGAAAGCAGGGGCCCCTAAGTGATCGCTTAGGGGCCAGGGAGCCCCTTTAAAGGGCCCCTGTCGACTTCTGGAGGCAAGGACAGACTTCTTCCAGACCAAAAGGAGGTTCCTTCAGAGGCTGACAGGGGCCCTTTATGGGCCGACAGGGGGCCCTCCCCAGAAAAGCAGTGAACTCCCCAACAAGCTATCAGGGGCACCTCAACGCTCATTCAGACCACGGGTCTCTGTTCATAGCACACAAAGCCTTCTTGAATATTCGGAGTACGAATCTTTAGGTTCGTTAAGCCTTCTTTAATGCTTAGAATAGTCTTATTTTGCTTCAGTTGTCCGTTTCGGACAGTGTAAGACGCCCTGCGGGCGCCTCACACTATCCAAAGAACTGGGGTCTTCGGCCTCAGGGGCCCCGCTCGGCCGACAGGGGGCCCCATTTGGCCTCCAGGGGGCCATGGCCCCCTTTGGCCCCCCTTGGCTACGCCACTAAACCCCTGAGCTGTGTAACGTTTTGGTTTGCCTCTGGTTTATACGTATTGAAACGATAGCTGCATGACCATAAGATTATTTGCTCTCTCCGTACTAAAACACATGATAATGATGTAGTTGCACAACTTCTGTTTCTAAAAACTTGAAGCTGTTTATTTGTGCCAGTTCGCCTGCTCTGACCGTGAGATATTATCTCGGAATATTAGACTTTAAAGATATCGACGAATAGGTGAGAGATTTTCTACCAACAACTTTTAATCTGCACAGTGCTGCAAAGACAACAGCTTGCAACCTCGAGCGACATATTAAAAAGTTCGTTAATGCTGAATTAGCGGTCGTTTTCAATCAAACATGAATAAAAGAGAACATTTTGCCAAGATCCACGGACAAACGCACACACACATACAAACACTCGCATACATATATACACACACTCATGTGTATATCTGTGTACACATACAAATACACCCATATATATATATATATATATATATATATATATATATATATATATCACATATATACCAGTTGTGAGCGGAACAGCTTACCTGCCGACCGGTGACCATCAGAGCTGCCGCGTGACAACAACGCAGCCCGCCGCCCGCCGCCGCAGGCGCTAACCACCGCACGATGACCAGCCCGACCCTGCCACGTCATTGGCTGCCACTGGGCTGGTGCCAGAGCTGCAGTGAATTCACGATTGGCAACTATTGTTCCGTGTGATGCGGCTTTGTACGTTCGACCCGGAGAGGAGCTTCAGTGTGCCTGGACTCCCTTGGCAATACACTGCTGGACAAGACGCCTGCCTCTCTGATAACTCGGTAGACGAGGACACAACAGTAGCGGAGTTGGGAAGCAAGTTATTTTTTACGCAAAGCTGGTTGAAATCATCAGCCAGCTTGGTGTCGATGAGACGCTTTGAAAGGCTTTCTGTTGCCCTTATGCTCTTCTTAGCTTTTTCATGTGTTGGTGGAATATGCTTCCGATAATCATGACAAGTAGTAAGTATATGAAAAAAGATTGAAGGTACTTTTGAATTATAATTTGTCGGCGTTTCGTCTGTCCTAAAGACATCATCATGACGAATACAACGGAAAACAAAATTGCCTTCATGGTTTCAAAGTCATCTGCACGCGATTCACAGGCTTTGTACGTCACACTTGCTTACATACATTGGAAGTGACATGCCAATGAGGTCAGAGTTCTTCACATTTGTGAAATAAGCCTGAATGCGCTCCTCGGGTTCGAGGCGGTCCTTCGTGCGGTTGAAGGATTCCCCGCGAGTTCACCTGCCGGATCCAGTTCCCGGATAAGCTCAGCGTCGAGGATTTCTAGTCGGCGCCTGTTGCCCTCTGTTGCGACGATCTTCGTGTTTGTCGTCATATATTCTCTGTTTAGTCGGTCTTCAGGGTGGTGTCGCTCGTTGCTTTCAGTTGGGCCGCCACTCTGCAAATTCATTGTTATCCGTGTGCTGAGGGTGGTCGTGGTCTGTCCAATATTTGTTTATTTATTTATATATTGTACGTCGTGGGTCCATCCCGATGCATGGGCAAAGTCAACATGGCTATCCTTGGGCCCGAAGTCAAACAATGAGAACATGCGCAATGGGTAAAACATACACACGTACACACACACACACTTCGTGCAGAGCCTAGGAACAGGTGGAGTCAGCAAAAAAAAATGTTACGCCATGAAAAAGGTAGTCATTGCCAGTGAACGAGGTTGTGATTCAAGTCGATGTCGATGACAAGCGTCGCTTCAGGACGCGCCTGAACTGCGACACTAACATAGCGACAAATTTAGGCGGTAGGACATTGTACTGGTTGACCGCAGGGGTTGGTGCACTGCCTTTTTCTGACCGCGGTGCCTCGGATAGATAAGATATAGACGTGATACTACCGCGTGCTCCGCACGTGATTGGGACGCTCTTGATTGGTGCAAAACCTGACGGCTAGTGACTTGGGCTCACCGGTCGTGCGGATTTTGTGCAGAAGTGTAAAGCTGGCCGTCCACTTGCACTATTCGGCGCGTAGCCGAATGACCGAATGGCGGAATTTAACACTGGGCCAAGGGGAAATGTTCGTCAGCTGACGCCGAACGCCCGAATACGCCAGTCGGCGCGTTCAACTTTTCGGCGCCGAACCGAAAAGTAGAAAAAGCTCAACTTTTCGGCCGTTCAGCGGCAAACAGCTGTTGAGACGCAAGCGTGTTTGATGGAAGTCGACTCACAGAGGACAATGAAGTAAGTACTTCCGTCCAAATTGTCGTGATATTGAAGGATATATTAGAACTTGTTGTGGCAGTGCTAAATTAAAGAATGCTGTAGTCAACTGGACAACTTTTTGTCGCAGGTATGATCGTTGGAATTACTTAACTGTGATCTAAGAACAGTCCAGATATGCATATGAATGTGGCAAAATTAATTTTCATTGTGATTGTTATTAATGCATTACTAATCCATTAAAAGAAAAGAAGTGTTTGTTTTGCTGTTTTGCATTATGAAAGTCATGGGAAATTCTTTCGGCGAGTCAAAAGCACCAGTGGACGGCGTCCCAGAATTCGGTGCGTAATTTCCGCCATTCGGTCATTCGGTTACGCGCCGAATAGTGCAAGTGGACGGCCAGCCTAAGGGTTTGATGGATGAACATGCCATGAGAGTCCAGCCAGTCCAGGCTTTCACGCACGCCAGAGGTGTGATCGAATTTTCGCTTCCCAGAGGATAATTTTAGCGGCAAAGTTAATGATTTTTTGAACGGCCAGCCATGTTCCTGGCAGAACCACTGCCGTATATCGGAAGACAATAACGGACGTGTGAGAAAGCCAGGGTAATCACAATGGTGGGCATGGAGCAAGTGGGCAGATAATGGCGGAGGTGGGAGACAGCAGACAGGACCCCGACGCACTTCCGAGACAGCGAGCGACGTGCGAATCCCATGAGAGGTAACGATCGAACGTGATGCCGAGATTTTTGGCTTCGGTGCAGGTGGTCAGTATTTTCTCACGGAATTTCACTGTGACCGAGGGTTCCAAGATATTCACCATTAGGGAGGAGTGCACATTCCCCTTTTGTTTGCACATTTATAGCAATAGATAACATTGGATATCATCAGTGCGGCATACAAATGGGGCGCTCTATTTCAGATCGATCAGGGGGTAACACCCCATATCTCAAATTTTGGTGAAATTTTGTTCACGAGGTAAGCCCAATGCCCAGAAATGACTTGTGCAATTTTCAGCTCGCTCAGAGCAATGGTCATTGACTTGTAGCCTGCGGCGTTTTCATGAAGTTGCGCTGATGCCTATGATGGGTTATATCGCGAACACAGATGATTTGATTATGAGGAAGACTATGCATTGTTAGATTTGCATTGAACAAAAGAACTGTTTGTCTATTCCGATTTTTTTTTATTTTCTTGAACTTCCACCTCGTGGCTTTGTGACCTCAGGTCCCATTACATGGCCTTGACTCAAGAGGACTGAAAATTTAACGATTTTTGTTTCAAAATTGGCACTTATAGGTTATTTTTACATGGACAGATTTTTGTAGGTAGGCGTTTTCTATAAATTTCATCCTTAGCTACGATTCTGTTTCATATCTGGCCATAAAACCATTGCGTACCGAGCTGAATCTTCAGAATAGCGAAGAAATTTGGAATATGTGTAATCCTCAAGCCTTCCTGGATAGTCTATGTTACGCAGGATTACTTAAAACGTTGGCGAGGCTAAATTGGTTTCTGCACTGAGCCGCGCATCCGTGAGAAAAGTAATGCATTTGGACGCATCTGGGATCCGAGCCTTCAGCGCTGGTGCTAAGTGCTCAAGCAAAGCAAGGAACATGGCCGCATTATGCTTTATCCCCATCGGATATCACGCCAAAGCTCTGGCGGACTGCCGTGCCGTCCATCGTGATTGTTTGGGTGGCATCCCATTGGAAGCCCTGGGCTTGGTCTTCCACGATGAAGGAACAATTTGCCGAAAAACTGCCTTCAACCGCCACATCCCGCACAGCAACTGATTTTTTCGGATCCCTGAAAAAGCGGCTTTGGGCTTTCCAAATGAAGGGATGTTTGGCTAGCCGAGCTATGCTTTGACTTAACTTGGCCAGGAAATCTTCCTGTTACGCAATGTGATTGGTCAGCTTGCGCCGATCCATACTGGCCCACTGCGTATAGGAGACTGTGTTGTGCAAGTTTATTTATGTCCTGTACTCCTCTTCAAAGAGCTTTAAAAAGGAAAGTACACCCTTGGGTGTAACTACCGGGAGGCTGGGGAACGCGTCTTCTCCAATTTGGGCAAAATGGGCTTTTGTCTTGCCCTTCCCCCCAAAAAAAATTGGTAGGGAAGTTAGCGTTTTTCGCAATTTCCCGTTCCAAAGTAGGATTTGGGATCAAGTTGTTCCCTCTCCCAGGTTCCCATTTGTCCCCTTCCGCCCCCAATTTCTGGGGCGTGGCTACATTCGTGGCCCCCGTGTTTCCAGGGAACTGCTGCATCACTTTGGAATACAGCCGTCCCCGTCGATTCTGCAGACACCGTTGTCCATAAGGTCATAGTGGGTCAGATCTGTAACGCCGAGAGAGAGTCTATCACCAATTAAGCGTTTTGGTGATATGTACATATTGTGCGTGCCGCTGCTGTCAGCGAGCACGGAGCGCTTTGGTCAAAGGGTAGCGAGTGTAGAAAACCCGACCAATGAATCCTCGCACGTGTCCTTGTACAACCGATAAATTTCTTGGAAATTGCGCAGTATTAAGCGTTTTTACAGTTTCTTCTTGACGTTATCTGCATTTCCAACGATGGCACAAACTTTCGCCACGGGGCACATTCTGCTCACCGCTTCTGGCTCACACAACTCAACTGCACGACGCTTTGCTTTCACGCTCACTCGCTTTCCTTCAGTGAGTCTAGGTACCTTTGGAAGAATGCTCATCTCTTCTTATGCTTTATGGCCTTTTTGCTTTTCTTCGCCATGTATTTCCTAGTTTCACGAAACGCTGCGTTGCGTTGGACTGAAAATGGGAAAGAGTGAGAATTTGCAAGCGTCGATGATAGTTGCTCAGATCGACCTCCTCTTCAACTGGTGGAGTATTTGCAAACATCCACTAGAACAAGTTCCCTATGCTGGTTTGCTTTTTACGGTTACCCGAGAGGGTAACAATTAATCGATATTTAATCATCACGGAGCGGCAGTCTGCGCTCACGGAACACACCCAGTTACATGGACAGATTTTTGCAGGCTGGTGATTTCTGTAAATATTTTTTGTCCTTAGTTACGTCCCTGTTTCATATTTGGCCGTAAATTTACTGCGTATCGAGTTGAATCTCCAGAGCAGTGAAGAAATGAACTTGTCATTAAGCACAATTTGACTTCTTATCCAATTCACTTGGCCAGGCTGATTTACAACACCGAGCCGTTAGTGACTGGCATTAGCTTGTATCTGTCTTCGACGAGTCTTTAAAGGGAGTGTGTCTAATCTTTTCGGTTTTCCAAAAAGACGTTCTAGCAGATAGTCAACCCTAGCTATGATTTATCAAAGCAATGAAAAGCGCATCTGGGACTTCGAACAATGATAATTCACTCAAATGATTCCAATTTTTTTCAAATCCACGATATCGATAGCTGTGCGGATGTAAATACAGCACTAAGGGGCGATGGCGAAAACAACGAATTAGCGGGCTGGAAACGATCAGTACGTAATACAAAAAATGGCGCACCCGAGACAAAATAAGACCAAAGAATCAAGGCCCTATATATATGTATTTTCTTGCTCTATAAGATATTGTACTGTAGATGCGTTATGCCAAATTTTTGATGGGGCCTGATAAATGAATTTTTCCATACCAAAATTTGTTCCAATTCCACACCCATGGTCTCATTGCTACTTGTTTGAACAAACTCTGATACCTTCTCATTTCTTTGTTCTAGGCGGGCGTAGTTTTGCAAAATGTTGGGGAGGGGGAGGCTGAGTAAGGAAAATGGCTAATCCTATCCACAAAACAGACACAATTTTTCCCGGACTTGACCCACTTTCTTCCCAAAGTTGGAAGGAGGCTTGGACCAAAGTTGGGGGCTCAAGCCTCCACCCCCAAATGAACAGCAAACTACACCCTTGGCTCTAGGCATTACCTGTGCTTGATATCATTTGTAATGTTAATTGATTGCAGATGGTAGAGCCAGGTTCAAGACGAAATGTGTGACTGCTGAGTTGGCTTCAGTTTGGCAGTTCCACGCTTGGGTGAGATTGGTTATTTCTTTCTCTGAGACAGTTCATTCCTTTATTTATGAACATATTTCTGCTTACAGCAGCCAGCAAAGTAGACATGTATGGATTTTTCTACACCAGTCAGTAGAATCGAACAACATTAAGTAAAATGACTATTAGTCATTTTCATAGAGCACATCAGAATGCAACTTCCTTACATAACCAAACGTTTGAAAATTTGATTCACTCGTGACAATATTCATCATCCATTTCAGGGTACACGGTAAACCAGGCAATGGCAGGTGCAGCTGAGATGAAAAATACTAAATAACATGCAAAAAAACAACACCCTCTTTCAGATGGGGGTGACTCTGCCGGGGTGTACTAATTAGTACCATCCTGCGTTGTGTGGGCCATCCGCCGACGATTCCCGGAGCCTAACTATGCAGGGTGCAACGGTTTCCGGAGCGTGCTCCAGAAGCTTTGAGCCACCCACAGTCCCCCCCCCAGCACTGCTTTCTCGGCGCGCTGTTGCGGCGCCGGCCGCTCCGGATGCGCAGACTCCTCGGCGGCACCAGCAGCTCCCACACTCCTTGGCCAGGTTGCCGCCGGCGCTGGCGGTGCTGTATGTACAGACTCATTCACGGCGCCGGCCGCTCCAGTCGCGCCGACCCCTCTGTGCGCTCCGCGGCGGCGCGGGCGACGACAGAATGCGCGCACTTCTCCGGCCAGTACCGCGGTGACGCGGGCAGTGCGCCAACTGCTCGGCGCGTTGCGGCGGCGCTAGCCACCCCGGATGTGCAAACTCCTCGGCGCCTGCCGCGCCGGATGTACCGATTCCTCAGCGAACTCGGCGGCGGCGCCGACCGCCTCGGGTGTGCAGACTCCTCGGCGACTCGATGACGACGGCGACCGCCTCAATGATACCGCCGATGGACTTCACGTTGCTCCCTAAACGGGCTGATGTCCTCCGCCGTACGTGCGCCGCGGGCAATCGGATAACTTTGGATGTTGGCCGGAGATGGAAGCCTCTTTCCTGAAAGCCACCATCAGCCGGAGCATCTCCGCAACGTTCGGGTAGCCCTTTGGAGCTCGCTCTTGTCGCAGGGCGACCTTTCTCTTTGCCCAGCTCTTTGCACAGGGACTAACCTGTAAACAGTAATTGGTCGTAGGCATGTGTGATGACTGACCAGCTTATGTTTGAACAATGCACTGCCTGTCAGAATGACAGCGTGTAGCCTGTAAGTGGCCAAGTGCAATCAACTGTTGATTCCAGCAGGCATTGCTGTTGCATGCTCAGCATGTGATTGTACAATGAACATGAAACAACACGTGAGTTATCCGCTAGCTTCTAGATGGCCCTGTTAAAACTGCTGTCAGTTGTTAGTAGGCACACCCACAAGCTGATTTCCAATTTGAACTATTCTGATGACATTGACGGTTAGCCAATAGGCTTATCTGCACCTTGCCATTTGCCATCAAAAGAAAACTGAAGCATTTTTGCTAATCTCTGAACTGGCATCACTCTTGGACAACACGCCCACAAGGTTTGCAACTGGTTTGTGATAACCGCTGATGGCGTCAATGAAGCAATATTGTGCATACAATATTATTTTTGATGTTCTTTATATTGAAACATAGCCATCACGCATGTATTACAGCCTCTGATAGGGCTACTGAAAACAGTTTATTCTGTTAATGCCTGGGAGACCAAATGCCAGTTGATAAAGCCAGTAACCTCTGACCTCACGATAGTGTCATTTATCCTGAGGACAACATTACCCATCCCCTAAAGCCAAGTTAATTCATTTGATGCGCATTTTACCATTTATGGCTAGATCTGCACAATTACGTATTTCTTGAAGCAGGTTTAACGATATGGAGAGCAACGTTCAAATGTTCAACGAGCAAACAGCCACCATTATTTTGATGCTATGCTAGTGTCCCATGTAAATACCCACTGTCTGCCCTTCATTAACTGGTGGGCATTACTTATACATACACAACAACATTAACCCAGAAACAATGGTATGTGTGACTGCATCATTGCTGTTTTTTTGCTTGAGTAGGTTAAATCTAGACATCAGTCAGGTTCTAGGACAAAAAATCAACACGCAATTTGGTGCATGCCTTTTTGTTAGCTGTTACGTCATGACTGGGAGGTTGATATGCCAAAATGGCAAATGGGCTGTTGTCAGTTTTACATTTGCCAACCAGCAGTCAACAAAATGGCAGCCACTACACTGCATGCCAGCTTTTTGTTCAGACACCCATCAGCCAGGCTTGACTGTTTGCAATGGTTTCAAAACCAGATTCAGATATTCACCACAAAAGAAAAGAACAACAAAGCTAATGCCCAAGTGACATACAGGAATAACCAAGAAGGAATAGCCTCACTGTTGAGCCACATAAGTGTGGTGCCAGGGCAGAGAACACAAACATTAACAATGCAACCATCCATATCATTCCAAACAACAGTTTAAAGTAACCAAAGAAAAAAGAACCTATAACCTATCACGGAATATTAATGAGAATTCTCTGAGAGATCTGTGCTCTCCGTACCTCGAGAAATATTTGACAAGGACTATTACTAAGTCAACTGCAAACTTTTGTACTCATAAAAATTTATTTTTCAACTAGGTTTGTGCTGGCATACAAAACATTCCATCTGGCCCAATCACATCCTGAGACACAAAACCTCCTGGAGTGCAGGTACATCAACACCATTTTTTTCATGTCCTGCATGTGAGTATTCACAACTGCCCAAGATCCACGTCTAAGGAAATTCCGACATATTTCTCGATTTGGATGAGTGCAAGCTTAGCCAGCCATGATACTGAATAACAGTATCAAAATGTCACTTACGTATGTTGCACGAAGCCAGGTTTACATTTAGAAGTAAGAAAACATTCAACTACTACATTTTTGCAGATGACATGAAACAACCTGTCCAATAAAGAAATACATGCTTTATCCAACCAACTTTCAACCTGGAAATTGGAACATTATGAAAACTCGAATTTGGATTCCGATAACAGTAATTATGACCGCCCTTAACTATCTGAAGTTCCTGGATATCTGTCATGTAGCAAAATGATTACGAGGTTAGATAAGCAATTAGATAACCTCATTAGGGGCATTACACGAGGGTGGAGAATGTCGGCAAAAAATCATCCAACAAAACCTTCGCAATCAGACAGTCAAAACCCCCTTCAGTGTACAAGTTTTTACCAACATACCTCTATAAGGCCTCGGCCGCCAGGCTGCTGAGCTTGATGTGTTCACAGTCTGCTGTCGTCGCCGATCAGCTCGTAACTCGAAAGATGATTCGTTGGGCATGGTTTGCTGTCATTGATGTCGAGCTTTCAAATCAAGCAATGATCCGCTGGGGCTGACGATATGTTATCGGTGCTATCGGTCCCACTTAGTGGTGAAAAGGAGCTGGAGTAAAACCGATAAATCTGTACTGACAGCACGGTGCTGGAGTAATGGGAAATATCGGCAAATATTTGGCCGTCTTAGGTCAACGAAGGCGATTTGGGGAAAACGCATGATACGTGACAATCCAGGCCATTGTCTTCTTTGATCGTACGTGTACAGTTAAAACTCGATATTTGACTAGACGCACTCCCTTAAGCCACTGAGCAGGTTCCCGAGTCGTTTAAAACACATTTCAGGTGGCCAATCTACTGGGATTATAACTGAATAACTGATTAAGTTGATGTACGCGTTTTGTGGGCTTTATCCAGAAAATGGTGGTAATTGATTTAGAAAATCACATATTCGTGGAAAACACCAATCTCCAAAAACTTGCACCTCTGAAAACAACCTTCCAAAGTCAATTTCGAGAAATAAAGATAATCTGATTTTTACCTTCCTCGCATCAAGGTCATGTCAGGTCAACGAAGGTCACGGGGTCACGTTGTAAGAATTGCTAAATAAAACGTGAGCTTGCCAAAATGTTTCTCGGCTCAGTGCGAGTCACATGGCATGCGGTTTTCAAACAAAGAAAGAACTGGGAATTTCCCGGAAAACGGACGGATTTTCTCCTGGAGTAGCGACCTCCATAGGAAACCAAAACAATCATGGAACTTTCCGAAAACCATCTCTATGCTATTTCGTTTCATGTTAATGCCAATCTCGAGACCATGTTGATGTACACATTAAACGGAAAAATACAAAAATAATGAAATTCTACTTCGAAACAAAATCAGTCAAGACTCAAAGAATGCATAAACGGCAGCTTAGAACGTGATTTGGCTTCCTCAGATTTCTTCCTGTGGAGGTATCTGAGGCCACAGGTGTACTCAAAGAGCCCGTAAACCATCCTAGACCTAAAATAGTGGATAGGAATGGCCGTGAAAGTCATAAAGCCAGAGATGTGCTATGCTGTTATTTTATCAGCGAAAGATCGCGCGGCACAGTGCCTTCAGCGAGGTGGGAACCACATGAAACACGTGTGGTACCGACCAAGATAAGAGGGGCATGGAGAGCTCAGCGGTCCGATATAAAATAACATTGAATGCTCTTTACATCGACGTACCATTCGTGTTACAGAGCAAATAAATTGTCTGAGAAACAAATGCTTTAAATCCGTCCGCTTTTCCTGGAACTCCCTGTATTTCCTGTGGAGTTATCAGCCGTCAAATACACTCAGGCACTGTGACCTCACGAAAAAGCCATAGGCTATATCTCGATAATCGTTGCTCTAATGGAGCTGAAATTTGAGCATGGCACACACTAAAAAAGATTCATGGCATATGATGACATTATAAATGCCTTCTCATCCATATCTGAAATTCATGGTGTTGACCTGCGTTTTTGCTGGTTGATCTAACGTGGAATGCCCCCATTTTCACTTGCCCACGATATTTTTCGTCTTGATGTTACGTTTCACCGTTACGTACGTGTTTGCACGTGCGAGTTTCCACCAAAAGCTACACAGAATGAGGCGAGTTTTGGCGAGAATAATTACCATTTCCATCTCGTTGAAGCAGAAACAGGCAAAACAGTGGCCGACCACACCCACCAAATGACACCGGCCAACCCGACAACGGCTCCTTGAGCACAACGCTTAAACTCTACCACAAGAACACCATGTCACCAAGCTACAAGGACGAAAAAGTGCTGTAAGGTATCATCAGACGTAACATCAGGACGAAAAAATCGAATGAGCAAGTTAAAACTCGCAATCTACCATAAAAGCCGTCCCACGTCCACTACCTTTCTGAGAAACAACATGTCACAAGATCATGCCACACTAAAGAAATCCAATATTATCTTTTACTTCAACCCTATTCCCAGGGGGACTGAATCCGCAAAAACAACCAAAAAATCGGTTTTTTTGCTTGCCAATTCCAGGCTTTTTAACGCAGCTTCACTAGCTATTCTTTCTACGCGCTGTGACAAAATTTCACAATTCTACTTTGCTCAGGAGCGGAGCCAGGCAACGTTTTTGGGAGGCACCTCAGGCCATTTTTGGCCATGTGAGGGTAAAAGGAAAATGTCTGCCAAAAACAAAGTTTTTTACGATACAACTTAAAAATTTATATGGGTGTATAGTTAAGTAGTTGGGCAATGTGCACACAAAATTTTGTTTACCTGAGGTCACTCTACAAGGTCAGGTCAAGGTCAAAAGTCAAAATTTATTTGTTGCCAGTCATTTCGGCGCCGTTTTTTTTTTAAATACCAAACCCGGAGTATATATGACGTAGAAAGATACCCTCTACTTGTGTAACAAGTTTCAGCTTGATATCAGGTCGGGTCACGGAGCTATGACCTAAAAATGTCAGTGCGCGTGCCGTATATCGCAATAGCCATAAAATGAAATTTTTTTGGAATAGAGTGAATTCAAATGCTTGAAAACGTTTACAGTTAATATCAAATGCACACGAGATCATTCCAGGTGACTCCAAGGTCACTGGAGGTCATTTAAGGTCAAAGGTCACAAGTTGATCTGAAGAACGTGTGACCATGACAGTTCCCCCTTTTTCATGTCCCTGGCACCGCCTATGCTAACATTATACCAACATTGCAATGCGATTTGTACTTCTTTAGCATAGCATGACTAGCAGAAGCCAAAAAAGTGTTTTTACCTTTTTTTAATTCACTTGTTGGAAAATTAACCCCCTATTTTTGAAACCCTGTGAACGCCTATGAATTTTCCCAAAATTTCAGATTTATGGGCCCATGGTAAAAGCCCTATCCATAATCTCTCGATTCATGCCAGTTTCATTGAAATCGGTCCATAAACGACGAAGTTATAAGAGGTCCAAAAGTACCCTCCATTTTCACATTTTTGCCCCCCTGTATCCACAAATTTCGAAATTTTGAAAAAAATTATAAAGGTGTAGTTCACGTCACGGCAAATCGATTGCCGTTTGTTGCGATGAAATCGGACGAGTAGTTTTCGAGATCTCAGGGGGGCCGAATCCGCCCCTCCTGCCTTGAATCGACCATGTCCACGACCGTCTAGCCCTCCGGGAATAGGGTTAAATTTATAAAAGAATACATTTACGTAGAACACTCTTACCGAACGGTGGATAAACTGGACAGACCACGACCACCCTCACCTGGCGCAAAACACAGCATTTTCAGAGTGGCGATCTACTGATGCACGACGAATGACACCATCGAGACCTGAAGAGCGACTAACCAGAGAGTATATGACGTCAAACACGAAGATTATCGCGGCAGACAGTAACAGGCCCCGACTACAAATCCTCGAAGCTATGCTCATCCGGGAACTGGATCCTACCATCAACCGGCAGGTGGAACTCGCGGGGAATCCTTGAGCTGTACGAAGGACCGCCTCTACCCGAGAAGCGTAGTTAGGCTTATTTCGCAAATGCGAAGACCCCTGAGGTCATTGGCATGCCACTTCCAATGTATGTAAGAAAGTGTCGCGTACAAGACTTGTGAGTCGTGTTTAAATGATTTTGAAACTACGTAAAAAATTTGATTTTCTGTTGTATTTGGCTTGATACTACCTTCAGTATAGGCGAAACGCCGACATATTATAATTTAAAGTGACATCAGTCCGTCTCTAAACTAACGCCAGAATATAGAAACCTAACAAAAATTAAGACAAGAAAATGAAATCTTCAGGTGTCTCATTAACGCTAAGCTGGCCTTCGAATTTAACCAACTCTGGAAATAAATAAATAAATAAATATATATATATATATATATATATATATCAAAAGCAAGTAAACAATCACGCAGAAGTCCAGTTTTCATCGGCTCTATGACTGCGTCGTAGAATCGGTGAATTTTGCACTCGATTCTATGACGCATTTCATCGTTTCTGCACTAGCTTATGGTGATCCTAATATGCCAAAAAATATTTATTGCTAATAATGTGTATGACGTATACGGCATGATGTCCTCCTCTCCCTGGCCTCGTTGTCTGTACCATACCATGACAATCAGGATATGTTTTGCGGCATTAATTACCATGCGGAAAGCTTTTTCGCAATTTTCACGACGCGCTTTCTGCGGTTGTTTAAAATGAAGTTGGGCAAGGATTGTCCCTTACAGAAATTTGAGCTTTCTTCAAACACTGGGTGTGGTGAGCCTGAGTGATCCATCCAGTTTTAATCATTAGCTTTACTCAAAACTCTACTGCTGCGTGCAAAGCTGTACTTACAGTCACATGGTAAGATTACAGAAAAATCAAAACGAAAGAGAATCATTCATGCAAACTAAACTGGAGTTTCCATTGCCGATAATGCTAAAAACCCAAAAACATTCCGACACATATCTCTCCGTAAGTTTAGCACAACTCGTGTTTTTACGAGCGCGTGCAAGGAGCCTCGTTTATTGAGAATTAGTGTTGTAGGGGTTGACGAGCAAGGTACCTTCCGGCTTGTCAAGATACTACGCAGAAGAATAAGAGCACGCATTTAATAAATCTCGCAAAACCGGCAGGACTTATATTTCTGTAAGCCTGGTAGTAAGAGACGGGGCTTTCTGTTTCCATACAATCTTAAAATTTCCCGTGAATTATTTCATATCCACTGCGTCGCGTTCAATCATGATGCAGCGTATTGTCCTGGTGTGCAATGAGATGCCGCTGGCACGGACTTCTTGTTTGATTGTTGTATAAGTGACTGACCAATAGGATATTCGCAACAAAAACGAAAATAAAAACGGCTTGAACGAAATAGGCTTTCTTGTTATGTACAACTAAGACAGCAAAGCATTTGCAACGTGACGTAAAAGTTGACTAGGTGACCGATTGTGCGATGTGCATTGACCATGTAGTTCTAGCTCTCCTTCTCTTGAAGCAAATAGTGTCCACATGCCTATCTCTCTGTGTTTCAGAACATGGATTTACGAACCCTCTCCAAAGTAGCAAAGACCATGGAAGAGCTTAGAGACAGACAAGCTTTTTAAGGGCTTTTTCTCAAATACGCATGGCATGAACCCAACATCGTGAGAGGCATTTGGCATGTCGCGATACCTACCCTTCCAGCAGTCATGCCAGTCAGTCCACTCGTAAATATGGCAAACGCGCAGAAATCATGTGCGTGATGAATATCGTGAATTATGACCAGGCTCAATGGATCCAGCGTTAGTTACAGTTCATAGAGTTACAGTCATAGAAGATCACGATTCTATCGATGTTAAGACAGATAGATAGAAAGATATGTAGATGGACAGATATAACCTAGTCGTATAAGGATCTGCTCCGTCGTTGCTTTCTGGCCTGACATTCATATGTTTGTGAGTTTGGACGCACGGCTTATCGTGTACCGCTATCTAATTTTTCTCAAATCTCCTGGTAATAGTGAAATTATCACGGAGCATTTTCTACTCATTAGAATCCATATTCAAGATACTCAAAAGGTGAAAGTTAAAATGCATCAGAGGCCAGTTTGTATTTTCTCATGCGATACCGTTCTGCTACCTAGCGGCAAAATCTTAAACGGCTCTGCTTGAACCAAAGGTGAACTGCTTTCTTAGGTGTATAACCTGGAATATTTTTAAACCACCAAAGGAAAACAGGGCAGTTGGTACCAGAAACGCTGATGTGGAGTGGTCGTGAAGATTTGTGTGGGTGATTTACGCATAACACTGCTGTCATAACTTAAATGTATCATAAAAGGTCGAAGTGATTTGAGCCGAGTAATAACTATCCATTTCCATGGAAGATATCAGTAACGTACCTTTGCTCACTGCAGAGCCCCTTCACGTGAATGTGAACCATATCTTGCGTAATGGCTGTGGCAAGAGACGGCGATGCTTGAGTTTGGCGCAAACGTAACCGTCTCTGGTATCTTTTCCGACGACATTTTCTGACGCCTTTGCCACCATCCTGACGTTCCACTCCACTTGAGCGTGAATACGATATCATAGGACGTCTAGCAGCGTGGTGAACAGTTTCCCCATGTCTCCGCACAGGGATGGATCCGGGATTTCGCCAGACGAGGACGCATGGTTAGCGCGGGGACCCCTCCCGGCCGGCCCCCATTTTTTGTTCCTCATATATGAAAAAAAAACATTGATTGGCTCAGGTTCAAGGAAAATACGCGATGTAATTTTGTGTTTTTTTTTTTACACTTAAACTAACCGAAAAGGTTGAACGGCGCCACCTAATTGAGAAAATTTTGCATTTTATTCCCGTACAAAGTGGCCGAAATATCACAACATCGGCGGGATTTTAGGCGGTTGCGACCCTCTGTCTGCTTGAAATGTGTCTGCATCTGGTCCAGGAACCCCTCGTAGTTTCTGAAGACTTTTTTGCTAGCTTAGGTTGTGTTACAGGGCACTTTTCGAGGTCTCGGGCCGTCTGCCGTGTCAGGGCCCTCTACTGGTCTCAGGTTTCTTTTACATTTTTGTGTGTCCCTCGGGACGTCTCAGGCGTTCCTTTGGTGGTTTCATTGGTACCTCGAGCAGTATCATGGGCCCGTCTGGCGGCTTTAGGGATGCTTAAGCCATCGTGGGTTCTTTCCTGTCGTCCCTGGTGAATTCGTACCAATTAAGGAGCCCCTCAGGCAGTAACAAGGGCCCTCTATAAGTCCTTCTCTGTCGTGACAGAGGCGCCTATGGCAGTTCTCTAGATCCTTTGGCCGTTTCAGAAGCTGCCTCGATGTCTCAAGGTTTAGTAGTTTCTGGGGCCCCTCTGGTCGTCTCAGGGGCACCCAGTTACTGGAGACTGTGGGTTAGCAGCGTCAAAGGCCCCTATCTGGCAGTGTCAGGGGACTCGTTATTGTCTTAGGTACCCCTCTTGTCGTCTCCGGGGAACATTTTTGCCGTCTCAGGGGCCCTCTGGTAGGTTACAAAGGACTTTTTGGCGATTTCAAGGCCCCTGTGCCCTGTCATGAGCCCCCTGAACGTCGCTGGTGGTCTACATGGCTGTGTCAGGGGCTTTCCTCTGTCACATGGGGTATATCTGACACCCTTAGTGTCCCTCTAGCCGTATCAGGGGCCTTTGTTGGCGCTTCAGGGACCTCATTGGCAGCCTCAAGGGATCTTTGCCATACCAGGAGCCCGCCTGATAGACTCGCCATGAAACCCAAATACCGTCTCAGATGCTCTCTTATCGTCTTTGTCTCGCAGGGGTCCTGCGGCCTTTTTGGCGGGCTCAGGGGTCATCTGCGATGCACGGGCTCCATCTTGCCGTCTCAGAAACCACCTGACCTTCCCGGGGGCCCCTGACAGCATCAAGAACTTCCTCAAGGTTTCAAAAAGACTAGTGTAGCCCATTAGGGGCTCCTCTCGAAGTTGAGATCACTGATGAATCCCTCTTCAGCGGGCCCCTCTGGTTGGCCAGAGTCTTCTGATCCCGTGTTAGCCACCCTCTTAAGTTCTTGCCGTTGGCTGTTGCGGGGGCCTCTCTGGTACTTTTAGCGGTTTCATGGACCCTTTGCCGTGTTGGGGCCCCTCTTGCTTTCCCAGGGAACCTTGGAGAGCCTCAGGTGCCCTTCTTCTCATCTTCGGGGCCATCTTACCTCTCATGGTAAGATGGCGTAAGACGTAAGACGTAAGACGTGAGATTACATCTTACGTCTCATGGTCTCATGGTCCCGGAGACCCTCTGACTGCATCAAGGACCTTCAGCTTTTCACACAGGTCCGTGAAACCCATTCGGGACACCCATGCCATTCCAGGCGCCACCATGCCGTCCTAGGGACTCAGACCTCATCCTGAACATCTCAGGGGCATTGTGACTCTGCTGGCGGTCTCAGGGGCAATCTGCTGCATTGGAGCCTTGATGTGGCCTCAGGAACCCTTTAGAGGCTTCATGGGCCCTTCCATGCGTCCCAGGGGCCACCTAACCCTTCCAGAGGCCCCCTGACTGCATGGAAGAACCAACGCTTCGTTTCCACAGAAACCCCGTGAAGCTAGTACGGGTCCTCTCCGGGGCCTCTTTTGAGTCTGAGAGAGGTCCCTTCGGGGCCGGCCCGAGAGGGCCCCTTCTCAGGCTTTAGGGGGTGGCGATCGTCCCCAGCACCCATCCCCTCCGGATTCGCGCCTGTCCTGGTCCGCCATCGTTTGATGGAGTGGAGGCTCGAAAACTGGCTTTGTCGCGCCGTCAGGTAACTCTGTATAGTTCATTGCCTCCATAGTGACGACGGACAGGTCGAACGGATGAACGCCGTACTGCAGTGAAGTTGTAGCTGCCCGGCACTTGAGCACAGGTTTCGCTGCTCTTCCTCGCACCGTTTCGTTGTTGCAGCAAGCATGGCGAGAGGCTGCGCCTTCGAATGGAACCAGTAGCAGACTGGTCAACCAGTCTGTTACTGACCAGACCAGACTCAAGTTTCAGTCATGGGCTATATATATATATATATATATATATATATATATATATCTATATATATATTCATATATCTTCTTATAAATTATATACTACATATATATATATATATATATATATATATATATATAGCCTTATATATTTTTCAACACGCACGTATGAAATGTCAGAAGTTGATAATACACTTGGCGTTTTGTCGGTGTTTTGTTTGTCACACTGGTTACACTTGGCCGTTGGTTTGCGAGGTCGTTGACCTAAGTGAATTAAATACTTGATGGGTTACGGGTACCTCATTTTTAGAGATGCGTGAGGAAATAGCCTGATAAAATGTAAATGCCCGGCGAGCGGAAAGCTTTGGCAAAAACCTTTTACCGCACGCTCGCGCTAATGTTAAAAACGTAGTACGGCATATGGTAAAAGTCCAGATCGAGGTGTTTATTTACCATTTACCATTAAGTTAGTCCGTCAGTCCAAGTTTCCAGGCGTCTAGCGTCCGAACGGCGATCGCCGTCCGTGTCGGCCGATCGCGACACAAATGGCACCATCGGGTGCGCTGAGTCGGAGGACAAATTGTGGTGTCAGTTTAGAAGCAATTCCTGCCCTGTGGTAAGTGCCAGGTGGCGCCAGCAGAACCTCCATAGAATTCCATTAATCACGGGTACAGGTCAAACGGCTGGTACTGTTGACGCGAGACCTGTTGGCAAAATGGGCCCCATTTACGGGTGCGTGCTTTTGTGGTCGGCACCCACGTGCGATCCACATGGCGATCCACAGGCATGTGTTTCGATTCGGACTCGGGGACCTCCGAGTGTCGTCGACAGTGACGCAGGCGGCCGAAATTAGGTGGGTAGGAAGATCAGAACTAGGGCTATGATCGGTCACAGTAACGGTAACAGTACCTCGCATGATGGACCGGGTACAAAGGGTCACGTGCAGCGCGCGTGGTCCTCTTTTACACCCCTGTGTTTCTGGTGGGCGGATTGCCGGGACACCAACGACGCAGTTTGGTGCCAGAGTGGCTTGGAAATGCAGAGGGTCAGCTGGACTATTAATCGGCTGGACGATCAAAGCTAGAGGCCATCTGGGACAAGCAAGATTTAACCCGCGCGGTGGAAAGGGGTTTCGCACTAACGCGCACTGGAAGAAGGGCATAAAAGTGCCCCCCCCCTTTAATCTCGGAAACGGAAAGAGATAGAGACATGAAATTTTATGCACAGAGTGGGGCTATAACGATTTATATTGTGTGACCTTTCATGACCCTAGGTCAATGTCTTCAAGGTCAAATGGGGTGGAAAAGGTCAAATTCTGGCACTTTCTCGACCCGTACAGGCCATTCCGTACGACTTTTCCAAAAAAAAGGACGAAAAGGGTGCTTGTTAGCCGTTAAAACGTGGAACAGGAAAACTTCCATTAATCTGGCGTCTTGGCTGAAGATTTCGGGTCGAGGTCATGTCATCATTGACCTATGCGTCATTTTTTCATCTTTTGCAGGTCAGATTTCGAGGAACACGGGATAGCTTGAGTGTAAATAAGGTCGCTACACGTATCTTTTGGCGTATTTTCAATGAAGGTAGCCAACCTCGGTACATTTGGTCACTTCCAGCGTTTATATTTATGTATACATATGTATGTTTATATGTATATACATGTGAGTATCAATGTGCCAAAGGTGTTTTTAGTAGAGCCTTGGAATGCATATTTCCCAGAAATCGACATATTGCAAAGGAAATCTAGACCAGGTCACAAGATATTTCACCTTAACCTTTGGTGACCTTGACCTTCACTGACCCTGGTATATGTAAGTGTATCAGTGTGCATACACGTGTTTTTATTAGGGTCTTTGATTGCATATTTCATACAAACTGACATGTTGCAAAGCAAATCTGGATCGGTTTACAAGCTGGTTGATCTTGACTTCTGGTGACCTTGACCCTTACTGACCCTGACTTTGATATTGGTACATCCATCACTTATGCCCAAGTGACGTCGCGGGATTGTGTTCAAACGGTAATCTTAGGCAGAACGCTGGTTCTCCACGAAGCTTCCATTTGTCAGCGACAACCGTCGTTTTCGTTATGTTTGTCTGACTTTAAATACTTAAAACTTCAAAAGGTTCCAATCAATTTTCGATTTTTTTGCGTCAATCGACGAGTTATTGAATTGCCAGAAATGTCACAAAGTATTAGCAACCAGCTCCGATCCGTTCTCGAGATATTCCAGAAAAACAGGTGTGGGGGGCACAAAAAGACCCTCCTTCCAGTGCGCATGTTCAGGCACCAGTGGCAAGATGTGAACGTGCAACTTGATTGACTTGTGGTCCTCCGTTTACGGGAAGGTGCACGATTCATTTCTATCCGTATGACGAGGACTGCAGGTGTTGTTTCGTAGGGTCTGCGTGCGATACAAAGCTTCGATTCTGAACCCAGACCAACTGTGTAATGCGTTGGTTTGCCTCTAGTAAGGACTAAACCCAGGTCTTCTTTCCACTCAATGAGTACTGCCCCAACCCTCTTAATTTTGGTTGCCAAAATGCAAACGGCTGCCGTCGTGGAAATGACTTCTCGACAATATCTTGACCGTGCTGCCCTTCCCGCCGCCCGGTGTGTGACCAGAGGCGCAGCCAAAGGTTGCATTCCAAGGCTCTGGTTAAAGGAGGGCCCAGGGTTCCGGCCCCGCCCCCTAGGCCCTCATTTTTTGTGAAAACCATTGCACATTGTCTTCCCAGCAAGCGGTTTTCGTATGATGTTATTTCACCCTGACTTCCGGTCCCTCCCCATTAAGAAAATCCTGGCTGCGTCCCTGTGTGTATTTGAAGTGAAAATTGCTTTGGGCTCCGGTTACATATGTAAAAACGATATTACATGAAGCGATATCATGGGATGTTATGCTACATCGTGTCTGGTCATTGGTAATGCGGTAGATGATGCGACAGACACCAGAAACGCTGACGTTTCGGTGTCAGTACCTTGACTTGTGTTGACCTTGTTTTGACCTTAATGTCATGGTTGCGTACTTCTTATCCGTATTTCAGTCAAAAGTCATTCTTATATATTCAGAAACACACGACTCATGTTCTTACAAAACGGCGATTTTTTCTTCTTTAATTTGAGATCTGTCTGAAATGGTCAGGTTTGGACTTCAGCGGCCATTTCGCCCACTTAGGTAACTCAGGCCTTCGCTGTGTTGTTCATTCCTTTGGAGACACGCACAAGCCTTGGTTATCACAATTTTCCGACAAAAATCTCAACAGATTAATTTAGACTAAGATGATCGCTGATAACGGAAATAACGACATTGCTGGGGACGATCTAAGCCCTTTCTTCTAATGTTACCAAGGGCTTTCCAACGATGTTTCTACTTTCTCTGTGAAAATTTTGGCTATGGAGATCTTTGGAGGTTTTCACGGGCCCCGGCCCGGGGCAGTTGGACCCGGACGCCGGTCCGAGTCGGGCGCCATATGACCACGTGGTCGGAGCGCCCTAGAGCCCCAATCACACACGGAGACCGGTCCGGTGGGGGTTGATACAAACTTACAAGAGCAATTTGACATAGCCATTATGGAAAGCATCATAAAAATAGCATGAAATGGGACTGCCCTTCAAATATTCCACTTCCTTCTGAATATAAATTGTGCGCCTACGATTTTATGTGACTGAGGCCCGTTACTACAGAAACACACGTCTCAGGCACCACGATATTGAAGCATTGAGGGTTTTTAGGGACGACTTCCGACGACGACGAAAACTGAATAAGGTCGGAGTTCTATAAAAAAACAAACTGATGACTTAACATAGTAACAATATAAGATTAACTTAAAATAAGTAATTAATGGAATTATAGTCAATGTCATGAAATTAACTTAATACAAATTTCTATCGAAGATCGATCCTAACATTTAAAATCCTCCGTTCATCGGCCGTTTTATGTCATGTCATCTTCAGTGGCAACGTACGCCTTTGGCATTATGAAATGTTACTCACGCTGTTTATGGGGTCTGAAAGCAGCTTCAACCAACATTTAAAGGAGTGTTTCAATCAGCACTTTTTTTAACTCAGACAGCGAAGTGGTAACCTGTAGTTTACGAAGCTTTGTCTTATGCTTTCTTCTCAAAGTTCTACGCTTACGAAGGTTTAACCATATTCCGGGCTGGGGGGGGGGGGCTTAATAAGCCCTCTTCAGGGTTTTCGCCTGCCATTTTTTCCGCATACACTGCAAAAAAAAATTCAGTTTTTAACTTTATAAGAGGAGGACCAGGACGAGTTTTTTGGGAGGCACGCTCAGTCGTTCTTAATCACTTTTCCAGGCTGAGCACTCAGCGTGCTTTATTCGATGTTGTGAGAAACAGGTTGCGATTTTTTGCAAAGCACCTATTTATTTCATGCGTTACGTAATATCTAATGCATTTTATGGACGCAGTGGAAAGGGAGGAAAAGAGCACTCAAGATACTGTTTTCTTGCATTTGGAGCGTTTCTCAACTATCGCGGAAATACATACACGAAAATATGCGCGTGACATTTTCCGGCCCGCCGTGGATATTTTCCGGCCTGCTGTGAATGTTTTCCGGCCCGCTGTGAATGTTTTTCGGCCCGCTGTGAATGTTTTCCGGCCGTCTGTGGAGAAGTCATCTAAGTATATTTTACTTTCACTTGCTCTGTTATTTCACCATCGCATCATTTCAGTTATCGGAAATTTGATGAACCTGATAAGGAACTCACGAGGTATGTACAAACTCACCAAATATGTATTCCGATTTTAGGGGAAACAACGCACAAATGCAAAACAAATAATCATGCCATAATCATAATATAATAATCATGCCATATAATAAGCACATAATCATGCCATTGTTTCACATGCTAGCCTGTTTCGCTATCTTCAGGTCTTCAGCCTGTCGTGCAGGTCTGAAGGCATCGTCTGTCTACACAAATGCTGCTCCCATTGTCCTTCAAGTACTTATCTACAGTAGAAGACATACTGTATGCAGAAGACACTTCGTAATCTGGACATAATTACATTCCAAGCACTCGGCTTCATATGCAGTTGATTTTCATCTAGTTCTTGCTGTTTTGACTTCTGTTCAGTTTCCCTCAGCCATACGTTGTTATTTTAATCGTGGTTTTTTTTGGTCCTCCCGGGTGCCTTAATTTGTTTTCTGGAATATTTTAAACAATTTGTCCTCACAGTGTCCATGATGTCCGCAACAAAATGCGAAAACCATGGTCGTTCACCCGTGATGTCTTTCAGCTTTTACATTTCAGTGAACCGTGTGTTGGAACAATTAAATTGGACCAGCACTGGTCAAATCCGTCAAATCTACAGTCCAGTTCGGTCAACGCCAGGATATGTCTAGCACCAGGTAACGCTGAGACTCGGCTAACAATGGGGTAACGGGACGCAGTCTGTCAGACGATGTCGAAGGTCGAAAATGGACACGGTTGGTTGGTTGGTTATTGGGGTTTAGGGGCTTAGGGACGAAAATGGACACAGAAAAATGAATATACAGATAATGGTTTTCAAGAACTCAGAGACATATTGCGGCAAATTGATCAATGAAACAACCCATGGGGATATTTTTTTCCATTATTTCAAGCGTATTGGAAACCTCGGGAAGCGCACAGTAAGCGCATGCATGAACATGCGGATGACAGCAGGAGAGGATCCAGGGATCCAAAAATGGGCGCGCAGTAGACCATGTCCAGGAGTGGCGCCACGGATTTCTTTACTGTGGGGTACTACCAGGCACGCCACCCAGATAATGAACTCTTAAAAGGAGATCCGCCCCCTCGAAACTGGGTTTTTCCCCGGTTTTGGGCCATTTTATTTTGCGATTTACGATTTTTACAGCACAAAGTTGCCGATTATCTGGCCGGAATGCCGGTAAAACTGGCAGTCTCGCACAGAACAATGTGCGTTTTACATAACAAAACAAGCTGCCTTCTTCGCTCTGGCTATTATAAGTCCTCGCAAAGTTTGAAATTCGCCTTCTCTTCCAAGCAACAAGACTTACATGATTGCATCTATCGGAGCAAACTTTGTCACAATATATCCAAAGTTATTTTTTACCGGCCAAATGAAGCCATTTTGCTATAACATAACCCATAACCCATAAGATTTCGCTAAACTATGCACCGGACCTCATATCTCTGTCGAAATCGGGCTGATAATCGTCTCGCACCAACTAGTCTCGTTAAAATGGCATGCTTTCTAAATGATTGCATACACGACAGATTTCAAGATTTTCTCTTCACCTCAAAAATCTTGCAATTAATCGTATGCTTTATGGCAATGTTCCATCTCACGAGTAACGATTATTATGGGGTACTGGGCATGGGCAGAAACCCAAAGTGAAATGACTGTTGAGTATTGCTACCCCACGTACCCCACGGTGGCGCCGCCCACGACTACGCCACGAACCTAACGACCGTATGATGTGATTCCAAGAGCGTCTTGGGACTGGTCTGCGACTTTACGTGAATAATGTTTTTTTTTTAACATATAGCCTACGCATACTGCACAGCATATTGTCACGGGCGGATCCAGAGAATCCCATTATTGGGGTCCATATATTTCACCAGGCACCGCGGCACCGTTCATAGCATTGTAAAAAACAGCGATGAATGCGCAAGAAAAATGGTTTTACCCCTTTTTCAGATTCCTGGCACCGCCAATGGTTGTTAACATATTTCCATAAAAATGCATGTTGGGTCACGGTTGCTGTTTTCAGCACGTTTTAGACGCCATCAGCTTGTGAAAACATCCAGGCAAGATGATAGCGAAAATTACCCCTTATGCGGGGCTCCTGGCTATACTACTGACGCATGCTGCATTGCATACCAACATTCCAACACAATATGAAACTCTCTGGGTTCGGGCGTATGCAGGCACAATGTACGTAACAACGTCGAAACTTTCGCAATCATTACAAATCAAGGCTCGAGCCCCCCCCCTACATTCTTCGTTCCTGGCATCGTCACTGTAAGGTAATGTAGATTTTTGCGCTCCAAAGCGTAGAAAGGAGTCACAGTGACCCATTTCGGGTCCTTTGATGCGACACAAATTAGTAAAAGTACAGAAAGAGTACACTGTGCATTAACTTCCCTTGTAGACTCCCTGGAACGTAGCCAAGGGGTGGGGGCGGCAGTGGCAAAGGAGGCGTTCATCTCCCCCCCCCCCGTTGGGGAAAGGGAGGGCCCTCTTTGACCCCTTTCAGAGCTTACAGGATTGAAAAGCATGGACCCTAAGGCCATAACGAGCCCTCCGTATCGTCACAGGAGGCACATAGGAGGCTCATTGAAGCCATAGAAGGCCCCCGTGATGCCATTAGAGGCGCCATTGATGCTACAGCAGGCCCCTTGAAGCTATAGTAGAGTGGGCCGCTGCAAACGACAAGGTCCCTTTTCAGGGTATGGGAGGCCACCTCAGCATTTTTTGGTGAAGGCCTGCCTTAGGCTGAATGTTCCCTTGGGGTGAGGATCCCGTTCTAAGGATCCGCCCCCCCCCCCCCTTCGCTCTTGGTCGATCTCTGGCTACGTGCGTGGCCCCTTGATAAAAATTTGGGGATATTATGAAATTAAAAACATTTTTGGCCCTTTGGTCTCATTTCCACTCACACTGTAGAACCTTTTGCCATCAATATCTGACCCAGTGGTGGCCAATGAGCATGATAAAACACCGTTTTTGGCTTCTGATACCCTCATTGGACATTTTTTCATGTTTTGAACCACGTCGAATTGTAGATTAGGCCACGGGGATTCGTTTCAGCCGTTTCGCATCGAAATCGGACGGTTAGTTCCCGAGATATGAAGGGAGGCTGAGTAAGTCCTCCCTTCCCCCCCCCCCCCAGCGAGATTCAGCTCTAAAATTTACGTCCCGCGACAGGGCTAAAACAATCTCCCACATGTTTCACATGTGTCCTGTTCGTCTGTGACGTTTATGCAGTATGAGGCCTCCAGCGGCCGCAGGCCAATAAACCCTTACGTTCACTGGCGTTCAGTGCGTTCTGGTATGGAACATACGACTTCGTTCGCCGTAATCCATCTAGACGGTCTGAGCTGCCGAAAGCAGCGTTCTCCGCCGATGACGCATGTTACATGTTACATGTTACAACCGAATCTGGCAAACCGCGGCTCCCACATCGTGCAGTCAGTGGTCACAGCCTTCCGCCTCGCAGACCCAGCCAGGCAAAACCGGTCGGTAACAGTTGAGATCGGCTGGCAAATCTCTGGCCAAGGCTGCGTTTTAAACACCTGCGAGTATCCATTGCGAAACAAGAAATGAAGTTGTGTGTTAGGCGTATGTAGAGAAAGTCAGTCTTTTGCAAGAAACCAATTTTAATATTAGGTCCGAAATATTGAGGAAAAAGCTCATGTACCGATGTGGTTCATGTACTGTGAAACCACCGCATATAACGAACTGCCCTCTGATGTAAGGTGCAGCCCAACGGCGACGTACAAAACCCAGCTTATGCGGCACTTATTGTCGGCGTCCGGACAAAATGACAAAAAGGTAAAATGGCGAATGTTTTTTTGGCAAATGCCAGATGGCGAATGCTGAACAGCGACATGTAAAAAAGGCGGCACGTTAAAATGCCGACTAGCCAACAAGCAAATGGCAAAATGGCGAAATGTTAAAATGGCGACTGGCGAAAAGGCGGAGGGCGAAATGGCGACATGTTGAAAAGGCGACATGCCAAAACGACAAAAAATGGCCAAATGGCGAACGGCAAAATGGCGACATGTAAAACGGGCGACATACCAGGGTGGCGAACGGACAAATGCGAATGACAAAATGACGACATTTGTTGGGATAAATTACACCCAAATGGCCTGCCTAGGATGGTTTGGGCTCAGATTAATGTCAAACAGGCATTGTTGCCTGTACCTTAAGCCCATGATCCAGTGTTGCAACTCACTGATAGACGGTCTTCGTTGCTGAAATCCTGAAGGGCTGTTAGTAAGTACTGGCAACGCGGAAGGATGTACTGAAGCAGTTTCGACAGTCCGTACCGGATGGAGTGCCCGAGGTCCGTGGCCCCCTGGCGTGACGGGCAAGAACGAGGGAAGGGGAGGGGGCGGACGCAGGGACGATGTTGAGGATTTTCCAGTGCCTCGCTACGTATCTGTCATGTGGCACAGGTTAACATCCATGATGCTTTTTTGGGTGAGGGTAGGATGGATAATGTCGGGGCTATCGATTGTCGTTCGATTTGGTTTCCGGCCACATCCTGGGACAACAGGTGGCGGACGTTGGAAGCACCTTCAAACTAAATACCTCATGGCCTGGGGCAAACACAGGGTATGGTGGCACCGGGTTCGGGTTCCGGAGGAGGTTAATTACTATACAGTGGCCAGCTGGTAACTCACTTCAGAGGGTTTTCCTGGCACGGGGCGGCCGTACCCATTTATCCATTTATCGGCCGTTTCGCCTTTTATCCGTTCGGCATTTTTACCTGTAGATTTTTCACACGTTGCCATTCGGCCGTTCGCCATTTGGCCGTTAGCCATTTTGGCACGTCACCTTTTTAACACGTCGCCATCTAGCAATCGCAAAAAAGGTTTTCGCCATTTCTGCATTTCGCCATTTTACCCTAGACACCGTTGTCAGTGTCGAAGCAGCTGTATGAGTTTGACCGCATGGTTGGCTTTCGAGTGTGCATTACGTGCAATCAGTAGATGTCTCCTAATACATCCTACTAGTCCGTGAATGTGTTACCACGAGTACAAAAAATATAAGATGAAATGCGTAAAACTTATTGTCTAACCTTCTGAAGTTAACGAATGGCGAATGGATGACGCAATAAGCCTTATTTTCGGAGTGACCAGCGAACAGGGTAAGACAAATGGGTTTTGCCAAAGACCTAGAGTAGTAAAACTGATTAGGGGTGAATTTTACCGTGGCCATCGACTAAACAAGGCATCAAAAAAGAAACAAAGGTCGATTACCCATTTTGATTTGAAAGCTTCAGCTGCGAAAGCTGCAACAGATGTCATTTTGCCACCAAGCAGAACATGGGAACCGTTGTAAAGGGAATTAAACTTGATTTAGATGAAGTGCGCAAACGCAGCTAGCGAATTCGTTTGATTGCTTGTTGGAATGCAATTCATAGATATCTCTAGTTGCGTTTACCTGAACAACTATCATGGCATCCGGGAAAATGTTCCAAAACTGCTCAGGCTAGATTTAACACTGTAACATGGTTTAAACTTCGTAAAAAATGTATTAATGTTGACATTTCAGTAGTCTCGAAAGGCCTTGTGAAAATATGCATGTTTTAACAACCACATAACTCTATGGGCTTAATCCAACCTTTGTACATTTTGCCTCCGTCTTATGAGACAGTGTTTCAACAGCCAGTCGATTTTATACGGCAGCCTCTCACCAAGTGGTTCGGCGAAAGAGACCCACGGATTGCAGATGAAAGGAAATTTTCGGCAACAGTTATTTTTCTTGTAAACATACATTAATTGCACGAAAGTCTCTGGTTCGAGTAGAATGACAAGTTGTACATCATTGGAAAATTTACAGCCTGCACATAACGTCTCCTTCATGCCATGCGCACCCTAATTAGCATTTTTTTAAGGCGCTTGAGGACCAAAAGTAGGATCTCAAAACCGCTTGCCTCAAGCCCTCTCCTACATTGATCGAAAAATAACCAACTTAACCCTATTTCCGGCAGGGGGGGGGAATCCGCCCCCCCTCGGGTTTTTTGCCTGCCAATTCCAGGCTTTTTAACGTAACTTCACGAAACTTGGTCACTTTTCCTAGCTATTCCTTCTACGCGCCGTGACAAAATTTCGAAATTCTATTTTGCTCAGGGGCGGAGCCAGACAACGTTTTTGGGAGGCACCTCAAGCCATTTTTGGCCATGTTGAGGGTAAAAAGAAAATGTCTGCCAAAAACAGAGTTTTTAAGATAGAACTTAAAACTTTATACGAATGTATAGCTAAATAGCTGGGCAATGTGCATATGTAATTTTGTTTATCTGAGGTCGCTTTACAAGGTCAGGTCAAGGTCAAAAGGCAAAATTTGTTTTTTCGCTATAATTTCGGTGTCGTTTTTTCAAATGCCAAACCCGGAACATATATTACGTAGAAAAATGCCCTCTACTTGTGTACTAAGTTTCAGCTTGATAGCAGGTCGGGTCACGGAGCTATGACTTAAAATGTCAGTGCGCGTACCCTACATCGCAAAAGCCAGAAAATGACATTTTTGGAATAGAGTGAATTCAATCGATTAAAAACGTTTACAGATAATATTGAATGCACACGACATCATTCCAAGTGACCCCAAGGTCACTGGAGGTCATTTAAGGTCAAAGGTCACAAGTTGATCTGAAGAACGTGTGACCATGACAGTTCCCCCTTTTTTATGTCCCTGGCACCGCCTATGCTAACATTATACAAACATTGTAATGCGATTTGTACTTCTTTAGCATAACATGACTAGCAGAAGCTAAAAAAGTGTTTTGGCCTCTTTTGTTCACTCAGTTATTAGAAAACTAATCCCCCTATTTTTCAAACCCTGTGAACGCCCATGAGTTTTCTCAAAATTTCAGATTTGTGGACCCATGGTAAAAGCCCGATCCATAATTTCTCGATTCATGCCAGTTTCATCGAAATCGGTCCATAAACAATGGAGTTATAAGAAGTCAAAAAGTACCCCCCATTTTGGCATTTTTGCCCCCCTGTATCCACAGATTTCAAAATTTTGAAAATTTCTTTTTATCAAAATGTAGTTCACGTCACGGCAAATCGATTGTCGTTTGTTGCGATAAAATCGGACGATTAGTTCTCGAGATCTCGGGGGGGGGCCGAATCCGCCCCCCCTGCCGGGAATCGGCCATACCGTCTAGCCCTCCGGGAATAGGGTTAACCATTCCCGGAGGGGGGCGGATTCGCCCCCCTGAGACTCGAGAACTACTTATCCGATTTCATCGCAACAAACGGCAATCGATTTGCCGTGACGTAAACTACATTTCGATAAAAAGAAATTTTCAAAATTTTGAAATTTGTGGATACTGGGGCAAAAATGCAAAATAGGGGTACTTTTGACTTCTTATAACTCCGTTGTTGATGGACCGATTTCGATGAAACTGGCATCAATCGAGAGATTATGGATAGGGCTTTTACCATGGGTATGCAAATTTGAAATTTTGAGAAAATTCATGGGCGTTCACAGGGTTTCAAAAATAGGGGGATTAGTTTTCCAATAACGGAATGAACAAAAGAGGCCAAAACACTTTTTAGCTTCTGCTAGTCATGTTATGCTAAAGAAGTACAAATCGCATTACAATGTTTGTATAATGTTAGCATAGGCGGTGCCAGAGACATAAAAAAGGGGGAACTGTCATGGTCACACGTTTCTCAGATCAACTTGTGACCTTTGACCTTAAATGACCTCCAGTGACCTTGGGGTCACCTGGAATGATGTCGTGTGCATTCAATATTATCTGTAAACGTTTTTAATCGATTAAATTCACTCTATTCCAAAAAATTCATTTTTTGGCTTTTGCGATATAGGGTACGTGCACTGACATTTTAGGTCATAGCTCCGTGACCTGACCTGATATCAAGCTGAAACTTGATACGCAAGTAGAGGGCATCTTTCTACGTCATATATATTCCGGGTTTGGCATTTGAAAAAACGGCGCCGAAATGATTGCGAAAAAACAAATTTTGACTTTTGACCTTGACCTGACCTTGCAAAGTGACCTCAGATAAACAAAATTACGTATGCACATTGCCCAACTATTTAGCTATACATCCATATAAAGTTTTAAGTTCTATCTTAAAAACTGTGTTTTTGGCAGACATTTTCCTTTTACCCTCAACATGGCCAAAAATGACCTGAGGTGCCCCCCAAAAACGTTGCCTGGCTCCGCCCCTGATCAAAATAGAATTTCGAAATTTTGTCACGGCGCGTAGAAGGAATAGCTAGGAAAAGTCACCAAGTTTCGTGAAGCTGCGTCAAAAAGCCTGGAATTGGCAAGCAAAAAACCCGAGGGGGGGGCGGATTCCGCCCCCCCCCTGCCGGGAATAGGGTTAAGGCAAAAGTAACCTGAAAGTGCCCCAAAAACTCACTTGATGCTTACGTAAAACTAACCAGGCGTTTCCTGTTCCACTAAGACCATATAAAACCACTCCAATACCGGGTTAACAAACTACAAAGAACTAAGTCGGTACCACGGCCGAGTATGAAATCATGGTTTTCCTCTAGTTCTGAGCTGGTTCGCTGGATTAGTGAGCTGCGTTCGGGTAACCGTTGGCGCGCAGCACGTCGCGACGCCATATTTTTCTCGGTGTGATGGTACCGAGCATTGCGGCCTGTGCTGCGACTGGAGCAACGTACCATTTTTGCCGAGGTGTGAGGAAACATCGGACGTAATTCAAAGACATAGCATGATTATTGAAGTATGTCGTTGTTCACTGTGACGTCTGCCAGCTGAATTAGATCACGATGATCAGAGACTAATGTGAAGACCAGACGGAACGTTCTGATGTGCCACCAGTGTTCGTGCATATCGCGGTTTAGACTGTACAATTACAACGTACAAAAACAGACCGTATAGTTAGGCACCTTTACTCCGTCCGAGATGACCAGATCGCACAATTTTTGGGGGAATTGTGGGTAGTTTGACACGTCGTACCACTTGTCTGTACGTCAATGCCCATCGACAAGTGTGCAGCGACCTTTGACGGTCAAGGCCGTATCGGATTTGCGCTGGCGTTGGCTGGGACGCATATATTGGGAGGCTGACCATGTTCCGTAAACAAACATGGCCGTGTCCCCACTGTTGTGAAGTGACAATGGCTCACGGCGTCCGAAAACGCTGGCGTTCGACGCGGCGCCCTCGGCTGCGCGGACAGCGCCTCGCCGTATTCCGTACGCCCGCGTACGAAATACGGCCACGGTGTCGAATCGTGAAAATGGAAATCCTCAATAATTCAAATTGTTCCCCAAGTATTGCCTTTGAATTCCGAGACACATTAGTTAACATAACAATGACGATGTTTGCCACACTTCATGCAATGCTGATCAACGGAGCAGATGTTGAAAGCAGAGGTGTAGGAGCGCAACGAAGTGTGTGTGCGGGGGAGGGGGACGAGGCTTCTTAGGGCGCCAACTTCCAAACGGGGCGCCGATCTCAAGCAGGGGCGCCATCTATTTGGAATGAAACTGGTAGTTGACTTCCGTAGTTACGGATTTGAAAGCTCACATATCGACGCATTTTTATGTTTAGATACATGTACGCTGAGGTGACCGGTGCTAAGGACCCAGATGAAGTGAGGCACTTCTTACGCTTCTGTGACAATGTGACGTTCGATTTCAAAATTTGGACATTTTTTCTATTACTTCGTTGTCGATGCTGGTTCCAAACAGATGTGTCACGCCTGCTTTTTCCCATAAAGTATGCCTTCATGACTGTACTTAACTTCTTCTCCCCGGGTGCTTGTGGATAGGTGGCGTCAAACCGAAAGCAGATTGAGTTGGCCACTGACCATAATGCCAACTGTCATTTCAGCTACATCCTCACAACACTTGCGGGTCCAATGTACCGTACATCCCGCAAGGAGATGCTTTCGATGAAGACTTATCGAAGCCAACCTTCCGAAGTTCCGACGACACTCGCTGACGCAGCCAATGCCAGCGCTTCCTCTGAAAGCGGGCAAAGGAAAGACGGAAACGAAGAAACAGAAAACTTCTGAATTCCAACGCATTATTACGGAAATGGAGGTGCCCACGGTTCCTCAGGTCAGTCATACTGAGCAAGTAGCAGAAATACTCAAAACATGTTTTGGTTAACGTTCAGATGACTCAGCATTACGTTTTTTGCTATTATTCTAGACCAGTAAACACAAAACTTGAAAGTTTCTGTCAAACTTGAGTATCACGTCGCACGTTGTGATCATACCAACAACTTTAACCCTATTCCAGGACGGCTAGACGGTATGGTCGATTCCCGGCAGGGGGCGGATTCGCCCCCCCCCCCGAGATCTCGAAAACTACTCGTCCGATTTCATCGCAACAAACAGCATTCGATTTGCCGTGACGTGAACTACATTTTCATAAAAAGAAATTTTCAAAATTTTTAAAACTGTGGATACAGGGGGGCAAAAATGTTAAAATGGGGGGCACTTTTGGACTTCTTATAACTCCGTTGTTTATCGACCGATTTCAATGAAACTGGCATGAATCGGGAGATGATGAATAGGGCTTTTTACCATGGGTACACAAAGCTGAAATTTTGAGAAAATTCATGGGCGTTCACAGGGTCTCAAAAATGGGAGGATTAGTTTTCTAACAACTGAATGAATAAAAGAGGCAAACACATTTTTTGGCTTCTGCTAGTCATGTCATGCTAAAGAAGTACAAATCACATTACAATGTTTGTATAATGTTAGCATAGGCGGTGCCAGGGACATGAAAAAGGGGAAACTGTCATGATCACGCGTTCTTCAGATCAACTTGTGACCTTTGACCTTAAATGATCTCCAGTGACCTTGGAGTCACTTGGAATGATCTCGTGCGCATTTAATGTTATCTGTAAACGTTTTCAATCATTTCAGTTCACTCTATTCCAAAAATGTCATTTTATGGCTATTGCGATAGGGTACGCGCAATGACATTTGAGGTCATAACGCCGTGACCCGACCTGATATCAAACTGAAACTTGGTACACAAGTAGAGGACACCCTTCTATGTCATGTTTATTCCGGGTTTGGTATTTGAAAAAACGGTGCCGAAATGATCGCAAAAAAACAAATTTTGCCTTTTGACCTTGACCTGGCCTTGCAAAGTGACCTCAGATAAACAAAATTAAAACTGCACATTGCCCAACTATTTAGCTATACATCCATATAAAGTGTTAAGTTGCATCTTAAAAACTCTGTTTTTGGCAGACATTTTCCTTTTACCCTCACAATGGCCAAAAATGGCCTGAGGTGCCTCCCAAAAACGCTGCCTTGCCCCGCCCCTGAGCAAAATAGAATTTTGAAATTTCGTCATGGCGCGTAGAAAAAATAGCTAGGAAAAGTCACCAAGTTTCGTGAAACTGCATTTTTTGCTTGCCTGGAATTGGCAAGGAAAAAACCCCGAGGGGGGTGGATTCACCCCCCCCCCCGTCGGGAATAGGGTTAAATTATCTCTGCGACAAACAAGGTGACCGTTTTAGATTACCTCATCACACCAGCTTTATCGCACCATGTTACCTGTCAACCGACCTGTGTCACATCACCCCCAAGCCTTCAAATTGGAGAGGCAAACGTCAGCTGAGTTAGGCCGGCTGCCGTCAGCTTGTGCGCCCGGCCTCTTCCGTGTACGCTGGTCGCGCTGGTCGATATTCCCTTTTCTTGGTTCGTCCATCAATCTAAGCCGATCTGAAACTTTTATCATGGTACATTCGAAAATGGCGAGGCTACAACTAAGGATGCACCGGATATCCGGTTCGGCCGGGTAACCGGCCGGATATATGAGATTATCCGGTTTCCGGTATCCGGCCGGACATTTCCAAGACCCGGCCGGATATTGTCGGATATTTGGCCTTGCGGTGTACAATCGAGACGTTCTGACGTCTGTCTATACGTCTAAAACCGTTTCAGGAGCAGGAGTTACAGCGTTGCCTTCCTATATTGGACTGTCGATGTGCCTGACAGTTCCAGGGTCTGTCTGGAGCACTACTTTTTCATCTTAATTCAAAAAGCTTGAGACATTATTTGCAAGGGATGGACTCAAACTCAAAGCAGTGTAACAACAGCCAGCATATGCTCAGCCAGCCATTTCGTGGTCCATCATCTTCCTATTTCCCAGACATTGTTATTTGTTTTAAATACTCTTGCACAAATTCATTAACCCTCACCCGTAAGGGGGGGGAGGGAGATGGTGCGACCCCGCTGAGATTTTCCGAGGGTCAGAGGGCTCATGTCGTGTGGTCATGAGGTACGACGAGAAACACGTCATTTTTTATCTTTGGGAATGCGATAGGAAATAGGTATTACAAAACAACCTATATATTCGTATTCCGCAAGTTGAAAGGATTCAAATGGTATGAATTTGGTGCAGTTTGTCTTTTATCTCATCTAAAGAGGGCGCAATGCAACGAACGCCTGACTTTTGCTACGACGGGCGGAGCGGCGTCGGCCGCGGAGTAATGAGTCTGCAGTGCGAGGGCATGCCTAAAATTCGAGTTTGCTTTGGATCTCAACTCGAAGAACGCGCTTAAAGTATCTAAGTTGCGATTTTCAGTTAAATCGATGTCAACCTAAGTAATTGGCTTCAGATGACCTTGGGTAACCTAAGATGACCCTTATGTGTTATTTGACAAGTGTTTGTTAACTGAGATACTACATTTGACTTCAGCATCTATTATTGTATACAAAAAATGCTTCTGCAGCTCCGGGAACGCATTGAAGCCGACGACCCCGGTTGACAAAGCATGACTTGGACCGGACTCCAGGGGTGAAATACAATCATGTGGTGTACAGATAGACCCATAATTGATTGACGAACACTCTGATGTCCGTTTCGTTTCATCATCATTTATTTTCTGACGTTCATTTGTACTTAACTCAGAAAGTACCACTTTCTGCCAATTTTTGACATTTAACCCGATGTGGAAGATCATCCGTTGACCTGAGACCTTAAGAAGGGATGCCAGTCGTGAGATGTCGTCACGTGCAACAAGCTGTTCTTTTTCCGCGATGCTCTAGGACGCAAGGTGTTGAAATGGTTGGGGGATTGTACCAACCTCCCTCCCCCATACACGTCCGCCTTATGCAGAAGGCCCCATACTGGCAAGTGTTAATGGCATTGGCGCAGCCAAAGGTGGGCCCGGGGGCCGGTCTGCCTCCTTACGCCCGCATTTTTTTGTGAAAAACATTACGCATCATTTTCCCAGCAGGCGGTTTTCGTATGACTTCAGTTCATACTAGGCTCCGCCCCTCCTCAAGAAATTCCTGGCTGCGCCCCTAGTTAACCCGTCCCCGACTGGGGTGCAGTTGATTACCCCCCTGAGGTTTATCTGGGATTGCGAGAGAACGAACAAACACTGAGCCACGAAACTTTGTGTACCTTTTTCTCCATCAATTCTACATCTCGTGTCAAAATTTTGACCTCAGGTCAGGTCAAGTGCTTGTCCTAAGTCAGGTCAAACGGACCTATGTCAAAAAAAGTTTAGCGCCCTGTAACTTTTTCGCAAAACAAGATATCTCAGTAATACTTTCAAGGAAAAGTGATCGTGATAGATGCAACAAATCTCCTATCTCAGATTTTTCCAACTTTTCCTGGTAACTGACCTAAGTCAAGCCCATTTTTAAGACATGTCGCCGTTTTTTTTCGGAAACTGACGGAATATTTCATAACATTTTTAGGGTGGAGTGAAGCAGACATCTAGTTACCGTCATTGGGCAAAATATCAATGACTTCCAGCTATTGGCCTGAGGTCAGGTCACGAATAACTGTAGTGAGCAAAAATGTACCACCGTCAAAATCGACGATGAATTGGTAGAAAATATTAAATTGGTAGACTCAGAATGACATAATAATAAAAATATGAATTGGTAGACTCAGAATGAGTAGAAAATGGCAGAACTAGTTTGCACAGGCGTAAGTAATACCAGGAACCTCAAAAAGTTTGGAAAAGTAGCATATTTTGGAAATAAACAGGTTCTCGCGAATAAAGCTCCGCAAACTTTGTAGATTGGTAACTAATGAATTTTTCCAAAATTTGAGCATGATAAACCATCACAAGAACCGCAAAGATCAATAAAGTATACACAGATCGTCTTTTTTCGAGAAAATAAAGGAACGCTTAAATTACTTTCCGTCAATTTGGTACCGCATGCGGCAGCGGCGCACCCCGACAGGTGGCGGGAGAATTGTCGTGTCTTTAACTCAACGTTTCGGCGTATATATTGAGGAAATCTGGGGAAATTAGACATGTATCGGCATCCGCGGACCTTTACTTGTGCGCTGGTGCCTTTATTTATGCGTTATTAGTCACAGCCCTTGAGACTCAGGCCATTTCTCGGTCTCATGCAATCGGCTATGAGAAAACATATATAGGGCGTACATTGGCTTACATATTATCTAAAACTTAAAAATGAGACCAGTTTCGAGCTCTACTCGTCAAAAGCTTTCCAACGGTATGCTTATTTTTATCGTGCGACCAACCGTTCGTGAGTTAGAGGGGGGCAGCCAACTGCCCCCCCTCGCTGATGTTCGAAACGGACCGACGGTCGTGCGCGGGTTAACCCTATTCCCGGCAGGGGGGGGGGGGCGGAATCCGCCCCCCCTCGGGTTTTTTGCTTGCCAAATCCAGGCTTTTTGACGCAGCTTCACGAAACTTGGTGACTTTTCCTAGCTATTTCTTCTACGTGCTGTGACAAAATTTCGAAATTTTATTTTGCTCAGGGGCGGAGCCAGACAACGTTTTTGGGAGGCACCTCAGGTCATTTTTGGCCATGTTGAGGGTAAAAGGAAAATGTCTGCCAAAATCAGAGTTTTCAAGATAGAACTTAAAACTTTATACGAATATATAGCTAAATAGTTGGGCAATGTGCATATGTAATTTTGTTGATCTGAGATCACTTTACAAGGTCAGGTCAAAGTCAAAAGTCAAAACTTGTTTTTTTGTAATAATTTCGGCGCCGTTTTTTCAAATGCCAAACCCGAAATATATATGACGTAGAAAGATGCCCTCTACTTGTGTACCAAGTTTCAGCTTGATATCAGGTCAGGTCACGGAGCTATGACCTAAAATGTCAGTGCACGTACCCTATATCGCAAAAGCCAAAAAATGAATTTTTTGGAATAGAGTGAATTTAATCAATTAAAAACGTTTACAGATAATATTGAATGCACACGACATCATTCCAGGTGACCCCAAGGTCACTGGAGGTCATTTAAGGTCAAAGGTCACAAGTTGATCTGAGAAACGTGTGACCATGACATTTCCCCCTTTTTTATGTCCCTGGCACCGCCTATGCTAACATTACACAAACATTTTAATGCGATTTGTACTTCTCTAGCATAACATGACTAGCAGAAGCTAAAAAAGTGTTTTGGCCTCTTTTGTTCATTCCGTTATTAGAAAACTAATCCCCCTATTTTTAAAACCCTGTGAACGCCCATGAATTTTCTCAAAATTTCAAATTTGCATACCCATGGTAAAAGCCCTATCCATAATCTCTCGATTGATGCCAGTTTCATCGAAATCGGTCCATAAACAACGGAGTTATAAGAAGTCAAAAAGTACCCCCCATTTTGACATTTTTGCCCCCCTGTATCCACAAATTTCAAAATTTTGAAAATTTCTTTTTATCAAAATGTAGTTCACGTCACGGCAAATCGATTGCCGTTTGTTGCGATGAAATCGGATAAGTAGTTCTCGAGATCTCAGGGGGGGGGCCGAATCCGCCCCCTCCTGCCGGGAATCGGCCATACCGTCTAGCCCTCCGGGAATAGGGTTAAGGGACAATATACTTCAGTGGACATACCTTAGTATTTGTACAGAATGCTTATCAAGCCAGGTATCTGAGGTCTACCAAGGTGCTATAATGGCATTCTGCGCATTGTGGAGCCTTTGCCCTTTCCCTTCAGTCAGAGATGGTGATCGGTGATCTACGCTATGATCGCTGTGTTCTTTATCTATTCTTTTTTTTTAGAATGAAACATGCGGAATCCTCGCGATATCTCTGAGCGATAGGTGGGATGATTCACGAATTGTTAATTTTCTTTTTTATTTAATATTTTCCAGTTTTCAGACCTTTTTCTTCCAGTGCAGTCTTGTCTCATTTTCCAACAACAAATATGAAATAAAAATAGTTATCCATAATATCCAGTATCCGGCTGGAAATCCAGCCAGGTATCCACCACCCCGATCCGGCATATCCGGTATCCGGCCGGATCACAAAAATCCCGATCCGGTGCATCCCTAGCTACAACAAAACTGTGGTGCTGGGATTTGTTGTATTTTTCTGCTTCCTGATACAACTGGAGTTTTCCGAAAATTCCTGGGGGCGGTCGCAAAGGACTTACACTTTTCCTCCCCAGTCGTCATCATAGGCGAAGTGTTAAGACCACTTAACCCTATTCCCGGCAGGGGGGCGAATCCGCTCCCCTAGGGTTTTGCTTGTGAATTCCAGGGTTTTTAACGCAGCTTCACGGAACTTGATGACTTTTCCTAGCTATTCTTTCTACGTACTGCGACAGAATTTCGAAGTTCTGTTTTGCTCAGGAGCGCAGCCAGGCGACGTTTTTGGGAGGCACCTCAGGCGAATTTTGTCCCTATTGAGGATAAAAGGAAAATGACTGCTAAAAAGATAGATTTTAAGATAGAACTTGAAAATTTATATGGATGTATAGTTAAATACCTGGGCAACGTGCAAATACAACTTTGTTCATCTGAGGTCACTTTACAAGGTCAAAAGTCAAAATTTGGTTTGACAGTAATAACTTTGGCGGTATTTTTGAAATACCAAATCCAGAATATGTATTACGTAGAACGGTACCCTCTACTTGCGTATCAAGTTTCAGCTTGATATCAGGTCGGGTCACGGAGCTATGACCTAAAATGTCAGTGCACGTGCACTATATCACAATAGCCATAAAATGGAATTTTTGAAACAGAGTGAATTCAAATGATTGAAAACGTTTACAGACAATATTAAATGCACACAACATCATTCCAGGTGACTCCAAGGTAACTGAAGGTCATTTAATGCCAAAGGTCACAAGTTGACCTGAAGAGCATGTGACCATGACTGTTCCCCCTTTTTCATGTCCCTGGCACTGCCTTTGCTAACATTATGCAAACATTGTAATACGATTTGTATTTGTTTACCATGACGTGACTAGCAGAAGCCAAAAAAGTGCTATTACCTTTCTCCTCATTCATTTTTTGGAAAGCTAATCCTCCTATTTTTAAACCCTGTGAACTCCTACGAATTTTCTCAAAATTGCACATGTGTGTATCAATGGTAAAAGTCCTATCCATAATCTCTCGATTCACATCAATTTCATTGAAATCGTCCCATACACAACAGAGTTATAAGAAGTCCAAAAGCGCCCGCATTTTGATGTTTTTGCTCCCTGTATCGACCCCTTTCAGAATTTGAAAGTTTCTTTTGTTAAATGTAGTTCACGTCATGGCAAATCGATTGCCGTTTGTTGCGATAAAATCGGATGTGTAGTTCTCGAGATCTCAGGGGGGTCCGAATCCGCCTCCTCCTGCCGGGAATCGGCCATACCGTCTAGTCCTCCGGGAATAGGGTTAAAACTGGGGGATCTAGACCAGGAACGTAGCCAAGGGGGCCCATGGGGGCCATGGCCCCTGAACCAAGCGGTCCTCACTAGATATAGATACGAGTATGCCAGTGGTATATGACGAATATTGACATTTGCCACCCCCCGAGGGACATGCTACGTGCCTGATCTAGAACCGCCCAAATCCCCAGAATCTCCCGCCATACTGGCTAGAATGCCTCAAGCTTACGCAGGCGAGATTCCATCTTACCTTCCTCCCGCTCTCAAAACCACGAAGATACGGGCAAAATTCATGGTATAAAAAAAACACCAAACACCTTAACTTCGGGCGCATTTGCAATTGCTTTCGGCGACGCAAGTGATGATTTGGATTGTAGCGAGCTCGCCCCGCGTGGTGGCGCGACGTCCAGAGCGACGTCTGTGTAACGGTGAATGCCACTATCACAAATGAAAAAAACTACAGTTCGCCATTGCTCCGACCAACCCAGTTCAACGCTCCGACGGGCTAACCCCTCCCCTTTGCACGCCGTGCTTCCAGCTCCACTCACCCAGAGTTGGCAGTAAACTAATGTATTATTTTCGGCAGGGAATATGACGCTGCAGTCGTCGCGATTTTCATTGGTCGCCGACTGGCGTCATGCCGGGCCCGCCTCTGTGAGGGATTCGCGGGCTACGAGCTGTGTGACAGCCGATGGATACAGGGGTGACTGAGTTGCAAAGGGCGCCAGGTCTGTGAGGGGCTCATGATCTGCAGTGTGGGAGAGGAACGCCTGATCTGTGAGCGTCCCAAGGGGCAACCTACGGGGCAACTGCCTCGTAAGACGTCAACGCTTAACCCGAATGCTAAAGAAGTCACTCACGTTGCTACTCGTTGAGTTGCACTCTTACGATGCTCCCGCATGCCATTCACGTAGCCATGACCCTGTATAATCCAGGATAGTTTCATAAATACTTGTACATGACAAGAGTATGGACGTTTGGCTCTAGTCTGTATACTAAGAGAATCATCGTTAAAATTTTTAGTTGGACGTTTTGAACAAGCACGTTCGCAATGCTTCAGCGCAAACACGCCCGGCGTTACAGTCTCCATTGGTCGCGCACCGTCGGCCGCCGTAGCTAACACCAGGCGGCGGGCGGGCGAAAACGACCATGTATCGGGAAATAACGCTTCTGAATGTTTTATAAAATCATTTCGTACGGGTACGGTGCAGTCTGAGGGGTAGATTCCGCCTGCGCAATTTCGCCACAACCGATCAACATTCCATCAGTGCGTCAATACTCAGTGGTGGTGATGATGTAAAATACAAATAAAAAATTGCTGTAAAACGTTTTGTATCAAGGAAAAGTGGCATCCTACCAGGCCGATGTTTTGGAAGTAGGCTGCATTCAGACGTGAATCATTAACGACCAGGAAGACAGTAAACTTAACGGGAAGAGTTGTCTCGTTGTAATATTTATATCATACTATATAATATATATAATAATAGCAGTCCAGGTTTTAATCATCTCGGAATAATGGATGCCAATTTCGGCAATCGGGGTCATTCACCATTACTACTAGGATCGTCGTTCGTGATTCCGAAGCTAGCTGGGTATGTCGTCTGAAGTGATTTGATGCTAGAACACCGCGAACGCTCTCAGTTTTCACGTTTCTCGCCAATGATGCAGTGCCCACCGCAGTGTAACAGTGCTGCAACTGCAAATCCGTTCAGAGTATTCATCTGAGAACTGCACAGGTGAGATTTTCGGCCAAGACTGCCCCATTTTCATACGAACTGGTTTCTTCAAGCGTTCGAAAGTACTGCACACCAACACATGGTCGTTTTCATCCGCTCACCGGCCGCCGTCTGCTGTTAGCTGCGGCGGTCGGCGCCGCGCAGCTTATGGAGACTGCAACGCCGGGCTTCGGGGTTTGCGCTTAAAGGTTGCAGAGCGCGAATGCTCAAAACTATTTTATATCATCTTTCCACCACTCAGTTCTAAAAAAAAATGAACGTTGCCAGGGTTGAATGTCGTACGGAGTCAGGATTCCAAGAGGGGTTTCATGTTCATCATTCGTTCCACACATGGATGTAAATGAGGCTGATAAATCAGACAGACCTGGTGATGTCCTTGGCCTCTCGGATGGTCACTCTGAACTATACTAAGGCGGAAGAGAAAGAGTTCGAGGGCATACATTTCCTTCGCCATCCAGCGAGCGTGGTGTACCGACCCAGGGACCTGGAGACTCCTTACCATTCCCTCCTCCGAGAAAGAGGAGAGAAGGAGACAGGAATTCCTCTGGGCTGTTGGGCTTACAGTACCTTTGACAGGCACTCCACCATCTGTATCCGAATGTCCTGCTGCACTGGATCCTGGGAACTATTCTCTTCGGCCGCAACGAAGGAGCCGCTGTCCATGTTGGACCACTCCTTGTGAAACCCTCTGAAAGGCCGATATCCGGACCACCCGTCGGACCAGAGGTGACGACGAAAACATCCGACAACATAATCGCCATCACGTGGTGGCGACAAGCAGCCCAGACCAACTCCTTCCCCAGCTCCTGCTCGATTCGGACAGCTACTCCTCGGCGGGCCCCAGCATTGCTGGCGGTTGTATGGAGTACGAGACTCCTGATTTGGTCCGTTAAACTCCACTTTTGAATAGCCTGAACGCAGGCATTGGCTCGAGTTTCGCCGGCGCTGCTTGCGATTTTCGGAATGCGCAGGAGTTATTCTTCGCTGCTCCCAGTGACAAGAATTGAAGCTCTGTCCACTATTTCCTTGCTTCCATCAATTGAGGGCATGGGCTTACCGTCCCAGTGGAAGACTCAGGGACCCGCCGGCGCGGACATTTTGTCTGCTGCAGCTGCCTGTTTCCGAGCTCCCTCCGGCTCCGCCCGATTAAGCTGTGAGAGACTGTCACCTCTGACGGGCCGTGGCCCAGAGCCTTAGCTACGGTTCCAACCACGAAGACAGCACCATTATCCGACAGGTTCACTCGATCTAAGGCTCCGACGACTTCTTCGGATTTGAATTTTTTCTTGCGCTGTAGCCTTGACGGGCCAGGTGGCTGAAACTCCTCGCTCCTGCTCTGCTCCTCTTCCGACGAGACAGACGGTTCGGCAAGGGCAGCCGCAGCGTCGGTGGCCTCCCTCCGATCACATCCCTTCTCTGCCAGCCTGGTCTTCTCCTGCTCCCGTTTCCTCCTCTCCTTCTTTGCTGTGTGCATATGGGAACCCCTCATACTGCAAGAGAACACATCAATCCGATGCACGCGGAAGAAGTCGGGTCCTCTTGCCTCATCTGATGCAAGGCATGCTTGGGCGGCACAGCAAACAGCTCCTTCAGGTCATTCTTAAAGGTTTCTGCCTTCGTAAGGTCGCTCTCCCGAGTGCGGTTCGAGTGCGGTTCCTCTTGAGCAGGAAATATTGCTCGTAAAGCATGGTCAATTTCCGGACGCAGGAGTTCGGCCGCTGAGGCTAGATTCCTGCTCGCTCCCAAACTTCAAGCGCATCAGAAAAAGCCAACGCGTAACTTTCAGCCAGCGGCTTCTTCTCGTTCAGGTGGCCGAACTGTACCAAACGCAGACAAACCGTACCAACATCAAGAGCCCGAGGAAGCCTTGCGGTCGAGAGCTGGACCTTTGGTTTCCCTGGGAGCCAATTCGCTGGCCCAGAACGGGAACAACATGAAGCCATAAGCGAACTTCCGAAGCCGAGAAGAAAATTGTTAAAATGGAACGACCCCTAAATACTGCCGAATTGCATTGAAAATTAACACACATATCACTGTTGGCAAGTAGGACAAAACAGAGCTCGTGGAGAGGACCTGTCCCTAGTTTTATCCTGCGCTGTCGGAATTTGGACGGTCCTAATGCATAAATCCGGTCCATAATTTATTGTACCGGTTGACGCTTGACGCAGGCAGTCTAGTCAGAAAGCAGGTTAAATTACAAATCGCAAATCACTCAATCACACAAAGCACTAAATACATAAAAACATAAATCAGACAAACAACGAAAATCCAAAAAGGGCAAAATAAAGTGGCCCGAATCCGGTGATGGAACCATATTTGAGGGTAAGTTAGGATACTTCTATCTGTGTGTGCATCTCCGATCAAGACACAAAGTTTCGCCCCTGCCGCATCACGGGGTAAAAAGTGGGGGACATGTCCTTAGTTGGATATGTCCCGGGTTGGAAGGGGGAGGGTGTTCTAGCAGAGTTGTCCTTGCTTTGGCTCAAGTGACTTCATTTACGGCCCGATTCACTGAGCTGAAAACCAATTCTGGTTTTGACTCACTTTTTACAATGATTTTTAACAAACTGAATCCATTCAGCTATAATTCAGTGATGATTAAACTAAACTGTGATCCGACTTTGATTCTGATATACTGCAATGTTCACGTGAACCCATAACTGGTGATCCCGGGAGATGGGGCTTTAGAACCTATAATATTCAGAAATTTTAATGTTAGGATTATGGCAATGATAGGAAAGAAGCGGTCTGAAATCTTATGTGGACCCCTACTCCCAAATAATTTTCGGGAATTTTCAGCCATGCGTTAACCGATTCAGAGTTGATTCACGGCAAAGACTGCTGAACCAATCCAAAACAAACTGAAATCGATTAGGGCCAGGCACAGTTTTTTTTTTCTATCTGTGACAGCGAAAGGCAAACGTAACCAGTGCAAACATAGGAAGATAATAATGCGAAGTCATTAGGATACTAGCCCAGATTCACTCAAAATCATCTGCAGCAAAAAATCCGGATTGAATTGACCCGGGAGAAAGGGTGCAGGTTATTCAGGAATCATTTCCTTGAAGTCAACGCATCAGGGCTGATGTTAACCCGCGCCCGACTGGCAGTCGGCGGCGATCACGCCCGACTGGGGGAACGGTTGGCCGCCCCCTCTAACTCACGAACGGTTGGTCGCACGATAAAAATATGCACACCATTGGAAGGCTCGTGACAAGTAGAGCTCAAAACTGGTCTCATTTTTAGTTTGGATTTCTCTCACACCGACTGCGTGAAACCGAGAAGCGGCCTGGATCTCAAGGACTGTGATTAACAAAGTCTAGGTGAAGACAGAAATAAACAGGCAAAAGTCCGCAGATGCCGATACACGTCTAATTTCTCCGATTTGTTTGATATATACGCTGAAATGTTGAATTACAGACATGGTGATTTTCGCTCCGACTGCTGACGGGCGCCACAGCCGAACGCGGTGTGAAATTGACGGGAATCAGTTCTAGCGTTTCTTTATTTTCGCGACATAAGCCTTTTCATGAGATACCTATTAATCCCAGCGGTACTTGTGATGATTTCCGATGTTTAAATTTCGGAAAAAACTCAGTAGTTATCAGTCCACACAACTGGCGGAGCTTTATTCCCGAGACCCTGTTTATTTCCAAAATATGCATTTTTTAAAGCTTTTTGAAGTGCCTGGTATTACTTGCAACTGTGCGACCCAGTTCTGCCATTTTCCACCGTTCTGAGTAATTCATCGCTGATTTTGACGACGATGCGTTTTGGCTCATAACAGTTATTCATGACATGGCCTCAGGTCAATGGCTGGAAGCCATTAATACTTTGTCCATTGCCGGTAACTTGATGTCTGCATCACCCCACGCTAAAAATGTCATGAAAAATTCCGTTTACTTCCCAAAAACATATGTTTTGAAAATGGACTTGACCTTAGGCCAGTGACCCAGAAAATTCCAAAAATCTGAGACTGCATGTTTGTTGTATCTTTCAAAATCTCTAATCCCTTAAAGTTTTCTTGAGGTCAAAATCTTTACGCAAGGTGTAAAAATGATCAAGCAAAAGGTACACGAAGTTTCTTAGCACTGCGTTCGTTCGTTCTCTTGCAATCGTGGAAAAAACTTGTGGGGACGGTCAACCGTCCCCCCCCAGTCGGGGGTGGGTTAAATTTTGGTGTTCAAGCGATGGGGTGGGAGACCACGCAGCGTCTCGACGTCTCAGTGGCCCCGCCGCCAGTAAAATTGATCCAAAACAAAGGCAAAATGAAGATTTTCGTTGAACAGGAGCGTACGGTAAAGCTGAACTCTTAAAAAAATGTACATGATATTAATTCTTTTCGAAATTCTATCATTGGTCTCGAGAATAAAACATTCAAGAAAGCAATGTATTCTCAAACTCGAAGACTGGTTGTAAGAGACGGTCCTCAAGAAGAGGGCGTCGCTTAGAACATGCAGACCCAAGGTGCGACGATTGCCCAGTGCCACTCGCACCGCCGGCAGGTCCTGCGCATATTGTCAACGGGCAGTGGCCTCGACGTAAGTGGAAGGACGACAAGCTACCCCACCATTGCTGAGGAAACCGCGTGATCTGTTCGCCTCAGGCTGAGCACAGGTGTTCAGCTGTGCGGGCTAACTCACAACAGGCAAAAACGTCCCTCGTACGGCAAAAGCTTAAGTCTGACTTTGACATTGATCTCCCGTCGGTCTTATGTAAACTAGCTAGCATCATGGCGAACGATGACGAATTTTCATAATGAAGCCGCATTCTTTAAACGTTCATCATTACGAGCAAAGGCATGAATAGCCTTTTGCTTATATTATCATTATAAAAACAGTGAAAAGTAAGGCGTCCTGTATTTCGGCGCCAAGCCTTTTTCATGCAGGCGCGGATCAAAGAGGGGGCAAGGGGAGCATCGCCCCTTCCCCTGAGAAGGGGCCCCGAAATGGTCCCGTCTGTGCTTCAAGGGATCTCTGTGGGAGCCTGACGGGTTCTTGATGCAGTCTGGTGGGCCTCTTGGAGGGTTAGATGATCCTTGAGACGGACAGAAGGGCTCCTGAAGCTTCTAAAGGGTC